>JAVGWX010000005.1:74394546-75594546 GCA_036924085.1 Ariolimax columbianus
ACTACCACACCTTATCAGCAAAATGGGGCGATGGGGCCTCGCACAATGATGTATCTAACAGCCCATCCCAGGCATCAGATTCTGATATGGGACTACCGTCACATATCAGATTCTGATATGGGACTACCGTCACATTTATCGAATTTACTTTTATTTTGTAGGAATAAATAGTTATATCTCATTTTTCATGGATGAAACCATGTTGACAGGAAATATATTTTTTTAAACTGAAATATTTAGAATATGCTTGTTTTTTTTGTTTGTTTAATAATGTTTTTTTAAATATTTATTATATTGTCATTCTTTTTCACTGAAATCCTCTTCTGCATCTTCTCTTTTCAGTTCTCTTGGAATTTACTGATTGGTGTGTTTATTCCTTTACGATTTAACGGGTATTGTTTCTAAAGCTTTTTTTCATAAACATATCTGCTCTCTGTTCTGTTCTGTTAAGAAGCGATGTCATTGTATTCCAGGCAGACCCATAGGGGCTCAGCATCTCTGAGTAAGTAGTCAGAGTGTAAAAACTGATGGTATATGTAGCTCTTGTTGTACATACTCCGTCCGTCCACTCAAGCAACCCTCTCTGCTGTACTCGCGCATGATTTCAAGACTGTAGAATATGTGCATTGCTGGTTCATTTCTAACAGTGTCTTAATCTGAGAGATGATAGTTCAGTTTCCAATTGTCACATTCATCCATTGCTAATGCCATCGTTACGGGCGCCCCTGGAGCCAGAATGTCGTCGTTTTGTTCAGGCAAGACTCAGCATAGCTAAGACAAGACTCCCATGATAACCCGTAGGTTCTATACTGGCTATCGACGCTTGACAGAGCAAGCATATTGTATCTTCCGATACATAAATTGCGAGCTAAAAACGAGGTAAAACAGTGAATGAGATAACAGCAGTCAATGACTTATAGAAAAATGCCAGCGTCAGTGGCAGCGAATTAAAACTGTCTGAGGCCATTTTCCACTTAAACGTGAAGACCACGGAAAAAAGCTGCATCCGTGCAGCCTGGCTGAGAGAATACGGATCGAAGAGCCAAATAAATTTGGTTCCAAATATATGCTGCGTTGGAACCGGATGTACCAGGCCGAAAGGCTGCATTTATCGCAACCTCGCTGCAAACTATGGCCTAACGTAACAATAAGCTATTTCCAGTTTTCTCCGAATTCCTAGGCAGAACAAACTATTCACATGTAAAGTCCATGTAAATGTATTGGGTGACTGCTTCTATGGCTGTAAACCCTTGTAAAGGCTCATGGTTAGATACTTGCGACGACGATGACGTCACATGCCGTCTCTGCATCAATGTGTGGCTGCAATGGACCTTCAACATCCATTGCTTTTTGTCTGATGGTACATTCCGACAGACGGTTACTCCATCTCTTCATGTTAGTCTCTCAATTATAGCGCTGTCTTTATGATGTCCGGCCGCCATCAGCCTTTCCCTCCAGTTTTCTTTTCTTCAGCAGCGGTTTTTATGTCGAAATATTTTATTTCACTATTTTGTTAGATAACTCAATGCCATGACATTGGACGAAAAGTATTTAACACGGCTAGAAACATGATAAACGCAGAGTAGCCTACTTGGTTTGAAAGAAATTTTTAAAACAAAACATCACATATGATATAGAAACCATCACAGCGACTAACACATTATCCAATACAACATTTGCAGCACACACAAGCGTAACACTACCATACCTGTGCACCAACTACCACTACCATACCTGTACACCAACTACCACTACCATACCTGTACACAAGCGTACCACTACCATACCTGTACACCAACTACCACTACCATACCTGTACACAAGCGTACCACTACCATACCTGTACACCAACTACTACTACCATACATGTACACAAACTAGCACTACCATACCTGTACACCCAACTACCACTACCATACCTGTACACCAGCTACCACTACCATATCTGTACACCAACTACCACTACCATACCTGTACACAAGCGTACCACTACCATACCTGTACAACAACTACCACTACCATAAATGTACACAAACTAGCACTACCATACCTGTACACCAGCTACCACTACCATACCTGTACACCAGCTACCACTACCACACCTGTACACAAGAGTACAACTACCATACCTATACACAAGCATACCGCTACCATACCTGTACACCAACTACCACTACCATACCTGTACACAAACTACCACTAACATACCTGTACACCAACTACCACTACCATACCTGTACACATACTACCACTACTATACATGTACACCAATGACCACTGCCATACATGTACACCAACTATGACTACCATACCTGTACACCAACTACCACTACCATACCTGTACACCAACTACCACTACCATACATGTACACCAACTACTAATACCAAAACCTGTATATTAACTACCACTACCGTACATGTACACAAACTACCACTAACATACTTTACACCAACTACTACTAACATACCTGTGCACCAACTACTATATCAGTACAACAACTACCAGTACCATTCCTGTACAACAACTACCACTACCATTCATGTACACCAACTACCACTACCTTATATGTACACCAACTACCACTAACATACCTGTTTACCAACTACCATACCAGTACAACTACCCCTAAAACAAAAGGGAAATATCCATCAGTAACGCAACAGTATATCAATATAACTACAACAACAGTATATCAATATCACTACAACAACACTATATCAATATCACTACAGCAACAGTATATCAATATCACTACAACAACAGTATATCAATATCACTACAGCAACAGTAAATCAATATCACTACAACAACAGTATATCAATAGCACTACAACAACAGTTTAAAATCGCCACTAATACAACAATTTAACTGTGCCATTTACTTAGCGTTTCTACCATAATCTTAACAAAACAGTTCAACCATTTCCGTGACAAAATAATTCAGCCATCCCCGTAACAAAACAATTCAGCCCTCCCCGTAACAAAACAATTCAGCAATCCCCGTAACAAAATAATTCAGCCATCCCTGTAACAAAACAATTCAGCCCTCCCCGTAACAAAACTGTTCAGGCCTCCCCGTAACAAAACAATTCAGCCATCCCCGTAACAAAACAATTCAGTCCTACCCGTAACAAAACAATTCAGCCCTCCCCGTAATAAAACAGTTCAGCCAACCCCGTAACAAAACAATTCAGCCCTACCTGCAACAAAACAATTCAGCCCTCCCCGTAATATAACAGTTCAGCTATCCCCGTAACAAAACAGTTCCACCATCATCGTAACAAAATAGTTCCACCATCCCCGTAACAAAACAGTTCCACCATCACCGTAACAAAACAGTTCCACCATCATCGTAAGAAAATAGTTCCACCATCCCCGTAACAAAACAGTTCCACTATTGTCGTAACAAAATAGTTCTACCATCCCTGTAACAAAACAGTTCAGCTATTCCCGTAACAAAATAGTTCCAGCATCATCGCAACAAAATAGTTCCACCATCCTCATAACAAAACAGTTCCGCCATCCCCGTAACAAAACAGTTCCGCCATCCCAGTAATAAAACAGTTCAACCACACTAAAAACAGTCAAAAAAATACCACTAAAACACAGTTCAACTATACCACTAACAAAACAGTTCAACCAAATTACTTTAAAAAATATTTCAATCATACCACTAACAAAACCTTTAAAACATACCACAAAATAATAGTTCACTCATACCACTAACAAAACAGTTCAACCATATCCCCCAAAATCAGTCCAACCATAAGCACACAAAAAAACAGATAAAAAATACTAGTAATGGAAATAATGTTAAAAGATACTTTGAAAAATATCAGTTCACACATATCATTAACAAACAGTTCAAGCATACTACTAAAATAGTTCAACCATACCACGAACAAAACAGTTCAACAATACCACTACCAAAACAATTCAACCATTAGTCTTTAAAAAAAACAATTCAGCCGTACTTCTAGCAAAACAATTCAACCACGTCATTTGCAAAACAGTTTAACCATATTGCTAACAAAAATTAATAGGTACGCCTAACACAACAATTCAACCGTACCAATAACAATATATTTCAACCATATCATTAACAAAACATTTCAACCATAACACTAACATAACAGTTCAACCATAACACTAACATAACAGTTCAACCATAACACTAACATAACAGTTCAACCATAACACTAACATAACAGTTCAACCATAACACTAACATAACAGTTTAACCATAACACTAACATAACAGTTCAACCATAAGCATAACAAAACATTGCAATAATAATCCTAACAATACAATTCAATAATAGCTTAACACAACAGGTGAACGAAACAGTTCAACTATGTCCCAACAAAACAGTTTAACTATGTCACAATAAAACAGTTTAACTATGTCACAAGAAAACAGTTCAGCCATGCCCCAACAAAATAGTTCAACTATGTCACAACAAAACAGTTCAACTATCAAACTGATAAAACAGTTCACCTATTTCACAATAAAACAGTTCACCTATGTCACAACAAAGCAGTTCACCTATTTCACAACAAAACAGTTCACATATGTCACAACAAAACAGTTTAACTATGTCACAACAAAACGGTTCAGCCATGTCACAACAAAACAGCTCAACTATGTCACAACAAAACAGTGCAACTATCACACTGATAAAACAGTTCACCTATTTCACAACAAAACAGTTCACCTATGTCACAACAAAACAGTTCACCTATGTCACAACAAAACAGTTTACCTATGTCACAACAAATTAGTTCACCTGTGTCACAACAAAACAGTTCACTTATGTCACAACAAAACAGTTCACCTATGTCACAACAAAACAGTTCACCTATGTCACTGATAAAACAGTTCACCTATGTCACTAACAAAACAGTTCAGCCATACCATTAACATAATATGTCATCGATACATTTAGCACAAATTCGAACAGTCCCGCTAACACAACATTCCAAGCGCAATACTAATATACTGTACGTGTGCTCTACTGTGAGGATGTGGGACCACTTTAGTGAGTTTATGATATTGGATTACTGTGTCGATGAGAGTCACGTGCTCCTGGCAGGTTCATCCAAGCCTAACAGGTCACCAAGGAGCCCAGGCTAAAAGTCTGCAACCATCCTTCAGAAGTTACAGGGATGTGTTAGGGATAACATTCCAAACCTAGGAAATAACGATGTTGCAGAAACCACAACAGAAAGTTGAAACACTAGTACTACGGGCCGGACAATCGAGGATCCAGGAAATACCAGGCATATGACGCGACCTGATGAAAGCCAGTCAATGGAAATCAGGTTGCAGACACATCTTTTTATGATGAAAGCAGAACCAAGATAGGGTCTTGGAAGTTCAGAACCCTGTACGAAACAGGAAAGGCCACCTCAAGTTATGAATGAAATATAGCGATACAAGTTAAGTCTTATGGGTCTTGCAGAGGTAAGACGGGCCGGTGCATGATCCACCACACTAAGTAAAGTAGAAACCATCACATATTCAGGGCACGAAGAGGAAGACCAAACTTATATAAAGGCGGTTCGCCTTCATGTTATCAACCTGAAGCAAGGAAGGCACTTACAGAATCGGAACCAATATCACGCAGAAGGATAACAGCAAGATCTCACTCAAAAGGGCCAAAAGCAACATACAGTGCAGAGCTCCAAAAACAATGCTTATAAAAATACAAAATAAGAATTAGTTGACATGCTCTTAAGGAACACGGAACTAGGTTCCGGGGATGGATATGAGAATAAAAACAGGAAATCTAAATACAAATGTTGGAACAGAACTGCAATTATTAACTGCAAATGTGCAAAAACGGCATGGGAAACAAATGAAAATGAGGAAAACTGTCAACTTGTGTTACTTCAATGAGTTCGTTAGAAGAAGTACCATCTTCCAACTCTGATCTGTTCACGAGGTCAATTGGTGTTCATCAGATGAACACACCAAAACTCAAGTTTACCATTTCAAGATAGAACGGATATGGAGGCGCTGCTTACAGGATGTGAGGGTAAATGGGTGGTCGCCCGGAAGGAGCAGATCAGCAAATGCATTTAGTGAATATGTCAATAAAATCCATGATTTTTAAAGACAGGGCTGTAAGAACTAAACTAAAAAAAACCTTCCAAATAAAGACACCAAGCCTAAATTGAAACTACATATCTTATAGAACAGATTTGAGATTCTTGGAGAACTTCAAAGACGAAACCACAGCGAGCAACACTGCTACAAGCTTGAGAAAACAATTCAGAGCGCGTGTGAATAGGTTCTTGGAAAGGGAAATAAACAGCATAAGGAATTGATCACAAAAAACGCATGAAACCTGAAATGAGAAAGAAAACTATGAAGAACAAAAATTAAGCTGATGTGAAAGACAAGAAGAAAAAGACAGGACTGCACACATTTTGGTAATCTGAGCTAAATAAGGAAGTGAAAAAGTGTGCCAGGCAAAATAAGAGAAAACAAATAGATAAAAAGGTTGAGGACGCATAAAAAGACCGCAAGACAATGTGAACAAAAAATCATTGTACAATATAATTAGAATATTATCTAGGTTATAAACAGGACTACGACCCGCCAGTGAAAGACAAACAAGAACAGAACATCTAAAGAAATACTAAACAGAAATCCACTAATATTCTAGACTGACATAATACCAGCAAAGCAATTCCTAAAGTTATTTTAAACCCATTAACAAAACAAAAGAGCTCGAAAGCTATCAGAGTATTTAAAAATTGGAAAACTGCAAGGCCATGTGGAATAGAGCCATGAAACCGGACATCTCAACTATTACGTAGATGCTACACAAGCTGTCCAAAACATTACAATAACACGAGAACATTCACAAAAAGGGAAAAGATGGACAGCTAATAAAAAAACCAAAGAAAAGAAACCTGGCTTCACACAGAAACTGGCGAGAAATAACACTTTTGGCAGTGAGTGTAAAATCATGACCAGGATCATATGAATGATGTTTTAGAATAAAAGCTGATAGACGAATAGAACGAAAGCTGATAGAAGAATGGAACGAAAGCTGATAGACGAATAGACCGAATTCCGAGAATAAGATTGTCAAGCTCAGAACACTGCAAATTATAATTAGTTAAGCACTATGCAATAACAGAAAAAGCATTATCATCATCTGGTTGATCAGTCGTAAGACTGGTTATAAGGTTGTCTGAGCATAACTCTTCATTGGACCATATCTTCTGGTTGGTCAGTCCTAAGACTGGTTATAAGGTTGTCTGAGCATATCTCTTCATTGTATCATATCCTCTGGTTGGTCAGTTCTAAGACTGGCTATAAGGTTATCTGAGCATATCTCTTCATTGTATCATATCCTCTGGTTGGTCAGTTCTAAGACTGGTTATAAGGTTATCTGAGCATGTCTCTTCATTGAACTATATCCTCTGCAGCTCTGTTAATTTCAGTATAGGTTGGTACTTTAATATTTCTGCATGCTTGAGATGTAAAGGTGAGTCTTGTACGCCCTCTTACATTTTGTCTTGAATCTTGCTTTCTATTATCTTCTGTATAAACAATTCATCTCGCATATTGTGTCCCAACCAACCCAATCTTCGTTTCTGTATCATTTTCAATATTTGTCTTTGTGCGTCTATCTCAGAGAGGACATTGTCAGTGGGTCTTTTTTCCGCTCAACTCACACGTTCCATTCTACTACAAGACTACATTTCAAACGCTTTCTAGCTTTTTTCACCTTCTTTGCTACAGCCCAAATTTCACTCCCATAATGTGCAATTAGCTATACATATATCTTTATATCTATGTTCTTTGCGCGTCAAATACAACGCATAATGCAGAAACAAATGATCTCCAGTTGGAACGGTGTGACGCCACTGTTTTTAGATCGTGTATGGTGCTGAGGCCCATAGTTGAGCCCTCTCGGATGATTGTTCTTCTGAGTGTTTCCTTGGGTCTCCCTCTTTTCCGAAATCCCATTGGTGTCCATTCGAGTGCCTGCAATGGAAGACAGTTGTTGTTCATTCTAAAAACATGTCCAATGTATATCTATCGTTTTTGCAAAGATGAATGTCGATACGTATAATTAGTTTGTATCTGTTATTATCGAGTCATTAGTTATGAACTGGTCCCGGCGTATATTCAATAATTTTCTGAAACATTTATTTTCAAATACATTTAGTTTGTTTTCAAGCGCTTTTGTTGTCTTCTAGCTTTCACATCCATATATCAAGATTGATATTACTAATGAGTTGAATAGTCTGGGCTCGGTATGTTTGCTCAGTGTCGTTGATTTCCAGATGTTGGTGAGCTGATTAATAATATATATAGCCATGAATGCTTGTTAGTAGTGATTATTCTTTTTCTTAGTTATCCCGTTGAGCGTCATAGGACGCTGAAATCGTATGTCCTGCTCTAACTTAACTTAACTTAACGTCTTTATACTGGTTTAGAAGACCCTGCAGAGTATGTATACAACCAGTTACATTTACATCACCTTGCTCTAAAAGCTATACGCATCCAGTTTATTCTTAAATGCATTAACTGTCCCTGCCTCCACTACCTCCCCTGGCAATGCATTCCAAGCAGACACCACTCTCTGAGTAAAAAGATATTTCCTAATATCTAATCTGGACCTCTCTTTAGTCAGCTTGTAGCTATGCCCTCGTGTTATTGTGGGTGGCTGTATTTTAAAACACTTGTTATAGTCTAATTTATCGATTCCTCTGATCCTCTTATAAACCTGTATTAAGTCACCACGAATTCTTCTCTCTTCGAGACACTGTAGGCCGGTTTTTCTAAGTCGTTCCTCATAACTGTAATTCTGGAATCCCACTATCATCTTTGTCGCTCTTTTTTGTATTGTTTCCAGCATGTTTATATCCCCTCTATGATAAGGACTCTACATCTGTACACAGTACTCCAATCTAGGTCTAACTAAAGCTTTATACAGTTTGACGATTACTTCCTTGCTCCTATGTTTAATATTTCTTTTTATTATACCTAACATTGCATTTGCCTTTTTCACTGCTACCTTAACTTGCTCACTCACCTTTCCTGTATGATCTATTATAACTCCTAGGTCCCTTTCCTTATCTATCTTTATAATATTGTTTTCTCCCATTCTGTAATTATGTTCCATATTGGATCTACCCATGTGGATGACTGTACAGTTATCTACATTAAACTCCATTTGCCAGCTTACAGACCATTCTCGAATTTTATCTAAATCCGACATCAATATATCCACTTCCGCTTTAGATGAGACACTACTGCATAGTTTTGTGTCATCAGCAAATTTTGCAATTATGGATCCCATATCAATGTCCAAATCATTTATATATATCAAGAACAAAATTGGTCCCAAAACCGAGCCCTGTGGCACACCACTTTTCACTTCATACCACTCAGAGTACTCCTTATTTATGCCCACCCTCTGCCTTCTTCCAGTTAACAAATTTTCAATCCATTTGGCAACTTCCCCACCTATTCCATGTGATTTTAACTTTCGAAATAATCTTTGATGAAGTACTCTATCAAAGGCCTTTGCAACGTCTAGATAAATAACATCCACTGGCTCCCCTTTATCTATGATTTTAGTAACCTCCTCCATGAATTCTAATAAATTTGTTAAGCATGATCTCCCTCTAGTAAACCCATGCTGACTATTTCTAATTAGATTAAATTTGTCTAAATGCATTACAATGTTTTCTTTGATTATTGACTCTAACAATTTACCGACTATGCTCGTTAAACTCACCGGTCTGTAATTTGCTGGATCTGATTTTTTGCCTTTTTTGAATAAGAGGATCACTCCTGCATCTTTCTAATCCCGTGGAACAATCCCTTTTGCAAGTGATTGAGAACATAATATAGCCAATGGTTTTGCTAGTTGGTCTCTAATTTCATACAGCAATTTTGGATGAATACCATCTTGACCTGGACATTTATTCACTTTCAACCCCTCCAATTTTGTAATTCTAAGTGAGTAGTGTCTGATATTGTGAGGCCGTGTCACTACACAATTACTCTTATGTCATCCATCCACCTGCCTCACGATCGCACTATTACCATGTAGCCAAAATTGTAAGCCATCGGTGGAAGTTGATGTAAGTGCATTCTCATGAGATGACCAGACCAACATATTTTGTGTCTGGAAATTTACTCTGCACAAGACGTAGTGCCGACCATACTGCGAATGTCTTTGTTTCACATTATGTCTTTTTTCACATTATGTCTTTTCTGGTAATTAAAATAAGGCGAGGCTGCAGCGGTTCTGTGGATGTGTATAATGGGAAAAAAACATGAAAAAAAACTAGTAAAAGTTGATTAAGGTTGAGCTTAATCTAATATTCTTTGAGGTTGGTAATATTTGGATTTTTTTCTGAAGGCACTGTTTGCCTTGCAATCCTTGTCCAAATTTGTACCTCATTGCACGCCTAGTCTTTGATGATTTTCCTAAAATTTGTAAACGTCTGTACTTGTTTAATGTTTCTTCATGAATGCTTATATTCATTTGTCTATGTTGCTTCGCTATGTACATAGTCGTTTCGTTCGATGTGTTAATTTTTTTGCAAAACTCTATGGCTCTGATGCAAATTTGTTCAAGCACCCTTTGTAACATTGCTACTGATCCTCCCACTACAGCTTGACCATCGCCAAATTTGATGGCATTAGCTTTCATACCATTGTCTTTGGCACTTGTAACTCATTCCATCATCACCTCAGACAATGCGTTATAGAGACTTTGTGAAAACAAGAAATCATACCGTCTTATTAAAACTATACATGATAGTACTTGTTTGATTGCTTGATAATCGCTTCTTGATCTTCAGACAAGTTCTGAATCTAACTATCGGTCTCTCTATATCTGTTTGTTACAACATCTGAAAAGTTTGCTCCAGATGATTCGAACAAAGGCTTTATCGTAGTCAATAAATCAGAAAATGAATGGTCGTCGATGATCGACTATTCCTTTTGCGAAAAACCGCAATGATCCGATGTGATCACGTGTACCTCTGGCCCTGTAAATTTCAAACTGAGTATCTTTTATCACCTCTTCTATCTTGCCATCGATTTTCTTCTTAATTTTCTTTAATATAATTTTTAATACATATGGTATTAAGCTTACGGTGGAGCTAATTCAAACTGTTTTCCTATCAAATGTGGAATAAAACTGGAATGTGTACTTACGCTAACCTTCTTTCGTATCTTCTTCTCCATGCTCCTATCTTACGTTTATGGCACGTCTGTGGACTGTGTTTATCTGCACTACAGGTCAGATGGATGGATGTTTATTCTGTCTCGACTACGTGCGAGGACCAAGATGAGGACGGTGCTCATTAAGGAGATGTTATTTGCGGATGATGCGGTTTCAGTGACCAACAGTGAGGAGGCTCTTCAGAGACTGAAAGACAGATTCGCCGAAGTGTGCAAGCAGTTTGGGTTCACCATAAACCTGGAAAAGACGAAGGTCTGCGCATAGGGTATTACCACTCTACCCTCCATGAAGATTGCTGGTTAACGCTGGAGGTCAACAGCTTCACTTATATGGGCTCTGCCATCAGCAATACGCTCTCGCTCGAGATGGAATTAGACAATATGACCGCTGAACATCTGCTGCAAAACTGCCCGACATACGAGGACCAGAGAAAGCACATGTGGCCATCACCAGTGGCAACACTAGACAAGCTCTATGGCAGTGTCGACAGTCTCAGGATGATCGCTGCTTTTTTCAAAAAAATACAGGTTGACGTTTGACAGCGTGCGAAGAAGAAGAAGAAGAAGAAGAAGAAGAAGAAGAAGAAGAAGAAGAAGAAGAAGAAGAAGAAGAAGAATTAGACAATAGGCTTGACAAGGAGAGTAGTCGTGCTCTATTGACGTAGAGAGTCTAAGAAAACACTGCGCTATCTCACTAACCCAAGGTCCGGGCCTATCAGACCTGCGTTCTTGGAACTCTTGTGTATGGAGACGAGACTTAGAGCGCTTACACTAAGTAGGAACGGCAGATCACCACATTTCACGTTAGCTGCCTGTGGCGTATATTGAGGCTTGGGTGGGAAGAGAGAGTACCACATAATGTGATCTTACAGTGAGCAAACACTCCCAGCATGTACTCCCTGTTGAGCCAACGACGTCTTTCAATGGTTGAGGCATGTCTACCGCATGGAAGATGAGAGACTGCCAAAGGATATCCTTTATGGACAGGTAGCAATTGGAGCTAGAATAATTGAGTGCCAGACACTGCGATTCAAGGATGTATGCAAGAGGGACATGAAGTCATGTGACCTTCCATTCGAGGGATGTAAAACGATTGGCTCGTGCTGTCTGGAGAAAGTCAGTTGAAATGGGCACAATGGCTGCCGACGCTCGTAGAAACCTTCAGGCTGCAGAGAATAAAGAAAAACTACAGAAATAGGATAAACCCTGGCAAGCCAGCCTCCTCAGAATGGTTGTACGATCTGTGGCAGGGACTGTCACTCCCGGATTGGCCTTTATAGTCATAGCAGACTGTGTCGATATACAGCAGACAGTGTTGGACAAACATCGCAGGACGCTTTGCGCGTGGTCTATAGAGACTGAGGCGCCAATTATGGGATTAAGCTAATCGTTCGGATTTGGCCGAATACTACTGCACCTGAGTTTGGGGACAAAGGAATCATTATTGAAGTTGTGTGATATTTTAGCTATATTCCATTGCTGTTAATTTCATTAACATAATTAAAAAGTAAGTTGTGTAAAGTCTTACAAGCTGTTTTCAGAAACCCAATACGCATCTCATCTACGCCTGGTACTTTGTTTTGGGGGATTGAGTAAAATGCCTTATTACAATCTTCTGTGGTTACAGGCCATCTAAGGGTTTGTTAACCTGATACAGGCCACCATCCTTATACAGTCGCGTAACATATTCTCTCCATCTCGTTTTTTAATTCTCTTTGGGTTTGTTGTTTGTTTTCCATTCGTATCATTAATCATATGTGACCATATGCCCTTATTTTTACTTTCTTGTGTATGTGTTTGAATTTACCTGTTCTCTATTTGAATTTGCTTTTCGGTAATTACCAATGATTTCTTGTTTTCTGCTTTGTTCTTACCCTATGTTATCTCTATTGTTTCTTTTAAGGCTTCTTTTATAATCTGCCACTGTTGAATTATATCTTCAGTAACTTGATTATTTTTTCCCTAAGACATATTTCACTGAATTTAAGATGTTAAGTCTATTCTCCAACTAATACAATATTTCAACCATACTACTGACTTTGGTTTTATTTAAATACAACTATCATAAACGAACAACAGTATCGCTAATACAAGACTTCAACCACTACCTCAACAGCCTAACTACTAACAAAACAATACAACCACTGACACAACACTACAACTAATACAAGACTTCAACCACTACCTCAACAGCCTAACTACTAACAAAACAATACAACCACTAACACAACACTACAACAAAAGAAGACTTCAACCACTACCTCAACAGCCTAACTACTAACAAAACAATACAATCACTAACACAACACTACAACTAATACAAGACTTCAACCACTGCCCTAACAGCCTAACTACTAACAAAACAATACAGCCACTACCCAAACAAACTAACCAATAACACAACACTACAACAACTAACACAACAATACAACCACTACCCCAACAGACTAACCAATAACACAACACTGCAACAACTAACATAACAATACAACCACTACCCCAAACAGACTAACCAATCACACAACACTACAACAACTCACACAACAATACAACCACTACCCCAAAGAGATGTAGCAGATCCCACTGTTTGCCTACCAAAAATAATAATAACGTGTAGCAGATCCCACTGTTTGCCTTGGCCGTGATCTAACTTAGAACATTCTCACACTCATCCACATCATCATGACCATACTCAGTAAATGACATATCACACAGCAGGTGGCATATTTATTATATCATACTCATATCATAGAATGAGTAGAGAAATTACAAACACAATATAATACATATCTTAACTAAACATTCTACTAAAACGGGAATTATAAGCATTAGCTATTGATGGAATTCCCAACTAACTAAAAAACCCAGTTCTATTGCCTTGCAATTACATCACACACACATCGCCTTAACTGCGTCTTCAACACACCTTATCAAATACTCTTCCTCACTGAAATCCCCTCAGGCGGGCGATCTCGACATAACTCGTTCACAATGTGTCCTTGCTTACAAACACACGTTCAGATTATCCATTAATGCAAAACTCACACACCTATTTGAGCGATCCTGTTCTATCACTAAACATTCGTCCAACCGTCTATCAATCGCTCCTCTATCTAAAGTCGGTGAGTTAAACACACTATCTACATTCAGTCTCTCTCTCTCTCTCAGTCTCCTCCATACAGCCTCTCTCTCTCCCTCACTCTCCATCTCTCATCCAGCCTCTCGAGCTAAACTTTGTCTCGAGTTATATATCCTCAAGCAAGGCCAGAGCTTGACCAATCGATCTCAGGTATGGTCATCTTCAATTCCAATTGGAACGAAACACTTTGCACACCTGTCACTCATTCTCTCGCAGCAAGCCCCGTTGCCAATTTCGTCTGTCAATCAATCTCCCCCTACCAAAATCGGAAGGCCAGTGGTCAGTTTCTATCTGTCCACATTCCTTAACCCAACTCTGTTCTCCTTTGCTGAGAGTGACCTTGACATGCATTCAGGTAGCTTTAAGCTTTAACATGTTCAGGCATCCTAAACTCCCCTTGCTCCGGCGGGAACTGTTACATTACCTCCCTAAACTACAGACCGAAACATGGATGGTCATTTTTTATCATCTGGCAAATGACCACCATTTTCGTCTCTACTATCAAAAATGTAAACCTACTCCTGTTTACAACTTCACTCACATCGTACATGCCTTGAAAAGAAAACACTGTCACGCCATTTTCGTCTCTACTATCCATAATGTAAACACCACTCCTGTTTACAACTTCACTCACATCGTACATGCATAAAAAAGACATGTCATTTGATACATATAAACTTTTTGTAATACATACACAATCAATACCAGCAGAAAAAAACACTGTGGCTGGGCGTTTTTACAACACAAGCTCCCACTTTTACATCGTTTTGCAGTCAAATACACCAAAGTCTGTCCCTGCGGGACCTTTAACTCATCAAAACAGAAACACCTTAAGGAATTCTCCTTACTCATTGAGGTCAACATACCTCGCCCTGTTCTCGTGCCTTCCTCTAAGGACACGAACCTTCATTGTTACACTCGACCAGTTCAGGTCAATTTTCTCAGGCGGTCTCATTACACGCCTGGCCGACGATTCACTTCATACTAACTCCTGTGAGGCCACGAATTTACGTGGGTTATCCTCAGGCTAGTTATCACTGTCTTTCTTGACAGCTATCCCCTCTCAAAGAAAACAGCAAAATTCTTTATGTTTCCCACAAAAACGATATTTGACAACATATGTCATAGTCAATATTACAACTTCTGATCAATATAGTCTTCTCTGCAAAGACTCCACATACATGTGATTCTGGAACTCGTGGTGACTTGTGCTTGCGGAGGCCTACAGTCTGGATGAGATATACTGCTCTGTAGATCACCTAAATAACCTGTATCAAATACATGTAAACATGATGATTCAACAACAACAACAAAAAAACAACAACAAAATAAAGAAAAATTCAATGCATACTATATCGACCATACAACCCACTAAAAATGCAAGTAATACCCTTAGTCAAAACCCAAACACCAAATACAAATGTCAAAATATTTGCACGCATACTCATGATATCAGTATTTCAGTCAGTATCACACCTTGATACTTATGTAAGGACACATAATCATGTTTAAACAAACCAACAACAATCAATTAAAGTGCAAGTAATACGCTTGTCAAAATCCAAATATCAAAATATTTACACACATAAACATGACCAAGTGCCATCAACCTTCACTCCTGCTCGTGCCCCACAGATGAGCACCTGTTAATGCCCCCTTTATAAGATTCTAAACTATGACTAAGTTCTACTAGACTATGTCACTAAACTATGACTAAGTTCTAATTTAATCAGATACTAAACTATGTCTGAGTCAAAAGTCAAAAACCGAATCGTCCACCTGTCGAATTACGTCATGCTGTAACCCTACTAGTCCGGGTTCAGTCTTTGTCCCGAGGAATCAAAACCGAGTGTTGTGATCTAACTAATTCACCGCTATTTCCACAAATTCCCCGAATCAAAGCTACCTGGTCAGATATTAACCGAAGCATCGCGTCCACGTGTTACCTTGCGTCACGTAATCATTACCTGGCGCATCCAGCTATCCTGCGTCTCTCGTTCGTTCTGTCCGTTTCTCTGGTCGGAAATGTCCCTTTGATCTCGGTCAGTCTAGCTGCAGACTGACCGTCCGTGGTACGCTCATTGTTTGGCGTTTACTTGAGACAACGAATTCAAAGGAATTTTTAACATCTGGCCATTCCTCCATCTCTATACCCTACCCCCTAATTATCAAAATCTCCGTTCTCAAGGATAACGGTAGATGAAACAAATTTTATGCAAATGCATACATTAACTGGAGTTTCACATGATAGCCCATGTGTGTAAGTACTCCACACGACTTTACCTAATTCCATTTCTGAATTCCATGTTTTTGGCTAGCGTCAGTAAACATTGCATCAACCGTTCCTTATCACTACTGCTTATTTTAACCAGACTATGCGCTGCCCCATCAGCTGTCTCTGATTGCTGCGCGATTTCCTCCTGTAAAACGCCCATCGTCTGGTCTGTTTGTTTCACGGTTGTTTGGTTCGTCCCCACCGGTTCTCTGGTAGTGTTACGTACACTTACATCGTCCGCTACTTCAGCCTTCCGTCCATCTGTATTCACTATTTGTGGGAAAAACTTTTCACACTGTTCGTTTGACTGTTGGCTTATCTCGAACTGAGATCTTTTCATCTTTGCTTCGATGACTGGTTCGCTGTCCTGGCTGCGGTTAACCTGTCTTTCCCTTTTCTTCGTTTTCCTTAGAAACTCTGTTCCTCCTTTGTTGGCTGCTGTTGGTGCGTCCGTTTCGCATTCCAAGTGTGCGTCATTTCCACTTCCTTCCTCAGTGGCCGAAGGGTTGTCCCTTCTTTCGGTCTGTTCAACCACTTCTCCCGCATGGCTAGAACTTGGCTTGGGTGGGCACGAAACCATAGCTGGTCCTGCCACCATTCCTCCTCCTCTCCTTTCTTCTTTATCTGACGAATCTCTGACTATTTCCTTGTTCGATTCTTCGTCGACTTTAACTAATGTTCTACCAGGCTTGACCACAAGTTCCTGGTAAACTTGGCTCCTTTCAGCACGCCCGACCATGTTAATCGACGTAATACCCTCTTCCTGAATTCTCGGCCTACACTGTCCGATGCGGTAACATTTTATCTGGACCTCTGAGCGAGCGTTTGTCTCGTTTGCATTGCGTAACCTGCCCTCCGTCCCTAACTTTTCTGGATACCCAAAACCTGTATCTCTTTCTTTCTGTCCATCCGCCTCGTGCTTAAAGTCTCTTTGATAGCTCCTGTTCTGCCTCTCCATCTGTAACCGTGCAAAAGGCCTCTTGTGGGCTAAGAATCTGCCCGATTCAAACTTCTGCCCAACCATTCCTCCTCCTCTCATTTGACTTGGCCTCTCCACCTGGGTCAAACTCCCCTTTTTGACACCTCTTTCCAGTCGTACACACACGTCCGTCCTGAGATTTCCACCTCTGTCCCTCCACGGATCGGAATGTGGAACTTGGATGGGCTTCCTACTCACTTTCCTACCACTCTGTCCCCTTCTAAAATACTGGGCCGTGTTTACTCCTGTGATTCCTTGATTTCTTCTCTCCTTCCTAGCTGGTTTGAAAGCTCCGTTTTCAAACTGTTGCAACAGCTGTCGCAGCTTCCATTGGAGATCTTTTTCCTGTCTTTCCAGCCGAATAACTCTGCTTGTTAGTTCTCTTAGCTGGTTTTGTAGTTGACTTCTGTCCTCCCACTTATCGCTGGCTGTAGCTAGTGCCATGAAAGGCTTGCTTTTGACAAACAGTCCTCCTCTCCAGGAACTGCTAATATTCCGAAGAATATTAGGGCATCCGATAGACAAATGTCCAAAAGCTAGACAATGATAACATTGTTTAACATTGTCCAACCTCGACATATTGAATAAACCCGTCTGGCCCACCAAAAAAATTTATAAGACTGTCAAGTACGCACAAAGTCTTGTCAATAATACAACACTGGGTGGAAGAAAAATGTCACACTTACCAGTCAGATGATTGGAAAAGCTGTCTATGGTACTAACACTCTAACCACTAGCTACTCCTCTATTCCTAACTACACACACAAGTTATATATAACTGCGACACTAGTGTTAAACGTGCAAATCAAGATCTATAGCTACACACGCACTATATTTATAAATCTACCACGACTATCCGTGGTCAACAGGCACCAAAATAATAATAACGTGTAGCAGATCCCACTGTTTGCCTTGGCCGTGATCTAACTTAGAACATTCTCACACTCATCCACATCATCATGACCATACTCAGTAAATGACATATCACACAGCAGGTGGCATATTTATTATATCATACTCATATCATAGAATGAGTAGAGAAATTACAAACACAATATAATACATATCTTAACTAAACATTCTACTAAAACGGGAATTATAAGCATTAGCTATTGATGGAATTCCCAACTAACTAAAAAACCCAGTTCTCTTGCCTTGCAATTACATCACACACACATCGCCTTAACTGCGTCTTCAAAACACCTTATCAAATACTCTTCCTCACTGAAATCCCCTCAGGCGGGCGATCTCGACATAACTCGTTCACAATGTGTCCTTGCTTACAAACACACTTTCAGATTATCCATTAATGCAAAACTCACACACCTATTTGAGCGATCCTGTTCTATCACTAAACATTCGTCCAACCGTCTATCAATCGCTCCTCTATCTAAAGTCGGTGAGTTAAACACACTATCTACATTCAGTCTCTCTCTCTCTCTCTCAGTCTCCTCCATACAGCCTCTCTCTCCCTCACTCTCCATCTCTCATCCAGCCTCTCGAGCTAAACTTTGTCTCGAGTTATATATCCTCAAGCAAGGCCAGAGCTTGACCAATCGATCTCAGGTATGGTCATCTTCAATTCCAATTGGAACGAAACACTTTGCACACCTGTCACTCATTCTCTCGCAGCAAGCCCCGTTGCCAATTTCGTCTGTCAATCAATCTCCCCCTACCAAAATCGGAAGGCCAGTGGTCAGTTTCTATCTGTCCACATTCCTTAACCCAACTCTGTTCTCCTTTGCTGAGACGGTGAGTGACCTTGACATGCATTCAGGTAGCTTTAAGCTTTAACATGTTCAGGCATCCTAAACTCCCCTTGCTCCGGCGGGAACTGTTACAGAGACTAACCAATAACACAACACTACAACAACTAACACAACAATACAACCACTACCCCAAACAGACTAACCAATAACACAACACTATAACCACTAACCCCAACAGACTAACCAATAACAGAACACTACAACAACTAATACAACTATTCAACCACTAACACAACACTACAACTAACACAACAGTACAACAACTAACACAATACTACAACAACTAACACAACAATACAATAACTAACACAACAGTACAGTCATACTAATACTTGCAAACCAAAACCATATAATAATAATAATACCATCTAGTCTTCACGAGCAATGTGTCAAGCTAGCACGCGTTCGATATCTCTCCGCGTATCCTTCTTCCCCTCACAACCCCCAACATTTCTCTCTAATTTTCTTCCCTTCCAGGCACGAGCTAACTCAGGCACATTTTCATTTCTTTCTTAACTTTCTGTCATTCTTGTAATAACTACTCCCATTAGCTATTTTCATTCAGAAATTGTTACTTCTATCTTCTCATTTTTCTGAAGTTTATTTGTTTTTGGCGGGAAGACTACGTAGGCCAGTGGCGTACCTACAGACTGGCGTGGTGGACATATGACTGAATGATGCCGGATATGAGATGACCAGATCTGGGGCTGTCTTTGGTAGATTCGACCAATTTTACTATGAGATCCTCAAGGATGACGACATTTACAATATTCTTGTCATATTATCATTTTCACTCCAACAGGAGTATAGGGTCACTACTTCAGTTGGCCTTCTGCAGGACGTCTATACCAAAACACGTTGCGTGCGTTGTAGTAGTAGTTTATGTTGTTATTTGTTTTACACGATACGATTTCATGTCCGATGCACATCTCTTTTGTTACCAATTACGTCATTCTCTTATTTAAACTTTCAGCGCAGAAAACGGCGCATAGAATAGAACTGAAAATGATCCAGTTTGATAGGTATGTCGCCACTTCCCGTAACTCTTACATGCTCCCTAGTCACATGGTTGTCCCCCCCCCACCCTCCACCCCCCCCCCCCCCCCTCCATCCTACCTCCGGGAAATTATTCGGCAAATAGCTCATCTGGGCCTTCTTCAATTCCGTATTAGCAATTTCCACATAATTGCCTGTAACAGGAGTCTTTTATTGTTCATCCAAAAAACGTGTCGGTTGCACGCCCTACGTTTTTTCCTGATGACACCAGAAACATAAATTTGGCTGGACTATAGCAGTATATCCTGATTAGACAGGAAGACATTTCAGCCAATGACCAGTAGACGTCAAAGGCATTTATTTTCAAATGCATTCATCCTATTATCAAGTGCACTTTTTATTATCCTATTGCTACTGCCACATGTCCAGTACTGATTTAAGTAGCCCGAACGTGATGTGATTACTCAATTTACATATTTTCATTAATTGGTTGACAGCTGTAGAAGTCAATGTGATTTGGATAAGAATTCCATCTGTGCGTCTAAAACATGTTACGATATTTTACTGCCTAAATTGGTGAAATTCTAAATCTTGTGTATCGCATGACTATTGAGTTGAACATTGATTCCCGTGCGTTTCAGATTCATGATTTATTTCTCAGAAGCATTTATCCGAAAGTGTAATTGTTTGGCTTCATTTTTCTCAAACCGTGTCCCGTAAATATTCTCAAATAATTGCCCATCAATATTCTCAAAAATGGCACTTAAATATTCTTAAATCATGTCCCGTCAACATTTTAAATCATGTCCCGTCAACATTCTTAAATCATGTCCCGTCAAAATTCTCAAACCCTTTCCTGTTAACATTCTCAAACCATTTCCTGTCAACACTCTCAAACCATTTCCTGTCAACATTCTCAAACCATTTCCTGTCAACATTCTCAGACCATTTCCTGTCAACATTCTCAAACCATTTCCTGTCAACATTCTCAAACCATTTCCCGTCAACATTCTTAAACCATTTCCTGTCAACATCTTCAAATCTTGTCCGTCAACACTCTCAAACCATTTCCTGTTAACATTCTCAAACCATTTCCTGTCAACACTCTCAAACCATTTCCTGTCAACATTCTCAAACCATTTCCTGTCAACATTCTCAGACCATTTCCTGTCAACATTCTCAAACCATTTCCTGTCAACATTCTCAAACCATTTCCCGTCAACATTCTTAAACCATTTCCTGTCAACATCTTCAAATCTTGTCCGTCAACACTCTCAAACCATTTCCTGTCAACACTCTCAAACCATTTTCTGTCAACACTCTCAAACCATTTTATGCCAACACTCTCAAACCATTTCCGTTCAATATTCTCAAACCATTTCCTGTCAACAGTCTCAAATCATGTCCAGTCAACATTCTCAAATCATGTTTCATCAACATTCTCAAATCATGTCCAGTCAACATTCTCAAATCACGTCCAGTCAACATTCTTAAATCATGTCCAGTCAACATTCTTAAATCATGTCCAGTCAACATTCTCAAATCATGTCCGGTCAACATTCTCAAATCACGTCCAGTCAACATTCTCAAACCGTGTCCGGTCAACATTCTCAAATCACGTCCAGTCAACATTCTCAAACACTGTCTCGTCAACATTTTCAAACCGTGTCTTGTCAAAATTCTCAAACCGAGTCTCGTCAACATTCTCAAACCGTGTCTTGTTAAAATTCTCAAACCGTGTCTCGTCAACATTCTCAAACTGTGACCTTTTATCATATTCTGTGTAGAGATTTACTTTAGCACATTTCTTTCATCAAAAACACGCCCAGACTTAATGGTCATGCTAATGCATTTTTTTACTTTATTAATTGTGTGGCAACAAGCTTGTAAAAAACTGACTCTGAAGAATGATAGTGTACTTGTTGGTCTAGTCTAGACAATGCCTGGTATTCGTTAGCCTTGAGATAGATTGATTGATTGATCGATTCTCTGAAAGTGTCACCAGCGGCGTTGTCTCATGTTGTTCTCTAACTATGTTTTCCGATTGAAACGTCTCATTTGAGAGATGATGTACCGTGAACATGGCCTGGTTGGGTTTACAGTGTCCGGCATCCACCCTGACAATGACAGTGTGAAATGGTTTCTATCCCTACGGTGCTTATTGGGTGGGCTCTGCGTTTGACAGAGACTTTAACAGGGCCACGGACACACTGAAAGTAGAATGTGACTAATGATATTCGTATATCACATGCGATGAAGACGACTCTTTTTGTTCAGCCGTGTGGACTGTTTTTTCTCTTGCTGTGTCCCTTGAAATGCGTGACGTGCGCTGTGATTTGGATTAAAGTGAGGAAGAAACTACGCCTTTTGTCAACCTCTCTCTCTCTCTGGCCCTGAGCTACCTTTTGCCAATATTTAGTTTTTATCGAGACGACTGGAGATAGCACAGAATGCAGATGTATCCTTAGGGTTTACTCCCAAAGCCTCTCCCGTAAACACGTATCCCGCAAGGCAGCGGAGAGGAAATGACATTTATATGTGTGTCGTGCCTTTTCCATAATCGCAAGAGGTGGTAGAGGCATCTCTCCCGGGTCTTGTTCTAGTCTTCTATAGTCGTGTCTAAATTTCAGTCACACAAAAACCGACACTGTTTGCAGCTAGGGCAAAGGTCACTAATCTCGTTTAGTTCAGCCGTGTAAACTAGAATGTGAAAATATGACATCGTAGTTCTAATTCATATAGCCGATGTCGAGACCATGATAATCGGAAGAAAGAAAACAAACGAAACGAAACATTAACCAGTTCAAATGGAAAATTACAGTTTCCGTGAACAGTGAGTCGTCGTCGACTAGTGTGAACTCCAGGCAAATCCATGGCCTGGCGGCATCTATAATGAAGGAAACTACAAGAGCAATATAGACCCTCAGCTGGCAAGTTACCAACTTTGCCGCTTTTGTGACTAATAGTTCGGTCTACCATCAACTGTTGTTGTTCTGTAAGCTAATCCCACTGACCTAGTCCATCTCTTGACTCCTTTTCTACGGTGAAGGGTTACAGTGTATCTTCTTGTATCAGAAGTCGTTCTTGAAAAGGTGAACCAGGGTCTTCCATTGTGACTAGACCAATGTGACACCGGCTGTTTCCAGTGAGCACGACGCGTACGGGTAGTTGGAGAAAGGGGCATGAGTTGTGGGGAGTCTTTATCTGCATTTTTCACCTGACCCTGATGTTGTTCTTCGCAACCATTATATCGTAGACGGCTCTCCAACTACTACCGTTGCTTACCCCACCATCCACACAAGCCAAAAACGTAATGTGGAATAATATGAATAAGTTCCTAGGTTCGCTAGAAAGCTCTACAAATAAAAATACCGGAATACAAGAATGTATTTATATCATGTTTGTGCTAAGATTAAGAAGGTTAAGATGGAAGAAGAAGACTAAACATGAAGTCTGAAGATGAAGATGGAAAATGAAGTTGGAAAATGGAAGATGAAGAATACAAGAATGTATTTATATCATGTTTGTGCTTAGAGTAAGAAGATTAAAATAGAAGCAGAAGACTTGACATGAAGATTGAAGCTGGAAGATGAAAATGTAAGATGAAAGTTGAAGAAAGAAGATGAAGATTTAAAATGAAGTTGGAAAATGGAAGATGGAAGATAGAAGATGGAAGATAGAAGACATAAAAATGAAGATGGAAGATGGGTATGAAGATGAAAGTTAAAGAAAGAAGACGAAGATAGAAGATGAAAATGGAAAATGAAAGACATAAGATGAAGATGAAGATGGAAGATGAAGATGGAAGATGGAAGATAGAATATGAAGATGTAGGACATAAGATGGAGATGGACGATAAAGATCGAAGATGGAAGATTAAGATGAAGGACATAAGATGAAGATGTAGGACATAAGATGAAGATGGAAGATGAAGCTGTAGGACATAATATGAAGATGGAAGATGAATATGGAAGATAGAAGATGAAAGTTAAAGAAAGAAGATGAAGATGAAGATGGAAGATCGAATATAGAAGATAAAAGATGGAAGATAGAAGACATAAGACGAAGACGAAAGATGAAGATGGAAGATAAAAATGTAAGATGATGAAGGAAGATGAATATAAAATAGAGGGTATACAGATGGAAGATAAAAGACGTAGATGAAAGATGAAGATGAAGATGAATGATGAAGATGGAAGATGGAAGATGAAGATGGAAGGTGAAGAATGAAGATTATGATAAATATGAAGATGGTAGATGGAAGATTAAGATGGTATATCAAAATGGAAGATTACAAAGGAAAATTAAGATCGCGGATTAAGATGGAAGATAAAGGTGTAAAATAATACATATCTAAATTTGTGAATGCATCTATGTTTGACATAAACGAGAGTATAACCACCATCACACTGAAGCATGTGGTCAGAAGGTACTAAAATTCCAGTGCAGTGGGTCTTATCCTGTGGTACTTGGACCTCTGGAAGTACGCGATGTCCCGACAGGGCCCACGAAGGCTTAAAGAACAGTTATGAGATTTTACACTTCAAATTAAAAAATTAATGTAAAGATATAAACAAATTGAAATTCATAAACAATACCAGATTCAGTTAAGTGTGACAACGTTCACATAATTAGATTAATACCGATTAAACAGACGACCCTGTGGGAAATTTTGCAGGTAAGGAAGGTGACCGAACATCATAGTAAGTCAGTCGTCTGTGATCGCAGACTTTTGTAACCACCGTCACTGAAGCGAATATCAAAAGATGCGGTCCAGACAGTGTCAAAATACTCGACCGGAATATAAATAAAAGTTTTTAGTGGTCGGAAAAATTTGGGCCAGCGGCTTGATTATTGGTGTCTGGGATCGCTAGAAGAATGAAACTCAGTAAGACGATTGGCTGAGACTGTCTTGGGAAGGATGGGACAAATATCAACGCTTTAAATTAGATAAAAATACATTTTGGCTGAGCATCAAATGGATCGTCGACTGAAATTGAAATGTGAACGTACTGATAATGCTGATGGAAGTACATCCTGTTCAATGCTAAATGAAGATTCTTTCAGTCATCTTATGAAGCGCTGCCGTTATAGAAATGGATATCTGTCGATTGATTCCACTGGCACAGACCCAGGAGATAATCAACTACCTCAGTCGGTCTTATGTTACGCCTTATAGCCCAACGATGTCATTAAATCAACTAAAATTTCTAAAATATCTCGAAAGAAAAGAAAAAAACAGGATAGAAGCTTGTTTGTTTTGTTTTTTTAAGCAAAGAGTGTGAGGTTTGGGGAATTTTTTTTTTTTTCTAAATAGACTGCAGAGGAATCAAGATGCTGAGCAGCGCATGAGCTGCAGTGGTCAGCTAGCGTCAGGGCCAGCGAAACAGAGCTGCCAAGACCCTTCTAACCTCCACGCGGTGATCCTGGATAACAGGCTGCAACAGAGCAGACTGACTAAGGAGAAGGGATCGAAGAGGGAATGCTAACCCGGTACTAAAAAAATGTTTGCTGAAGTCGCATGTGTTGGACCGTAAGATGCAAATATCGCAGTCAAGCTGTAAACTACGACACAACGCATTCCGTTCTCTAGACTACATTCTGCTACTTAAGTATATTTAGGGTTTGGTAGCGGGAGATTGAGAACGAACGAAGCCAAGCCAAAAAGACTGCAACTGTTTGCAAAAATGAAAGGTCAATAAGGACCACATTTAAAATTGCCACAATAATAGTGAACCGGGAAAACTAGCTGGAAAACCTATATTAGCAGCTGCCGTAATCATGGTTTCTGCTTTGATCAACTAGAAAGATCTTTTCTTAACACCGTTGTAAAATTATACAGTTAAGAAGCGAATCGGCGGTTTGTCAGCCAACATCAAGGAACAGCTATTAGAAAGATTTCGCATAGTCCCCCTATTTTGCTTTGCAACTGCACGCAGCGCAGATATAACAAACAAAGCGACCTTATTGTGCTACGGTTGATATGAGCACCTGAAAAATATTTTCGAAGGCTTATTGTTCATTTCCTCCTGGGTGCACGTTTCAACTAAAGAAGTATTTAACAGCTTAAACGAGTTTATCACATATCAAGACATGGATTGATTGAATGTATAGGATTTAGCACAGACGGAGTTGGACTTGCAGCATGAATTAAGGAAATCGTACCGTCTGTGACTTGGTACCATTACAACATATATGGGGATGCATTAGTTAATAAGAAGATACCAGAAAAACTAAAGCAGACCTTCAATGATTAAGACAACATTGACAATTATATCACTAGCGATTCACTTAATTCATAATTTTTTTTAGCAGCTTTGCAAAGATATGGACAGTGAACATTATCAAATTTTTATTACATTGTTAAGTACGTTGGCTATCACAAGGTACAGTTTTGTCTCGTTTTGGAGAATTGAGAGAGGAGGTAAGAAAATTCCTCAAAGAGTAGCACTCTCACATCAGCGATGGTTTCAGACTTTTACAAGTTAGTAAAACTGTAATTTGTGTCAGAAATCTGTACACGATTAAATTTGTTTTTCAAAGAAAAAAGCTACAGTTTTTGTTGTTGTTTAAGTTGAAGACAAGATCGAAGAATTGATTAGAAAGTTGGAATTGTGGCATCATCGAATATTGAATAGTAAATGTGAGACATTTTGAATCTGCATAAATATTCTTGGTTCCACAGAGTTGTCTGATGACCTATCACGCATCACACGACATTTGAAAGCTTTGCGACCTAGCTTCTAAAAATATGTTCCTGTTCCAGATACATTCACAAACTGAATAATGTATCCATTTTCAATTGATGTGTGTGAAGTAGAAGGGGGCGTCACAGCAGCAGAAGAGGACACTCTCCACGGAGGCTGCTCTAAAGTTATAGTTCAAGGAACAGTTCCTTGGAAATTGTCTGGGCCAACTTAGAAACAGATTTTCCGGAACTATGGAAAAGGGTTTTGAAAGTATTGATGTCTTCCGTAACGACATACTTTGGTGAAAAATCATTCTCAGAGTCACAACTCAGAATATAAGTTTCCGTTAATTCCGATATAACAAAGCGTATAAGTGAAATGCAGTGTCAGCATTCTCATTAAAAGGAGTCAATGGTTGAGATGAATTTAATAAAAATCTGGCGACCCAATATACGATACACAAAAACCAATCCGGCTACCCAATATATGATACACAAGAACCAATCATGTGACCCAATATACGATACACAAAAACTAATCCGTCATGTACAGAAACCATCTATAGTGTTGGTGCTATCTCTATTGATTTGGGAGCTTTCGTACAAATCCACGAGGGCCACAAGATACAAAATATTTCTGCCATGTTTGAATGCTTGAGGTGGGGATTCACACGAGTTGAAGAGCCAAGGACTGTCAGACACCTAGCGTCTGCTACCTATAGCAATCACAAATCTGGATGTTGCTTCCACCTAATGACATGTTTAGAGACTACCATAAGCATATGCTAGCTATCTCATATCAGTTTTGACCTACTGACGAGGACGTCCGAAAAAACCATAGGAAAACAGAATCCGTGAATGTACTCCACTACGACGATAAGACACAGACAGCAACCGCAGACAGAGTGAAGGCGCAGAATTGTGGAGGTGTCAACGGGGATACCCTAACGATCGCAAGAGGTCACGGGATGAACTGAACTCAACTGAACTGGAGTAAACTGGCTAACCCTTTGTATATCGTGGTTAGACTTGACAGGAAATCGGTTGCCAAGAATCAGAACAACAAGACTGCATTTGGTTTACCGTGAACCAGTTTTGGGGGGGAATCGTGAAACTATTTCTATTCATTACTGTTTCAGTGGCAATGGTTTCTTGCATGGTAGGTTGCTAGACCCATGCACATCTTTCTCTAGTCATCCATCTTCTTCTTCTTCTTCTTCTCCTTCTTCGTTCTCAATCTCCCGCTACCAAACCCTGACAGGGCGTAAGTAGCAGAATGTAGTCCAGAGAACGGAATGAGTTTTGTCGTTAATCATCCATCTCAAACTGCCTGAAAGGAAGACCAAAGGTCTAATGTTCAAATACGGGAAATATTTCGGCGTCCATGGTGAGTCGCTTAGATACGATCCACACTTCAAGCGGACGTCGGAGAGGTGGTTGTCTACCAAGCACACATAGCTTTCAGCCTAGGCGCGAGTCTCTACGGCTACCATTGACCTTTCGATGGTGAGGCATTTACTTCTCCTACTTAGCTCCGCACCTGGGTGGTAACGCTTTTAACACACTAATTCGACAGTTGTTTTCTTCTGGACAGCGGATGCAGCAGATGCTGTTGCTCTACCTTTCAAATATGTCTCGTGATCCATTCATTTTGACAATCCTTATTTCGTTCATACAAAAAATAACCATGGACGAAAATGGAGACAAAATAGGCACGTGACGACTGAGATAATGAATTATTTGGCTATCTTAAGAGAGTTAAAATTACTCCACCAGTTCACCTGCGCCTGGTAGAATTTCTTCACTTTGACATTCAGAACATGGGACAGAACAAAACATTTAGAGAACACCAGATGACGGCCATGGGGGTGTTTTGTTCTATTTAGACAGTCAGATTCTATTGGTCAGTTCCAGTTTTGAGCTGTCAGTTGAGTGCCATACGACACATACGACGCCATAGAGGGCATCACAGAATGTGCATAGCGGTGTATAACTGTAACTACTGACGTTGTATACATATTTCTAACGCGACGATGTGATTAAAAATGTGAACTTTGTATATGAACTCCCCGTTTACTTTATCCCTGCGGAAAGAACCCTACCATGAAGTCGGCACGCCACTGGCGCATAGACCAGAGCTGAGTCGATACTCAAGTAAGATAAAACGCGCCTCACGCGTAGCTCGATACTGTCTTCAAGATGCGTATGGCATTTTAACTAACGTTTCCATTTCCAGAATATCAATTGATACGGGAAGAGTGCAATTTAAGGGCCAGCATAGGAGACAACAAGGGATGACAGATTGATGGAGGAAAGATATAAAACCAAAGTGTATATGATAGAATGAGAGTCAAGGAAGGAGTGCGCGAAAGAGTGACACGCTGAGAAGGTAGTATACAATACAAAAAGTGATAGGTATATAAAAACAGCAGTAATGAGACCGAAGATTGTTAAATGATGGATGTATTAATGGATAGGTTGAGAGATTGGTCATTTATAAATTGATGAATGGACAGTTAGATGTACACATCCATGTAAGTATGATGTTATGAATGGATAGGTAGATATATGTTTGTATTGAGAGATTGGTCATTTATAAATTGATGAATGGACAGTTTGATGTACACATCCATGTAAGTATGATGTTATGAATGGATAGGTAGATATATGTTTGTATTGAGAGATTGGTCATTTATAAATTGATGAATGGACAGTTAGATGTACACATCCATGTACGTATGATGTTATGAATGGATATAGATTGATGAACGAGTACATTTTTAGATTGCTGGATTCATGAATAAATGAAAAGATGAATGCATTGAAGACTGGATAGATTCGTGGATAAATGTATCGATTTGCGGAGCATTGTTACATGTTAAGATGGTTGCGTGGATAACTGGTTGAGTGAATGGATTAAGACATGTATAGATGACGCGGATGAATACATGTGTAGAAGAACGGATTGAAAAACATACATGTGGGAGGATGGACAACTAGGTTAAAAATATTTATAGATGACAAATTGGATACCTGGATCTATTGGTGGATAAATCTATTGATGGATGGATGATGGATCATGTGTAGACAGTTGAATATATACATAAATAGATTAATGAATTGATACATGTATACATGGATAGGCGGATAACTGGTTATATTGATGGATCAATAAAGGTATAGACGAAGGCGCAGTAAGACATTTGAATGGTGTAAATGTTTTAGAGAAGGCCGTACATCCGTGAGTGATGATCCCAACCGTGGTAGCGCTCAACCCATCACAGTCATTTCTATGAATATCCAGAAAGTTGAATGCTTTATCCTGGACAATCAACGCATAACCTGTAAAGGAATTGCACAATATGCAAGTGTTTCTCTGAATACGGTAATCACTATTGTTCATGAACATTAGCATTTTCTGAAGGTTAGTGCACCTTGGGTGCTAAGACAGCTTTCCGCTTTTGACCGGCAGAATTCTAGCCTGCAATGAATTGAAGAAATCTTTTGACATGGAAGGGAATGACTTTTTTTATCACTTCATATTACAAACCATACCTCGCTCCAAGCAATTTCCTCCTATTTGAACCCCTAGAAGAATTCATTGGAGGTCAGCATTTCAGCACTGATGACGAAGTGACACAGGCTATCCTGGATTGGTTCAGACATACTGGCAAATTTTTCTATCGTTGGGATAAGTACATAAACTTTGCAGGAGATTATATCGACAAATAAATGACATATTGACTACTTGAAAAATGTATCTTTTTCCTGAAAACAATTTGCGTGTGTGTGTGCGTGTGTGTGTGTGTGCGTGCGTGTGTGTGTGTGTGTGTGTGTGCGTGCGTGTGTGTGTGTGTGTGTGTGTGTGTGTGGGTGTGTGTGTGTGTGTGTGTGTGTGTGTGTGTGCGTGTGTGCGTGTGTGTGTGTGTGTGTGTGTGTGTGCGTGTGTCCGTGCGTGGGTGTATGCGTGCTAGCATGTGTGTGTGTAGATTATATATTTTTTTAATTTTGTATTTTGTTTGCGTTCGCCTTATTTATATATTCCCTAAAGGAAGCGCGTGCGCAGTGGTTAACGAGCTGGCTTCGCATCTGAGTGGTCCTGGGTTCATTCCCCACTTGAGGCGGAAATGTCTTTTCAGACCGCAATGGCTTCTGGGTCAACCCAGCATTAAATGGGTACCGGTTCAGTCCGGGATATAAAAGCGGCGAGGGAGAGGAGATGGCTATCGCCTTCATATAGCCGATCCTTTGAAATGTGAGATCGCTAATAACTAACACCCCTACGGCAGTAATGCTATGGGTTACTTTACTTTCACAATTTGGTGTGCGTTGCACTGTGGTTTTTATTTTGCCCTTATCGGCCCAGTGCATCCGACTTATGCATGCATTTTATGTAAGAGTCTGCTTCCTCCTGCATTTTCTAAGGGTTTGCTTCCCCGGGGTAACGGCCGGTGCTGTGATGGATATCGAACCCAGCACCTTCGGTTGTGAGCCGTGTCACTTAACCACTAGCTCACGCAGGCTCCTGTAGACTACACACACATATATATATAAATATGAGAATCGTCTGGCTTGTTGTACGCCACAATAGGTTTGATCTGTTCTTTTCTGTCGTTTAAGAATAGACCTCACTGCACTCCGAGCATTCCAATGTGTGCTCAGTCTCTCTCAACAAATGGCGAATAGTATGGATGCTGCTGGTTTTTGTAGCTCAGTGATTTCATACACCATTGTTCTGTCCTCACATGCGCCTCAGTCCTCTCGACTCTCGTTTAATTTTAAAGTTAAGGATTTCAGTCAGTATTTTCTACTCCAATGCAGCAGGCGGTTATTGATAGACATCAAATATCACGTCTATCCAAATCCAATGTAGCCGTTTTGCATGTTTGCGTAACCAGCATGTCATCAATTTAGTTGTCTGGAACCCTAACATGACCACGCTAGTAGATCCACACGAGTCTTTGGAGGCCTCTAAGCTGATATTCACTCATGCCTTAGTCAACCCATATGTACAATCCGAAGGTACCATTGAGTTGATGACTGCCCTTTTACTATAACTTTAAATATTATTTATTAAACAAACTCAGGATAAGAACTAGAATAAGTTTAGCCGTGAAACTGCTGTTTTGACCACTAAAGAATATCTATTCAACTATTTGAAAATAGGAGCTGTCATACAAAGTACAGAGACGTACAAAGTACAGAGACATACAAAGTACAGGAACATACAAAGAACAGGAACATACAAAGTACAGAGACGTACAAAGTACAGAGACATACAAAGTACAGGAACATACAAAGAACAGGAACATACAAAGTACAGGAACATACAAAGAACAGGAACATACAAAGTACAGAGATATACAAAGTACAGGAACATAAAAAGTAGAGAGATATACAAAGTACAGGAAGATACAAAGTACAGAGACATACAAAGTACAGAGATATAAAAAGTACAGGAACATACAAAGTACAGAGACATACATTCCAAGTACAGAGACATACAAAGTACAGAGACTTAAAAAGGACAGGAACATACAAAGTACAGAGACATACATTCCAAGTACAGAGACATACAAAGTACAGAGACATACAAAGTACAGAAACATACATACAAAGTACAGAAACATACAAAGTACAGAGACATACAAAGTACAGAGACAGACAAAGTACAGAAACAGTGCTTGAGACTGTCACCAATACCATCCACAGACACGCCCCATCATTTTTGAAATGCTTAAAACATCACTGTTTTTCTGTATGTGTATTCATTATGACTCATTAAAAAGTCCAAAGAAGGAGACCCCAGCATAAGGATTAAAGCACGAAACAGATTCTGATAATTATGACACATAGAAAGTACACATGGCCGTTTTCTAAGCCATCCTTGGGAAAAGCGATATGAAGATACCAATAACTTCAGGCTAACAACTTTGTTATATTATTATTTTCATGTTTCCTCTTGAAAGGGTAACGAATAGAATGCTCCAACATTCGAGGATAAAAAAAAGCAAAAATAACATTTGACGGCTTAAAGCCTACAATGAAAATATCTCGAATTGTGTTTTATTTTCATATATGCGCCAACTTGTGTGCTGTCTGTCCTCGTGCGCTAGAATCAATTGTTACCGCCCGGTCTGTCTGGAGTGTTTTTTATTAGACATATCATACAACTATAATCTCATACTTGCCTCTCTGCTCTTATGTCTGTCTGTCTGCTCTTATGTCTATCTGTTTGCTCTTATGTCTGTCTGTCTGCTCTTATGCCTGTCTGCTTGCCTCGGGTTTTCACTTGTCATAATCTGTCGTATTGTCAGATAGTCCTTTTCAAGCTTAGTAAGTATATGTGCAATCCCATTCTACTGTCTCTTTTTTTCTGATTTATTTATTCGCGCTTTTATTATCCCTTCGCTGGGACTAGAATCACGTTAATTCAATGAGGGGAGATAACGGCGTACTATGGACAGGGGCGTAACTACACCTAGGGTGGACAGCGGCACATGCTCGGCACGACCAACACCGAGTCAACCTAGAAATATGCTTTGATTTCTTCTTCTGCTTCTTTTTATTGTATTAGCTCATTGTTTTTTATACCTTCAAACGAGTTTCCTTCATGACATAACTGTTGTTTAGAGTGCTCTAGATCAGTGTTACCCAATCTTCGACACCTGTGGATTTGTGAAAATTGGAAAACATTTTCGCGAAACGCTCAGACAGAATTTTTTTTTTAATTCATGTGGTATTTTCTGCATCGTTTTAAAATCAAATATTATAAAATTAAAGTTGTATAGTTATTTAAAATTCAAGAAACCGAGCGGTAAATAAAAATGCTAATAATAACACGTCTTCAACTTTTGAGAAAGTAATCATCATCATGTAGCATGTTTCTTTGGAGAAAGTCGCTCTCATAACAGCCGATTAAGACACAATCCCTAGCCAGGTCTCCCGCCTCTGCCACTGTCAATCCCAGAGCCTCTGTAATGTTCCCTGTCCATCTTCTCCTCGGTCTGCCTCTTCTGCTAGGTACCATAGCCTCCAGTATTATTCTTTCTAAATCATTGTATCGTTTGATGTGGAGGATTTTAATCTCAAAATTTAATTCAAATAAAATTAACTCGGATGAGCGTGGCCGACTGGTTTCTATGCCTTCTTGCCGACACGGAGGGCAGTTGTTCGAATGCCCGTGTATGGCATATGTTTTTTTTTCTTTTGGGGGTGAAATAAATCAACATAGACAGCAGTGGCGAAGCGGTCTGTAGTCTTCAGCCTTCAAAACCCCTTGACTACCCCAGCAATGGGAACATTGTCGTATGACAGTTTGTTTGTTTGTTTTTGTTTGTTTGTTTGTTTGTTTGTTTTGTTGTTTGTTTTTTTTAAATTAGTGCGTAATCTGTTACTGCTTCTTTTCTGAATATTTGATAACCGTGGCTGAAGCGTTGTTTCTGAGGGACTAAGCGATTTGTTGAAATCCATTCGGTTTGTCTTTGGTTTTGATCATCACTGGCACAGCTGAAAAATTCTTTTCATACCTAATCGGCAGTCGAATATACGACCAACAATTGAATAGAACTTATTTCCTCTCAAGGCGAACTCTGCAGTTAAGGGGTTAAGTCGTATTTACTTTTGCGCGGGCCCACAGGAAATTTCTGCTCACCGGCAGTGGTCTGCGGACCGGCGATTGGGAAACACTTTCTCTAGAGCTAATCTATACTTGCGTTCAACACTTATTCGGTTTATTGTTGACTCATTTTGTCAGTGAGTCTTCTTCAACTCATTTGACATAGTGTAAAACATATAAAACATATAAAACATGTTCTGCAGTTTGTAGGCTCAATCCACACAAGCACAGTAAATGAAGTAGGCTTACGAAGCTTGTGTATGTGCTTGTTTGGTCTGCTTTGCCCTGTCTTGAGGCGAAGAATGGTGATCTGTCCCAGCCGGTCAATAGTTTGTTAGTTAGTGTGGTTCTGTTCTATTATAACGGTCTGGATTGCCCTATTTTTTTATTTCACTGTCTTCTGTTCATATTACGTTCCACTTTATGCAAGCCTATCTATCTTCTGTTCATATTACGTTCCACTTTATGCAAGCCTATCTGTCTTTTTCTTCCCCGTGTAACAGTTACCTGTAGAGCATGGACGCTTGGGGCAGTGAAATTAACAGTTACCTGCAGAGCATAGCCGCTTGGAGTAGTAGAAGTAACAGTTACCTGTAGAGCATGGGAGCTTGGAGCAGTGAAAGTAACAGTTACCTGTAGAGAATGGGCGCTTGGAGCAGTGGAAGTAACAGTTACCTTTAGAGCAAAGGCGCTTGAAGCAGTAGAAATAAGAGTTACTTGCAGGGCATAGCCGCTTGGAGCAGTGAAAACAAAATTTACCTGCAGAGCATGGGCGATTGGAGCAGTGGTAGTAACAGTTACCTGTAGAGCAAAGGCGCTTGAAGCAGTGAAAGTAGGAGATCGCGACTGTATTATCTGGTAATCACAAGTTGCCTGAATGTTAGCTGGCTATCCGAGGTCACTCCAGTGCTCAACACAGTGCCAGTGTTGCAGGTCGGCAAAAAAGCGAGAGGTTAATATTCGCTCTAGGTGGAAACTTTTCTAGATTGGGGATAGGTGTCAGCTTGACCATTCTGGTACCAGACATAAGTGACGAGGGCTAGGTTGACAACAAGGATTCACACTCACAATTAGAATGACAGTGACTAGTAGGTATTGAAACTAATTCGATACTAGATTGGTGGGAACAAAATAGATCGATGACTAACCAGCCAACTGGGGAGGACTACTCAACAGCCATTTTTTGTTTTTAGAACTAAGAATAGTGTATATGAAATAGAAAGTTAAGAGAGATTTTGGGATTTAGAGAGAGAGATTTTACGGGGTGGTTATCCCAAGAAGAAACGTAAGTACGATACGCTGGGGTATCGAATCCCACAGATGTCAAGGCAGGTGAGTAAGTTTTACCTCAATAGTTGCGTTCAATACTTCAGTTCATATACCGACATTCATATCATTATAAAGTAAGCAGCCGATGATATTTTCACCCTGTTTTGAATGTGTTGTACTTTTGTTAAGATATTAAAACCGTGGGTCTAATGTCGCAGAAACAACAGAACGTATGTGGTCAAACAAGCCAGGAAGGCTGTGTTTTCATTCAATATGATAGTTTTATACTTTATTATATAATCACCATGTCTTTCCAGTCTACACTCAATAGCCTCCCTAGACATGTATTGACGAACGATTGGAGTTTCCTCTGTGTTGCCATTGTCATTCTACAAGTTTCCGCTCCGTACTAGAGTACTGACTTGACATTGGAATGAATCAATCTCAGCTTGGTCTTTATGTTGCTATATTTCCAGTAACAGGAATACTGTCCTTGCTTTTCAAATTGTAGCCCTTGCGTTCGCCTTATTTCTCAAATCCCCAAGGCGGTGTGCGTTGCACTGTGGTTTTTATTTTGCGCCTGTCGGCCCAGTGCATCCGACTTCAGCATGCATTTTATGTAAGGGCCTGCTTCCTCCTGCATTTTCTAAGGGTTTGCTTCCCCGGGGTAACGGCCGGTGCTGTGATGGGGATCGAACCCAGCACCTTCGGGTTGTGAGCCGTGCCACTTAACCACTAGGCCACGCCGTCCCCTCGCTGTCCAAATATGCCTTTACATATTTTCATCACATATGTCCCTCTTCAGATACAACACGACAACTTGAATGCCCAGCACCACTATTAATAAACATACATTGCCACTGTTTTTCTAATTTGAAATAAAGTTATCCAACTTCCTGTGACTAAAATTATCACACATCATTTTCACCTATTGATACTTGATTTCATGATATTATTCCGCTCAATACGAATAGTCCATTGAACGCGTTATTAAGAATCAAATAACATACTAGTTGAATATTCCGTGCATTCTATCTATGTAACAAAAATATGGGCTGTCAGCGTTGAATAAAAAGACTGTAAAAAATCATAAATCAGAATAGCATGCAAAGAGAATATAACCTATTAGATGCATACATCTGATTGATTTGGACATGTCGTTCGCACGCTCGATAATCAACGCCGAAGCAGCTGTGGTGCGGTGAGTGCAGGATAGACACGCCCTCGATGGATGGGAGGGGAGGGAGAAACGAGGAGAGCAGAGCGGCGCTGGGTGGAGGGCTGAAAGGAGTAGGCGGTTAGAAGGAGCTGTACATACTTTCTTAACAGTTTCCTCGTTGATGTCGCTCCTGCCTGCGATTTGCTCCGGACGTTCTCCGTGTTATCCTTCCTGTCATCTGTTTGCTCCGGACGTCCTCCGTGTCATCCTTCCTCTTTGCTATTTGCTCCGGACGTCTTCTATTTCATCCTTTCTGTCATCTATTTGCTCCAGACGTCTTCTATATCATCCTTCTTGTCATCTGTTTGCTCCGGACGTCATCTATTTCATCCTTCCTGTCAGCTATTTGCTCCGGACGTCCTACATATATTGTTATCATTTCGCATGTTGTTCCCATAGCTGAGAAGAGAATCATCGCTTCGACCAGAGTGATCAATTCCAAGACAGCCCAATTATCGGCGCTTTCACGTATGTCCTACGTGCAGTAAAAATGGTTTCGGTTAGATTTGAATATACAGTTATGTACGGCCACATACACTGAAACAGGCAATTGTCCCTTAATTCACCTTAATTCAATTGTCAAAAACAACTGCTGCCTTACAGATAGGCTGGGGACAGCCAAAGACTAAGGAGGACATCCCTACAGAAACGCCTGTTGAAATCGGATGCACGGGGCCGCAAGCCTAACAAAACAGTGCAACGTAAATCGCAGCATGATGACAGTACAACCTATTAGAAAAACGCATGGCGCTCATCCTGCGGAGTCCCGCCAGGCAGCGATAGTGCCGGACCTCACGCCTCGAAGGGGCCCACCCTTGACTACTGGTGGTCACCCACCCATGTGTCGTGGAGTCAAGGCACATGGCTATGGGGCAACTTCTATTGACCAAAACCTCAAGACCCTCAAAATACTACAGTGGAATGCGGAGGGAGTCATTAACAAAAAACTTTCCCTAACACATCACCTGCATGAAGGTAAGATTGACGTGCATGTATCCAGGAAACGCACCTCAACAATAATCATAAATTCTCAATCAGAGGATACCAGACCTTCCGTCTAGATAGAGAAGGCCACAAAGGAGGGGTCCTGATACTGACCAGAAACTGCATACCGAGTAGCGCGGTATCTGTCAATCACACCGGACAAGCAGAAATTGTAGGAGTTGACATAATGGCTCAAGAGACGAAGCTCCGCATTTTCAATCTGTACGGACCACCAAATAGAGACCTATCGCTCTCGAGTATGGAGGTCAGAGACTCCAACTGCATAGTAGTTGGAGATTTCAACAGCCACTCGGAGAGATGGGGATACTCTGACACAGACAACTGAGGTGACGAAGTGGAAGATTGGGAGATAGATGCAAATCTCTCCCTAATCAATAGGCCGGAGGATAGCCCTAGCTTCTATTCAAGAACATGGCATACCACCTCGAGTCCAGATTTGGCCTTCTCCACACAGGACATACACCATAAAATAGACCGCCAGGTGCTAAACCAACTGGCAGGTAGCGACCACAGGCCGATCAGGCTAACCATTGACATGGAAGTAGGCCCACAGGAAACAAAACCGCTCCCACGTTGGAATTACAAACGAGCCGACTGGGACAGATTTGCAATCCTGACAGATGGGCTGTGTAAAACCATCAACACACGAAACACCAAAATGAAGCCCATGGTAGAGAGCCTAAGCAAGGCAATAATGCAAGCCGCCACTGAAACCATCCCAAGAGGAGCTAGGAAAAACTATAAGCCCTACTGGAATGATGAGTTGCAGAAAGTGGAAGATGCAGTAACAAATGCTAGGAACATGGCAGAGCGAGAAAAATCCATGGAGGCAAACATCGCCCTCAAAGCCGCCGTGGCGAAGTACAAACACACTCTCAAGCAAACAGCAAGAGAAAGCTGGAAAAATAAAACGGAAAGTCTAATCCTGGACAAAGACGGGAACAAGCTATGGAAGCTAGTCAGAGCCATGAACGACAAAACCCCGTCAAATAAACAAATTACTATCAAGCAAGGCGAGAACTTGATCACAGGTAAGAAAGCCGCAAACGCCTTTGTCGATCACTATGCCAGAGCAAACCACATCGAGGTCCCTGCAGATAAGCATACAGACATTAGCGAAGAGCTAAAGGGACACGAAAACATGAATACGGCACCTAAAGAGCACATGATGGCCAAACTAACAATGCGCGAAATGGAAGAGGCTATGAGAACACTGAAGAAAAAGAAATCTCCCGGAAAAGACGGGATAACAAACGAAATGCTGATGGGGCTGGGCCAAACAGCGAAGAAGAAACTGCTATCGGTCCTGAACCAAAGCTGGAAAAGGGGAATTGTACCACAGGTGGAATAATAAAACGGAAAGTCTAAACCTGGACAAAGACGGGAACAAGCTATGGAAGCTAGTCAGAGCAATGAACGACGAAACCCCGTCAAATAAACAAATTACTATCAAGCAGGGCGAGAACTTGATCACAGGTAAGAAAGCCGCAAACGCCTTTGTCGATCACTATGCCAGAGCAAACCACATCGAGGTCCCTGCAGATAAGCATACAGACATTAGCGAAGAGCTAAAGGGACACGAAAACATAAATACGGCTCCCGAAGAGCACATGATGGCCAAACTAACAATGCGCGAAATGGAAGAGGCTATGAGAACGCTAAAGAAAAGGAAATCTCCCGGAAAAGACGGGATAACAAACGAAATGCTGATGGGGCTGGGCCAAACAGCGAAGAGGAAACTACTATCAGTCCTGAACCAAAGCTGGAAAAGGGGTATTGTACCTCAGGCGTGGAAAGACGCAATACTGGTACCAGTACCAAAAACAGGAAAGGATAAAACAGATAGAAATGGATACAGGCCCATCAGCCTACTGAGCTGTGTCGGCAAGCTGATGGAACGGATGATAAACACCAGACTGATGTGGCATCTGGAAGAAAAACGAATACTAATTCCACAGCAAGCCGGCTTTAGACAGCACAGATCCACTGAGGACCAGGTCATCCTCATAGCCCAGGAGATAGAAGATGCCTACCAGGCACAGAAACACACAGTAGCTGTTTGGGTGGATCTGGAAAAGGCATTTGACAAAGTCTGGAAGGACGGACTTAGAGTCAAGCTAAGAAGAAGTGATGTTTGTGGGAAGATGTACAAGTGGATCAACCACTACCTCAAACAAAGAACGGCCAGAGTCCAAGTACAAGGGCAGATGAGCAAAAAGGTGACACTCGAGCAGGGAGTACCCCAAGGGGGAGTATTGTCACCCACACTCTTCCTGGTATATATAAACGATATTACAGAGAATATACCAAGAAGAGTCCATAGCTCAATGTTTGCAGACGATCTGGCTATGTGGACCTCTGAAAAGAATCTCACCATAGCAAGAAATCGGATGCAGACGGCCCTAACATCGTTGGAAGAGTGGGCGAACTCATGGCTGGTCAAAATAAACGAGGAGAAAACCACGTGCACAATATTCTCGCTTTCATTAAAACCCCAAAGTACCAAATTAAGTCTAAATGGCAAAATCCTGCAGCCAAACGACAACAAAACCTATCTGGGAGTCACATTTGATCGGCGCATGACATGGAAAAGTCAGATTGAGAGAAACCGAATGAAAGCCAGAGAAAGAATGGCAATCATGAGAAAACTTGCTGGCACAAGCTGGGGAGCAGACGAAGGCATACTAAAGAAACTGTACACTGGAAGAGTGAGACAAGTTCTCGAGTATGGCATTGCGGCATGGACAACAGCAGCGAAGGCGAACTTCGATAAAGTTAACAAACTTCAAAACCAAGCCATGAGAATTATAACAGGTGGCATGAAGTCAACGCCAATTGTAGAACTTGAAAAGATTACAAAACTGCAATCCATGACCGATAGAAGAGACTGCAGAGCCCAGCTGCAGTCAGAGAAACTCCGAAGACTGACGGACCACCCAATGTACCAGAGACTAAACAATTTGGGAAATGGGAAACTAAAGCGGAGAAACTTTGCAGAAATAGCCAAAGCAAAGATGCACGAAGATCCCATAAACGCACTAACAACACCAAAACCCATCACTACTGTACGAAAACCTACCTGGAGGCAGGATATATTTCCAGAGGTGGTAGAAAATATACCAGGTATTGCAAACAAAAACTGCCAGACTGAAAAAGAAAGGAGAGACACTACCCTAAGCTTCATATCGAAAAGCTACCCAAGCATGGACTGGACCGATGCATACACCGACGGTTCTGTAACAAACACTACACAGAACGGAGGGGCAGGAGCATTCCTGAACCTACCAAATGGCAGAAAAATAACACTGTCATTCGCTACTGGTAAGTACACAAGCAATTTCAGAGCGGAGGCAGAGGCACTGAGGGCGGCAGTGGAAGAAATGGTGACACACAGTGAAAATGAGAGCCATATAGTCCTGCTGACAGATGCTCTCGCCGTAGTCACAGCGCTAAAAAGCCAGAAAAACACTGAGCTTAATGACTTAAGAGCAGCACTCTGCAAACTGTGCCAGCAGTCCGCACCAAAAAGGGTAGTGGTACAGTGGGTCCCGTCACACTGCAACATCCAAGGCAACGAGGAGGCAGATAGACTGGCAAAAGAAGGTGCAAGACTACCACAAACATACCAGTATGACGTACGAAGAGTCAAAACGGCTTATCAAAGCCAGATACATGACCAAATGGGAAACCGAACATACTGGTTACACCAAAAACGATGCCTATTACCAGTTGAACCGAAGAGAGCAGGTAGTTGTCTTCAGACTTCGCACTGGCCACAACAGACTGAGGTACCACCTATTCAACAACTTGAAGATAGGGTGTACCGTCGAATGCCCGTGCGGTACTGGTAAAATGACCACTGAACATCTGCTGCAGAACTGCCCGACATACGAGGATCAGAGAGAGCAGATGTGGCCATTACCAGTGGAACTGCAAGACAAGCTCTATGGCAGTGGCGAGAGCCTCAGGATGACCGCCGCTTTTCTCGAAAAAATAATGGTTACTGTATGACTGTGTACGCAGAAGAAGAAGAAGAAGTACCACAGGCATGGAAAGACGCAATACTGGTACCAGTACCAAAAACAGGAAAGGACAAAACAGATCCAAATGGATACAGGCCCATAAGCCTACTGAGCTGTGTCGGCAAGCTGATGGAACGGATGATAAACACCAGACTGATGTGGCATCTGGAAGAAAAACGAATACTAATTCCACAGCAAGCCAGCTTTAGACAGCACAGATCCACTGAGGACCAGGTCTTCCGCATAGCCCAGGAGATAGAAGATGCCTACCAGGCACAGAAACACACAGTAGCTGTTTGGGTGGATCTGGAAAAGGCATTTGACAAAGTCTGGAAAGATGGACTTAGAGTTAAGCTAAGAAGAAGTGATGTTTGTGGGAAGATGTACAAGTGGATCAACCACTACCTCAAACAAAGAACGGCCAGAGTCCAAGTACAAGGGCAGATGAGCAAAAAGGTGACACTCGAGCAGGGAGTACCCCAAGGGGGAGTACTGTCACCCTCACTCTTCCTGGTATATATAAACGATATTACAGAGAATATACCAAGAAGAGTCCATAGCTCAATGTTTGCAGACGATCTGGCTATGTGGACCTCTGAAAAGAATCTCACCATAGCAAGAAATCGGATGCAGACGGCCCTAACATCGCTGGAAGAGTGGCCGAACTCATGGCTGGTCAAAATTAACGAGGAGAAAACCACGTGCACAATATTCTCGCTTTCATTAAAACCCCAAAGTACCAAATTAAGTCTAAATGGCAAATTCCTGCAGCCAAACGACAACCCAACCTATCTGGGAGTCACATTTGATCGGCGCATGACATGGAAAAGTCAGATTGAGAGAAACCGAATGAAAGCCAGAGAAAGAATGGCAATCATGAGGAAACTTGCTGGCACAAGCTGGGGAGCAGACGAAGGCATACTAAAGAAACTGTACACTGGAAGAGTGAGACCAGTTCTCGAGTATGGCATTGCGGGATGGACAACAGCAGCGAAGGCGAACTTCGATAAAGTTAACAAACTTCAAAACCAAGCCATGAGAATTATAACAGGTGGCATGAAGTCAACGCCAATTGCAGAACTTGAAAAGATTACAAAACTGCAATCCATGACCGATAGAAGAGACTGCAGAGCCCAGCTGCAGTCAGAGAAACTCCGAAGACTGACCGACCATCCAATGCACCAGAGACTAAACAATTTGGGAAATGGGAAACTAAAGCGGAGAAACTTTGCAGAAATAGCCAAAGCAAAGATGCACGAAGATCCCATAAACGCACTAACAACACCAAAACCCATCACTACTGTACGAAAACCTACCTGGAGGCAGGATATATTTCCAGAGGTGGTAGAAAATATACCAGGTATTGCAAACAAAAACTGCCAGACTGAAAACGAAAGGAGAGATACTACCCTAAGCTTCATAACGAAAAGCTACCCAAGCATGGACTGGACCCATGCATACACCGACGGTTCTGTAACAAACACAACACAGAACGAAGGGGCATGAGCATTCCTGAACCTACCAAATGGCAGAAAAATAACACTGTCATTCGCTACTGGTAAGTACACAAGCAATTTCAGAGCGGAGGCAGAGGCACTGAGGGCGGCAGTGGAAGAAATGGTTACACACAGTGAAAATGAGAGCCATATAGTCCTGCTGACAGATGCTCTCGCCGTAGTCACAGCGCTAAAAAGCCAGAAAAACACTGAGCTTAATGACTTAAGAGCAGCACTCTGCAAACTGTGCCAGCAGTTCGCACCAAAAAGGGTAGGGGTACAGTGGGTCCCGTCACACTGCAACATCCAAGGCAACGAGGAGGCAGACAGACTGGCAAAGGAAGGTGCAAGACTACCACAAACAGATACCAGTATGACGTACGAAGAGTCAAAACGGCTTATCAAAGCCAGATACATGACCAAATGGGAAACCGAACATACTGGTTACACCAAAAACGATGCCTATTACCAGTTGAGCCGAAGAGAGCAGGTCGTTGTCTTCAGACTTCGCACTGGCCACAATAGACTGAGGTACCACCTATTCAACAAATTGAAGATAGAGTGTACCGACGAATGCCCGTGCGGTACTGGTAAAATGACCGCTGAACATCTGCTGCAGAACTGCCCGACATACGAGGATCAGAGAGAGCAGATGTGGCCATCACTAGTGGAACTGCAAGACAAGCTCTATGGCAGTGGCGACAGCCTCAGGATGACCGCCGCTTTTTTCGAAAAAATAATGGTTACTGTCTGACTGTGTACGCAGAAGAAGAAGAAGAAGAATTGTCAAAAAAAATCTTCAAGCAAGTCTACACTTTTACAATCAGACCAATCAAGGAATATGCCTTTAGCACTTGGGCAACAGCGGCCAAACCAAAACCAGCACAGAAAAACTAGACGGAGTTCAAATTATGGGTCTCAGAATTACCACTGGGGCATTTAAAGGCACTCCGGTCACAGAGCTGAACTTGAAAAGATTACAAATCTGCAATCCATTACCGATAGAAGAGACAGCAGAGCCCTGCAGCAAGAAGAGAAACTAAGAAGACTGACAGACCATCAATGCAGAGGCATTGAAGGCTACATTAGAAGCAATGCTGACAGGCGAAAGCAATGAAAGCCAGATAGTCTTGTTTACAAATGCCCTGTCCATGGTTACAGCACTAAAAAGCCAGAAAAATACAGAACGTAATGATTTAAAAGCAGTCAACTATGCCAGCAGTCCGCACCAAAAAGAGTAGTGGTACAGTGGGTTCCATCCCGCTGTAACATTCATGGCAACGAGGAGGCAGACAGACTGACAAAAGAAGGTGCAAGGTTACTACAACCAGATTCTAGTGTGACCTGCGAAGAGTCCAAAAGGTTTATTAGGGGCCAGATACATGGCCAAATGGGAAACAGAACATACTGGCTACACAAAAAATGATGCCTATTACCAGTTGAACAGAAGAGAGCAAGTCGTGGTCTTCAGACTCCGCACAGACCACAACAGACTGAAGTACCATCTATTCAATAAATTGAAGATAGGTGGTACTGACGAATGCACCTGTGGTACAGGTTAAATGACCGCTGAACATCTGCTGCAAAATTGCCCCACGTACGAGGACCAGAGAAAGCACATGTGGCACATGTGGCCATCACCAGTGCCAACACTTTACAAGCTCTATGGCAGTGTCGACAGCCTCATGATGACTGCTGCTTTCTTCGAACAAATTCAAGTTGACGTCTGACAGCGTACGAAGAAGAAGAAGAAGAAGACAGAGCTGTGAAAAACAGTAAAATTGAGCGACTCGAAATAAGAGGAAATTACTAATCACTTACTCAGTTTAAAAAAACTAAAAGAGGCTACTTGATCATCCTCTACACCAGAAGTTCCAAGAGAGAACAAAAAACCGGCTACTAAGAAAAACCCCTAACCACCTGGCGAGAGAAATTCACGCAGACATCCTGGAAGCCGAAATCCAAAAGTGCGAAGCACTCATTCCAGAACCGTCCAAAATAATCTTGGAGGTTCCACGGTTAATTAAGAAAAGTGAGCAGTCAGCATCAGAACAAAACATTCACCTTCTGCGGGAGCTCAAAAGACAGTACCCTAGAAACTTTTGAACACGTGTACACAGATGAATCGGCCTAAAAAAGGAGGCAGGGAAATCTACATCGTACACCCCAATAGCGACATATAAAATCACCCCATACCAGCAGGAGAGACATGTACTAATTTTATAGCTGAAGCAACAGCTGCTCTTACAGCAACTAAGATTCGTACCAGCCAAAACATAACTACAAGGAAAGCGGTCATTTTAAAAGCCTCTACGAGTGTACTCAAAGCCACATCAAGCCTCCAAACAAAATAGACTCTCACACTAAATGAAATACAACATCGGATTGCTGTTTCAAAAAACAGATCTAGTCCTACAGTGGGTTCTGGCTCACTGCGGTATCCTTGGAAACGAGAAAGCAGATGAGATCACAAAAGCTGGAAGTGACGGAACGCAGACTCACCATCCAATGAGCTATAAAAAGACAAAGATACTCATCAAAGAATCGATAAAGACGGAATGTAGATACCAGCACAAAAATAATAAGCCAGAAAATGACAGCATAGACAAACTTTGCAGAGATGGGCAGGCAAAGATCGTCAGACTCAAAACGGAACATTGCAGACTCAAGGCCCACCTCCGCAAAATGGATCTCAGAGGCACCGACACGTGCGATTGTGGAGCACCCAAGCAAACACCAGAACACATCCTGTAGGACTGCCCTACTTATAAAGACCTAAGAGAGGCAGTCTGACCATGCTCGGAAAGCTGTGGGGGACCGGTGAAGTCCTCAAACGCTGTCTCCTTCGTGAACCGCAGTCTCCTTTGTTAACCGCAGTCTATATGAGGTGGAGCGATCAGTTCCCTTCCTTGCTGTTTTTACACTTTCCCAAATAATATTGTTAGGTACCCATTTACAGCTAGGTCGATTGGAGAAGCGGTCGTACTATGCACAAACCATGTCCCGGTTTTTTTTTGTCTGTCCGTTCGTGACTTCGAACTCAGGAACGCTGTAGTCCCAGTCTGGCAAGCCAGCTCACTGCCGACTAAGCTACACCCTCACCTCTAGAAGGTATGTCAACATTAGGCGCATATTACTGTTAGCGCTAATCAATCCATACCTAGTTAGTTCCCTGTTGAGCATATATCTTTAAAAAATACCTTACAAGTCATCAAATAATTGCCCATATTTAGCATGAAGTTTCTGCAGGATAGGTCAGCCATATTCATGCTTTACTCTCCGTAATTGCCGTCTACAGCATGACTCACAGGTTAGAATGTTGCTTTTCTTGTTTCTTTACTCTTCTGTGTTCTGTACTTGTTTCTTTACTCTTCTGTGTTCTGTACTTGTTTCTTTACTCTTCTGTGTTCTGTACTTATTTCTTTACTCTTCTGTGTTTTTACTTATTTCTTTACTCTTCTGTGTTCTGTACTTGTTTCTTTACTCTTCTGTGTTCTGTACTTGTTTCTTTACTCTTCTGTGTTCTGTACTTGTTTCTTTACTCTTCTGTGTTCTGTACTTGTTTCTTTACTCTTCTGTGTTCTGTACTTGTTTCTTTACTCTTCTGTGTTCTGTACTTGTTTCTTTACTCTTCTGTGTTCTGTACTTGTTTCTTTACTCTTCTGTGTTCTGTACTTGTTTCTTTACTCTTCTGTGTTCTGTACTTGTTTCTTTACTCTTCTGTGTTCTGTACTTGTTTCTTTACTCTTCTGTGTTCTGTACTTGTTTCTTTACTCTTCTGTGTTCTGTACTTGTTTCTTTACTCTTCTGTGTTCTGTACTTGTTTCTTTACTCTTCTGTGTTCTGTACTTGTTTCTTTACTCTTCTGTGTTCTGTACTTGTTTCTTTACTCTTCTGTGTTCTGTACTTGTTTCTTTACTCTTCTGTGTTCTGTACTTGTTTCTTTACTCTTCTGTGTTCTGTACTTGTTTCTTTACTCTTCTGTGTTCTGTACTTGTTTCTTTACTCTTCTGTGTTCTGTACTTGTTTCTTTACTCTTCTGTGTTCTGTACTTGTTTCTTTACTCTTCTGTGTTCTGTACTTGTTTCTTTACTCTTCTGTGTTCTGTACTTGTTTCTTTACTCTTCTGTGTTCTGTACTTGTTTCTTTACTCTTCTGTGTTCTGTACTTGTTTCTTTACTCTTCTGTGTTCTGTACTTGTTTCTTTACTCTTCTGTGTTCTGTACTTGTTTCTTTACTCTTCTGTGTTCTGTACTTGTTTCTTTACTCTTCTGTGTTCTGTACTTGTTTCTTTACTCTTCTGTGTTCTGTACTTGTTTCTTTACTCTTCTGTGTTCTGTACTTGTTTCTTTACTCTTCTGTGTTCTGTACTTGTTTCTTTACTCTTCTGTGTTCTGTACTTGTTTCTTTACTCTTCTGTGTTCTGTACTTGTTTCTTTACTCTTCTGTGTTCTGTACTTGTTTCTTTACTTTTCTGTGTTCTGTACTTGTTTCTTTACTCTTCTGTGTTCTGTACTTGTTTCTTTACTTTTCTGTGTTCTGTACTTGTTTCTTTACTCTTCTGTGTTCTGTACTCATCTTTTGAACCCCGCAAGTTAGTAAGGAGGTCCCAAATTGTTATGGGGTAGCCGTAAAATGTCGTTTTTTAGTTTCTATGTGTCACTAGGTGGCATCAGCTAGTGATCACCGCGGGTAGCAGACGCTAGATGACACATATACGAGCACAGTAGTTTGCCGGGGTATGTGCGTATGACAAAGACAAAAATAGCACCACTGCCCCACAGAGAGCATGTCGTAAGAGACGACTAGCTGTGTGACATGGCATAACACCGGCGGTGGCTAGGTGGTATGTTAAGAACCGCATAGATGGCGCCTGACAGGCTGCGGGTCTACTTTGCTTTAGTGTTTGAGTCTATTAAGATGGACTCGCCCATCAGTTAACCCCTCTTCATAGTGGAGTAATAAGCTGCTCGAGCCTAGCCCGCTAAGCAGGAAATCCTCCTCGTGGCTACATCCAGCTCCCATCAGAGTTGAGACATGCACAGTACTTACGCCCCTGTAGAAGTACTAAGACGAGCACAGCTCAGTTACGATGTGACGTCCTTGCTAACAGAGTTTGAAATCAAAGAAAAGAGTCATGATCTGGGTTTGTGTGTGTGTGGGCAAAGTTACTTTGTCTGCAAAAGATTTTCGTACATAAATGCTTCGTATTAACGAGAAGTGTTTGTCACGTAAAGCGGGACATTACTGGATCGAGAGATTCTCCCAAGAACGCTCAGAAATTGCTAACGAAGCCCGACGAAGTAGATCTGTTCGGATTGCAACAAAAGAACATAGTGCGATAGGGAGGGAAAAGGGGGGGGGGGTGTTGACATGTGAGTAACGATAGACCGTGTAGCAAATGTAATATGCTGTTCGCATGGTTTATCTTAAAGTATAATACATGATCGACTGAATTTCCGGAAAGTGTGCTTACGGTGAGTACCCAGACAACTGACTGATAACACAAAGTATATCGAATGGGCATATTCTTGCACCGATAAATCGATGTGATAACTGTATCAATATTTGTGAAAATTATGCCGATAAATAAGAGACAATGTATGTGCATTAATAAATGGTGTTTAAGTTCGCATCTCATTTAGTTTTTTTAAGGTATTTCTGACTTATTCAATTTACTGTTCGGACCTCGTAAGTTATTAGATAAAGGTGGTCCCATAGTAGACATGGCTGTGGGGAATGAAGTGTTACAGACTTAACCACAGCTTGTTGATGAGGTGAGGCGCCAGATACCTTTTTCGCTGCATGTCCTTTCTTAACAGAATTCTAGGTACATATGTACAGTTCGGTCAGCTAGACCTTGAGGGTAACGAGAGCTAAATCTCCTACCACTGCGCTGTCTCAAGTGGTCCGCCGGGCTATATGGGTATGACAAGAATAGCACCACTGTCTCACAGAGAGCCTGTCGTAAGAGGTGTCTAACTATGTGACATGGCCTAAATCCCGCCATGGTTAGGTGATTTATTTAAGAGTGAAATATGTGGCGCTCAACAGACTGAGGATCTACTTTGCTCTAGTATTTCAGCCTGTTAAGATGTACTCACACATCGGTTAAGAACCCTTCGCAGCACGTGTCCCAACGCAGCGGAGTAATAAGCTGCTCGAGCCTAGCCCGCTAAGCAGAAAATCATCCACCCCGGCGACATCCACCTGACGCCAGAGCTGAGACCTGCTCATGGAATCGGTCCCTGTTGAAGTACATGTCGACTAAGACTAAGACCACTGCGCTAATCATACTATTATATTATTGTTATATTTCTAAAATATTGTTATTATATAGGAACAGTCCCACTTCATGCTCGAGGTCTGTTACACTGTAGATCCGCCACTGCCTGTACGAACAGAGCAATGCAGTTTTTATCAATCACAAGAGCGATTTTCTGGCGTTGGCCATGTGCCACGGCGAATCGAACAATTGAATTTTTGCTGAGCAGATGCAAATAAGTCATATCCTTCTCTCTCTCTCTCTCTCTCTCTTAATCTGTGTGCATCTCTTTCTTTCTCAGTCAATGTGTGTCTCTTTCGTCTGTTTTTTTAGGGTCTGTCCATGAGGGTGGTTGTTTTAAGCGGTATTCACAGTAGGCCGAGAGAGAGAGCTCTGTGGAGACCCCGCGCCAGTCCTGTCATGTTAGACAACAAACAGTTGCAGGCTCACCAGTAGATACGTGTGTGGTTATTTATGTGGATAGATGTGGCTGTATTGTATTTTGATATGTTGGCGAAGGAATTGATGATTAGATAATAGATCTAGATGAATGTGTGGATCGGTCGGTAATAGCTTGCGGTGGACGGATACATCGATGGGTGGAGGGAGGACAGTAGGTCTTTGTCGATGAATGGATCGGTGGATAGTAGATCTTTCTGGGAGAACTGTTTGATCGATGGCCGAATTTTGTGGATGGATCAATGGATAGTATGTCTTTGTGGGGAGCGGATCAATTTATAGCAGGTCTTTGGTAATGAATGGATTAATCAAAAGTACGTCTTTGTGGATAGATGCATGAATAGTTGAAGTGTGCGAATGATTGGATTGATGCTTGTTAGATCTTTCTGGATGGGTAAACTGATGGATTCTAGGTCTGAATGGATCGAATAAAAGAACATTTTAGCTGATGATGGACTGATTGATAGTAGAACGACATACCGACTGATGGGTAGATAGACAGGCCATCGGATGAGTAGATAAGTAGACAGACGAGAAGATTGACATTTAGACAGGCAAATGAGTAAACAGACAGACCGACCGATAGACAGAAAAATGATTGGCAGACGAGTATACAGGTAGATATGTAGACAGGTAGATCTGTAGACAGGTAAACAGACGTGTAGATAGACAGACATATAAACACACGTACTTGCACATGCATATTCGTGTACACTCACATACATACACACACACACACACATATATATATATATATATATATATATATATGAGAGAGAGAGAGAGAGAGAGAGAGAGACAGAGAGGGGGAGGGTAAAGTGAATGGGATAAACAATGGTCAATATAAATTCATCATTTAATAGTAATTGGTTCACATAAATATAATATTTTTGCTGTTTTTTGTTCTTGTTCCTGTGTTCGTAGACAGATTGCAGTAGTTTTCCTCAAATCCCGAGTGTGTAGATGAAGATAATCCGGAGTCCTGAAGATGGAAGTTCTATGCTTAAATTTGTACAGTAGTAGTTGTTTCCTTCCTTTCTTGCCCACGTTCGATTGACGTTTGTCTGACGTCATAATTAGATCCATATGCTCCAAAACGACGAAGAAAGTCACGTGATGTTTTATTTTACCCAAAAATGAACAAATTTCAATATGACACGATTTTTTAAATAACTTCCAGACAAGGGTTAGTCGGTTCGGCCAAACGCCGTGCCAAGAGTGGGATACCGCATTGATCAGAGCGCTGCCGATGTCCAAAAGTTGGTGATAGGCTATTCCAACCTCAAACATCGTACACAAAGGGACAATGTCGAGAGACTTTAACATGTTGCAGGTCATCGGATTGAGATATTATCAAGAAAGATCTCATACCGAGATATTTAAAAAGAAAACTGAGAACGACTGAGCTAACGGAACTTAACGAAACAGTAAGACTGCACCGCTCGTGATTGCTCTTAAACCGAACATATTTTCAGCGCATGTGGTCTTTTTCGAGCGGGAAGAAGTATCAATGACCATATATTTAATATGTTAATATTAAATGAGAAATACTTAGAGTATCAACCGACATGGTATGACATGCGGTGCTATGGACAGCAATGAAACATTTCAAGATCAATAGTAATATTGTGAAGGTAATTGTGAACCTTTATGTCAAGTGCGGTTTCTGTAAACGAAATAATAGGTGAATGGTTTCGCACTTCTGTTGGGATGAGACAGGGTTGTATACTCTCCTCAACACTCCTCAATGTCTGTTGGGATGAGACAGGGTTGTATACTGTCCTCAACACTCTTCAATGTCTGTTGGGATGAGACAGGGTTGTATACTCTCCTCAACACTCTTCAATGTATTCTTGGAAAGAATAATGGAAGCAGCGCTGAAGGAACATGTTGGTATGATCAAAATAGGTGACAAGACGATTACAAACCTACGATTTGCATATTATAAACATGGTTTGGCAGGCACGGAAAAGGAACTCCAGGAGCTGATTAGTAGATTGGACAGAGCCATCCAGAGCTGTGGCATGGAGATGAATGCAGAGAAAACAAACCTGATGACTAATTACACGGACGGGTTTACACCTGTGATTAAAGTTAATGTTCAGGAACTCGAAGTATCTGGGATTAGTGATGAGGGCTCGCATCCTGAGACAATTGCCAGAATAGCACAGACAACAGCGGCACTTACGCGTTTGAAGCCCATATGGCTGAATAAGCGCCTCGCCCTCAGCATAAAAGTTAGATTAATGCGCGCCAAATGGCAAACAGAGCATACTGGCTACACAAAAAATTATGCCTACTACCAGTTGAACAGAAGTGGTCGTGGTCTTCAGACTGAGGTACCATCTATTCAATAAACTGAAGATAGGTGGTACTGACGAATGCACCTGTAGTACAGGAAAAATGACCGCTGAACATCTGCTGCAAAATTGCCCGAAATACGAGGACCAGAGAAAGCACTTGTGGCCATCACCAGTCCCAACACTAGACAAGCTCTATGGCAGTGTCGACAGCCTCAGGATGACAGCTGCTTTCTTCGAACAAATTCAAGTTGACGTCTGACAGCGTACGAAGAAGAAGAAGAAGAAGAAGATGAAGAAGAAGAAGAAGAAGAAGAAGAAGAAGAAGAAGAAGAAGAAGAAGAAGAAGAAGAAGAAGACTAATGCGCTCATTGGTGCTCTCAATATTTGTGTATGCCTGTGAGACTTGGACCATTACTGCGGATATCCAGTACAGAATACATGCAATGGAAAGTAGATGCTTCAGAGGAGTCTTAAATGATATATATAAGGATCGTGTCACGAACGTAGAAATACGACGAAGAGTGGAAAACGCAGTTGGACCTTTTGATCTGTTCACATCTATCAAAAGGCGAAAGATGTCTTTGTATGGGCACGTCATGAGATCCAACGGAATTACAAATTCAATACTGCATGGTTCCGTACCAAGAAAGAGAAGACTTGGACATCCAAGTAAGAGATGGACAGACAACATCACTGAGTGGTCTAATTTTCGTGCCGGTGAGGCACGACTGGGGGCAACGGAAAGAGAGAGATGGAGTGGGATTGTGGGAGTGAACTGAACTGAACTGAACTCATGATATTGTGTTCCCTGTCGCTTACCGAACAGTGCTATCAAAATGATCGGTTATACCCCTAAATAGGAACTCAACACTGACGGAAAAATATTGCTTCGATAGCAACGAACTTTCAACAAATAAAGAAGGAGGCGTCTGTCGAAATGTCTGTTGAAATGTCTAACCTGGGACAACTTTTTGTTTCCTTCATCGAGCAAAATATGCAAATAAGCGGTGTCTAGTATCGGAACATTCCGCTGAATCAAGATCCTCATCCATTTATTTCAGCATTTTCAGACTTGTTTATAGTTCAACAAGGTGGTGCACCAGATCATCGGACTTCAGAAACTGTTGAATTCTTTGAACGTGAAACTCCTATCTCTTTAATTCAACAATGGTGGCCACTATACATACATATTTATATATACTTCTAATACTTTTTCTTCTTCTTCTTCGTACGCTGTCAGACGTCAACTTGAATTTGTTCAAAGAAAGCAGCAATCATCCTGAGGATGTCGACACTGCCATAGAGCTTGTCTAGTGTTGGCACTGGTGATGGCCACATGTGCTTTCTCTGGTCCTCGTATGTCGGGCAATTTTGCACACTGCTAATACGATCCTGCAAGAAAAGGTGCAAGGCAGACGACGAAGAGGCCGTCCCTAAAAGAGGTTGGAGGACAACATAATAGAATGGACCAATATCCGACCAGAAGAGGCACAGGCCGCGTCCGCTGACAGACGAGGATGACGTAGAGTTGTGAGGATGTCTTCATGTGTGCCCCAACGACCTTACTGGTCACGGGATGATCTGACCTGACCTGATATATATTTTTATAGTGTACACTGTGTGCATGGAATGTTGGGTCGTTTTTGCGAATGGATGAAAAGTTGGATGGCCTTTATTATCTGGATAACATGCAGCTGAAGCAATCTACAAGGAAACGTCAATACGTGCTAGTGCAGATAGCAACAGATCAATACATTAACATTCGCAACCTTCGCTAGCACACGTTTTATTCAATATATTAAACTGATGCTTTTCAAAATGAACGACTAGTCGTGGCAGAGTAATTTTACCGCTTGTCTGTGTTGCTAATGGCCTAGGATCGTGCCATAGTCGCGAAACGTTCAATGAGTGCCTCCGAAAGGAATATTAGTGCTTGTCTGTCATGCTAATAGCGTAGGATCGTGCCACAGTCTCGAAACGATGAAGGAGTGCCTCCGAAAGGAATATTAGTGCTTGTCTGTCATGCTAATAGCGTAGGATCGTGCCACAGTCTCGAAACGTTGAAGGAGTGCCTCCGAAAGGAATATTAGTGCTTGTCTGTCATGCTAATAGCGTAGGATCGTGCCACAGTCTCGAAACGTTGAAGGAGTGCCTCCGAAAGGAATATTAGTGCTTGTCTGTCATGCTAATGGCCTAGGATCGTGCCACAGTCTCGAAACGTTGAAGGAGTGCCTCCGAAAGGAATATTAGTGCTTGTCTGTCATGCTAATGGCCTAGGATCGTGCCACAGTCTCGAAACGTTGAAGGAGTGCCTCCGAAAGGAATATTAGTGCTTGTCTGTCATGCTAATGGCCTAGGATCGTGCCACAGTCTCGAAACGTTGAAGGAGTGCCTCCGAAAGGAATATTAGTGCTTGTCTGTCATGCTAATGGCCTAGGATCGTGCCACAGTCTCGAAACGTTGAAGGAGTGCCTCCGAAAGGAATATTAGTGCTTGTCTGTCATGCTAATAGCGTAGGATCGTGCCACAGTCTCGAAACGTTGAAGGAGTGCCTCCGAAAGGAATATTAGTGCTTGTCTGTCATGCTAATAGCGTAGGATCGTGCCACAGTCTCGAAACGTTGAAGGAGTGCCTCCGAAAGGAGAAGTACCTAGTTTCTTTTGGGCTATTTTCGTTTCTCCATTAGCATCTTTCTTATGTATACTACTATTTTATGCCATGACCTGTAGCCCGTAAGGTCATTTGGGTATTGAAGATCAGAGATGGTGGATTGGACTGTTCTTATGATTTTCTGTATTGGATGTGTTTTGTTCTTATACTTTCCCCGTGATTAACTTTTTGAAAGAAAAGAGGAAAGAAGAGAAAAAAAGCCCATCTTTGTTCAAGCCCCATTTATTTGTGCATCTTTGTTCATGTTACATTGATTTGTGCATCTTTGTCATGTTACGTTGATTTGAATATCCTTGTACATGCTACAATGTAGATAACGATACAAAACTTGCATTAAAACATAATTTGTATTGCAATGCAAATCAGAAGGCTCAATTATTAGTAAAAGATTTTGTTCATGTATATAAACTTATTACTCGCTGTACAAATATAATTTTTCTGACAAATTCTAGTGAAGCATTTCGAATGAGACCAAGTTCTCCGAAGATTAGTACAACATTGGTGATGAGATTTAAAGTGTACCATTCCACAGTTTCTGTTTCGATTGACGCGTATAAGACAGTGTCAGCTTCTGACTCAGACAGAATGTGCCTTTCTAGCTTTCGACAGTCTAGATAATATTTTATATGACTAATTCCTTGTTTGTGTTTCTGGATCATGCAGGAAGCTCTCCGCCATTTACCATTAGAAACCCAGCCGTCAATGATTACCACCGTGAGTCTAGTCGCAGATGTTTTGATACTATTCACTGTCTTTGTGTCCAAATATTTCACGTGGAAAGCAATATAATGTTTGTTTCAGTTGACTCCACCAAACATGCCAGTCTCTTACATGTAGTTCTTCAATGATTTGTTAATATTGTCAGTCTTATTTCTATGAAGACTTGCAGGTTTGCAATGTTTTAGGGCTAGAGAGGTGACCTTCCATAACATATTGTTCTGTTACCTTTGTGGAAGAAAACTCAGCTGCGATAAAGCTAATGTCAAAATAAACAGTTTGATTAACCTTCGAGTTTTCACAATTCACTTCTGCAATCAGTTCATACAATCACCTCATTTCTTACATACGTTTCAATAATGCTCACGAGATCAACCCGCACGACGCTGTTCACGTGTGCTCAGATCAAGGCATTAGTCTACTGCTAATCTGTTTTATCCACTGCTGACCGGCCTCACTACTGCCGACCGCTATTTAATCTAAACTAGTTCTTCCTTACTTTATCATCATCATCATGTAGCATGATCTTTGCAGAACGTCGCTCTCGTGACAGCCTGTCTGTATGAAACTCTATCTTTCGCCAGTCATCCGACCTGCTCCAAGGTCAAATCCAGCGTCTCCTTGATGCCCTGAGTCCATCGTCTTCTCAGTCCGCCCCTGTCTCTCTTCCCAGTGACCATGCCTTCCATAACCCCTCTCTCTCTCTCTAGTCCGTTGTGTCGTTTGACGTGTCCAAAAAAAAACCTAAGTTTTTGGGTCATTACCTCATGTATGAGCAAATTCTCCTCTACATTCAGGTCTTGCCGGATGGATTTGTTTCTTTCTTTCTTTGTCCACAGGATTTTCAGAACTCTTCTGTAGCACTGTATTTCAAAACCATCGATCTTCGCTCTTATTGCTTTTGTAATCGTCCATGTTAGGTTGCCACAGGAAAAAAGCATGTTCTTAGGATCTTTAGTTTTAGTTCTTTTGTTTGTATTATGCCATAGGTTCTGCATACTCCTTATCTTCTGCATTGCCATAGTCAGTCGTCTTCTTACTTCTTTTGTACAGTCTCCATTGTTGTTCAGTATTGATCCCAGATATTCAAAATGTGAAATATTTTCAATGTCTTTGCCAGCTATCTCGATTTTAGGTTGGAGTTTTGTCTTGTCAGTTGTCATTAGATTTGTTTTCTTTGTGTTCAGGCTAGAGATTATGGGCTTCACTATGATTCTGGAGTGATATAATTATTTATTATATGCCCTTTGAGCAGTTCGAGAGCACAATTGTGTCGTCGGCATATCGTATTTCCGGTATCTCCTTTCCCTCTATTGTGAAAGGATCAAAGTCTGTAGAAATTGGATCTGCCTTTACATTCCTGATTATGTTTTCTGCATATATGTTCAACAAGAATGCAGCTCTGTCTGGCCCCCTTGTGTATCTCAAACTAATCTGAGGTTTCACCTTACTTACCGGGTTAATTTAATATTTCAGTCTGGGAAACGCTTTTGTACAAAAACAACGAAGTCTTTTACTTTCACACTTTTAAATTTTACTTAGCAGACATGGCCCTGTAAAAGTAGCATTAGTAGTGGTAGTAGTAGTAGTAGTAGTAGTAGTAGAAGTAGTAGTAGTAGTAGTAGTAGTAGTAGTAGTAGAAGTAGTAGTAGTAGTAGTAGTAGAAGTAGTAGTAGTAGTAGTAGTAGTAGTAGTAGTAGAAGTAGCAGAAGCATCAGTAGTAGTAGCTGTAGTAGAAGTGTGTCTTTAGCGGCAGTAGTAAAAGTAGTAGTAGCAGTATTAGTAACAATTTTAGTAGCATAACCAGTAGTAGTAGTAATAGTAGTAGTAGTAGAAGAAGAAGTAGTGTTATTAGCGTAATAACGTGAAATATAAGTTACAGTTATTAATTAACTCACTAGCCCTTTTTGTAACTCTGTTTCAGGTACAATGTACCCCCTGCACTCATTTTTTATAATCTAGCAAGTTTTATTTTGTGCAAGTGAGTCAGTTAAGAAAACTCGGATCCGAGGATTGAATCTTTTCAGCGCATATCCAATAAGCTGAGAACTCGACATATCAATTCTCGATACTTTATGGTCGGCCGCACTAACTGTAAGGACCCGATCATATCATAAGAGCTTAATCCTCATTTAATGAATTCTCTGACATTTCTGTTCTCTTCTGTTAAGAATTAACGTCTTTGCACTCTGGCCCTACTCATATGCTCTCAATATAATTCATACAATGACGAAGAGGGTGGATAATGATGGTTCCTGTACCTCACTGGATGTACACTACTTGATCTTTCCTCTAAGACGCACGTCAGATTTCAAATTTTAGCATTTTGTGGATTGTTACATTTTTATTTGCAGTACCGTCATAAAAATAGGCGGTCTCATTCAAAGTATCACCCTTATCAAAAGACAATATCCACGCTTACTGCTACTGTTCGCCCAATATGAGTGTTGAAGACCGCTCTTTCTCTCTCTCTCTCTCTCTCTCTCTCTCTCCCTCTCTCTCTCTCTCCCTCTCTCTCTCTCTCTCTATCTCTCTCTCTCTCTGACACTCTAACTTTCTCTCTATATATCTCTCGTTACGAACAGATGAAAGTCTAATTTTCTTTGTAGTTTGATTTAAAAGGATAAAATAACTTTGCAATTCATCGACCTAACTCACTTGTCTGCGTCCATCTGAAACCAGTAGCAAGACAAGTCAATCTAACTCACTTGTGGGAATGAAGTTTAAGCCTTTGTCAGGAAAAACATACTGATCAGACATGTTAGTCAGGGTCAGGCAAAATATACAGATCAGACATGTTAGTCAGAATCAGGCAAAATATACAGATGAGACATGTTAGTCAGGGTCAGGCAAAATATACTAATCAGACATGTTAGTCAGGGTCAGGCAAAATATACAGATCAGACATGTTAGTCAGGGTCAGGCAAAATATACTGGCCAAGACCCTCACCTTGACTCCCATAGGCCTTACTGGAAACGGGCTCTTTTAATGGCAGAATGGCTAACAAGGTGAGGGATCCTCATAGCGGTAAGAGACACGCAGATGAAGCCACGCTTAGCACAACCGCATGGGGGACCCTGGTCCACCTTCATCAGCAGTCTCGGAATGTGGTGAAAGTCACGACAACCCGCCACTCAGCGTCATTTCCAGGGTGCACAAAAGAGTAATCCTACTCATTATATGCATTCGAAACAACAACAACAACAACTCGGTTGGGCAGGGGGGGGGGGGGGGGGGGGTCGCTGTCACATTCTGACATCTGCGAAGAGGCACGGGAGGTAAGAGCAACCCTGAAAATGACATGACAGTTGCTACACCACTGGTACACCTTTGGGCATTTCCAATATCTGATATCCAAATTCCACTGTCCCTCTCTAATGAAGAGTCCTTTGGAAAAAAGGTGTCATTTCTATCATTGTACCAAACCACAGCATGACCAGTAGGGTAAATCCACATTAGTCATTACAAGGTCTGAGTCCTCCATGGTCGCTATGCTATAGGAAATGATAAATCTGACACCTTAAGGATAGGCTTTCAATTCTGTGTCAATGATTTCAAGACACGCGTCTCACATATCATCTCTCTGCCAGCACAATAATCATTCATTGACCTTCATTAATGCTAGATCACGGCTGGTAATACATTTTTATTATACTTGGCGCCCACTTTTACAACTTTCGTGAAATAAATTTTTCTTACAAATGACTAAAATCTCAATTGCAGAAAAATTCACAATCATCCAAATGAGTCTGTATCTTTTTGGATGTTTTAATACATCATCATCATCATGTGGCATGTCCGTTGTAGAACGTCTCTCCCATTACAGCCATTCTGATAGAAATCCGATCTCTTTCCGAATCTCCAGCCTGCTCCAGTTATGACCAACTACTCCTTAGCATCTTTGTGCCATCGTCTTCTTGGTCTACCTCTGCCTCTCTTGTCCGACACTAAACTATCCATTACCTTCCTCTCAAAAACGATGTCTTTTGATGTGGCCAAAGTATTTCAATTTTCTGTTCATGATGGGATTTATGAATCAGTTCTCCTCTTTGACCAACTCTTGTCTAACTCTTGTTTTTTTTTTCGTTACATGGTATTCTAAAATCCTGTCTATAGCAAGGACTCGATTCTCTTCTCAGAGGCTTGGGTAACTGCATGTTTCGCAGGCGTATGCAGCCACCAGAAAAACATAGGTTCTTAAAATATTCACTTCTGTTGGTTTGCTGGTATTCTGCCACAATTTTCTCAGATTGTGTAGCATCTGCATTGCCATAATAAAAATAATAATAATAATGACCAAAAAATAGTAGAACACCGTAGGTAAATAAAAACCAACGTAGAGGACAAAAGAATCTACCTTCCCACTTTGAACATTCTGTGCCAAGTGCAGGAATGACTCATTGACAGTCTATTGCAAATTGTAATTCATAAAATCCTTCTCAGAAAGAACTTTTGATTTGAATTGATCTCATTTCATCCAATTTCACTGAGCGTCAACGACAGGTGATTCTAATAACATAATGTGTACCTGTGTGCAAGTTTAATCAGTTGTTTGGGTCTAACAAAAAAGGGTGTTTCAATAGTTTTGTGTTGAGGCGGGTGGAACTGCCTCATCTCTTGAAATGTTGACATAACGAAAAACTACCCAAGCATGGACTGGACCCATGCATACACTGACGGTTCTGTAACAAACACAATACAGAACAAAGGGGCAGGGGTATTCCTGAGCCTACCAAATGGTAAAAAAATAACACTGTCAGTGGCAACTGGAAAATACTCAAGCAATTTCAGAGCGGAGGCAGAGGCATTGAGGGCGGCAGTGGAAGAAATGGTTACAGGCAAAAGAAATGAAAGCCATATAGTCCTGTTTACAGATGCCCTGGCCGTAGCCACAGCACTAAAAAGGCAGAAAAATACTGAACTTAATGATTTAAGAGCAGTACTCTGTCAATTATGCCAGCAGTCCGCACCAAAAAGAGTAGTGGTACAGTGGGTTCCATCCCACTGTAACATCCAAGGGTACGAGGAGGCAGACAGACTGGAAAAAGAAGGTGCAAGACTACCATAACCAGATCCTAGTGTGACCTACGAAGAGTCCAAAAGGCTTATTAGAGCCAGATATATGACCAAATGGGAAACAGAACATACTGGCTAAACAAAAACAATGTCTATTACCAGTTGAACAGAAGAGAGCAGGTCGTTGTTTTCAGACTCCGCACAGGCCACAATAGACTGAGGTACCACCTATTCTTCTTCTTCTTCTTCTGCGTACGCAGTCAGACAGTAACCATTATTTTTTCGAAAAAAGCGGCGGTCATCCTGAGGCTGTCGCCACTGCCATAGAGCTTGTCTTGCAGTTCCACTGGTGATGGCCACATCTGCTCTCTCTGATCCTCGTATGTCGGGCAGTTCTGCAGCAGATGTTCAGCGGTCATTTTACCAGTACCGCACGGGCATTCGTCGGTACACCCTATCTTCAATTTGTTGAATAGGTGGTACCTCAGTCTATTGTGGCCAGTGCGAAGTCTGAAGACAACGACCTGCTCTCTTCGGTTCAACTGGTAATAGGCATCGTTTTTGGTGTAACCAGTATGTTCGGTTTCCCATTTGGTCATGTATCTGGCTTTGATAAGCCGTTTTGACTCTTCGTACGTCATACTAGTATCTGTTTGTGGTAGTCTTGCACCTTCTTTTGCCAGTCTGTCTGCCTCCTCGTTGCCTTCGATGTTGCAGTGTGATGGGACCCACTGTACCACTACCCTTTTTGGTGCGGACTGCTGGCACAGTTTGCAGAGTGCTGCTCTTAAGTCATTAAGCTCAGTGTTTTTCTGGCTTTTTAGCGCTGTGACTACGGCGAGAGCATCTGTCAGCAGGACTATATGGCGTTCATTTTCACTGTGTGTCACCATTTCTTCCACTGCCGCCCTCAGTGCCTCTGCCTCCGCTCTGAAATTGCTTGTGTACTTACCAGTAGCGAATGACAGTGTTATTTTTCTGCCATTTGGTAGGTTCAGGAATGCTCCTGCCCCTCCGTTCTGTGTTGTGTATGTTACAGAACCGTCGGTGTATGCATGGGTCCAGTCCATGCTTGGGTAGCTTTTCGTTATGAAGCTTAGGGTAGTATCTCTCCTTTCTTTTTCAGTCTGGCAGTTTTTGTTTGCAATACCTGGTATATTTTCTACCACCTCTGGAAATATATCCTGCCTCCAGGTAGGTTTCCGTACAGTAGTGATGGGTTTTGGTGTTGTTGGTGCCTTTATGGGATCTTCGTGCATCTTTGCTTTGGCTATTTCTGCAAAGTTTCTACGCTTTAGTTTCCAATTCCCAAATTGTTTAGTCTCTGGTGCATTGGATGGTCGGTCAGTCTTCGGAGTTTCTCTGACTGCAGCTGGGCTCTGCAGTCTCTTCTATCGGTCATGGATTGCAGTTTTGTAATCTTTTCAAGTTCTACAATTGGCGTTGACTTCATGCCACCTGTTATAATTCTCATGGCTTGGTTTTGAAGTTTGTTAACTTTATCGAAGTTCGCCTTCGCTGCTGTTGTCCATGCCGCAATGCCATACTCGAGAACTGGTCTCACTCTTCCAGTGTACAGTTTCTTTTGTATGCCTTCGTCTGCTCCCCAGCTTGTGCCAGCAAGTTTCCTCATGATTGCCATTCTTTCTCTGGCTTTCATTCGGTTTCTCTCAATCTGACTTTTCCATGTCATGCGCCGATCAAATGTGACTCCCAGATAGGTTGGGTTGTCGTTTGGCTGCAGGAATTTGCCATTTAGACTTAATTTGTACCACCTATTCAATCAATTGAAGATAGGTGGCACTGACGAATGCACGTGTGGTACCGGGAAAATGACCGTTGAACATCTGCTGCAAAACTGCCCGACATACGAGGAATAGAGAAAGCACATGTGGTCATCACCAGTGGCAACACTAGACAAGCTCTATGGCAGTGTCGACAGCCTTAGGATGACCGTTGTTTTTTTCGAAAAAATACAGGTTGACGTCTGACAGCGTACGAAGAAGAAGAAGAAGAAGAAGAAGAAGAAGAAGAAGAAGAAGAAGAAGAAGAAGAAGAAGAAGAAATGTTGACAACAGGTTTTGTTATGAGGCGGGTGGAACTGCGTCATCTCTTGAAATGTTGACAGCAGGTTTTGTTGTGAGGCGGGAGGTGCTGTCTCATCTCTTGAAATGTTGACAGCAGGTTTTGTTGTGAGGCGGGTGGAACTGTCTCATTTCTTAGAATGTTGAACAGGTTTTGTTGTGGGGCGGGTGGAATTGCCTCATATCTTGAAATGTTGACAATAGGTTTTGTTGTGAGGCGGGAGGTGCTGTCTCCTCTCTTGAAATGTTTATAGGTTTTGTTGTGAGGCGGGAGGTGCTGTCTCCTCTCTTGAAATGTTTATAGGTTTTGTTGTGAGGTGGGAGGTGCTGTCTCTTCTCTTGAAATGTTGACAACAGGTTTTGTTGTGAGGCGGGAGGTGCTCTCCTCTCTTGAAATTTTGACAACAGGTTTTGTTGTAAGGCGGGAGGTGCTGTCTCATCTAATGTTGACAAAAGGTTTTATTGTGAGGCGGAGGAGGAGCAACCTCATCTCTTTGAATATTTATAACATGCTTTGTTCAGTATCTTCACAAGTATGGCGACAGTGTATACAATTTGGATTGTTCACTACACGAAATCAATTTCTGTTAGAGTAAACAATATCTGGGTCTTCTTTTGAACACTTTTCTTTGATACTACACCAAAGATGGTGGACCATATTATTATTAGTTGGTACTGGTGGATGTTTGAAAAGCCACCCACCAGTGCTGGTTATTGCCCAATTCTCCGCAGATTTCTTGTTATTTGTACTTTCATAGATGTTATTGAAAGAGATGTAAACCTTCGTTATTTAGTGCCCAGATCACGCGTACCTTTAAGGGATTCACTTATAGACTGGTATCATGATTTTGCCATGAGATTGATTCTGAGGTCCCGGGTATATCTTTAGCCTATTTCGTGTCTTTCTGAATCCGTCTCGTCTGTGTTAAATGTGTGCCTAATTTATTACGTAGATGTTGAGCAGCACATGTGATAACAGTAAACCCGTGTGCAGTCTAATAAATATATACATAGGCTCGGATGCGCATGATCCTAAGAGACTGCAACTATTCTCTCTATTACGACAGCTGCTATTCAACACAAATCAAGGGTTGATTCCAGACACCCTAAAACATCAAACGTTTTTCCGAAAATGCTAGACCTTACTTTTCCTCCTTTCAGCCGAAGCAGGACGTCTTAGGGCCACACGCACAAAATACACAAATATATATATGGGTACTTACTTTCAGTAAACTCGGCTACTATTAAGAAAGAGAACACACAAAACAATTCAGAACAAATAAACCGAATGAGGTAGCGGATTATACCCGCCTTGTCGTTCACCACCGCCATATTTGTTGTTATTCTTTGTTGTGGCGAGGAAGACAGATACGATCTTTATGGGGTCTGCTCAATCTCGCTATCATCACCACATGTTCACGTATCACGCTTCCAGTGCGCAACTCATATCGTACGATCGTCACGCATGACCCCGGGTTGGATCTCGGTCTCGCCGAGTATCAGTCAGACAGATTACATAAACAGTTCCGTTGTGTGTGTAGTGACCGTCAGTGGCGTAACGACATCCCCTCCCCCCCCCCCGCCCCCCCCCCCCCACCCCTAACCCAACCAACCTCCGAGTAGACCAGGAACATCTGAGAGAAGTTTCTAAACAAAGGATGACTCCAGCTCGGTTACAACGCCGAATAGGAGTGATCGCGAAGATTTACAAGAGATCCATCTGGGGTCCGCCGTACTAGTCGTCCACAACCCCAGTTGATGACAGAGCTCCAGGTACCTGCAGGCCAGATGGAGTGGAAGCGTTGAATCTCAGTCAGGTGTTGCGCGCGCTGCACTGGGACGGCTCCTTGATAGATGCGATATTTTCCCGCTCTTGTTTTTTGGGGGGAAAGTGTTTTAGGCCGAGGAATAGTGACAACATGAGATACATTGGCCACATGACCGATGAAAGGGAGGTGGCGCCGATCCTACGTTGAGGAAAAGATCTCGAGTTGTGACCGTCGGAGAACCTCGATTTTAGGGACAAGGTCTGGCCAAAGGTGCTCCATAGATATGTCGTTGGCAGCGCACATAGAAGACCTCGAGCCTGTAAGACAGTTCAGATCTCGGAGAAGAACACGAGGCTTAGAAAGACACAGGATCTAAATAGACTCACCTTGGTTGCCAGGGACAGCCTCAGCTGTAATCGAGACTTCAGAGATGTAATGGATGATGCCGCAAAGCCGTTACTGCAGAGATGTAATGGATGATGTTGCAAAGCCGTTACTGCAGAGATGTAATGGATGATATCGCAAAGCCGTTACTGCAGAGATGTAATGGATGATGTCGCAAAGCCGTTACTGCAGAGATGTAATGGATGATGTCGCAAAGCCGTTACTGCAGAGATGTAATGGATGATGTCGCAAAGCTGTTACTCTAATTGATTTCCTGGCCATTGTGTGCACCATACATTAGTCTTCCGCCAAGGTTGATGAAGTCCCAAATGGGGTTGACGTGGTTACCGTTGATAGTGATTCCAGCCACGCGCTGACCACTGCCAAGTGTTTGAATATTGGTCTTCGCCCATAAATAACTGGTTCAGTGTGGCACGCATTGAATCTAATGTATATTTTAATATTTCCGGAGGTATGCTTTTCAAGCTCGAGACCGTGCATCTTTCAACTTTTGTAGAACAACCCTGACTTTGGCTACGATGGAAGCATCGACGTTTATCTGTGACAGGAACAGCTGAGATGAAATCACCGAGTACGTCCGGTGAAGGTGCAAATGAAAGATGGTTTAAGGAGTCATTGCAGTGCTCGATCCATTTGTCCGTAATCTCTTCTTGTGAGTTGCAAGGGGTGCCATCAGATTTACGTATCCCTCACGTATTACTGGTAAATGTGGGGTTATGGTGGCGTGAAATTAGCTCTAAGAGACGTGATTACGTAACTAGTTACCCTAGGAACTATAGTGACGCCGCTACCCGACGTCTGTCAAACACATTCCCTTCTCTTGCGTTGCTTGTACATCACTGTCGGTTTAGTGCAAGAAAAACAAAGATAACTGAATTTCAGAAACCTTGCGTATAAGAAAGAGCTGAACATATTACGCAGACATAACAGCTTCATCTTAGTGTAATCCGCTTTATGCTGCGTTTTAGAGTTATCGAGTGCTTGGCTGAGTGTTTTACTTGCCGGCTTGCTGATCGATGGGACTTGCGTTCGAAACATGGATACGTCATAGACTTGTTTCTATCGAAGATAAAATAAAAACCTAGTATGCACACTGCGTATGTACATCAAGTAAAATCGGCCTTTATTAATCAGCCATATAAATCCTCCTGCTGGTCTCCAGCTTCGGCTGACAAATTTTAACATGTTTAAGGTACACAGTCGTGCTCTTTTAAAAATATATGTTTTGACCTTCAAATACGTTTAGTAAAAACAAGTTCTTGATTATTTCGTGCGTCAATTAGACACTTGGTCGAATGCGGAAAACGACAAACGTTATTCAAGCGAAACTGTAGTTTAGGTAAAGGCATAACTGAACTTCACGTTTGTATGCTCGTTTAGAAGACTCTGCAGATTCTGTATACAACCTTGGGGTCTAATGGTGACCGAAGGGATGTACATATTGGTTCCATTTCTACGATTGTACATAAAGAGCAACACAAATAATAAATTTCTTTATCAAGACATTAAGGAGATACGCCTATGAACAAAATAAGACAAGAAATTAAGCTGCGTAACTGTAAAATCTTAAAATGTAATGCCATTTCTTTGCAATGGTCCTAGCAGGAACGTGCAAAATTCTTAACATCTATGAACTATAAATAATAGCGTCATGGATATTCTGAGGCTGAATGCGAAATATCATTTGGATTTGACATGCTGTTTAATAGAAAATTGCTTCGGACCTTATTATGGAAATGCAAGACGGACTATACTACTATTACTACTTCTGCTACTACTACTGATACTGCTACTACTACTGATACTGCTACTACTGTTACTACTACTACTACTACTGCTGCTGCTACTACTACCACTACTACTGATGCTAATACTACTACTACTTTTTTCTTTTGTTGTCTGTCACAAGCGATGATGGCGATATCATCATTCTGGTTTGTCTTGATGTAACATACGCTGTATTTTGATTATAGTGAGGGAGAAACTGCTCTGGTCATCAACCTCACTCTCTGGTCCCGAACTTCCTTGGACCAGTGGCAAGACATAAGTCAAGACAACTGGAGGTAATTCAGGATGCAGGCACATTGGTCCCACCGCCTTTGAGACCAGGGGGTCGCTTGAAGCTTTCGGGGATCAAGCCCACGCCGTTTCCGTCCATCACTTTGAGAGGCGAGTGCCTTACCTCTCGACCCCAGCGACTACTACTACTACAATTACTACTACAATTACTAGTACTGCTGCTGCTACTAGCCCTACTATTCTTGCTATCAGTATTGACACTACTACTACTGCTAAATGTTTATTTATTAGTAGCTGATATTTATTGTGTATGTGTTCGCGTTATCTGTATATTCTGTTTTTGGCCAGTATCTAAACTTGTCGTCCTTTTCAGTCTTCCGTTATGAATGCATTTACAACTCTTTAATCTTTCCTTATTTATTAGTTTCACGTGTTTTTCGCTGCATATTTGCAAGTGTAATCTGTATTCTATCCATTGTTATCAATTTTCTCAGCCCTTGTTTCTTTTTACTTGATTCACTAAATCTTTCTGGTTATTTTCTTCCGGATTATCTAGAGACGTTTAGCAAATAGCAAAATGCAGTGGACAATAAATTTTAATATATTTATTTTTAAGCGCTCTTGTCTAAACAAGATTCTTGAGTACAATTATGCTCTTAAGCTTCATGCTGTCCGTTATGTTAAATTGTTGTTAATTAACTTCTTATTATGTCTGGCTCGGTACATTTGTTTATCTTGAAACTGTCACATTTTGATAGAGGATTAGTGTCAGCAAATTCACAACTGGAACTGTTATTTAATTAATTAGTGTATCATTTAATGCCCAAAATTGATCAAACATGTATGTCTGAATTTTGGCATATGTCAAATAAATGGCGGTGGGGGCATATGTGCCAAGACAGAGGAAGAGTTTCTCATTATGTTTCTGTACTGACATCCATAGAGCTTTTTTTTCAGAATGTCTGATTTCTAAGCACATGCGTGTTTAAAGAAGACCGCATTTACGTTCCTTTTAGTAAAATTAATAAAACTTGACTCTTTCGATGGCCGATAATTGAAATGAGTACACTTTAAACCATTTAATGATGATCTATTCGAAGGTAAATATGGTGCCATCCGTCTCAGACAGTCAGTTCCAATAGCTTATACTTAAGTCGCTACAGTTAAAAAAAAGTAAATATTCTGAGTGCCTAGGCGTTCAGTTTGAAAAATTGAATGGTCAATGTTGTTGTTGTTCGTTCATCACGAGTGATGGAGACCTTTTCCTATTTCGTTTAGCTAGACTTTTTCAGTCTAGTAGTCTGTGAGTGGGGACTGTGGATGGGTGCTGAGACGGCGGACGAGGCAGTGAGGGCATGGAAAGTTCGCTTCGCAAGACGGTGATATTTCATGGGTTTTTCGGGCCTGTCTCCTTTGTTCAGCTGCAGTCTTGTTAGAAGCCTCGCATGACACCGCTCCTCTGCGGAGAGCTGTGTGCCAGATTGTACGGTCTTTTGCAGCATCTTCCCATGTTTCGATGTTTATGCTGAAGAATTCTTTTAAAGACGTTTTTAGTATGTCTTTAAAACGCGTTTACTCCTTGGAAGCGTTTGCCCTTCTGCATCTCGCCACAGAAGATTATTTTTGTCAACCGATAGTCTGGCAAGCAAACCACATGACCCGCCCAGGGAATCTGTGATTGCATCATGATGGTATCAATTTTTGGGATACCAGCTCTCTCAAGAATAGCAGTGCTCGGGATCATGTATTGTCATTTGACATTCATCACCCTCCTTAGACAAAGTGTGTGAAGATGATTCACCTTCTTCTGACGCCTGTATAAAGTCCATGTTTCACTTGCATACAACAACACTGGGACCACCACTGCTCTATACACATTCAGCTTCGTTTGGAGGCTAATGCCATTTCGACGCCAGACGTTTGAGTGTAGTCTGCCAAATGTGGTGCTGGCCTTGGTGATTCTGACGTTCAACTTATCATTCATAACTATGTTCTGAGACAGTGTACTACCGAGGTATGTGAATCTATTCACAACCTTCAGTTCTTCACCATTGACCTTAATGATTGGTTCAGTATACGTTTTGCCAGGTTGGTGCATTATTTCAGTTTTCTCTGTGTTGATGTTAAGTTCAAAATTGAAACAAGCTAAGGAAACTTTATCCATGCTATTCTGCAAATCGGGTTCTGATGCAGCATTTATGGCATATTCGTCAGCAAACATAAGATCTGTGATGGTGTGTGTCTTAAACTTAGTTTTAGCTTGAAGCCTACTTAGGTTAAATAGCTGGCCATCTATACGATATCTTATGTCGATTTCTTTGTCCCAGTCTCTGAAAGCATCAGTCAGCATTGCAGAGAACATCATCCTGAACAAGGTTGGTGCAAACACACAACCCTGTTTAACACCGTTTGTTACTGGAAAGGACTTGGATATAGCACCATTTTCCTGAACTCTAGCCTGCATTCCATCATGCAGTTGCCGTACTACGTTTACAAATTTCATTGGGCAGCCGTACTTTGTCATGATTTGCCATAGGCCTTCTCTGTTGACCTTATCGAACGCCTTTGTCAGGTCAATGACGGCTATGTACAGGTAATAGTGCTGTTCCTAGCATTTCTCTCTGGTCAGCAAACACCATATCCGCGGTCCCTCACTCCTTCCGGAATCCATACTGACTTTCAGGTAGAAGACCTTAATCGAGATGAGCTGTGAGGCGATTAAGAAGGATTCTGGAGAGTATCTTCCCTGCGATGGACAATAAAAAAGATGCCGCTGTAGCTATCGCATGAGTGGCAGTTACCTTTCCTTTTATTCAGATGCATTATTGAGGCATCCTTCAGATCTTGCGGGATGTTCTCACTGTGTCACATCTGTTTGAAGAGCAAGTGGAGTTTTACAATTAGTCCTATACTGCCATTTTTATGAACCTCTACCAGAATTTTATCGGTGCCAGGTGTTTTACCACCGGAGAGCTGACTAGCCGCTCTTTGGGTTTCCTCTACAATCTGTATATCATCCACAGCCTCGTTTAGAGGATACTAGGGCAGGCGATCAATGGCTCGCTGCTAACAGATGACGGCTGGTTCAGGTATCACTAAAGTGCTCTGCCCAGAGTGAGATAATTTTGTTCTGGACCTGTAGTTATTGTTTTTCCATCTTCATGGATTGTGGGGTGGGGAGGCCTGACGTAGTTTGCAATGTCTAGTCTGCGCGTATTTAGGCGAATTGCTTTCTAGGATGTTGACACTGGGTCATTGGAATATTTTTTGTGGAGAAGTGTTTGTCAGATATCATCGTTTTTATGTCCTCTATGTTCTCTTCAAACCATTCGTTTTGTTCCCTAATAGCGTGACCAAGTATTTCAGTAGATGTGTTATAGACCTGTGCACTAAGGGTCGACCAATTGATATCTACACTTTTGTCGTCTAGCGAGACAGTTTGGAGACGGTTTTCTAAGGAGCAGCAAACGACTGTTGGAGCGACACGTTCTGTAACTTAGTAACATCTAGTCTTTTATTGGTCTTCTTTTCCTGAGGACGTCGGGATAACTTAATACGAATTTTTAGCTTAGACACAATGAGTCGGTGGTCTGTCCAGCACTTGGCACCACAAATAGACTTAGCCACCAGGACATCTTGCTTGTCTTTCTGACAAGTGCATAGTCAGTTTGGTGTCTGTTTTTTTAGCGAGGATGCACCCACGGAGGTCCTGTTTCGAGTAGGAAGTCGAAAAATCGTGTTAGTAACAAGGAGTTCATGTTCTGCACAAGTCTGGAGGAGAAGGAGTCCATTTCTGTTGCAGCTACCCACGCCATATTTTCCTATAGTGTCATTCTAGGATATGCTATTTGCACCTACTATTGAGGTTGAATGCCCCAAGAATTATGAGTTTGATGCTATGACTGCGTGTAGTTCTTCGTAGAACCTGTCCTTGACAACCCCCTGGTTCGTCATGGATGGTAGGTAGGCGCTGTGATTGTGTGATGTTTCCCACCATGGAGCAAGGAAATCCTGACTGACATGAGTGTGTCATTTATACTTTTTAGGAGCCCCTGCTAATTTGTTAACAAGTTCTGTTTTAATTGCCAAACCAACCCCTGCCTCTCTTTTTTCTCCAGTTTCTCTCCCACGCCAGTAAAATGTATAGCCTGACCCTTTTTCGCAGAGTAGACCCTCGCCCGCAAAACGGGTTTCGCTTAGTGCTGCTATATCAATGCTGTACCTGGCTAATTGTTCCAACATGGGCAGTTCGTATCTCTGGTCTGTTTATATTAGACTCAATGTCAAGTAGGGTGCGCACATTCCAAGCAACTTTTGTTTCTGTTTTCTTTTCTTTCTTTGATTGCAGCTTAGCTTGTCAGAGGACTTACGCTTTGCGCTTCGCCTGTCGTCACAAGACTCGACTGTGTTATTACTGGATGAACAAAAAGAGACTGACTTGCGCGATTAATTTCATTTAAGTGAGTAAGGGTTGCTCAGCTCGTCTACCCTGCCCGAGTCTAACTTTAACCAGTGGCAAGACATGTCAAGACGACTGGATATGGACCCGGGTGCAGTGGATGACCACGGCTGCTCAAGAACCTCGCTGTGATCTGTTCTGTCCACACCGCTCAGCATATTTGCTGTCGTGGTAGTCTGGTGACAATTTTCCTGCTTAGCTGCCCAGACCTGAGCGGGGCAGGGCAAATCTAATAAAAGCTTTCCTTGATTTTGGCTCCTTATTTTTTCTTTTACCACCTCTCCTTCACCTGGTCTTTCCAAGCGTTTGTTTGGATCTCTCAATGACACGGACTCCGAGATAGGCTAAACGTCTTGTTACCTCCAGTGGTAATGAGTGACCCCTACACACCTCTGGTCTAAGTGTCAACGAGCTGTCTCGAGAGTACGTGTACATTGTCGCTTGATCAGGCTGACCTACATGGTCCAGCGATTTTGGATCAACTGTAACGCGCCCATGCTTTGTCGGGAATGAGGGACGATAGGCTTAGAGTTCGACTACAACTAGAACACGGCACAATATCAAATAGCTGTATCCTATTTCACATATTATAATTGGTGTACGTTCCTCCTGTGGTGTTCTGTCGATAAAACATTTGTTGAATTCACTTCAAGTTTTGGGAAGAAGATGAAATATCACAAAATATCTACAGCAGTCGTGTCAAATGCAGTGTTGCACCTACGCTTTAACAAATGCAGTGTTTGACCTACACTTTAACAAATGCAGTGTTTGACCTACAATTTAACAAATGCAGTGTTGGACCTACGCTTTAACAAATGCAGTGTTGGACCTACGCTTTAACAAATACAGTGTTGGACCTACGCTTTAACAAATGCAGTGTTGTACCTACACCTTAACAAATGCAGTGTTGGACCTACGCTTTAACAAATGCAGTGTTGGACCTACGCTTTAACAAATGCAGTGTTGGAACTACACCTTAACAAATGCAGTGTTGGACCTACACCTTAACAAATGCAGTGTTGGACCTACGCTTTAACAAATGCAGTGTTGGACCTACGCTTTAATAAATGCAGTGTTGGACCTACGCTTTAACAAATACAGTGTTGGACATACGCTTTAACAAATGCAGTGTTGGACCTACACCTTAACAAATGCAGTGTTGGACCTACGCTTTAACAAATACAGTATTGGACCTAGGCTTTAACAAATGCAGTGTTAGACCTACACCTTAACAAATGCAGTGTTGGAAATACGCTTTAGCAAATGCAGTGTTGGACCTATGTCTTGACAAATGTAGTGTTGGACCTACACTTTAACAAATGCAGTGTTGGACCTAGGCTTTAACAAATGTAGTGTTGGACCTACACCTTAACAAATATAGTGTTGGACCTACGCTTTAACAAATGCAGTGTGGACCTACACCTTAACAAATGTAGTGTTGGACCTACGCTTTAACAAATGTAGTATTGGACCTACACCTTAACAAAGTGTTGGACCTACGCTTTAACAAATGCAGTATTGGACCTAGGCTTTAACAAATGCAGTGTTAGACCTACACCTTAACAAATGCAGTGTTGGAAATACGCTTTAGCAAATGCAGTGTTGGACCTAGGCTTTAACAAATGCAGTGTTGGACCTACACTTTAACAAATGCAGTGTTGGACCTTTGCCTTAACAAATGTAGTGTTGGATCTACGCCTTAACAAATGCAGTGTTGGACCTATGCCTTAACAAATGCAGTGTTGGACCTACACCTTAACAAATGCAGTTTTGGACCTACGCTTTAACAAATGCAGTGTTAGACCTATTCCTTAAAAAATGCAGTGTTGGACCTATTCCTTAACAAATGTGGTGTTGGACCTTTGCCTTAACAAATGACTGGAAGGAATAACGCTTTTCTAAGATCTGTTTTGGAAAGCCAAATCCAGTAGTCGGAGTTATACTTCAACAGAACGGGTGCTTAGTTGTCGAGCAGTTTGGTTGTATGCCTTCTGACCACAAGTACTTCCGTTCAAAACCTCGGTAAGAGATTAAGATGTTTTCCCATCTGACATTAAATATCTATAAAGTGTGCAACGACTGCAGCGACAAACAGTCTTTATTCCTTAGCACTATATGTCCTCCCGATAAAACTCAGCAATAGAAATTAACGCCGTTTCTTCTTCACATGATGTTCTATAACCTCTTCATTCTTGACGTACCATGTTAGATCAAGTGTAAAGCATTTCAGCCTATATTTTGGTTATGTGGTTGCTCATGTCCCTCGTATATATGAACGTGTAAAGATGATTAGAATAGCGCATTCCGTTATCATATTCACTGTTTAGATTAGTCGACATCATCATGGGACCAGCTTGTTCCAGATTTAGATTAGTCGACATCATCATGGGACCGGTTTGTTCCAGATTTCGATTAGTCGACAACATCATGGGACCGGTTCTTTCCAGATTTCGATTAGTCGACATCATCATGGGACCGGCTTGTTTCAGATTTCGATTAGTCGACAACATCATGTGACCGGCTTGTTCCAGATTTCGATTAGTCGACATCGTCCTGGGACCGGTTCTTTCCAGGTTTAGATTAGTCGACATCATCATGGGACCGGTTCTTTCCAGGTTTAGATTAGTCGACATCATCACGTGAGCGGCTTTTTCCAGATTTAGATTGGTCGACATCATCTTTGGACCGCCTCTTTCCAGATTTAGATTAGTCGACACCCTCATGTTACAGCTTCTTTCCAGAACGTTGTATCTGTTCCTACAGCACTGAGCATATCTAAGTTGATGCTAAGTTGGTCCGCGTCATGCAAATACATCTTAAAACCCTCATTAATGCTGAGATATCATATTCTTCTAAGTCGCCCTGTTCTCTTATTCCCTGGATACTGTGGCTTCCACTATCAGCCTATCCCGGCTAATGAGTTTGTTCATATTACTGAAATATTTTAGCGCGTTTCTTGTGATCTCTATATGCCAATTTTTTTTTTTATATTCCTGAATTTCAAATTTCTCTCTTTGTATTCTTCTCTTTCCGTTATGTTTCCAGCATCTCCGAATAGCAATTTCTTTTGAAAGATAACTTAATTGCAATTATTTTGTTTCATATTAGATTAGTTAGTTAGTTATTCTAGTTTTGGATGACCCTTATAACCTGGCTAAGGCATTTTAACCGATGCATAAGTTGTCTTAGTATGCGTGTTCCTGCGCTTCATTTTTATTTGTATACATTATTTGAATTAAATTGTTTCCTACGTAATCTTCTATCTTTCCTTACTTTTTTTCTTTAAAATGCAGCAGCTGTATCTAGTTGTTACGTAGTTAATGTACGACGTTGATATCTCCCAGTTAAGGTACGGTGGTGACATCTCTTAGTTAAGTACGATGGTGACATTTCTCAGTTAAGTTACGGTGGTGACATCTCTCAGTTAAGGTACGGTGGTGACATCTTTCAGTTAAGTTACGGTGGTGACATCTCTCAGTTAAGGTACGGCGATGGCATGTGTCAGTTAAGGTACGGCGATAGCATATGTCAGTTAAGGTACGGCAATGATATATGTCAGTTAAGATACGGCGATGGCATGTGTCAGTTAAGTTATGGCGATAGCATATGTCAGTTAAGGTACGGCGATGACATATGTCAGTTAAGGTACGGCAATGATATATGTCAGTTAAGATACGGCGATGGCATATGTCAGTTAAAGGTGCGGCGATGACATACGTCGTTAAGGTACGGCGATGACATATGTCAGTTAAGGTACGGTGATAACATATGTCTATTAAGGGATGATGGTGACATCCATTAACAAAGGTACGGTGATGACATTTGTCAGTTAAGGTACGGCGATGACATATGTCAGTTAAGGTACGGCGATGACATATGTCAGTTAAGGTACGACTTTGGCATATATCAGTAGGTAACAACGGTGTCGCGTGTCAACGAAGATCTGCAGGCCTGAAAAACAAGCTTAGCAGTTTATTTGTATAATCCAGACGCTGACAGTGACCATTCAGGCAGTCGAAGCTTGTGCATGTGTTTGTTCAGTCTGTTGTGCTCTGTCCTAGGGCAAAGACTGGTGATCCCTCTCTACTTGTCAATGATGTGTTATTCGTCCTTCAGTTTGTTATGTCCTCTTCTGGCAGCCTGGATAACTCTATTTTTTCTCAAAGAATGCGATATCAATATCCTCTTGTTAAAAATAATGTTTTCATTTTAAATATCTCGTGTATGTGTGTGTGTGTGTGTGTGAGTGTGTGCGCGTACGTGCGTGCTTGCGTGCCTGCGTGTCTGCGTGTCTGCGTGGCTGTGTCTGTGTCTCTGTGTCTGTGGCTGTGTCTGTGTGTCTGTGTCTGTGTGTGTCTGTGTCTGTGTGTGTGTGAGTGAGTGAGTTAGTGAGTGAGTGAGTGAGAGGGGGGGGGGGGGGGAGATTCCACCGAATTTCAACTCTTCTAAAATTGTAGTTGGTATTCATGAGGGAAAAACTGTCCAATTCGAAGTTTTTTTTATGGTTTCCGGATATCTTTATAACCGATAGGCAATGTGTAATGAAAAGTGTCATGTTTTGGGCATGGTCCACTATGTACTGAGATATGGATTTCCTTTCGATTATTTAATGTGATTCCATTCTATTTTTGATAGTTCTCATTGCTGTTATTTCTGTGTACATGCGGGCCATGTTTGTGGCTGTGAATGTTTTTGTAATATTTCCAAGACTATAGATTTGCTCTCTCTTTTTTCTTGGATGCCTTTTTTCATCACTTCTGGTATGTTGTCTATCAGTTCTGGGAATCATGTTCTCTTCCATGGTAAAATGTGATGTGTGTCATTAGGAGATATGGTTTTATTTGTGTTATGTCTGACATGGAGATGGCTAGTTCTTTTTCTGTTTTTTGTTTCGTTTTTTTATGTACAAAGCATCGTCTCTGGAGTATGTCTCGTGCATATCCTTCCAGTCTTTTATTCATTGGATGATTTGGGAACTGTTTAATTTATCCTGCCAGTTGTAGTACTCTCTAATCTCTTCTGTCAGTCATGGGCTTTAGCTTTGTTTGTTAACACTTGAGATATGATCCGTGTTAGCTTACGTCATTCCGAGAATCTGACAGTAGCACCTGATTTCCATTGCTGGAATATTTTGCTCTAAAACAGTAGTTAATGTCCATGTTTCACTTGCACGTAGGTAAACATGAAGTACCAATATCTGCATTACCTCTATCCTAGTTCTAGCAACATGTTATCTTTCTATTTTGACCAGATTTCCACGCACAAAAAAAATGCAAGCAGCACTTAAGACCACTTCTCCCGAATGGCTCAACAAAATAGCTGCAGGATGATCTAAATATTTAATAACACAGACGGGCAGACACATTTCCCTTGAGTGGCAGGTTCTCAGTGAAGTAATTAATCCTCTCTTTCGATGGCTGAAATCCAGTGGTCCTCAACTATTTCCAGATCTTAAAACACGAAAGACTGATAATCTGCTGAGCTAGCTCCCGTCACTTACTGACTTGGGGGGGGGGGGGGGGGTGTGAAGTGGTTAGTGACACGATTCACAGCCCAAACTCGCTTGTGTTCGGATTCAGATTCATGAAGCAATAAGGTCAGACCCCTAGCGATACTATTTTTGGTTAAATTCGCTATGTAGTAATCTGTCGTCGGAAAAGCCGGCGAATTAGGTGCAAAGGTCCTATAGTAGCTTACTGTTTCTACAGAGTGGCATAGCCGGCCCCATACCTAAGCCATTTTATAACATGACAAGCAGGATCTCCTTCTTCCCCATAATCACCTTGTGGTGCATAGACCATCAACCAACCCTCTCACTTCACCATTATCACCTTGTGGTGCATAGACCATTAACCAACCCTCTCACTTCACCATTATCACCTTGTGGTCCATAGACCATAAACCAACTCTCTCACTTCACCATTATCACATTGTGGTGCATAGACCATCAACCAACTCTCTCACTTCACCATTATCACCTTGTGGTGCATAGACCATCAACCAACTCTCTCACTTCACCATTACCACCGTGTGGTCCATAGACCATCAACCAACCCTCTCACTTCACCATTATCACCTTGTGGTGCATAGACCATCAACCAACTCTCTCACTTCACCATTATCACCTAGTGGTGCATAGACCATCAACCAACCCTCTGAAAGCCGATCGTTGGCTATTTTCTCCAGTTCTTTGTCGCTTCATTCCGTTTCCCTTGTATTGGCCACTAGGTCGCTTCTCCATGGGTCATTTGCCCTTCTTTTGTGATTTTTCCGCTCCAGGTGCCATGACAGAAACTTGCGATAACTGCACGAGGATTTCAGAGTGTATTGCTAATCCAACGAATCTTCTTGCTGAGATGTCCAGTTCCCCCTGTTTCTGTTCTGTTCTCTCCAATAAAATTGCAGCCTTGTTGAATTACTGCTGGCAGGGAATCATTATTGGGATGTGTTGATAAAGCCCTGCAATCTCATTGACACACCTTCTCACACAAACGTCATGTAGCAATCTAGATGTGGCTGCCTCGTACACCAAGAGTAAAGGTCTAGGTAATGAAACAGAAGTAACTGCTGGTCGGGAAATGTGTTAGAGATATCATTTTACCAGAGTAGTCTCCCATCAGTAACTTGAATCAGGAAATGTGTTAAGAGATTTCATTGTACTAGAGAAGTCTCCCATCAGTAGCTGCTGGTCGGAAAATGTGTTAGGGATATCATTGTACTAGAGAAGTCTCCCATCAGTAGCTGCTGGTCGGAAAATGTGTTAGGGATATCATTGTACTAGAGAAGTCTCCCATCAGTAGCTGCTGGTCGGAAAATGTGTTAGGGATATCATTGTACTAGAGAAGTCTCCCATCAGTAGCTGCTGGTCGGAAAATGTGTTAGGGATATAATTGTACTAGAGAAGTCTCCCATCAGTAACTTAAATCAGAAAATGTGTTAGACATATCATTGTACTAATTCACTGGTTGTTTTCTAGCTGGGGTAGCCAGTTTCCTGCTTCGCCCTCATTTTTCTTTCCTTAATCATAATTCAGGTTCCCAATTACAGTTGTGTGAACTGGAGCATATCGGTAACAGGAGTAAAACAGCCTACTTCTCCCTCCAAAAGCGAGCGTTCTACCATTCCGACAATCATACACAAAGCGTACCGAGATAAATCATCGATCTCCATCAAAGAACTATACCCAAGTAAAGCATGGATTCTGGCATGTGCTGATGGATCGGCGACCAGAGCAGTGAAGAATGGCGGTGCAGGAATCAGTTTTGCACGTCAAGAAAATGGAACCACTAGTTCACGCACTGGAAAAGGATGTTCTAACTTCTCGGCTTAAGTTAAGTACAGACACTAATCTCTGGGGCAGAAATCCTACACATCAAAACAAGACAATGTTAGTGGGCTGTGTCCCTTAGAGGTGAAATGTCAAGTTCTACAATCTCTCAATAATGATACATTATGAGAACTTAAGAAAAGCCGTAGGTGATCTGACAGCCAAAAGAAGGATATTGCTAAAACGGATATCATCAAACTGTAAAATACCAGGACACAAGAGAACAGACACAATGGAAGGTTCAACTTGTTGTTTCGGTGTTTCGAATAGGTTTACTCTTGTGTGCCCCCTGAAAAGGACGTTAAGTGGCGGGTGATTGCCGTAGCTTTCCTCACTTGGCAAGCGTGCTGATGAAGGTGAACAGTGGTTCTCCAGACGGTTGTGCTATGCTTGGTTTCATCTGCTTTCGCTCACTACTACGGAGATCACGACGATTCCTCAGCTCGTTCGACAGGCTGCCATAAAAACAGCCCGTTTCTATGGCGGGCTACGAGGAAGCCGAGGTGATGGTCTTCGCCAGCATATTTTGCCTGACCCTGAGTAACATGTCTGATCAGTGTGTTGTGCCTGACCAGACGTTGGTCTTCCTCCCCAAGGTGCAAGTTGAGACAAAATTTAAAAAACAATCGTCCTAACGAGAGATAAATATCACTACTTTGATTGAGCTGAGCAAGTGCACACCTGTTCCGCGTTAGGACAGGACATAAGAGATTTAATTTCCACTTACATATACTAAAACTGGCTCGGGTGCACGTGGAGTCAAGCAGCACATACTGTCACACATTTCCTACAAGACTGTTATAGATTTTGCTAACTGCCTACTGAGCATTGTCCCTCGGAGACGAGCCTGCACGCTCATCTGAAGGGAACCTTGAGAACTTCTCCACCACAGCTACTCTTATATAAAGAACTGACTTTCACGTGTAGACATAAACAAGAAATGGCAAACGAGAATAAGCATATCAATGTCGACACGCTCTTGCCAATCCAGCTATTAATGTAAGCCTGACTTACTGTTTGAAATGTAAAGCAAACAAAAATGAAAGTAGTCACCCACTTCTCAAAAAACTTAGACGTGGTAACATGTTGATCCTAACACTTCATCCCATACGGTACTGTTTGTTATAGAACTACTATTTCTTTTTACAAGGCATGCTCAAATGAAACGGGACCAAATTGCAACAATTGAACATACGTATGATGCCCATGATGACGTCACTTCAGATGTAAACAGCACATACCAACCATCAAGTTTGCAAAATTGCATTATCATCCGACTCATAGTTGCTTCAGCAGACCGTTGAAAACTTGGCGGGTGATTCGGAATCCGTTCAGAGCTGATCAGCGAGTGATGATTCGCTTTCTAAGAGCTGAAGGATGTCGACCAGTTGACATTCATCGCAGAATTCAGGCAGTAAATAGTGACAAAAGTGTGTCGAAGACAACAGTGAAGAGCTGGACAACGATGTTTAAAGAAGGACGCGTATTAACGCAATAATATGCTCCTGACCTGGTCTCGGAAGATCTTTCGTTTACTCACGTCCTTCTTTAAACCTCGTTGCCAAGTTTTTCACTTTTGTCTTCGATACACTTTTGTCACCATACACTGCCTGCATTCTGCGATGAATGTCAACTGGTCGACATCCTTCACCTGAAAGAAACAGATTCATCGCTCGCTGATCAACTCTGGATGGATTCCGTATTACATCCGTCATGTTTTCAACGGTCTGCTGAGAAAACTATGAGCCAAGAATAATGAAATATTGCAAAAAGAGGGTTGGTATGTGTTGTTTACACCAGAACTGATGTAATCATGCGCATCATACGTATGTTCATTTGTTGCAGTATAGTCCGGTTTCATTTGAAAACGTCTCGTATAAGACCTGTCATGGACTTCGAAGGTATGTCAACCATAGTATTGGGAGCCACTGGTGTAATCTTCAGAACTCGATCCCATCTCCCAATAGCTTTGTCGGTAACTTAATGTCAACACTGGCTAATCTATTCTAGCCCCTGACAGGCACACACACACATACACACACGCATTCTGTTTCTCTCTCCCTCCCTCTCTTTCTCTTCTGTACGATAGTTTATTTGCTTTCAACTAGACAGATCTCCCCAAGGGAGTTGACCGAGTGCTTGTGAAAGTTGATCATGGTTCTTGCAAAAGCGTTCTCGTCTCATTATATTTCATACACGGCCATGGTTACCATCACCGTCTACATCATCCCCATCATCATCACCACCATCATCATCAGTCTCCCCAGTGGCGTAACTACAATATCAAAGAGCCTTATCGTGGTTAAAGAGAGGTGAAAAATGATAATACTTAGAATGATGTATTGGTGTGTTTACGGATGAATCTGTGCCACTTGGTGAGAATGAGGAATATAATTTGCTGTTAGAATGAGAGAAAACTAGTTTGCTGACCTGGGCGTTCATGACATCAACTTCCAGTATAAGAATAGATACTGAAGCAACGATTTCAGGGCTGATGTAGCTTTCGGAGACCTTATTGATAATGGCAGTTATTGTTTCTGACAATTCAATCATTTATTCGGAAGACATCGCAAAAACCGCATAATCGCAAAAACTTATCCAGTTGCAGATATTAGTTCTGATGACAGTAGTTATTAAAATAGTCACCAGGCTGAGAAACTTAGAAAGAATATACGAAAAGGTTCCCCAAAATTGATGTATCATCATTAGAACAGTCTGACATTTAACAGAAATATCTTGTGGAAATCACAAAAATTTATGTTAGAACAATAGTCTTTATATTGCACACCATTCAGATACTGCTTAAATGAATACGGAAAAGAAGGAAATATTGCGTCACAGCTAAGTTTACCATGAACAATTTGAATGCAGACACAACATTGGAGCAAGAAAATTCTGTTTACGGACTACTAGCAGAAAAAAAATATAAAAGTGCAGAAAAAACATGTAAATATACTTTATAGACTACAAAAAAGCCTGTATGGAGAAACTGCACGTCTCAAATACGAAGGTATGGATAGGAAGGACAAGGAAGTCTTTAAGAATTTGGTGATGCACAGAGAATTGATGATAGACAGATAAAATATTAAAGCCACATAAAAATACATAACACTTTGCTGAAAACAATATTGGTAGGAAAGATGAGAGACAGACGTGCCAGCAGTAAAAATGCTGAAGGGAGGAGAGAGGGGAGGATAATATCAGGAAGTAAATCCCTTGCAGATTGTAAAATCAAGGCAAGACAAAAAGGACTTTGGAGATCCATTGCAGTCGACCATCACTAAAGAGATAACTGAATTGAACTGATCAGAGACGCTACAGCAAGAGTGGATAGGGGACAAAGACAGGATTGCCAGATAATTCTTATAAATACCGTTCAATAAAATTTCGAAAACCGTCCAAATAGAAAATGCCTTGAATTGATAGAAACATTTAATATATTGATATAGAGATTAACATAATTATGCTAAGATTTATATTTTTAGAAACGAAACTTATTCTGGCTCCACAAAAAAAGCTGAAAAAAATGTTGCAGTTTAGATGAAAATAGATATTAACCACAAATGTCATTAACATTGTTACAATATTAAGAATATCTGTTATAAAAAAAATGATTGTCAACGTGCAATGAATAAGTTGAATCATAATAGTGGTACGTCTCTGCCACGTACAAAAACTTGAAATCCAAATCTTCATGGCCAGCGTGTGTCAGACATTTAGAGGATCTTTTCCAACATCTATGGATGAACATAACGCTCTGTATTTTTGCTGACGAGCAGTACTTCGACTGTGCCCCAATATTTGCAATATTGTCTCCCTTACTTTGCCAACAACAACGATTTCTAATAAACTGAACCCAAAAAAATAATTACGCACACTATTTAGATAGTTTATTTAGATCAGAGTAAAAATTCAATTATTATTTCGTTTTATTTGTTAAAGTCCAAGATAGACTGAAATGTATTGCAAGTTAATGCTGCAATTCGTTTAAAATAAACACATTTAGCTACAGACGCATTTTTAACATCGTGAATACACAACATCTTTGTGCCAGGTAACCCAAAAAATAGCCGTAAAAAATGAAAGTAGCCCAAAATACCGCAACTCGCATTATCGACCTAAATTTCTCACAGCTCTTTGAAAAAAGAAGCCCAATTGGGCTGTAAAACCGCGGAACTGGCAACAATGGACAAAGATGTCAAAGCAACCTTCCGTCACTGGCACTGTCTAGTGATGACTTTCCTTAGTAACTTTCAGTTTCCATGGTTCTTCTGCTGTATATTGCTTAACAACCTGTAGCTGATTGTTTACGTGCGTGCAAATTCTGTTCTGCGTTTCTCGAGATGTCTGAATTTCATGAGCAGCCAATCAAAATCATATTATTCTTCTAGCACGAGAAGACGTTCCCGGAGGCTCGTTAAACCTTAAAACAAGTTTACGGAAATCAGTGTATGAACCGACGCGTTGTACCGAATGGTCTAAGTGGTATTAGGAATGTCAGCAATCAACCAATGATGACTCCTGTTCGGAACTAGCCGCGGCATCTAATGACGATGGTCACTTTGCCAAGATGTGGGAAATAATGCGTTCCAATCGTCGTCTGACAGCTCGAGAAATGCGGTAAAGTGGACTCAAGTCAGATATGTTGCTTTCGTTCCAAGCTACTCGTACATAGTTGAGATAACTCTTGACAACCTTTCTTTGTAGTTTGTTACACTGGCTCTTCTTGCATCCCTAAGTGTATTTGAGAAGATTTACTGATGTCTTCATGGATGAAGTGCGATGCGAATATCCTTAGTACACTTATCACAAAGAGAATTACCGTGTCGATCCACAGCTCGTTGGCCAGATATAAGTGACGCTGCATGTTTCCTCGAGCACGAGCGGGAACGGGAGACGTGTCCTAGGTCAGTGTATTTCACTTGATGCTGATTACCTTACGCTCTCTCGAGTAGGGCATACAAACCAACACTACTAACAAACAAACTCTTTTATCGCCTATATTATATATATATATATATATATATATATATATATCAGTAACCTTATAATCACCCAAAAATATAATTCTTCAACAAGTACTCTCAAAAGCATTGATCATTTGCGTTTAACTCAGTCCACGTCTTTGTGCCACTGTAACAGTTTCGTGTGTCATTGGCACTATGTGAAATGATTTGTGTGGAGCAAATGAGTTGTGGTTTGCAGTTTCGACAAGGCTAGCTAAAGCCAGCTGGGACAGCGATAAACTATTTTAGCACAGGTCAAGTAGAGGTCAGCCACGTTGGGCCATTCTCCGTCTTGGCCCAGATTTACCTGTTGTAATTCATGGTTTAGGCGACAATCTACTAGATTTGACACGAGTAGACTGTTGGCAAAGTTGTTTTGTTTTTGTGTTTTTTTGTTGTATTTTTTGTTTGTTTGTTTTGTTTGTTTGTTTGTTTTTGTTTTTTTTTGTTTTTGTTTTTTTTTGGGGGGGGAGGGGGGGTCCATTTGCTATGGTAACTAAAGACACAAACAGGGGGTATGGAATTTGAGTGACAGGAAGTTTTGTGAACAAACTGTCACTATGAGATGGATAGGGTGACCTGTAAACGAGTGAAGTTGACAGTACTCCAGAGGGAAGGTACTCGTCCGATTGATAAGTGTTACAAACACAACAGTAATGCGTGCTACACTAGTCCGTCTTTTAATTCATAAACAAGGTCCAAAGCAATTTTCTACAAATCTGCATGTCATTTCCAAATGATATTTCGCATGCAGTCTTAGAATATTCATGACGTTAAGTAACTATTTATGTCTCTTAGATATTTGATGTATTTTGAAAAATGTATTGATTAGACTATATTAAAAGCAACCTCACTGAATTTGACATAATTTTAACATGTTTGCGATACACAGCCGTGCTGTTTTTAAAATAGATGTTTTGACATTCAAATTAATGAGTAAAAACAATGCCTTGATTATCTCGTGCGCCAATTATACACTTTCTCGAGTGCAGAAAACAACCAAGGTCATTCATGCGAACCTGTCGTTCAGTTATAGGCGTATCATGATATTATAGTTTGTGGGGTTGTGAAATTTAGTTGCTTTTTCAAAATTTGTATTGATATTAATTTCAAAATGAGTTTGAAGTGAATATTTATAACAATGCAGAAGGTTACCGTTTTACTATACAAGTACTTCCACGGGGAATCTAACATGGGTCATTGATATTGAGATATTCATGACCCAGAGAAATGAACACAATTGGCGCTTGGTCTAGATAGATCATCATTTTACCATTAGATTGGACAGGACTCAGAGTGCACTCATATCAAGCAAGGTTTAATGGGACGGTGTGGGCTAGTGGTTAAGTGACACGACTCCCCAATCGAAGGTCTCTACCTCACTCTCTTTCTCTGCTTCTGTCGTATTCTCTTTCTGCTTCTACCCCTGTCTCTTCGTCCTCCTCGCTCTGTGTCTCTCTGCTCTACCTGCGTCTCTCTGTGTGCCTCTCACTGCCTCTCTCTGCACCTCTTATTGTAACTGCCTCTATGTCTCTCTAAAAATAAAACAAAAATACCAAAATGATATTACTTTCATTCTTTCATGAAGGCCTTTATTCCCATCCATGGGATCAGCAGCTAGGAATATACGACTACAGGTAAAGTCCTCTTTTTCATGCAACAGTCGCGCAGTGTACATGCAAGGTTTTGAATTTCGTCGTATAGAGACAAAAACACTGTGGTGTATGAACCTTTATCATCTTTGCAAGATGCTTGTTTCTAACCACTCGGCCACGCTTTTCATTTTTGCTTTTTCTTATCTTTTATTCAACAATGGGGTCTCACTAACATTTGTGGCCCACATTTTAAAGTGTGACGGACTGCGAGTTTGAGGACTACTTAACATGATTGAGTTCAGTCAGGCCGATATATTGGTATGTTCATAGTCCTGAATCATTGATCTAATTGAGTTCAGTCAAGCCGATAGATTGGTATGCTGATAGCCCGGAATCATTGACCTAACTGAGTTGAGACAAGCCGATAGATTGGTATGTTGATAGCCTTGAATCATTGACCTAATTGAGTTGAGAAAAGTCAATAGATTGGTATGCTGATAGCCCTGAATCATTGACCTAATTGAGTTGAGACAAGCCGATAGATCGGTACGTTGATAGCCTTGAATCATTGACCTAATTGAGTTGAGACAAGTCAATAGATTGGTATGTTGATAGCCTTGAATCATTGACCTAATTAAGTGGAGACAAGCCGATAGATTGGTATGCTGATAGCCTTGAATCATTGATCTAATTGAGTTGAGACAAGCCGATAGATTGGTATGTTGATAGCCTTGAATCATTGACCTAATTGAGTTGAGACAAGCCGATAGATTGGTATGTTGATAGCCTTGAATCATTGACTTAATTGAGTTGAGACAAGCCGATAGATTGGTATGCTGATAGCCCTGAATCATTGACCTAATTGAGTTGAGCAAAGCTGATAGATTGGTATGCTGATAGCCCTGAATCATTGACCTGAGTTGAGTAAAGCTGATAGGTTGGTATGCTGATAGCCCTGAATCATTGACCTAATTGAGTTGAGCAAAGCTGATAGGTTGGTATGCTGATAGTCCTGAATCATTGACCTAATTGAGTTGAGACAAGCCGATAGATTGGTATGCTGATAGCCTTGAATCATTGACCTAATTGAGTTGAGACAAGCCGATAGATTATTATGTTGATAGCCCTGAATCATTGACCTAATTGAGTTGAGCAAAGCCGATAGGTTGGTATGCTGATAGCCTTGAATCATTGACCTTCCTGTCAAATAAAACAAACACGTGGCACCACAATCTCCATTAGTCGATCAACTCGTAAAAAGATATGGCTTAGTTACCGCATGGGGCAGAAACAAATCGAAATTTACGCTACTGCCAAAAGCTCTTTGTCGGGGAAAAATAACAAAGGAAAACACATTCACAAAATACACAAAGACGGTGTACTCTACAACCAAAATACAATACATTAGCGAGAATTTGTGAATCCCAGTATGCCACTTAGGACATAGTAAACAAGAAATTATTAACATGACCCCCATCACACAAATCTAAATCAGCATGTCAAATATTGTTATTTCATTGTACTTTTCATTCCAATGTAAATAGTTTGTACATAATATGACATTGACAGTGAGTAATATGAAAATATATACCTGTCGATGCTTTTGTCAAGCAAGTGGTTCGTTCGTTTTTGGACTTTGCTGATGCTGTAAATGCGAGCCCAATTGAGTTATGACTATCTAGTGCCTTCCTTTCATGTCGTAGGCGCTTGTTCTTTCAATCGTTCACTGCCAGTCTTAGGAATTGAATCTACATCCATTGTAATTGCCCGGCTGGTGTCTTATACATTGTGCTAGCTGAAGTTGGTAATGAAACTACTCCTATATACATTTTAGTTGTATATAAACTTACTATCCTTCATTCCCATGTCCTTTGTAACTGTTCCACAACGAAACTTCACAGAGGTAAATAAGTTTCACTTCGGTGATGTTGCGCTGGTCGCAAAGGCCTCAAATAGGTGATGGTAGAGTTTCAGAAACGTCTCAAATACATGTTGGTGTGTTAGAGTTTCAGAAACAAGTCTCAAATACATGTTGCTGTGTTAGAGTTTCAGAAACAAGTCTCAAATACATGTTGGTGTGTTAGAGTTTCAGAAACAAGTCTCAAATACATGTTGGTGTGTTAGAGTTTCAGAAACGTCTCAAATACATGTTGGTGTGTTAGAGTTTCAGAAACGTCTCAAATACATGTTGGTGTGTTAGAGTTTCAGAAACAAGTCTCAAATACATGTTGGTGTGTTAGAGTTTCAGAAACAAGTCTCAAATACATGTTGGTGTGTTAGAGTTTCAGAAACGTCTCAAATACATGTTGGTGTGTTAGAGTTTCAGAAACGTCTCAAATACATGTTGGTGTGTTAGAGTTTCAGAAACAAGTCTCAAATACATGTTGGTGTGTTAGAGTTTCAGAAACAAGTCTCAAATACATGTTGGTGTGTTAGAGTTTCAGAAACGTCTAAAATACATGTTGGTGTGTTAGAGTTTCAGAAACAAGTCTCAAATACATGTTGGTGTGTTAGAGTTTCAGAAACAAGTCTCAAGTACATGTTGGTGTGTTCGAGTTTCAGAAACAAGTCTCAAATAGGTAATGCTGTGTTGTTGGCGTAGGTCTCAAGTACAAGATGTTGGGTTGGTGTTACAAATCTAAAGTACTGATGTTGTAGTGGTGGTGTTAGAGTCTCAAGTACATAATGTGATACTGGAATGTCTCAAGTACATGATTTGATGGTGCTAAAGGTCTCAAGTACATGATTTTGTTTTTAGTTCTATGTTCTTAGCAAACCTGTACTTCTACAGGGGCAGATGCACTGTGCAGGTCCCAGCCTCTGATATGAGCTGGATGTATCCGGGAGAAGGGTTTCCTGCTTAGCAGGCTAGGCTTGAGCAGCTTAATACTCTGCTGCATTGGGACAAGCGCTTATGGAGGGTGGTTAACCGATGTGCAAGTCCATTCTAATAGAATCAAACACTAGAGCAAAGAAGACCCGCAGCCTGTTAGGCGCCATCTGCTGCTCTTAACAAACCACCTAACCTTGGCGGTTTTTATGCCATGCCACACACTTAGTCGCCTCTTACGATATGCTTTCTATGCGACAGTGGTGCTATTCTTGAACTTGTGATACACAAAGACCCAGGCAGACTACATGATGTTTTGATGTTGTTTAAGGTTTCACGCACGTGATGTTGTGGGGGTGTTGGCAAAGGTCTCAAGCACGTGATGTTATGATGGTGTTAAAGGTCTCAAGCATATGATGTTATGATGGTGTTAAAGGTCTCAAGCACATGATGTTATGATGGTGTTAAAGGTCTCAAGTACATGATGTTGTGATGGTGTTAAAGGTCTCAAGTACATGATGTTGTGGTGGTGTTAAAGATCTTAATCACGTAATGTTGGTATATGTCTCAAGTACTTGATGATGTGGCGGTGTTATAGGTTTTATGTAATTGATGTTTTTACGAGTTTTCAGAAATAAGCCAAGTGCGCCGTGGTATGCTGGTATTATAGTTCTGGTATTATAGTTCTGTTGTGCTATTGTTTTAGAAATACGTAAAGAATGCGGTGTTGTGGTGTGTTTTAGAAATAGGTCTCAAGTATGCAATGTTGTGATGGTGTTTTAAAAATAAGTCTGAAGTGCATGAATCTGTGTGATGTTTTCAATTAACTTAGCTCCTTGTGCACATAGGTCACCAACAAATACATGAAATGCATCAAATGTTGACCTGTTAAGTTTTTGTGGCTTAAATTTTCTGCAGGTAGGTGTAAGTAGTTCTGCTCCCAATCCTGATTGGTCGCCTCTGGCGACATGTTTGCAAGGTTAAAATGTTACCATTCCTTCCTTCTTTCTCAGACAACCGTGTACGACTGATATTTTAGATCGGTATAAATAAATTGATCTAAACATGATTTGCCTTGGGTTCCAAGGAAAATCTCGTGGGGTTTCCTGAGATATAGTGAGTTAATCAAAATGAAACGTGTTTATGTTGTTGCTTAAACTTTGTTTTCAGTTGTTAGCATAGTCTGAGAAGCTCAATTGTTGGCATAGCCTGAGCAGCTCAAATTTTGGGATAGACCTAGCAGCTCAGAATTTAGGACAGACTTGGTATCTAGGTTGTTGGCATAGACTTAGCTCAGTTGTTGGGATAGACTTGGCTGCTTAGTTATTGGGATAGACTTGACAGCTTATTTGTTGACATAGACTAGCACCCCAGATGTTAGGATAGACTGAGCACCCCAGTTGTTGGGATAGACTTGGCAACTCTGTTGTTGGGAAAGACTTGGCAGCTTAGTTGTTGGGATAGACTTGGCAGCTTAGTTGTTGGGATAGACTTGGCAACTTAGTTGTTGACATAGACTGAGTACCCCAGTTGTTGGGATAGACTTGGCCGCTTAGTTGTTGGGATGGACTTGGCAGCTTAGGTGTTGGGATAAACTTGGCAGCTTAGCTGTTGACATAGACTGAGCACCCCAGTTGTTGGAATAGACTTGGAAGCTTAGTTGATAGGATAGACTTGGCAACTTAGTTGTTGGGAAAGACGTGGCTGCTTAGTTGTTGACATAGACTGAGTACCCCAGTTGTTGGGATAGACTTGGCAGCTTAGTTGTTGGGAAAGACTTAACAGCTCAGTTGTTGGGATAGACTTGGCAGCTTAGTTGTTGGGATAGACTTGTCAACTTAGTTGTTGGGATAGACTTAGCAGCTTAGTTGTTGACATATACTGAGCAGCTTAGTTGTTGGTATAGAATGAGTAACTTAGTTGTTGGTATAGACTGAGCAGCTTAGTTATTGGTATAGACTGAGCAGCTTAGTTGTTGGTATAGACTGAGCAGCCACATATTTCGGTACGCAGTTAATGCTATCTATTCTATTCACACTGTCCTGATGTCGACTCTGTAAGATCATGGCTGTTCAACATTATCAATCAATGTTAATGCTTTATTTAAAAATAATACAAATCATTCAAATTACATCAAACATTATTTTTCAATTTGAATGTATAGAACGTAATGGCATGGACAAGTACGGTTTCAATACCACGTGGAGCAAGATTTAGTTACCATTATGTGATCGCGTTTGATCTAATGATTCCTTGTTTGCAATTGTATTGCCATTTGTCCAATATGGAATTCAATATCATTAAACAAAAGAACTTGCTGAGCTGGACATCACTGACGATTTGACACTTCTATCCCATAACCGAAATCAGTTATAAAATATGATAATACTTAATGAGAGGTCTCATAGAATAAACATGGGTAATTAGAGTAAATGCAAAATAGCGACAATCAGATCGTGTTAGGAGATACTCTTCTACAAGATGTGGGATTATTGATATATTTTGGTAGCAATATAGACAAAGAAGAAGGTACGGGGAAAGATATGAAAATAAGAATTTTAAAAGGCGAAAGGAGCTATCGACGCTGTGTGAAACTTATAGAAACATAATAAAATCGAGTCCAACACAAAAGTAAAAATCATCTACTACAATGTAAGTTACTTCCTTTTGTATGGCTCCGAATCATGGAGAATAACAAAGAAAACAACGGAAAAGATACAGACTTCTGTAAAAGGGTTCCTGCGACAAACAGGGAGATTGAAATAATAGGATAAGATCGCTGACGTGCAACTGTTGGACAGAACGAGACAGATCTCAGTGGAACATGACGCGAGGAGAGGGAGCTAACGTTAGATTAGACACAAATTATGGAAACCAGTTGATAGTATTACAAGACAGCCTCTGTTTTTTTTAATCCCCCAAAGCAAGAGAATTAAATGCAGAGCAAAACAGAGATGCAGAAAAAATCTCGAGCTAAACTTATGGGGAACGAGGCAGACAGAAGTAGAGCTGGAACTGATGGCATAGGACAGGAGAACTTTTTGTGTATTTGTTGAAGTCATCTGCTCCACAGGGAACGGAAAGATTTTGATTAAAATGTACTTCAAATACCACATCAAAACTAGTGCTAATTACCCGCATGTCATCATCGTTGCCCTTATGATTTGTTAATTGTTTGTTGTGTTGGCTTGTGTCCCCAATAAAGACCTTTTTAGTCGTAACGTGAGTTTCGTTCATGTTCTTGTTCAGACGAGGTATCTCAACCATACTTGCCTATGTTAATAGATTCTTTGTTGTAACATTCAATGCCGGGCCAGCCTCTCCTCACTATTAACACGTTCCTGTAAACGCAGACGGACCGCTAGCTATACACACACTCATTTCAACTGCTTCTCCCTGTAATGGCATCTTTGATTCTTACACCATCATGCTAGTTCTCGGTATGAACTCGCTCACTGTTTGGAATTCCTCTTTAGCTCCGAACAGTTTAGAGTTGAGCACTGAATAGTTGGACCAGTGTATCTTTAGCTCCGAACAGTTTAGAGATGAGCACTGAATAGTTAGACCAGTGTATCTTTAGCTCCGAACAGTTTAGAGTTGAGCACTGAATCGTTGTACCAGTGTATCTTTAGCTCCGAACAGTTTAGAGTTGAGCACTGAATCGTTATACCAGTGTATCTTTAGCTCCGAACAGTTTAGAGTTGAGCACTGAATCGTTGGTTCAGTTTATCTTTAGCTCTTTACAGTTTAGAGTTGAGCACTCAATCGTTGAAACAGTGTATCTTCAGCTTCTTACACTTTAGAGATGAGCACTGAATCATTGAGCCAGTGTAACTTCCTCAACTAACCGTACAGTGGGCAGTTATGTAATACATGCTCAGCAGTTGTTTGTTTAGTCCACATGTGCACATTGGTGAAGAAGACAGTGGAAGCCTACACATGTTTCCGTTCAGTACGTTGTGTCCTGTCCTGGGACGATGAACGGTGATTTATCCAAACCGGTTAAGGGTGTGGTAGCTGTCTTTGGATTAATTATGTCATCGTCTAACAGCGTTGATAGTTGTCTGCTTCTTAAAGTACGTGATTTAAATGTCTTATTTTCAATCTATTTCTTTATTTTCAAGCATGTGACTTCTCGTTCAGGGTACGCATCATTGAGATTGTAGTCCCTGAAGTAGATAGCATCAATGAGAATGGTTGCTACTGAATGAGACAGTAGCTTCTGAATTAGATGATAGCAGCTGAAGCCGATTGTAGCTTCTGAATTAGATGGTAGCCGCTGAAGTAGATGACAGCCTCTGAAGTAGATGACAGCCTCTGAAGTAGATGGCAGCCTCTGAAGTAGATGACAGCTTCTGAAGTAGATGCTAGCCAATGAAGGACGGATCACTTTCTGGCAGGGATGTCGTAGGAATGTAATGTTCATTAAGAAAAATAAGCACATGCTTATATGACAATTAGAAATCGGAATAGAGCAAGTTGTTCACAGTGACAAGTTTATACAGCCGTAAATATAACAAGCCTAATCTTTCTTTCATGACGGGAGGGCCTTTGGTTACATAGTGCTCTCTGGACTTACAAAACTTTCACAATAATAATGAATGTTCCGTTTTAACTCCTTAACTCCATGGATCAAAAGTCCAGAACTTTGGACTTGGAATCCATGGTCTTGGTCCTGCCAACTGTACTCTGATTTGGTAGTAGCTTGTCCCTGTCAAATGTACTGTGTTAGGGTAGTAGCTTGTTCCAGTCAAATGTACTGTGTTTGGTTAGTAGCTTGTCCATGTCAACTGTACTGTGTTTGGGTAGTAGTTTGTCCCAGTGAACTCTACTGTGTTTAGGGCGTAGCTTGCCACTTTAGTAGCAAAGTGTGGGTTTTATTTGGAGTGAGAATTTATGGGGGAGACGGGAAGGTGGGACTTGAACACCTTCGCTTAACTGTGCTCTGGGTACCCGTTGAACGTATTGTGGCACTCTTTACTTAAGAAATTCTTTCACAAATCAAGCGCTGTACATTTAATCATTCTAATGCAAGAATTCCCAGACACAAAAAGTTATTTAAAAAGTTCCTCTATTACAAAAATGTTGAGAACCACTGGCTCAGAGTCTCAAAATATTCTGAAGCTTAATCCCGTTACATCCGTATTGAAATCGTCTCGACAGGATAATGTATCCATTTCCAGGTCTAGTCAATCTTGTTTATGATGCGGCTATTCCCAGAACCCATTAGCTACTGTCTACTTGAATCCCAGAATAGCGGATGACTCGACGTCCTGGTAAACATATTGTGCCTGAAGACTAAATGTCTTGGTAAACATATTGTGCCTGACGACTAAATGTCCTGGTAAATATGTTGTGCCTGACGACTAAGTGTCCTGGTAAATCTATTGTGCCTGAAGCCTAAATGTCCTGGTAAACATATTGTGCATGACGACTAAATATCCTGGTAAATATATTGTGCCTGACGACTAAGTGTTTTGGTAAATATATTGTGCCTGAAGACTAAATGTCCTGGTAAATATATAGTGCCTTACAACTCGACGTCCTGGTAAATATATTGGGCCTGGCGACTAGATGTCCTGGTAAATATATTGTGCCTGGCGACTAAATGTCCTGGTAAATATATTGTGCCTGACGACTCGACGTCCTTGTAAATATATTGGGTCTACGTAAATGTCCTGGTCAGTATATTGTGCTTGACGACTCGACGTCCTGGTTAGTATATTGGGCCTAACGACTAAACATCCTGGTCAGTAGGTTGTGCCTGACGCCTCGACGTCCTGATTAGTATATTGTGCCTGACGACTCGATGTCCTGGTCAGTATATTGTGCCTGACGACTCGACGTTCTGGTCAGTAGGTTGTGCCTGACGATTCGACGTTCTGGTCAGTAGGTTGTGCCTGACGACTAGACATCTTGGTCAGTATGTTGTGCCTGAGGACTAGACATCCTGGTCAGTATGTTGTGCTCAATCTTTCACGCTAAAAGTGTTTTCACTAACGCGGGCATCCTAGAGTTCTGCTAACGATTTCCCGTAACCACAAATCTTATGGCACGTTGGCCATTGCTGAGGTCCATATCATGGGGAGGGACTGGGAGGTGGGGAACCTATATGGCAGGGAAATAACCAACGGTCGCTTAATTCGGAATTGGCGTGCAGTGTGCGGAACAGGATTTTATTACTCTATAGAAAATACCTAGGTCCTTGCTAGGATTCGAACCCCCGGCTTTCTTGCTAGAGGAACGGTGTCTGAGCAGCATAATCAATATCCAGTGAGAGCTCTCTCATTTGGTAAGTTCGGTGCGGCGTGGCGAAGCGATCAGTAGTATGACTCATAGCTCAAACTTGTTTGTATTCGGATTCATAAAACGACAAGGTTGTACCCCATTGGGAACTAAACCGACCCAAGTTGTTTGTACCTTTCCCCAGGTGGTTTGTTAAAGCAGCTATAGATGGCCCCTAACTGGCTGCGGGTCTGCATAGCTCTTGTGTTTGAGTCTATTAAGATGGATTTGCACATCGGTAAACCCCCCCCCCCCCCCCCCCCCTCCAAGAAACTGGCTGTATACAGATTCTGTTGAGTCTTCTAAACCAGTATAAAAGACCTTAAGTTAAGTTAAATCGATTATAAAAGTTTGTAATGAAGTCGGATATACTGGGTCATAAGGACACAAACACATAGCTTATGAAACATGTAAATGAAAAAGAAAACATATATCGAGTGAGCAGCCAGATCCCACCATGGAGCGAAACATTTATCTTTTCACTGGCAGCTAGTGATCTTCACCTCAAATGCCGTCTTTAAGACTAGCAACACACTTCCTTCAATTCAACTAGTCTGCAACCACTCTTCGTACAGTGTTCTAGCTCTGGTTTATGGTTTCTGCTTCTGCTATTTATAAAGCTGTCTTGAGTCTTAGCGAGTAGATAATTTGAAAGAATGTCTTGAATGTTGGCGAATATAGCATTTTATAAATCTGTCTTGACTCACAGCGAGTAGATAATTTGAAAGAATGTCTTGAATGTTGGCGAATATAGCATTTTATAAATCTGTCTTGACTCACAGCGAGTAGATAATTTGAAAGAATGTCTTGAATGTTAGCGAATATAGCATTTTATAAATCTGTCTTGACTCCCAGCGAGTAGATAATTTGAAAGAATGTCTTGAATGTTGGCGAATATAGCATTCTATAAATATGTCTTGACTCCTAGGGAATAGATAATTTCTTCTTCTTCTTCTTCTTTGCGTTCGGTTTCGTATGCTCGTTTTATGCCACCAGATGGGCTGCATCCATGAAGTGACACGTCAGTCAATGGTTCCCCACAGTTTGTCTTGTATATTTCTCTCCTCGGGCCAGGTCTTCTCACGGGATTCTTGGTGCAGTGGACATGTTTGCAGGATGTGTTCTGGAGTCTGGGGTCCTCTCTGACATGTGCATTATGCAGTCTGTGCTGCTTTCATTTTATACATGTGTGCATTTAGTATGCAATGACCTGTTCTGAGGCGAAAAATTGTGGTATACTGTTTCCTATTCAGTCTATTGATTGGGTCCTGTGGGTATTTACTGTTTGTTCTCTCTATCCACTGTTGTTTATATTTTTTTAATGTTTGCCTTGACTTCTGGCATTGACACTGGGTGGGTGAATTGTTCTCTTTGTCTTCCCTCCCTGGTTAGCCTGTCCGCTCATTCATTCTCAGGTATGCCGCAGTGAGCTGGAATCCACTGGAGGGCGATTTTACTGTGGTCGGAGAGTTTGTTTAGCTGGCATATCACTTCCCTTTCCCTACTATTTCGTGGTTCTCTTTGTGTGGCCTGCAAAATTTACATGCAGTCGCACAAAAACACTATTCTGTTATCCTTTAGCCCCTTTTCATCCAATAGTTTGACTGCTTCAATTATTGCCTGTTGCTCTGTTCATAGATTTATCGAGGGCTCCCCGGCAGCACTTGCTTTTTCTATAACGGTTCCATCCTGTAGAAGTATGACGAGTCCCGCCCCTCCTTTCCTCAATGCTTCATCGTATGGATGACCCATCTGTGTAGACGTGCGTCCACATGGGTTGAGGATAGGCGTCTACAATATGCTTTAGGATTTTTTTTTCGCTCAATGCATGGTCTGATTCTGCCACCTTTCTAGAATAGATAATTTGTAAAGCTGTCAAGAATCATAGCGAATAGATCATTTGTATAGCTGTCAGGAGTCATAGCGAATAGATCATTTGTAAAGCTGTCAGGAGTCATAGCGAACAGATCAATTGTGACGCTGTTATGTGTCTTAGCGAATAGATTCTGGAGCTTAATAATATGTTTGCACTGTCGTATATTTTCTATTGTAGTTGGACCGTGGTTAAAGAGAAAAGTTTTACTATAGCTTTCTAAGCAGAAAGCTATAAGTAAGTAGCAAGCGCCACGTGAAACATGCTGATCAAGATGGGAGTGAAGAGTATTCAGGGTCAGGTGACACATGCTGATCAAGGTAGGAGTGAAGATTATTCAGGGTCAGGTGACACATGCTGATCAAGGTGGGAGTGAAGAGTATTCAGAGTCAGGTGAGACATGCTGATCAAGGTGGGAGTGAAGAGTATTCAGGGTCAGGTGAGACATGCGGATCAATGTAGGAGTGAAGAGATTATAGCAATAAGTGTCAGGTGAGACGCACTGATCAATGTGAAAGCGAGGAATAATCAGGGTCGTTTGAGACATTCTTATCGAGGTGAGAGCGAAGAATAATCAGGATCAGGTGAGACGTACTGATCAAGGTGAGAGCGAGGAATAATCAGGGTCAGGTGAGACGTACTGATCAAGGTGAGAGCGAAGAATAATCAGGATCAGGTGAGACGTACTGATCAAGGTGAGAGCGAGGAATAATCAGGGTCAGGTGAGACGTACTGATCAAGGTGAAAGCGAAGAATAATCAGGGTCAGGTGAGACGTACTGATCAAGGTGAGAACCAGGAATAATCAGGGTCAGGTGATAAGTACTGATCAAACTGAAGGAGAAGATCAATCACAGTCAGGTGAAACATACTGATCCAGACGCAATCTTCCGTCCTGGTTCGTGATCCAGGAAAAGAGCTGTAGCACAACAGTCTGCCCAATGAGGTGAGGTCAGATACTGACGAGCCCCAGATTAATGAGCGAACCGAGGAGCCTCGCATTGAACTACATCCAGCAGGTCTCGGGTCCACCCTTATCAAGTACGCTTTAAGATGTAAGAAGAGCCACTGTAAACCCCCACCAAACAAAGGCCGTCAAGAGTTAAATGAGCTCAACACGAGGAGTTTCAACAAGAACCAACTCAAACTGTATGGTGAATTTATAATCAGTGTAGCAATAGTGGGGGCATGGATTGACTGGTAACCCCAGATCGAGAGGGGGGCTCATAACATGTGTTGTATGGTTTTTTCCCATACAAAGAAAAAGCGTAAAGGTAGTTCGATAACAGTCATGATAAAGTGTTAGAGACCATTGTGCCAGGTCACATCATTTTTATGAGATTGTGTATTCAGTTTCATTCATCGCTGTCTTTCCTTTGCTAAATGTAAGTCATGTACCCATTTACAGATGGGGCGACTGGAGCTTAACGATAACGAGAGTTGAACCCCGTACCTTTGCCGTACCACTGGGTTAATCAGACGTTGCTCTATATAGTGGTTACCTATTTGGTTATCTGTGGCTATGCTTACATAATTATGGTGTCTGGTCTGTTTACAAATCTGTGTCGGTGTTTGTTCACTGGAACAAGTTTTGTCCGCGTTATAAAAATCGTACTCAGGTCTCCTTGTCTTAAGTTGTTGATGCCATCTGTGAGGTTGAACTAGGGTATGTCTGCGTAAATAGTCCGTACAGCCCACCGCCGAATTCACTGTTGTCTCGAACACCAGTGATCCCCAACCTGTTACAGATCTTGGCCCTTCTGAAACCAACGCTGGGCCATTATTCTCCCCCGGCACATGATGTCAAATTTAATATCAAAGTCCAGATTTGTAGCATTCTACGTGAACTGTTTAATATTATTAACATAAATAACAATTTCATAGTGTATCAAAGTATCTATAGCGATCATGAAACCATCAGGTCCAGTACACATAATTGTAAACAATATCGATCTTTGGCCGTTTAGTAGTTCAAATACTTGGAACGTATTTTTTTCCGAAGACTGAAGGTTAGACAGAGAGATCGAAACAGGATTTCAGAATGACTCCACTCTGACTTCAATTGTCGCCACTTCTCAAAACACAGAAACAAACAGCTTGACAAGTAATCAGAAACTGATAAACAGTGCATGTATACTAATGATTTGATACAATCATCAGATGTGGACCTTTTCTAAGGCTCAAGAGAGAAAAATAGCGAGGTGGGAAATAAAATGTTGAAGAAAGATCATCGATGTCACATGAGAACTTGAATGAGAAATGAGAAAATGATCAATGTGGTGGGAACTACCCTTTGTGTTGAATGTATTTCTAGACATAAAATACGATGTTTTCGATGAATTCCTGCGAATGCGACCGGATAAGTTCCCGCCACACTCTATAAAACCGGATATTCTTGCTGCAGACACGGGTACTCCGGGAGGACGATGTATTGATGACACAAGACTAATCCTTCAACAACATGAACTTACAACGACCGACCCTACACACTTGGCCTAGGAAAGGCTATATAAGCTCCTCACTCTTTTCACCAGCTCAGAGTAAGGGCCTTGTCATTCCGGATTAGTTGAGTGGCACCCGTGTTAAGAAGAATGAATAAAACCAATGTAACCTTCCAATCAGCGGACTAAAGAGATTTCAGTAAGCCGCTTACAGCCTCAAGTAAAAGCATTGCGAAGGAAACGGGCGCTGTTAACTTGCTGCTAGCTGTGGTGGTGGCCTTCGATAAGCGTAGCGAAAAATGCTTGGACACCATGCCAGAACAATCGTGGATACATGCCTACACTGGTGAATCAGTGACATGACGCATACATGCCTACACTGGTGAATCAGTGATATGACGCTTACATGCCTACACTGGTAAATCAGTGATATGACGCATACATGCCTACACTGGTGAATCAGTGATATGACGCTTACATGCCTACACTGGTGAATCAGTGATATGACGCATAATGCCTACTCTGGTGAATCAGTGACATGATGCATACATGCCTACACTGGTGAATCAGTGACATGATGCATACATGCCTACACTGGTGAATCAGTGACACGACGCATAATGCCTACACTGTGCAATCAGTGACATGACGCATACATGCCTACACTGGTAAATCAGTGACATAATGCATACATGCCTATACTGAAAGATCAGCGACATTGGGCATGCATGCCTACATTAGATGGATCAGGGGCATAGGGTAAATACATGCCTACACTGACGGATCAGTAACATGACGCCTACATGCCTACACTGACGCTTCAGTGACATGGGGTATACGTGCCTACACTGATTGATCAGCAACAAATGTTGTTAGGAATGTAGGTTGCGCTATTTTTGTCTCACATCCCGAAAACTATTGTGAGACAAGGAGTTGTTCTACTGCTTAACTTTGGTGTAACTAAATAGCTGAGGTTCAACCACTTGCCAGACTTAGTAACTAGATTTCTTATAACAATTCAGACTGACATCTGGAAGTCATCTTTAAAGATGCAGTCCCGGTATTGCAAGCTCTGACGGGTGGTAAACTTCGACAATTGGGGAATTATCTAAGCAAGCTACCTGCCAGAAACCAAGCCATACTTCACTGGCTACCATTCACCTGCAGCGGACCTGCTAACAGGAAACCAGATAAGTTTGCAGAAGAGGGAGAAGACTGAGAACAAAATTTAAATGAAATCAAATACTTTGAGATAAAAAACAGCTATTCATGTTGTCATTAGAGTCCACATCAACCAAATGTAGAATATCATACTATTGAGCGGCAGGGACAGATCACCTCTCTTCGCCTCAAACCAGGACACAAAGAATCGGGGGGGGGGGGGGGGGGAAACCTGCAAGCTTCACAACAGACATCAGCACTTAATCTAATTGAATTGGTGACACAATTTGCAAAGGAAAAGGCACTTAAAGTGTGATTTTTATGTGGACGTTCAGGGTTGTGCACTTTTAATTCAAACTTATTTACGTGCCAAATATTTTCTTTTGTTTTTTAAAAATGATTTTTTTTTTTATTGATGTATTTTCTTTTCATGCAATTTAAAATAAATTTTGCAGTTTCAAGTTATTGTGTTTTTTTTCTCTACAAAACATAGTTTTTTTTTAATTTAAAAAACAAATTATTCTCTTAAGGACGGTCGTGTTCAAGGAATTAGCTTGCCGAGAGCGCAAAATGGTCTGACACCAGTCCTGATCCAGGAACTGTGTACGGCTGAAATTCGCTCTCTCTTCTTGCGCGGTTTACGAGTTCACACCAAATAAACAACTCACGCCACGGTTATCAAATACCCTGATATCACACGGACATCACACTGTATCATGTGGTAGCCATATTACGTACATAATATGTGTGCAAAGTGGCAAATGTTTATTTACAAAACAAAATGGCCAGGAAGCTGTCGCGAATGTTTAATTTCTTGTATAAGTTAATTCATGAAGTGAGGTAAATACAGCGCAACGACACAACCGCTGGTTTAATTTCTTGTATAAGTTAGTTCATGAAGTGAGGTAAATACAGCGCAACGATACAACCGCTGGTTTAATTTCTTGTATAAGTTAGTTCATGAAGTGAGGTAAATACAGTCCAATGACAGAACTACTAGTTTAATTTCTTGTGTAGGTTAGTTCATGGAGTGAGGTAAATACTGTCCAATGACAGAACTGCTGATAAAATAAGAAGTGTTCGAGTTTTTATTATGCGAGGTTTGAGTTCTTATATAAGAATAAGATTGATGTTGACGTCACTGTTGTTGTTGCTAAAATACTCGTACTGAGTTATTTTAACACTTGGCAACGTTTCTATGGTGGAAAGTTACGTTGACTCTTCTTAGATACCGAAACATATTTGAGAAGGTGGATAGGTGTCCTCCTAGCTGTTGTGCAATGGGATAGCTGTTCAGTAAACTTAACACTAAGGGGAAGGGGGAGGGGTACAGTGTGATTCCCTAACTCATTAGAAAGACTATGTCCCAGACTAAAGTGCGGGTCTTAATAAGTATGTTTCACATGGCCCTGATGTTACTCTTCGCTCCCACCATGTTTCAACTATATTTCGAGTATGTATGGTGCTGCTCTTCGCTCACATGAAGTGAAAGCTGCAGAAATTCAAACAGTAGACACTGCCGGTGGAGTTGATGAGTTAGAGACGTGTTAATGTACCAGGTCTCTTCTTTTTTTTAGGTAAGATGGCAGTTCCGATTATCGATACTTTTCATTTACTTTAACCAGTTTCGATTATCGATACTTTGCAATTTCTAACTGGTTCGAGCTTCGAATTGAATTTTTGCCGCAATATCACTTGTCTTTCGCAACATGGGATTCTCTAAATAGACTCCTAACGAACATAAGGAGATGGTTATACAGAGATGATGAAACATGCAACTGTGGAGCAACACAATATTCAGACCACCTGATGATATGTCCAAACCTTCTGGAAACAAGTAATATGGATGAAATGTTGAGTGCAAACGATGAGGAAATGGACGTGGCCTGATATTGGAAACATGGCATGCTGAAGTCAGATGCACTGGGCCGACAGGCGCAAAATAAAAACCACAGTGCAGCGCATACCGTTTTGAGTATTAGAGAAAAAGGACGAACGCTTAAAAAAATAGAAACATGATGTCTGACATGATGCACTGGACACGGAAAGTAAGTATTTGCTAACTCTAATACAGTAAGAGACAGACAACATCAAGATGTGGTCGGGAGATAGTTTGACTGAGCGTATCAACCTGGCATGGGACAGTGACAGCTTAAGATCCATTATCGTCAACCTCAGATGCGGAGACGGCACATGATGATGTTGATAACCACCAATAAGGTGATGCAGTGCGATTACGGTTATATTTTAAATGTTACAAAATATCAGATTAATCGTAATGATCAAACGGTTTTTATCAAAGATGGCTTGGCTTCGTTCGTTCTCAATCTCCTGCTACCAAACCCTGAAAAGACTTAAAGTAGCAGAATGTAGTCCAGAGAACGGAATACGTTGTGTCGTAGTTTACAGCGTGATTGCGATATTTGGACCTTTCAGTTCAACACATACGACTTCAGCAAGCATTTTTGAGTACCGGGTTAGTATTCCCTCTTCGTTCCCTTCTCCTTAGCCAGTCTGCCCTGCTGCAGCCTGTTATCCAGGATCACCACGTGGAGGTGTAGAAGGGCCTTGGCAGCTCTGGTTCGCTGGCCCTGATGCTAGCAGTCAACTATGGGTCGCTGACCACTGCAGCTCATGCGCTACTCAGCATCTTGATCCCTTATCAAAGATGAGACGCACAAAAGCAGTAAGCTATAGATCAACTAATATAAATACATTTTTTTAAACATTTCAAAACTAGGTGTAAATCAGTCAATCAAAACATCTTCCTTTCCCTGCAGATTTATCTACAGTTTTTCGACAAATACACAATAAATTCACCAAGAAACTATATGCTGATTGGGTCTATATATACATTGAAGTTTTAGTGGATTAAAGTTTTTACAAGACGAGGTAGCCTCATGCAAAAGCACCCTTAGTCTAAATAGTGCAAAGCTCCTGAACCACTTGGTCTAGTTATAATGTCAATTTACAGCAGTGGGGAGGCTGGTGTTTTGGCAAGGGAACGAGTTTCTTTCAGACAGACTGTGATGGAAGCGACGTTCTACAAAGGACATGCTACATGATGATAGGTACTAGAGCGTGGCACGACTGAACTTGGTCGATTTTTTTAGGCAAACAATTCACTTTAACCTCCACGAGCGGATTCCGGTTGTCTTTACTTGGATGAAAAGAATAGGACCACTGCACCTCCATATATGTAACAAAAGGCGATCAAAGAGAGTTGTACATGGAGTTTGCAAATCACATCAAGTACAAATAAATTGCAACAGAAACCACAACGACAAGAGCATGTAAAGTGCTTCCGCGCAGACTTCCTGACAGGCAGCTGTAGTGATCAGAATAACAAGAACCACTCTACCCACTCTGTCACAGCCGTAGTTCTGAAATTGGTTCCTCGTGTAGTAGCAGGTTGCAAGTCAAGTTGGCATGAACAGATGAAACTGTTTTCCACAATTTAAAATCTCATTTGTAAGCTTTCGGGTTTATCCGAATTTTTTGTCTTGGGAATTCCTCGTGGTCCCTTTGAAATATGTTCCCATCTCAACCATCTACGTACGAGGTGCGGTGCTAATTAGATCCATGTTTTCTTAACATAGACCAGGCGTAGCCAACATTATAAAGTGATGAACTAGATTTACAACGAAAATATATGTTATTTTTTCAAGGATAAACTGTATATTATCAAGAGAAGCCTGGAACACTCAGTTTTACATAGGAAATAGGTGATTGAACTCATCCTCAGAGAACGAGAGATGGGCGATATCGTGGTTTCCGGTGTTCCTTCCAGTCCACTATTTCATCTCGTAGATGCGATAGGTTTGGGCACAAGAATAAGAGACATTCTGAGTTTTATGTTATGCATCACGCTCTATTAGGGCCCCATAGATGTGGTTATTTGAGGGATAAACTTTATGGCGACGGCAGAACCCTGACACAGACTATCAGTTGTACGAGGGACCTAATGTGGTTATTTGAGGGATACTCTTTATGGGGAGGGTAGAACCACGAGACAGACTATCAGTTGTACAATGGATCTAATGTGGTTATTTGAAGGATAAATTTTATGGCGACGGTAGAATCCTGAGACAGACCGTCAGCTGTATAGGGGATCTGGTATGGTTATTTAAAAGTGAACATAAAATAAGCAGAGATTTGACTAGCAACCCATCACAACCGTCTGACGCTGACAGCTGTCAGCAATGTTTTGGAAGATTACAATCAACAACAAATCAGTTTGCACCCAGGTCAGAGCTTCCAAATACTCACGTTAACGCTAATGGTATCAGTCATTTCCTAGTACAGCGTTAATGATGCCCTATTACGATGCTTGTGACCGTATTTCTCTATTTGGTTAATGTCAAGGGTCACAACCTCTAATCGCCCTCAAGGCCACAGAAAGCCTGGTTAATGGGCCAAGGTTGTCACGATAAAACATGAAAGCGTCTTCACAAAGACCGTGTGGTAGAAGCATGTATTTGATTTGACATCGTTAAAATGACATTTGTTTTTCAATTATCAGTAAGATCGTTATTACTTGGAGCCGGCGCTAATTCATAGGGAAAGTTAACAAAGAAACCTTGTCGATGCAGTCGTAAAGTAGTTTGTAAGCTAGATTTTTCTATCAAACTAGTTGTTTTTTTTCAATGTTGGTTTGTTTTTGTATCAAGATGGTTATTATCGAGTGATGGAACTGTAGCCTTACGACCAACCCTCCGCGTTTATCGTCTGGGTTTGGGACCTGTTTTAACCTTCCTACCACACAGCCATCACCAAATGCAGAAGACAGACATCCTATAAACATAATCTTAAAATCATGTAGATCTAACGATCCATACAGAAAAGACAAATATGCGTCTTCTTTCTTTTCGCTTACCAGTTATGTCTTTCATGATCAGGTTATGAAGCGATTTCTAGAACGAGCCCGACTGTGCACCCCATGCACAGTGGCATTCACCGCCTCAGATACTTCTGTAAGCCACCTTTTTCGTGGTCTGCCTTTGCTCTTGAATCCATTGTATATAGACAGCATTGCTTGTTTGGGGTGTGCTGTGTGATGGTAGACTTGTTACGTGACCAAACCATTGTAAAGTTAAATCCGACCAACAAACACGTCTGCTATCAAAATGAGAGGAACGTCGTTTGATGAAACAGAGAGTTTCACATACCTAGGAAGATCATATACAAGACAAAACATGAGGTGGTATAAACCAGGGCATAAAAGGAAAGGAAAATATATAAAACTTCAAAATTATCAAATTGCATGCCAGGCTGAGTATCTTCACATCAAATGGAGCAGAATCATGGCGGATGTTCAGATTTAATAATAAGGTGTTATAGGATCTGAGACCGATACAAGAACAATTTCGAGTAGCTGAAAGAACTGTAGGAAACAGTTCAGAACAGATCTGCTTCGAGAGGGTTCTTCGTTGGGATATGAACCCTAAGGTGATAAGGATAAGAAAGAAATGAAGAAGACGAAGAATAACACGAAAAACAAAAACAGGAAGAAGAAGATGATGAAGAAGAAGTTGAAGGAGAAGAAGAGGATGAGAAGAGGCAGAAGATGAGAAGGGGCAGAAGATGAAAAAAGAATACGTATTTTTAATACATCCTTTACCGAGTTTTGAACGCGAGTCAAATTAGTCAGCATACCAGTACTCAAGCCGTTCGAACAACTACTCAGTTATCAATTATACTTCAGTTAGAAGACCCTTCCGCAGTTTTTATATGGAAATAGATATAGTTGTGTGAGGCATAAAATGTATGGCGATGAGTGAAGCCAGAGACAGAACACCAGCCTAAGGGTAGAAATACGTTGGTAAGTCAGTAAGTAAGCCACAAGCTGATATGGGAAAGCTGAAAATGTAGTTGGTTGTTTCTAAAGGTCTCATTCTGTCAAGATATCATTAGGTCTCATGTGTCACATCCAACTTTGTGATTACATTAGGTAACAGACGCTCGGTGTCGTATACACCTACACATACCAGATACAATTGTGATTACATTAGGTAGCAGACGGTCGGTGTCGTATACACCTACACATACCAGATACAATTGTGATTACATTAGGTAGCAGGCCGTCGGTGTCGTATACACCTACACATACCAGATACATTTGTGATTACATTAGGTAGCAGACGCTCGAGGTCGTAAACACCTATACATACCAGATACAAAAGGGCGTCGGTGCACACAGAGTGTATAATAATTTATTTTTTTTAACAGCGTCCTGCAGTGCCTTTTGGGGGGTAAAAAGAATTTCTGCAACGGGATATGAATAAGGAAATATGTATGTGGAGTTCTGTTGATGGTTCAGGATGCAATTCGAAGCAAACGTCAAGGCCTGCTGACAATATCATTGCATACGGCTCAATTAGCCCATAACGAAATTGACAAACTTTTGTAGCAATGATTGAACATTCACCTCACCGTTCTGATTTGCTGTTGTTTTTTAAGATGTCCACAATAAGTAGGTTTACTTGTTTGTACGCCCTGAAAAAGACGTGAAATCACGGGTTGCAGTAGCTTTCCTCACATCCCAAGCGTGCTGATGAAAGTGGGCCGAGGTCTTCCAGGTGGTTGTAGTGTGTTTTTTTAATCTGTCTCGTTTACTACTTCGGGGATCACGCGATGTCTCATCCCGTTAGCCAGACTGTCATGAAAACAGCCCGTTTCCATGGAGAGCTACGAGGAAGCCGAGGTGAGGGTCTTGGCCAATATACTTTGCCTCACCCTGACTATCATGTCTGATCTATATGTTGTGCGTGTCAAGACGTTAGTCTTCCTCCCCATAGTTCCAACTTAGATCCAAGCGATTTCCACATTTGTTTTGTATTAAAAACCTACCTTGGTTGGGGACGTTTCGCGAGTGACGGAGAGGTTGAACGTGAAGTGCAAATGTGACGGAGAGATCAGAGCAAAGACTTCTACACTGCAGATTGTGATGTTCGTTTCTCGTTTAGTTTTTCTTAAATAGACATTTGTAACCTATTTACTGACTTGCCTAAGTAGATATGGTCATGTTAGGGATAAAATGTATGGGGAGGAGTGAAGCTTGAGCCAACCAAACAGGTGTATGGGGAAAATAGATTTGATTATTTGAGGGACAATCTCTTTGGGGTTGAGTATAGCTCGAGTCATCCCGCCAGGTGTATGGGGGAAATAGATTTGATTATTTGAGGGACAAACTCTTTGGGGTTCAGTATAGCTCGAGTCAGCCCGCCAGGTGTATGGGGAAAATAGATTTGATTATTTGAGGGACAAACTCTTTGGGTTTGAGTATAGCTCGAGTCAGCTCGCCAGCCAAGTTTATGGGGGACATAGATTTGGTTACTTGAAGATGACGATCACTATGAAGAAAATGTATCATTTGAGTTAGATACATTCAGTAGCTGGTCAAAGTGGGTCACGTCGGTTTAGAAATTAAAAGGAAAACAACGTTTTAGCTTTCCAAGTTTGAGTTGCTAAGAGAAAGTGAAGAAAGGAGAAAAGCGATAAATGAAAATGAGCGAGACAAAAAAGCTCGCGTTTCCTCTGCTCGGCCGATGACTGACATAACGATGAGTGACCGTCTCGCTTGACGGCGTCTTGAAAAGAAACACCGTCACTCTCCACGTCACGTTGTCTAGGCCACATTTTCTATGATGTCCCAGCACTAGTTTCTGATCTTTATTTCCGCTTGTATGGTACTTTACCAGTTTATCTTATTTCGGCTGTTATGGTACTTTACCAGTTTATCTTATTTCGGCTTTTATGGTACTTTACCAGTTTATCTTATTTTGGCTGTTATGGTACTTTACCAGTTTATCTTATTTCGGCTGTTATGGTATTTTACCAGTTTATCTTATTTCGGCTTTTATGGTATTGTACTAGTTTATCTTTTTTCGGCTTTTATGGTACTTTACCAGTTTATCTTATTTCGGCTTGTATGGTATTTTACTAATTTATCTTATTTCGGCTGTTATGGTACTTTACCAGTTTATCTTATTTCGGCTTGTATGGTATTTTACTAATTTATCTTATTTCGGCTTTTATGGTACTTTACCAATTTATCTTATTTCGGCTTTTATGGTATTGTACTAGTTTATCTTATTTCTTACACTGCCATATTACAATACTTTTCAGAGTGAAAACACCGGACCGGACTTAATCAAACTGCAGCATCACTAACGAAACCACCACCACTACCACAACAACACCACAACAGCAACTTGTCAACTATGCCAAACGTGGCCATGAATGGGAAAAGCAGTAACGCCAAATATGTCACAGCTGAGGAAGGAGGGACACAAGTAATCATTGCTGGGTAAGTGGGTGCGTCTTTCATCTTTGATTGTTTGAATGGTTTGTGATCGTTATGACGTCGGAGTGGTTAGACCACAGAATTGCGAGATCCTACAGCGGTCAAATCGCAGAGTGGTTGAATCATTGAGGTCTAAGATGCCAGAGTAGTTACGAGAAAACAATTTTAATATACAGTACCTGAGCAGGTTGAGTGTGGAAGAGATGGTGGAGTGATGAGGAGTTGGGATGTGTGTAACAGTTCCCGCCGGAGCAAGGGGAGTTTAGGATGCCTGAACATGTTAAAGCTGAAAGCTATCTGAATGCATGTCAAGGTCACTCACCGTCTCAGCAGAGGAGAACAGAGTTGAGTTAAGGAATGTGGACAGGTAGAAACTGACCACTGGCCTTCCGATTTTGGTTGGTGAAGATTGATTGACAGACGAAATTGGCAGCGGGGCTTGCTGCGAGAGAATGAATGACAGGTGTGCAAAGTGTTTCGTTCCAATTGGGATTGAAGATGACCATACCTGAGATCGATTGGTCAAGCTCTGGCCTTGCTTGAGGATATATAACTCGAGACAAAGTTTAGCTAGGGAAGCTGGAGAGAGAGAGAGGGAGGCTGGAGAGAGGGTAAGGCTGTAAGGAGAGTGAGAGAGAGAGAGAGACTGAATGTAGATAGTGTGTTTAACTCACCGACTTTAGATAGAGGAGCGATTGATAGACGGTTGGACGAATGTTTAGTGATAGAACAGGATCGCTCAAATAGGTGTGTGAGTTTTGCATTAATGGATAATCTGAAAGTGTGTTTGTAAGCAAGGACAGATTGTGAGCGAGCTATGTCGAGATCGCCCGCCTGAGGGGATTTCAGTGAGGAAGAGTATTTGATAAGGTGTGTTGAAGACGCAGTTAAGGCGATGTGTGTGTGATGCAATTGCAAGGCAATAGAACTGGGTTTTTTAGATCGTTGGGAATTCCATCAATAGCTAATGCTTACAATTCCCGTTTTAGTATAATGTTTAGTTAAGATATGTATTATATTGTGTTTGTAATTTCTCTACTCATTGTATGATATGAGTATGATATAATAAATATACCACCTGCTGTTTGATATGTCATTTACTGAGTATGGTCATGATGATGTGGATGAGTGTGAGAATGGTCTAAGTTCGATCAGGGCAAGCAGAGGGTCTGTTACATGTGGGTAGTGAAAGAATTGGACTGTGATCTGGACGCAAGACCTGATGAAAGTTGTATGTTGTGTGTATTAAATAATGACGTGTTTTCCGAAGCGAAGTCGGGTACCAAAACTGGTATATTGATATAACTGAACGATATAAATAACCAACAAGACTGAATGAGGACGGAATGGGGAGACCAGCACAAAGAATACAAGCCAGAAAAAAATTGCATTGCCAAACTTGCAAGAGATGAGCAGACAAAGATCTTCACAACGGGACATTACAGACTCAAAGTCCACCTTCACAGAATTGGTCTCACGGACTGCTACGGAAATCCAGCTAAATTCGAGAGGAGCCGCAGACACTTTGGTCGAGACTCAATGACCATGATATCTGTCCGCACACTAGGCGAACAACATCTCCGTGACATTACCAGGCTTGTCCCCTGGTTAAATGCACTCCTGCCTTGATCTCTATCTCTGTACGCTATAAGCCATACCAATGGACGCAGAAGAGATGCAGACTAGCGAACATTGCACATCTGCCCTACTGTGTCAACCTCCCAGGTGGCGGGGAATGCTAGGCGTACCATCACTGAAGATGTGCCGAGAAAATAAAGGGAGCAAAGAGGTACCCCGCCCACATGCACATGATACGTTTCTGGCAAGACGTGACGATCCTGGGATACATACACACTAGACTGCCTCTCTTCCGGGTTAGTACAAACCAGTATATAGTTCATATCATATATCATATATTATATATTACATCTCATATATCATTACCGCATCCTATAGACACGAGTAGTGAAGACTCGTCAGTCTTGTAAGACAACTTCCATAAGAGAGAAAACTCTGACCACAAACAACTGCTGCCTTGCAGATAGGCTGGGGACAGCCAAAGGCTAAGGAGGGCATCCCTACAGAAACGCCTGTTGAAATCGGATGCACGGGGCCACAAGCCTAACAAAACAGTGCAACGTAAATCGCAGTATGATGACAGTACAACCTATTAGAAAAACGTATGGCGCTCATCCTGCGGAGTCCCGCCAGGCAGCGAGAGTGCCGGGCCTCACGCCTCGAAGGGGCCCACCCTTGACTACTGGTGGTCACCCACCCATGTGTTGTGGAGTCAAGGCACATGGCTATGGGGCAACTTCCATTGACCAAAAATGGAATGCGGAGGGAGTCATTAACAAAAAACTTTCCCTAACATATCACCTGCATGAAGGTAAGATTGACGTGGCATGTATCCAGGAAACGCACCTCAACAATAATCATAAATTCTCAATCAGAGGATACCAGACCTTCCGCCTCGATAGAGAAGGTCACAAAGGAGGGGCCCTGATACTGACCAGAAACTGCATACCGAGTAGCGCGGTACCAGTCAGTCACACCGGACAAGCAGAAATTGTAGGAGTTGACATAATGTCTCAATAGACGAAGCTCCGCATTTTCAATCTGTACGGACCACCAAATAGAGACCTATCGCTCTCGAGTATGGAGGTCAGAGACTCCAACTGCATAGTAGTTGGAGATTTCAACAGCCACTCGGAGAGATGGGGATACTCTGACACAGACAGCAGAGGTAACGAAGTGGAAGATTGGGAGATAGATACAAATCTCTCCCTAATCAATAGGCCGAAGGATAGCCCAAGTTTCTATTCTAGAACATGGCGTACCACCTCGAATCCAGATTTGGCCTTCTCCACACAGGACATACACCATAAAATAGACCGCCAGGTGCTAAACCAACTGGCAGGTAACGACCACAGGCCGATTAGGCTAGACATTGATATGGAAGTAGGCCCACAGGAAACAAAACCGCTCCCACGTTGGAATTACAAACGAGCCGACTGGGACAGATTTGCAATCCTGACAGATGGGCTGTGTGAAACCATCAACACACGAAACAACAAAATGAAGCCTATGGTGGAGAGCCTAAACAAGGCAATAATGCAAGCCGCCACTGAAACCATCCCAAGAGGAGCTAGGAAAAACTATAAGCCCTACTGGAATGATGAGTTGCAGAAAGCGGAAGATGCAGTAACAAATGCTAGGAACATGGCAGAGCGAGAACAATCTATAGAGGCAAACATCGCCCTCAAAGCCGCCACGGCGAAATACAAATACACTCTCAAGCAAACAGCAAGAGAGAGCTGGAAAAACAAAACGGAAAGCCTAAACCTGGACAAAGAAGGGAACAAGCTATGGAAGATAGTCAGAGGCATGAACGGCGAAACCCCGTCAAACAAACAAATTACCATCAAGTAGGGCGAAAACTTGCTCACCGGGAAGAAAGCCGCAAACGCTTTTGTCGATCACTATGCCAGAGCAAACCACATCGAGGTCCCTGCAGATAGGCATACAGACATTAGTGAAGAGCTAAAAGGGCACGACAACATCAATACGGCACCTGAAGAGCATATGATGGCCAAATTAACAATCAGCGAAATGGAAGAGGCTATGAGAACATTAAAGAAAAGGAAATCTCCCGGAAAAGACGGGATAACAAACGAAATGCTGATGGGGCTGGGCCAAACAGCGAAGAGGAAACTGCTATCGGTCCTGAACCAAAGCTGGAAAAGGGAAATTGTACCCCAGGCATGGAAAGACGCAGTACTTGTACCAGTACCAAAAACAGGAAAGGACAAAACAGATCCAAATGGATACAGGCCCATCAGCCTACTGAGCTGTGTCGGCAAGCTGAGGGAACGTATGATAAACACCAGACTGATGGGGCATCTGGAAGAAAAACGAATACTAATTCCACAGCAAGCCGGCTTTAGACAGCACAGATCCACTGAGGACCAGGTCATCCTCATAGCCCAGGAAATAGAAGATGCCTACCAGGCACAGAAACACACAGTAGCTGTTTGCGTGGATCTGGAAAAGGCATTTGACAAAGTCTGGAAAGATGGACTTAGAGTGAAGCTAAGAAGAAGTGATGTTTGTGGGAAAATGTACAAGTGGATCAACCACTACCTCAAACAAAGAACGGCCAGAGTCCAAGTACAAGGGCAGATGAGCAAAAAGGTGACACTCGAGCAGAGAGTACCCCAAGGGGGAGTACTGTCACCCGCACTCTTCCTGGTATATATAAACGACATTACAGAGAATATACCAAGAAGAGTCCATAGCTCAATGTTTGCAGACGATCTGGCTATGTCGACCTCTGAAAAGAATCTCACCATAGCAAGAAATCGGATGCAGCAGGCCTTAACATCACTGGAAGAGTGGGCGAACTCATGGCTGGTCAAAATAAACGAGGAGAAAACCACATGCACAATATTCTCGCTTTCAATCAAACCCCAAAATACCAAATTAAGTTTAAATGGGAAATTCCTGCAGCCAAACGACAACCCAAACTATCTGGGAGTCGCATTTGATCGGCGCATGACATGGAAAAGTCAGATCGAGAGAAACCGAATGAGAGCCAGAGAAAGAATGGCAATCATGAGGAAACTTGCTGGCATAAGCTGGGGAGCAGACGAAAGCATACTGAAGAAACTGTACACTGGAAGAGTGAGACCAGTTCTCGAGTATGGCATTGCGGCATGGACAACAGCAGCGAAGGCGAACTTCGATAAAGTTAGCAAACTTCAAAACCAAGCCATGAGAGTTATAACAGGAGGCATGAAGTCAACGCCAATTGTAGAACTTGAAAAGATTACAAAACTGCAATCCATGACCGATAGAAGAGACTGCAGAGCCCAGCTGCAGTCAGAGAAATTCCGAAGACTGACTGACCATCCAATGCACCAGAGACTAAACAATTTGGGAAATGGGAAACTAAAGCGGAGAAACTTTGCAGAAATAGCCAAAGCAAAGATGCACGAAAACCCCATAAACGCACTAACAACACCAAAACCCATCACTACTGTACGAAAACCTACCTGGAGGCAGGATATATTTCCAGAGGTGGTAGAAAATATACCAGATATTGGAAACAAAAACTGCCAGACTGAAAAAGAAAGGAGAGATAGTACCCTAAGCTTTATATCGAAAAGCTACCCAAGCATGGACTGGACCCATGCATACACCGACGGTTCTGTAACAAACACTACACAGAACGGAGGGGCAGGAGCATTCCTGAACCTACCAAATGGCAGACAAATAACACTGTCATTCGCTACTGGTAAGTACACAAGCAATTTCAGAGCGGAGGCAGAGGCACTGGGGGCGGCAGTGTAAGAAATGGTGACACACAAAGAAAATGAAAGCCATATAGTCCTGCTTACAGATGCTCTCGCCGTAGTCACAGCGCTAAAAAGCCAGAAAAACACTGAGCTTAATGACTTAAGAGCATCACTCTGCAAACTGTGCCAGCAGTCCGCACCAAAAAGGGTAGTGGTACAGTGGGTCCCATCACACTGCAACATCCAAGGCAACGAGGAGGCAGACAGACTGGCAAAAGAAGGTGCAAGACTACCACAAACAGATACCAGTATGACGTACGAAGAGTCAAAACGGCTTATCAAAGCCAGATACATGACCAAATGGGAAACCGAACATACTGGTTACACCAAAAACGATGCCTATTACCAGTTAAACAGAAGAGAGCAGGTCGTTGTCTTCAGACTTCGCACTGGCCACAATAGACTGAGGTACCACCTATTCAACAAATTAAAGATAGGTGGTACCGACGAATGCCCGTGCGGTATCGGTAAAATGACCGCTGAACATCTGCTGCAGAACTGCCCGACATACGAGGATCAGAGAGAGCAGATGTGGCCATCACCAGTGGAACTGCAAGACAAGCTCTATGGCAGTGTCGACAGCCTCAGGATGACCGCCGCTTTTTTCGAAAAAATAATGGTTACTGTCTGACTGCGTACGAAGAAGAAGAAGAAGAAGGTCTCACGGACACTGTCATATGTATTTGTGGAGCACCCAAGCAAACAGAAAATATCCTGCAGGGCTGGCCTATTTATTCAGGATAATCCCCAGTGGCAACCACCTGGAGCAGATACTTTTCCTGCTATACAAAGCAGGAGGCCATGTGCTGTTACACAAGCTAACCGATCTCGTTCGGTCAATTTGGGATGCAGGTCATATGCCGTAGGAACTGAAAGATACCACCATTGTTCAAATGTACAAGCACAAGGGCAATCGGCAGTCTGGTGATAATCACAGGGAAATCTACCTCTCGTCGATCGATGGAAAAATTCTAGCTCGAGTCTTGCTCAATCGCTTAACAACTCATCTCGAGTAGAAGCTACTCTCAGAGAGTCAATGTGGTTTCCGAGCTGGTCGTGGGACGGTTGACAGCATTTTGATCTATACACGACTTTTGTTTACCTGACAAAGGCATTTGATACCGTCAACAGGGAAGGAATCTGGAAAAGCATGGCGAAATTCGGTGGACCCGAAATATTCATCACAGTTGTCCGTCAGTCTCATGATGACATGTCGGCCCACGTACTGAAAGTTGGTGAACTCTTTGCCGCATTCCCAGTTATAAGTATGATACAACAGGGCTGTGTGCTGGTCCCCACATTCTTGAGCACGGTATTTGCAACCAAGTTTTCTTATGCAACACGTGACTATGACACTGGCATACAGTTTTGATTTCAGGGAATGTGCATCTGTTCACTCGGAGGCGCCTAAAGTCCGTCACAAAGGTGAAAGAAGCAACTGTCTTAGATCTATTCTTTGCCGATGACTGCGCCATTAACATGTGCTTGGAACAAGACATGTAAGCAAACATAAATGAGTTTCCAACTGTGTGCACTACATTTGGTCCTACGGTAAACAAAAAACGTAACGGGGGTAACGTTTCTACCTGCCTCCGGTGAGCCCTACCACGAACCAAACGTCACTGTACATGGTCATCGTCTACAAGCAGTTGGTAGCTTTACCTACCTCGGTAGTACCCTCGCCAGAGAAGCGGATATTTACTCTGAAGTCTACAATAAGATTTCTAAATCGAGTGCAGTTTTGGAAAGACTACGAACAAACGTTTGGGACCAGCAAGGAATCAATGTTAAAACACAGTACATCCGAGTTTATCGTCCGTATATGAAAAGACGTCCGATCTTACATACCTTGAGATGTGAGTGCATTTACCTCTCAAAGTTAGATACCGTGCTTGCCCTCCTTCTACTTATTTTAAATATCAATATTGCTTCTTCGTTGCAATGTAATATTCTCTTGTCGATATCCATTTCTAGTCGTGTATGTTAGTTTGCTTTTGCAAATATATTTATGAAACTCTGCTTAATTAACGTATCAAGGTGTGTTCTTTATTTATCTGATTCTGGTTGAAGTGTGTCTTAAATTGTTCTCTCAAGTTTTTAACATATTTCCATCTTCCTTTCTATTTTAATAGTGTGCTTGGGGAAGTGTGTGTATTGTAGTGTAGTTAGAATGAGGAACAAATAATTTTAAGACTGCAACCTGCCAGGGATGTCGTAAAGCTACTTCTCGACTTCTTCTTTTGCATAGTTCACCTCTGATGGAGGCAGCGTGGTATAAGGAGTTAAACGTCCGTTTCACAATCCCAAGATACCCGGTTCGAATCCCACCGTTTCCAGTGTGGCAGATACGGGATTTCAATCGGTGCTCTCGCCTCTCCACGTAATGGCATCCTACCGTACTGCACACCTGTCAAGAAACTTATAACAGCCGAATAGATTGGCGGTTGTAAGAAGCGACGATCTGCAAAGGACATGCTTCTTTTTTTTATGGTCCTGCTCAATTATGTCCCTAAACTTTGCTTCAATTGAATTTCAGGCTATCTTTTTTTCACCTTGTGCTTGAAATATGTTCCTACCTTTTTCTCTGTTAAATATGTTCCAAAATAAATATTTAGATTTGGGCCTAGAGACGACTAAGGAGGGTTATCCATGGGACTGGCTAATCTATCCTGAATGAATTATAAGCCACAAGAAATATGACATCCATGCACAATGGCAGATGAGAATAGTCTGACCTGAGAAGAGTCTGACACGAGAAGAGTGACATGAGAAGAGTGACATAAGAAGAGTATGACATGAGAAGAGTGACATAAGAAGAGTATGACATGAGAAGAGTGACATGAGAAGAGTATGACATGAGAAGAGTGACAAGAGAAGAGGCTGAAATGAGAAGAGTCTGACACGAGAAGAATGACACGAGAAGAGTGACACGAGAAGAGTGACATGAGAATAGTCACATGAGAAGAATGACACGAGAAGAGTGACACGAGAAGAGTGACATGAGAAGAGTGACACAAGAAGAGGGACATGAGAAGAATGACACGAGAAGAGTGACACGAGAAGAGTGACATGAGAAGAGGGACATGAGAAGAGTGACATGAGAAGAGTGACATGAGAAGAGTGACATGAGAAGAGTGACACAAGAAGAGGGACATGAGAAGAGTGACATGAGAAGAGGGACATGAGAAGAGTGACATGAGAAGAGTGACACAAGAAGAGGGACATGAGAAGAGTGACATGAGAAGAGTGACACAAGAAGAGGGACATGAGAAGAGTGACATGAGAAGAGTGACACAAGAAGAGGGACATGAGAAGAGTGACATGAGAAGAGTGACACAAGAAGAGGGACATGAGAAGAGTGACATGAGAAGAGTGACACGAGAAGAGTCTAAATTATGAGATAAAGAGCAAAAGTAAGTCATGAATATTACATGTGCGGTGTGAGAGGTGGGAGGGGAGGAGGGGGGGGTGTCGTACGGGCTTGAAAAAAATGGCTCACTGCAATGCTTATCGTAAAAGGAGCGTTGTGTGCATGTGGCTAACAACTTCATTATGGTAAACCAAGAGCCACAGCAGGAGCACATAATGGCAAACGTCAACTGTCCTATAAGAGGCTGCTTTCGTATAGGAAGCTGTGTTTCTGATGGGGTAAGCGAAGGAGATTTATACAATACTGACATGCTGTAGGATGTGGTAGACTGTTAGACCGGCGTGTGTCTGAAGCGCATTCGACGAACTAGGCGATATGAGAGAGGGAGAATTATAAGAAGGGGGAGATAGGTATATGAATGAGGGGTAATGGATGGAGATAGTCATAAGGAGAGGGATAGGGAACGAAAGTTAAAGAGGAAAGGAGATAAGATAAAGAAGAGTGAGAAAAGAGAGAAGACTGAATGAGATCAAGGGGCTAAGGAAAGGTAGGAGTGAAGGAATGAGACAGATGCGTGAAGAGGAAAGAACGAAGTAATAGGCAAGTTAGAGGGTGAAGGAGGGAGAGAGAGAAAAGTAGTAACAGAAAAGTGAAGCTGAGCGGCGGGGGCTGAATGAGAGGTGGAAGGGAAGTGGAAAGAGAAGAGAAAGAGTGAGAACAAGATGTGAAGGAATGCAGGAGGATTGAAGGAGAAAGTGAAAGGTTTGAGGGAGACAGAGAAAAAGAGGGATGGTTTTGAAGAAGTGAGTGAGTAATGAATGAGTGAGGAAGAGAGAAGTGAAGGAATGAGAGATGGTGAAGGCGAAAGACGTTAAGCAGTGAAAGAGGGGTGAAAGAGAGAGAGGGGTGGCTAAAAGAGTGAGTGAGAAGTGAAGAAGGTAGAGAAGTGGGCGAGTCAAACTGTTGAAAGAGAGATTGACAAGCGTGTAGGAGAGATTAAATTATTGAGATATAGAGATAAGGATAGTGAGATGGAAGGAGAGGCAAAGAAATATAAGAAAAGGCATGAAGAGATAGAAGGGAGGAGAGTGTGAAAGAGAAGGAGAAGAAAGTGAACGAACGGATAAGGCAAGAGATAGCAGAAAGTAGAGAGAGAGAAAGAGGGAGAGAAAAGTTGTATAATTCAAAACAGTGCTATAGCCGGAAGTGGCATTGGGAGTGATCTCTCCATTCTAATTATATACCCCAGTACACGACAGCTCAGCTTGTGAACTGCACGTGGTGGCCTCTTCGTGCTGACAGATGAGTAGGTTTGGCCTGATTCTCTATGAACGCTTCTATGAACGCAATGCATCGAGTCTGGACCCAGTGGACGCTTTCATTTTCGGAACTTAGCAACGGATTTCCATACACTGTACAATACCGATCTTGCTGTACCGACCCGAAACATAGACTATTCGGTAGAGCTATAACATGAGTAGTTTAGACTTTCACATCCGTTACCAGAGACGTATTTTTGCGATCCACTGGCATGGCCTGGTCTAGGCGACGGACATGCCTCCAAAGTACCGTTTCAGTGCTAAACCGTGGCCATATGTTCCTATTTGGAGATTTGGCCCATCCTGCCGATGACGTTCCCGCACACTAGATCTTAAAACAGGCCGTCCATATCATGGATGGAAAATGACCCCCTCCGTCATTACCCCGTCCAAACGACCACCCTCGCAATATCTGACGGGTCAAATCGTAGGGTCTGTGTTGTCTCTGAAGGTTATCTAGCTACTTACTGGGCCCCTGTCACCTTAATACCAGAATTGCCTGTGTAGATGGCGACCAGAAGCCGTGCGTAGTAGTTTATCTAGGAGAAGTAAAACTATATGACTAAACCACCTGCAGGCTTTCAGGTAATCTGATAACAGTCAAATGTTAAAAGAAGGTTAACCCGAATACAATGATTTGCCGCAAGCAGATGTATCGGGCTGAAAGCACATATACCGGGCTAAAAGTAGATGTACCGGGCTGAAAGTAGATGTATGGGCTGAAAGCACATATACTGGGCTGAAAGTAGATGTACCGTGCTGAAAGTAGATGTACCGGGCTGAAAGTAGATGTACCGGGCTGAAAGTAGATGTACCGGGCTGAAAGTAGATATACCGGTCTGAAAGTAGATGTACCGTGCTAAAGGTAGATGTACCGGGCTGAAAGTAGATGTACCGGGCTGAAAGTAGATGTACCGGGCTGAAAACAGATGTACCGGACGGAAAGCAGATATACCGAAGTGAGTCAAGATGTACCGGACTGAAAGCAAATAAGCAAATTTTTTTTTTTTTTTAAATTTTATGTGTTTGCCTCATTAGTTTCTACTGGCGGAGGCGCCTATTCCGCCCCAGACCGCAGTCAATTTGGGCGATATTAAGACGCATAAACCAGTGCTTGGATGCATGTGTGTATCTGTTTGTACCTAACCTGGTATTTCCGTGATGTTCCTCCGGTTGTTCCTCGCTTTTGATGATCCTAGTTGTCCGCCGTAGGTATTTGCATAAATATGCACAATTGTTTTCCTGGGACCATTTTGGGATTGAGTATATTTATTTTCCTTCATACTTGGTTCGGATCTCTTTATTTATTTTCTGATTTAAATATATATATCCCCCCCCCCCCCTTTTTTTTTTTTAAATTTAAAAAAAAAAAATTTTTAATTTATTTTTTTTTAATATAAAACCCCATCATACATTTTATACACAATTGTGAAGATAGCAGTGTAGTGAGGTGTACAATGAGAATGAATGAGATGGAATGATTGGGAAATATGACAAACAATATACTTGATACATTAGGATTAAGAGTACAATATAAATTAATTGAAAAAGGTCTTCCTTCTGTTGTGAGGTCCACTTGTGTTGATTTCTTTCCGTCTGGTCCTGGTGTATCAGGTTTTGCCCGCTCTCATATATTTTTCCATCGCAGCCATGTACTCCAACTTGTAAGCGATTCACTGATTTGTGTGTCACCTTGTAGATCCCTCGTCTCACCTGTGCCCTCTAGCTCTCGCAGTCAATTAGGTGTTGAGTGTGTGGTAGGCTCAGGAACAGAAGAACAATAGAAAGGTAGATAATTGATTAAATAATTATAGATAAATAAGGTTGATGTAGTAGTAGTATACTTATATTAAGTGTAGATATATAGTGGTGAGGATGCCCGCAGAAGGGATATTCATATATAAACCTATATATACATACATAAGTGTAACTTAAAATGTCCACATATATATACTCATACGTACATATCTACACACCTACATATGTGCACACCTACATATGTGCACACTGTAGCATTCGTGAATTGTCACAACCACTTGCTACATAACAGATGGGCTAATTGTAGTGTGGGTTCGTTACATCATCAGTCGACGTATTTTCCCACTGAATCCACAAGCGGCGACCACCGATCACCACGTGAAAAGCACGGGTAACACAGAAACTGTGGCCAAGCTAGAGTAATCTACCGAGTTTATCGCCACATGGGTACTTGTGTGTTAATTTACCCACGGATTATAATAGGTCAAATTTAGTAGAATGTAGCCACACGAAGCACCATATTTTTAAGTCGCGTGGTATACCAATGTCATTTTCAGATCTAACTCCGTACGTGGAAGATGGATTTCTTGCACCGCAAGAAAATAACTTTGCGTGCAGTTTTCGCAGGAAAGACGAATTATATGCACCGTCAGACTGTGTACTAAACAACGTGTCATGACTTGTTATGTCTCTCACAGTTCACCAAGATCGTTTAGAGATGGTCGCACATGTCAGCAGGACATTCCTGTTCGTTCTGGCATATGGTTAGAGGGCACACGTATGTCCTATAGGGAGATTATTCTCTTCATGTATTGAGTAAAGAGATGACTAGCGTTGCTTTCTGTAAATCAGAGCTAGGAATTGCCAATAATGCTGCCATAAAATGGAACAGTAACCTCCGTGAGATTTGTGTAAATTCATTAATTGCCCACAAAACTCACAAACCAGCATCAAGGTCCTTTTTGGGTCCATAAAAAACAACAAAGCTGCACCCAACCAAGTGAAAGCTGGACACACAATTATTTTGGTATGGAAGACTGTGTGGTCATAGAATTTCAGAATGGGTTAGCCATTAGCCCACTCCAGGATGTCTGAGACGCCCAGCTCGTCACGCTGTCAAAAAGAAAAAAATTGAAATGTTGTTTCTCTAAGTACGGTGACCCTACCAATAGCCATTTTTATACTGCTGGATTCGTCACCTCCATCTACACACGATTTTTGCTGGTAAAAGTATCGCATGCTAGATCACAAATGGCTTTTGAACGATTTATTATTTTTTCCTCCGATTGGACCAGGCCGACTTTTTTGGGGAAAGGTGAAGTAGGTTGTTGGGAAAGATCTTTATCTTGTAAATCCGCCCATTTTACTTGTTTAGATAAAAGAATTACGCATGAATTGGAAACCAACAGTTGTGTCGATATTGTAAACACAGTATCGATTCTTTGTTATGGTTTTCATAATTTTCCATCGGAGCGCCTAGGCCTAGCCGGGAAAGTCCAAATATTTAAATTTTTTTTTTAAATGTCACATTCATCTTCTTGTATCTCAGAAACCAACAAACACACAACAATAACAACAACAACATCAACAAGTTCTTCATTCAATTGTGTCTCTAAACACAAGAAAATCATACTTATGGACCAACAAACAGAACAGTTTCAATTTTTGAAATTTGCAAAATTAAAAACTGTGAACAATTTTCTAAAATTCAATGCAGTGTTCTAAAGGTTTAAAGTACCGCTTTTTCTATTACTTTCTCTGTTTCTTTTTTAATTGTTTGGTAAGATTTTTGGTTGTCTTCTGTTTTGTATTTCCTGTATTTCTTTAGAGCTTTTTGTCTTTTTTTAAATTTGGTTAGTGCATTCCTCATTTCACCAGGGTACATGTGGTTTGTTGTTTTTACGGTTACCGTATTGGTTTTCTTTTCCTGTGGATTGTATTAAGGTAGCTGGCATGTTTTTGTTGGGTATGTGCTTTATAGCTATCTGGAGGATGTTGGTTGTTAGGTTATGGTTGAATACGTCTACGTTATCTGAGATTAAGTCTTCTATTTTGAGTCTGAGCAGCCACGTTGGAACTACAAACGAGCCGACTGGGACAGATTTGCAATCCTGACAGATGGGCTGTGTGAAACCATCAACACACGAAACACCAAAATGAAGCCCATGGTGGAGAGCCTAAACAAGGCAATAATGCAAGCCGCCACTGAAACCATCCCAAGAGGAGCTAGGAAAAACTATAAGCCCTACTGGAATGATGAGTTGCAGAAAGCGGAAGATGCAGTAACAAATGCAAAGAACATGGCAGAGCGAGAAAAATCCATGGAGGCAAACATCGCCCTCAAAGCCGCCATGGCGAAATACAAACACACTCTTAAGCAAACAGCATGAGAAAGCTGGAAAAATAAAACGGAAAGCCTAAACCTGGACAAAGACGGGAACAAGCTATGGAAGCTAGTCAGAGCCATGAACGACGAAACCCCGTCAAATAAACAAATTACCATCAAGCAGGGCGAGAACTTGATCATAGGTAAGAAAGCCGCAAACGCCTTTGTCGATCACTATGCCAGAGCAAACCACATCGAGGTCCCTGCAGATAAGCATACAGACATTAGCGAAGAGCTAAAGGGGCAAGAAAACATGAATACGGCACCTGAAGAGCACATGATGACCAAATTTACAATGCGCGAAATGGAAGAGGCTATGAAAACATTAAAGAAAAGGAAATCTCCCGGAAAAGACGGGATAACAAACGAAATGCTGATGGGGCTGGGCCAAACAGCCAAGAGGAAACTGCTATCGGTCCTGAACCAAAGCTGGAAAAGGGGAATTGTACCCCAGGCATGGAAAGACGCAATACTGGTACCAGTACCAAAAACAGGAAAGGATAAAACAGATCCAAATGGATACAGGCCCATCAGCCTACTGAGCTGTGTCGGCAAGCTGATGGAACGGATGATAAACACCAGACTGATGTGGCATCTGGAAGAAAAACGAATACTAATTCCACAGCAAGCCGGCTTTAGACAGCACAGATCCACTGAGGACCAGGTCATCCTCATAGCCCAGGAGATAGAAGATGCCTACCGGGCACAGAAACACACAGTAGCTGTTTGAGTGGATCTCGAAAAGGCATTTGACAAAGTCTGGAAAGACGGACTTGAAGTCAAGCTAAGAAGAAGTGATCTTTGTGGGAAGATGTACAAGTGGATCAACCACTACCTCAAACAAAGAACGGCCAGAGTCCAAGTACAAGGGCAGATGAGCAAAAAGGTGACACTCGAGCAGGGAGTACCTCAAGGGGGAGTACTGTCACCCACACTCTTCCTGGTATATATAAACGATATTACAGAGAATATACCAAGAAGAGTCCATAGCTCAATGTTTGCAGACGATCTGGCTATGTGGACCTCTGAAAAGAATCTCACAATAGCAAGAAATCGGATGCAGACGGCCCTAACATGGCTGGAAGAGTGGGCGAACTCATGGCTGGTCAAAATAAACGAGGAGAAAACCACATGCACAATATTCTCGCTTTCATTAAAACCCCAAAGTACCAAATTAAGTCTAAATGGCAAATTCCTGCAGCCAAACGACAACCCAACCTATCTGGGAGTCACATTTGATCGGCGGAGAAACTTTGCAGAAATAGCCAAAGCAAAGATGCACGAAGATCCCACAAACGCACAAACAACACCAAAACCCATCACTACTGTACGAAAACCTACCTGGAGGCAGGATATATTTCCAGAGGTGGTAGAAAATATACCAGGTATTGCAAACAAAAACTGCCAGACTGAAAAAGAAAGGAGAGACACTACCCTAAGCTTCATAACGAAAAGCTACCCAAGCATGGACTGGACCCATGCATACACCGACGGTTCTGTAACAAACACTACACAGAACGGAGGGGCAGGAGCATTCCTGAACCTACCAAATGGCAGACAAATAACACTGTCATTCGCTACTGGTAAGTACACAAGCAATTTCAGAGCGGAGGCAGAGGCACTGAGGGCGGCAGTGGAAGAAATGGTGACAAACAGTGAAAATGAGAGCCATATAGTTCTGCTGACAAATGCTCTCGAAGTAGTCACAGCGCTAAAAAGCCAGAAAAACACTGAGCTTAATGACCTAAGAGCAGCACTCTGCAAACTGTGCCAGCAGTCCGCACCAAAAAGGGTAGTGGTACAGTGGGTCCCGTCACACTGCAACATCCAAGGCAACGAGGAGGCAGACAGACTGGCAAAAGAAGGTGCAAGACTACCACAAACAGATACCAGTATGACGTACGAAGAGTCAAAACGGCTTATCAAAGCCAGATACATGACCAAATGGGAAACCGAACATACTGGTTACACCAAAAACGATGCCTATTACCAGTTGAACCGAATAGAGCAGGTCGTTGTCTTCAGACTTCGCACTGGCCACAACAGACTGAGGTACCACCTATTCAACAAATTGAAGATAGGGTGTACCGACGAATGCCCGTGCGGTACTGGTAAAATGACCACTGAACATCTGCTGCAGAACTGCCCGACATACGAGGATCAGAGAGAGCAGATGTGGCCATTACCAGTGGAACTGCAAGACAAGCTCTATGGCAGTGGCGAGAGCCTCAGGACGACCGCCGCTTTTTTCGAAAAAATAATGGTTACTGTCTGACTGTGTACGCAGAAGAAGAAGAAGAAGAAGAAGAAGATCGGCGCATGACATGGAAAAGTCAGATTGAGAGAAACCGAATGAAAGCCAGAGAAAGAATGGCAATCATGAGGAAACTTGCTGGCACAAGCTGGGGAGCAGACGAAGGCACACTAAAGAAACTGTACACTGGAAGAGTGAGACCAGTTCTCGAGTATGGCATTGCGGCATGGACAACAGCAGCGAAGGCGAACTTCGATAAAGTTAGCAAACTTCAAAACCAAGCCATGAGAATTATAACAGGTGGCATGAAGTCAACGCCAATTGTAGAACTTGAAAAGATTACAAAACTGCAATCCATGACCGATAGAAGAGACTGCAGAGCCCAGCTGCAGTCAGAGAAACTCCGAAGACTGACCGACCATCCAATACACCAGAGACTAAACAATTTGGGAAATGGGAAACTAAAGCGGAGAAACTTTGCAGAAATAGCCAAAGCAAAGATGCACGAAAACCCCATAAACGCACTAACAACACCAAAACCCATCACTACTGTACGAAAACCTACCTGGAGGCAGGATATATTTCCAGAGGTGGTAGAAAATATACCAGGTATTGCAAACAAAAACTGCCAGACTGAAAAAGAAAGGAGAGATACTACCCTAAGCTTCATAACGAAAAGCTACCCAAGCATGGACTGGACCCATGCATACACCGACGGTTCTGTAACAAACACTACACAGAACGGAGGGGCAGGAGCATTCCTGAACCTACCAAATGGCAGAAAAATAACACTGTCATTCGCTACTGGTAAGTACACAAGCAATTTCAGAGCGGAGGCAGAGGCACTGGGGGTGGCAGTGTAACAAATGGTGACACACAAAGAAAATGAAAGCCATATAGTCCTGCTTACAGATGCTCTCGCCGTAGTCACAGTGCTAAAAAGCCAGAAAAACACTGAGCTTAATGACTTAAGAGCAGCACTCTGCCAACTGTGCCAGCAGTCCGCACCAAAAAGGGTAGTGGTACAGGGGGTCCCATCACACTGCAACATCCAAGGCAACGAGGAGGCAGAAAGACTGGCAAAAGAAGGTGCAAGACTACCACAAACAGATACTAGTATGACGTACGAAGAGTCAAAACGGCTTATCAAAGCCAGATACATGACCAAATGGGAAACCGAACATACTGGTTACACCAAAAACGATGCCTATTACCAGTTGAACCGAAGAGAGCAGGTCGTTGTCTTCAGACTTCGCACTGGCCACAATAGACTGAGGTACCACCTATTCAACAAATTGAAGATAGGGTGTACCGACGAATGCCCGTGCGGTACTGGTAAAATGACCGCTGAACATCTGCTGCAGAACTGCCCGACATACGAGGATCAGAGAGAGCAGATGTGGCCATCACCAGTGGAACTGCAAGACAAGCTCTATGGCAGTGGCGACAGCCTCAGGATGACCGCCGCTTTTTTCGAAAAAATAATGGTTACTGTCTGACTGCGTACGAAGAAGAAGAAGAAGAAGAGTCTGAGCAGATGTTCTTGGAATCCGTTCCAGTCTGCCTTATGGTAGTTGAAATAGGGTCTGATTGATCCAGTGTTTCGTATGTATTTTCCTTTAAATAAATTGCTATGGGCAGGTGGTCTGATCCTGCATTATCCAGAACTTCCCATTTGATGGTTGCTAAGTTTGGCGTAATTATTGTGATATCTATAGCCGTATCTGATCCATTTGGATTGTTATTTATTCTGGTCATTGACCCATCGTTTATTATTATTAGATTGTTTTCTTCGCAGAAGGTCATTATTGGTTTCCCTGCCGTGTCTATGGCGCTTCCTCCCCATGCTGGATGATGTGCGTTGAAATCCCCTACTATGATTGTTCTATTGTTTATTTGTGCTTTGATTGTTTCCATGTCATTTGGGGTGAATTTTCCTCTTGGGTTGTATATGTTTATTATTGTTATGCTCGCTGGACTACTGTCTATTTTAATGGATAGGACTTCTAGGTTTTCGGTATTAAATGGATCCCAGTCCATTATTTTGTATTCTTCATTTACTATAAAGGCTACTCCTCCTTTCGCTCCTGTCTCTCTATCGTTCCTAACTATATTGTATTTTGGAATATTGAGTCTTTTGGTTGGGTTGAGCATGGTTTTTTGAATCGCATATATTATTGTTTCTTTTCCCAGATTGGCCAGTCCTAGGTATGGCTTAAAGTTTTTGTGTAGGCCTCTGCAGTTCCATTGTATTATTTTCATTTTGTGTTATTTTCACTTTGCTTGTGCTACGTGGAATTTTTAGTCTTTCTTGAGGTTCAGTGGTTCAATCCGGTCCAATTCTATAAAAGTATTGTTTTGATTTGGGAAATTTCTTGTTTTTGTTTTTTGTTTTTTTTTCTGGATTATCTATCTATTTGATTTTATTTGCAAGGTTCTGACCTTGGCTGTTTCCAACAAAGTTTTGATTCATCAATATTTATAAAATAGCATAAATCATATTACCTTGTTTCTGCATAGGCGATGTTTTACATACCGATACCTTACACTGTTGCTTGTGCTTCCTGTTTTACAGCATTTCCGAATATCCTCTTCCCGCCTTTGTCTCGCGCGTCTGGCTCTGAGTAGATGGATAGACCTTGGGGTCCTACTTTTGTTTGTTGTTGACCGATTCCTGAAAGCAAATGTACCGGGCTGAAAGTAGATATACCAGACTGAAAGCATATGTACCGAAGTGCGTCAAAATGTACCGGACTGAAAGCAAATGTACCGGACTGAAAGCAGATGTACTGGAGTGAAAGCAGATGTACTGGAGTGAAAGCAGATGTACCGGACTGAAAGCAGATGTACCGAAGTGTGTCAAGATGTACCGGACTGAAAGCAAATGTACCGGGCTGAAAGTAGATGTACCGGACTGAAAGCATATGTACCGAAGTGAGTCAAAATGTACCGGACTGAAAGCAAATGTACCAGACTGAAAGCAGATGTACTGGAGTGAAAGCAGATGTACTGGAGTGAAAGCAGATATACCGGACTGAAAGCAGATGTACCGGACTGAAAGCAAGAGTACTGGATTGAAAGCAGATGTACCGGAATGAAAGCAGATGTACCGGAATGAAAGCAGATATCACAATCCAGCAGTAAAATGCAACGTCGTATATAAAGTTGATGAAATGACTATCGAAGTTAAAGAAGATGATAAAAGAGGTCAATATAATAATTTTTCTCCTTTACCTGTCATCTACAACAGAAACCAGTGCCCCTCCCAGAGAAGACGATCAAAGTTCCCATGGCTGGAGGGATGGACAAGACTAGAAATCATGCTAGCTCTAATGTGCGTCTTCCTGGCCGTTGTCGTCACAGCCCTGATCATCATGTTGGCATCTAGATCGCCTCACAATGGTAAGTTTCTTGTACAACATTAAGTATAAACATCCTAAAAGGAAGTCTATATAGGTCTGATATCAAATGTAGACATCTCACAACGAGGTCTTTCTTGGTCTGACATCAAATGTAGACATCCCACAACGAATTATTTCTTGGTCTGACATCAAATGTAGACATCCCACAAAGAATTCTTTCTTGGTCTGATATCAAATGTAGACATCCCACAACGAATTCTTTCTTGGTCTGACATCAAATGTAGACATTCCACAACGAATTCTTTCTTGGTCTGACATCAAATGTAGACATCCCACAACGAATTCTTTTTTGGTCTGACATCAAATGTAGACATCCCACAACGAGGTCTTTCTTGGTCTGACATCAAATGTAGACATCCCACAACGAATTCTTTCTTAGTCTGACATCAAATGTAGACATCCCACAACGAATTCTTTCTTGGTCTGACATCAAATGTAGACATCCCACAACGAATTCTTTCTTGGTCTGACATCAAATGTAGACATCCCACAACGAGGTCTTTCTTGGTCTGACATCAAATGTAGACATCCCACAACGAATTCTTTCTTGGTCTGACATCAAATGTAGACATCCCACAACGAATTCTTTCTTGGTCTGACATCAAATGTAGACATCCCACAACGAATTCTTTCTTGGTCTGACATCAAATGTAGACATCCCACAACGAATTCGTTCTTGGTCTGACATCAAATGTAGACATCCCACAACGAATTCTTTCTTGGTCTGACATCAAATGTAGACATCTCACAACGAATTCTCTCTTGGTCTGACATCAAATGTAGACATCCCACAACGAATTCTTTCTTGGTCTGACATCAAATGTAGACATCCTACAACGAATTCTTTCTTGGTCTGACATCAAATGTAAACACTCTAGGACAGTCAGTCTCTTTGTTTAACATCAGTAGTAAACATCTCCCAATCATGAGTCTCTTTGTCAGAACATCAGTTGTTCACCCATACTAAGACGTCTCATTTTCTGACATGACTTGTAAACATCTGACTATGGTGGGTTTATTTGTCTGACATCACCTGTAAACTTCCCACGACAGTAAAGTCTTTTTGTCTGACATTACCTGCTAACTTTCCACGACAGTTACGTCTCTTTGTCTGACATCACCTGTAAACTTCCCACGACAGTAAAGTCTTTTTGTCTGACATTACCTGCAAAGTTCCCACGACAGTAAAGTCTTTTTGTCTGACATTACCTGCAAACTTCCCACGACAGTAAAGTCTTTTTGTCTGACATTACCTGCTAACTTTTCACGACAGTAACGTCTCTTTGTCTGACATTACCTGCAAACTTCCCACGATAGTAAAGTCTTTTTGTCTGACATTACCTGCAAACTTTCCACGACAGTAACGTCTCTTTGTCTGACATTACCTGGAAACTTCCCTCTACAGTAAAGTCTCTTTGTCTGACATTACCTGGAAACTTTCTACGACAGTAAAGTCTCTATGTCTGGCAGCAGCCGTATACACTCCACTATGTCAGGGGTGTAGGGGGTATGTCATTGACATACCAGTACAATAACTATTATTACGTCATTCCTACCAATTGATGCGGTCCGCCCCGGGGTCTTACATGATGTAATCATAAACACCACTTGTTCCAGCAGAAATCAAACAATTTGTAGTCTAGCTTTTAAATTTACATTTAATAGAAAAATAATATGCTTTACCGGGATTTGAGCACATGACTTCTTGGTCTGGAGGTCGATAACCAAACGACATGTCCACCTGCTAGTCTCGTTGTCTTACTTCAAGTGAAAAGGGGCTCGGGAATATAACCGTAAACAAAACAAAAATATTATTTTAAAATTATAAAATATTTTCTTCAAGTAACAAAACATATACTTAAAGTAACAAAACATATACTCCAAGTAACAAAACATGTACTTCAAGTAACAAAACATGTACTCTAAGTAACAGAACATATACTCCAAGTAACAGAACATGTATTCCAAGTAACAGAACATGTACTCCAAGTAACAGAACATGTACTCCAAGTAACAACATATACTCTAAGTAACAGAACATGTACTCCATGTACTCCAAGTAACTCCAATAGATCTGTCCTGCTGTCACTATGTTTTCCCAACTCTCATTTTTATACATGTCTTTCACTTGTTTTACTATCGTATGGCGCATTTTGCTAAAGTGATCAGTCCGTGTTATAAAAATGTATATGGTTTGGCTGAGCATTCGAGCGCAACACATAAAAACTCGTGAGCTGGCTGAACTAATTTAATGTTCAAGTAAGCACTAGCCCGTAGCTGAGATGGGTCATTGGTGACGAATCAGTTCATGTTCTGCAAGTCTGTCATGTCAGAGGTTCTTTACCATTAAGCTGCTATGGACCATTTTAGTGTCATACGTCATTTTGGTGCCAAGGACCATTTTGGTGGCATGGACTATTTTGGTGGCATGGACTATTTTGGTGTCATGAAACATTTTGGTGACATGGACCATTTTGATGCCATGCACCCTTTTGAGGCCATGGAACATTCTGGTGCCATGGACCCATTCTTGTGCCAAGGACCGTTTTGTTGCTATGTACCATTTTGGTTCCATGGACAATTTTGGTGTCATAGACCATTTTGATACCATGGACCACTTTAACTGCTAAGTCACCTTTAGTAGTCTCATTATCATGTGCCGTCTCTGCAGTAGAGGATGTAGTGGATCTGTATTTGTCCCGTGCCAGGTGGATACACTCAGTCAGATTGAGTACCGACCACATCGTGATGATCTCTGTTCATCTGTACATCTACCGCCTTCTGGCGCACCCACCCTCCAATATTACCTTCAGCAGGCTGTCATGTTTCTTGACCTTACTAAAATATGTTGTTTTTCTGCTTTTTATTTCCTCTAGGAGCGTCTTCTCCGCATTGAGTTATTCCAGGACCTGACTATTTGCTATCCTACCTCTCTAAGACACTCGCCTGTTTTCTTAAGGCCCACATTTCAAAGGCTTCAATCCTCTTTTCCATTTTCTTTGGGAAGATCCAGGTTTCAACTGCATACAATAAAACGGAATGCACAAAGAATTTAATTATTCTTATTTTTAGTTTCTGGGATATCTGATTGGAGAGAAGTGTCTGTTTAATGTTATTATGAATTCTCTTAATGTTCTACCTTTCGCATATGCCATATTCAGTTAGTAGCAGATTTAAGTAACTTGACACTTGTTTCAGACTTATTCAATATATATTGATGCCAACTTGTGGAATTTCTACACTTTTGGCTAATACCATATCTTAAGTCTTTTGTATGTTGATTTCCAGCATGTAGCATGTGTTCACCTTTAGTAGTCTCGATGTAGCATGTTCACCTTTAGTAGTCTACTGTAACATATGTTCACCTTCAGTAGTCTAGTGTAGAATATGGCCACCTTTAGTAGTCTAGTGTAGCATATGTTCACATTTAGTAGTCTCGATGTAGCATTTGTTCACCTTTCATAGTCTCGATGTAGCATTTGTTCCCCTTTAGTAGTCTAGTGTAGCATATATTCACTTTTAGTAGTATCGATGTAGCATTCGTTCCCCTTTAGTAGTCTAGTGTAGCATACATTCACCTTTAGATGTATCGATGTAGCATATGAACACCTTTGTCAATCAAGTATAGCGAAACGACACCTTTTACACTCTAGTATAAGATACGGACACTTTTTGTAGTCGAGTGTAGCCTATTGATTTCTAAGACAGTTAATTATCGCTTATTAACCCAGTATACAATCTCTTGTAGTCTATTGACTCTTTTGACAATCTAACTTAGCCTATTAACCTCAACTGCAGTCTAGTATAGCCTATTGGACGCTATGACAATCTAACCTAGCCTACTGACTCTATCTGTTGTATCGGATTGACTCCTTTGACAGGCTGTTGCAGCATATTGACCACATACTCAGTCTATTGGAACCAATTAACCTCATTATCAGCCTGTTGTTGCATATTGTCCCCTTTTACAGCCTATTGACCCTTATACATTCTATTGTATCATTTTGACCTAATTAAGTCTTTTTTGTGTGTTTGTATCGAGTTAGTGGCTTATCTTATATCCTGAGGTGTACTTGAGAAGATGACCCGAGGTCTTCTTGACTGTAGTGCAATGGCGAGACATCAGTTAACTCACCATCATTCAGTGTCGATGCCGCCTATTGCTGAGTAAATCCATTGTTACTCTATAAACCCACTTAAGTGCTGCATAGCCTGTATCATTCACATCAAGTGTAACATTACTACACTTCAATGATTCGAGTGTCATTTCCAGATGTGGGGCTTTGCCAACTTCATTCGCGACATTAACCACGGCGCTCTGATGTAGCAGATCCCCCTGATGTGAGAACCACCATCCGCGATACAGCTCTTGGTTAATGAAGCATGCAGAGATCGATATTCCGTCCAATCAACCTGAAATCAGGCAGGTGTATCAGGCGTTTATATAGAATGGTGCAGAGGTTAACGCTTAAAACAAAACCTGTAACAACCTAAGAGAACGTTTCCTTTTCTTGGACATCGGGACATTTAGTTTCCCGCTTTTACTTCTGTATCCAAACATATACAGGAATGACTTACGTGGTGGTGTTGGGTTGGTCGTGGTGGTGTTGGTCGTGGTGGTGTTGGTCGTGGTGGTGATCATGATGATTGTGATGGGTGTGATGAATGAATACCCACGATGAGTAACTATATTCTTTGAAACGCACTGAAAAATGCGTTAGGTGACGGTTTTTTTATTGCTTTCCTCACATCCTGAGCGTGCGGATGAAGGTGGACCGAGGTCCTCCAGGCTGTTTTTCTATGCTAAGCTTCACCTGAGTATCGCTCACTACTGTGGGGATCATGAAACAGGCTGCCATGAAACAGTCTGTTTCCAGGGAGAACTGAGTGGAAGTGAGGTGGTGTCTCTTCCAGTATGTTCACCTGACTCTTGTCTAACATTGTCTAATCATTATGTTCACCTGACTCTTGTCTAACATTGTCTAATCAATATGTTCACCTGACTCTTGTCTAACATTGTCTGATCAGTATGTTCACCTGACTCTTGTCCAACATTGTCTGTTCAGTATGTTCACCTGACTCTTGTCTAACAATTTCTAATCAGTATGTTCACCTGACTCTTGTCTAAAATTGTCTGATCAGAATGTTTTTTTCTAACATTGTCTGATCAGTATGTTTTTTTCTAACATTGTCTGATCAGTATGTTTTTTTCTAACATTGTCTGATCAGTATGTTTTTTTCTAACATTGTCTGATCAGTATGTTTTGTCTGACATTGTCTGATTAGTATGTTTTTTCTAACATTGTCTGATCAGTATATCTGGCTAACATTGTCTGATCAGTATGTTTTGTCTAATACTGTCTGATCAGTATGTTTTGTCTAACATTGTCTGATCAATATGTTTTGTCTAACATTTTCTCAAGATCTAACCGGAAAACATGCCATCGACACTGATATCAGCGCTATTTTGGTGTCCAGAATTGCTGAAATGGTTGTCGACCGGATAGCCGGAGTTAATAGATATGTCACTGAGGTGTTGGTGGAAGTGGGCACCGAGTACAAGGCCGGTCTCTGCGATGTATTTCATATCGCAGCGGTTGTAAATAATAGTGTAGATTAAGTTTCCTTGCTTACAGATGAACGCCTGTTTTATCTCAAAAATTGCTACCAGGGTGGCCACCGAATGTGCATGGGTAACATAACCACTACTTTATTTTTTTAATTTTGTGTTTTGTTTCGTGTTTTTCGAATAGTTTTTTTTAAATTCCTGACGAAGCCGTAACGTGACTTTCATTTTGCTTCCATCCCGTCGCGCTAACTGAGTCATACGTGCAAATGTGTATATTATTGTTTGACATTCACTATCTCTGCCAGTTCTATTTATATTTACTTCGTTATCATGATTAGAGTAGTTTCTATAGCTTTCTTTCAAACCCTGAATGCTACTCCGCGTACAGCAGGTTTTGGATCTGTGTGAGTTTTGGCGGGGCAATATCGTGAGTTGATGGGACGACGTGGGCTAGTGGTTAGGTGACACGGCTCACAGCACAAAGGTGCTGGGTTCGCTTCCCATCACAGCACCGGCCATTACCCCGGGGAAGCTAACCCTTAGAAAATGCAGGAGGATACAGACCCTTACATACAATGCATGCCGAAGTCGGGTGCACTGGGTCGACAGGTGCACACTGCCTTGGAGAATACAGAAATAAAGCGAACGCAAACAAAAACAAAAACAAAACACATCGTGAGTTGGAGAGGTTTATATCTTAAGACCACAATGTTAGTTGCGTCTTACGACATGCTCCCAGTATACCAGTGATCCTACTCTCATCTCTGTTACACAACACTTCAAAATACCAGAAGTGAAAATCAAAATTATTTATTAAAACACAATTAATTACTTGAACTATTATTTACAGAAGACCAACGCCCAATACACAAGGACTGAGATAGACTAAAAAATCAAATGATGCATGTGACATACTCTGTGAAAGATATAAAATGAAGATCACCACGTCATGAACGAAAAACTTTGGAGATTAACAGAACAGTAGGTCCGTTCTCAAATATGTAAACAATATCAATCGTGAACTGGCCCAAGAGTTCAAATTTCTGGAAACTAATTTTACACTTCGGCATGCATTGTTTGTAAGGGTCTGCATCCTCCTGCATTTTCTAAGGGTTAGCTTCCCCGGGGTAATGACCGGTGCTGTGATAGAAAGCGAACCCAGCACCTTCGTGTTGTGAGCCGTGTCACCTAACCACTAGCCCACGCCATCCCCTCAACTCACGATATTGCCCCGGTAAAATTCACACAGATCCAAAGCCTGCTGTACGCGGTGTAGCATTCAGGGTTTGAAAGAAAGCTATAGAAACTACTCTAATTATGATAAAGAAGTAAATATAAATGGAACCTGCAGAGGTAGTTAATTTCAAACAATAATTTACACACGACTAAATGTCAGCCTCTGCTATAACTAATCAACCGTCATGACAACTTTAATGTATATATATCAACTTGCAAAGAAGCTACATTTGATAAACAGTTTACTTACATCAATTCTGTTCTGCAAATGTTAAATGTGGTTTTGTCCAAGGCACACGAGAACACCATTACAATATGTGAGACAAAATGTCTATGTAGATTCATTGGTGTCGCCATGAGTGGTTGGATTACATAAGAAAGAGAGCTGCCACTGGTGCTGAATACATTTTAAGACAGAAAATAAGATGGTTGGGTCATCTTAGAGGAATGCAAATTGATCAAATACCACTGTGCGCTTATAACACAAGAAGATCTAGCTAGAAAGCACGAGATGGATAGCCTCACGGGTGGATAAATGACATCATAGATATCTTTCAACGCGTGCTTGCGTCAACCTACACAAAACATTTGGTCCAAGAAAGCCAACTAGAGCTCCCCACGAGGCATAGCAGAACAAATGGGTTGACAAGTAAAGGTCAGTCAGTCACACAAAGAGCCGTAACAGAAATGATTTTTTGTCATTACTGTGTTCGTGTTCTTATTTCTGTCACATCCATTCTTCTACCTTAAAACGGTAGACCATATTGTTAGTCTTTTCTTACATTGTGCTTTCATCGTGGCAGTGGTCATATTGAAGTCTTTGTCCCACACAAAGTAAACATGAAAACCTCTCCAATGCAACCATTTGTCCAATACCGTACCCACTATTTTAGAAGGCTATGGGCAAAAACCACAATTATACAGAGTTCATAACGTCAACTATGTGTCCTCTATGTAAACTCTTCATTCGTTCGTACATTTATCTATATGTCTGTCTATGTGTCTATATGTCTGTCTGTCTGTCTGAATAAATAAAGATATAACTATATGTCTGTCTGCCTGTGTCTGTATGTCTGTCTATATGTACATATGTTCGTCCATCACAAGTTATGAAGTCCACTCTCTTGCTCAGCCATGTGGACAGTCTTTTCTCTTCCTGTGTCCGCTGAAATGGATGAATTGCGCAGTGATTTTGATTAAAGTGAGAAAGAAACTGACCCTTTTGTAAACCTCGCTATCTCGTCCAGAGCTACCTTTGGCCAGTGGCAAGACATTATCGAGACGACTGGAGACAGCACAGGATTGAGATTTTTCCTCAGGGGTTTATTCCTAAAGCCTGCCTCATTAACAGGTATCCTGCAAGGCAGCGGAAAGACGGGGAGGGGGGTGGAGTTGTGACATCTAACGTTGTCTGTCGTGCCTTTCCTGTAACCGCAAGAGGTCATAGGGAAATCACTCAGCGTGTGAGTGACGTGTTGAGCATCTCTCCCAGGCGACGTGTTCTAGTTCGTTACAGTCACGTCTCTAGTCACACCAAAACCGACGCTGTCTGCAGCTAGGGTGACAATCTCATGAAGTTCAGCCGTGTGCACTAGACCGTGAAAATACGACACAAGTTTAACAGTAGTACTAATGCATATATCCGATGTCCAGGCTAGCGGTAATCGGAGGGAAGAAAACACAACACATGAACGAATTAACTAGTCCAAATGAAAAACAGCGACATGTTTCCGTGAACATAAGCGTAAGTCGTGACTATTGTAAATTCCAGGCAAGTCCTTGTCCTGGCGGCGTACATAATGAACTAAAACACTAAAGCAATGTTAGACCCGCGGCCTATATGGTGTCATCTTTACTACTCTACCAGATCAGTATATACAGATAGACAGACATGCAGACATACGCAAGTATGTATCCCTCTGTCTTGCTGGATATCTGTTTACGGGAAAGACTTTGGGAGTAAACACTAAGAAAAATTATGCATCCTGTTCAATAATCTCCAGTCGTCTCGATAATGTCTTGCCTCTGGACAAAGGTAAATCGGGAGAGAGAGGGAGGTTGATAAATTGTGCAGAACATCCTCACTCTAATCCAAATCATCGCACAAGTCACTCCTTCACCAATTTCAGCGGACAGAGCGGAAGGAAATGATTTTCCAGACGGCTGAATACAGAGAGCGGTCATCATCACACGTGTTGGACGAATATCATATATAATTACATACACACACACACACACACATAGACACACACACACACACATAGACACACACACACACACACACATAAATATATATATATACGGCGAAGCAGACAAATTCACGACGTTCAAAAATATTATTTATTTAACTCGGCCGCCAATTATCGAGTAATTATGAAATGATGAGTCAAGGGTGAGGAGATGTATGCCTACATTTTGCCAATTTTATTTGATGCGTACAAAGTGCTGCACGAGCTTCAGCATATGCGCAATGTAAGGCATGCCACTTTTTCACATCATCACTGAAATGGATATATGAGACATCTATAACAAGGGTAGTCACAGTGACAGATGCGCAAGCCGTACTTCAGAAGGTACAGAAGGGACGGCTTATGTACGAGTGGATAGTAGCTGTTGAGGCCTCAAACCTCCAGGGGTTGACATGGATCTACTGTCCTTCTCATGCCGGGGTTCAGGGCAATGAAAGACCTAATATCATGGCTTCACAAGCTCCCATCATGGGCACATTAGTGATGGATATAAGTGTCATTTTGAAATCAATCAATGACCGCTTGCTGGATGAGGACACCGCAATAGATGAAGCAGCAATCCACAGACTGCAAAGTTTCGACATTAAACGAGGTTCGAGCGAAGTGGGGCGCATGAGAGGGCGGAGCAGAAGAGTGTACAACCAGCGAGCTACAGGGACCACCAGCATTCATACCTTACGCCATTTGATGAGAGACTGAGCACCTATGTGTATGTCCGCACTGCAGTGACGTCAATTCTTAGAAACAGAAAATTGTTCACTTAATCGTAAATACACGGTATTCTAACTAATCCTATGTCTGCTCTTACCGCTGTCTTAGCTTATCTAGTTTGGAAATATTCTTTCGGAAGACGTTCTGTTGCAAAAAGCCCAACATCGCATAGTTGACAGTGTAAAGATATGTACTATTTGGTGGCCACAAATTCGATTTGAATCATTCAGGTGTCCGCTGTTTCCTAAGTACGAAGAGCAGGGGAGTCGTCTTGATTGAAGATACAGGATTTTGAAGTTTCCCTTATATCAAGAAGTTCGTTGTGTTAGTAATTGCCATGTATGTTGATACTAGATTGAACGAAATAAATGTCCGTGATGAGAAACGACCAGAAACCATTTTTAGTAGTAGGTATCCATGTCTCATATTGTGACCTAGACAATACAATCTACCATTTTTCATTAATTGTATAAATGCCTTTATACTGTTAAGCAATTTCTCATTTAACATTTCTTCTGTCTATCTCACTCTTTGTATCCTACGACATCACCATTACCCGAATGCTTCCAAGGTCTTTTAATCCCTTTTGTTCAGAGTAAATGTTTCAGAATTGTACAGTGCTACAGTCAAATATGTGAGGTGATAATACTTTTACGATACTCAATATGTAATGTTATATAACGTGCTACTGCGATGCTAGTTCTCATTTAACATCACAACTTGCATCCTGTGTAATAATGTTTCCCAAATGGGAAAACGTGTGCACTTGTGTTATGGTCTTGTTGTTATTGTTGTTGTTGTTATTGAATGCCCACGATGAGTAGGATTACTATTTTGTGCGCCCTAACAAGAACATTAAGTAGCGGATTGCCGTAGCTATCCTCAGATCCCAATCGTGCTGGTGAAGGTGGACCAGGATTCTCCAGGCGGCTGTGCTATGTTTGGCCTCATCTGCGTGTCGCTCACTACTACGGAGATCAGGTCAACCCCTCACTTTTTTAGCCAGGCTGCCATTAAAATAGTCCGTTTACAGGAAGGGCTACGAGGAAGCCAAGGTGGGGGTCTTGGCCAGTATATTTTGCCTGACCCTGACTATCATGTCTGATCAGTATATTTTGCCTGACCCTGACTATCATGTCTGATCAGTATATTTTGCCTGACCCTGACTATCATGTCTGATCAGTATATTTTGCCTGACCCTGACTATCATGTCTGATCAGTATATTTTGCCTGACCCTGACTATCATGTCTAATCAGTGTATTTTGCCTGACCCTGACTATAATGTCTAATCAGTATATTTTGCCTGACCCTGACTATCATGTCTAATCAGTATATTTTGCCTGACCCTGACTATCATGTCTAATCAGTATATTTTGCCTGACCCTGACTATCATGTCTAATCAGTGTATTTTGCCTGACCCTGACTATCATGTCTAATCAGTATATTTTGCCTGACCCTGACTATCATGTCTAATCAATGTATTTTGCCTGACCCTGACTATCATGTCTAATCAGTATATTTTGCCTGACCCTGACTATCATGTCTAATCAGTATATTTTGCCTGACCCTGACTATCATGTCTAATCAGTATATTTTGCCTGACCCTGACTATCATGTCTAATCAGTATATTTTGCCTGACCCTGACTATCATGTCTAATCAGTATATTTTGCCTGACCCTGACTATCATGTCTAATCAGTATATTTTGCCTGACCCTGACTATCATGTCTAATCAGTATATTTTGCCTGACCCTGACTATCATGTCTAATCAGTATATTTTGCCTGACAAGACGTTAGTCTTCCTCCTTCGTTCTATAGTCTGAAAATGAGTTTCACCCCGGAAAAAAATTACTGACACACGGAAAGCCGTCACTCTTTGTTAAGTTCAGTCCACTAGATTTTTTCTGTAAATATATTGTTAACTTGTGTTCATTTTTAATGTTCCTGCCAACCGGTGTTTGATAAAGGCTTAACAGACGAGTAATTTGAAATTGAAAAAGATGTGTTTACTGTATTCTTGCACAAGCTCGTTAACATCATCTATATTGTCGTCGATGTGAACAGTAGATGTTCGGTTAGTGTCTTAACGGTTTTCAACAGCATCCGGTTTGCTCTATTTTATGCAAAAGATGTGTCCGAACTCAGCTCACCAAAATGCAGTGCTAATGTGAACGAGAGAAATGTATACATTCAAATACCTGGGCACAAACATAACATCTGATGGAAGATGCAATTGTGAAATAAGAAAGAGAGTAGCCCAGATGAAATCGTTCTTCCAGAGCATGAATCGTGTGCAACAAAACCCTATCGCTGGAATTGAGAAATAGTTCTTGGTGGTTTCTGTATGGAACCAGTACTGATATACGCAGTGCATTATGGACAATTAGCAAAAAAGAAAAAATCACTTGAGGCAATGGAGATGTGGTTTTACAGAAGAATGTTAAGATCTCCATGGACTAGAAGGAATCCTAACGACGTGGTACTCGAAGAAGTACAGACACAAAGACAACTCATTGCAAAAGTCAAGGCAAGACAGTCATGCTTTTTTCGGGCATGTCATGAGAAGATACAGGGTGGAATATACTGTGACTGCGGGTAAAATAGCCGGAAAGAGAGAGGGGGGAGGCAGAAAGGGAGGGGAGGAGGCAGAAAGAGAGGAAATGTGGGATAGCCTGAAGAAATGGTACGTGGGATGATGAGCAGCAGAGTTGATAAACGACATACGTGAAAGGAGTGGATGGAGATATGTGATCGGCAACGTCGACCGCAATCCACATGATGATGATGTCAGTATGCCTTAAGTCCATCCTTCGTTTGGAAACTCCTTAAGAATCGTTTCGCAATAAAAAGATTTTTCAAAGAAATAAGGTCGCTGTTTTATTTTTCTTAAGCAAATGCCATTTTGCAGCTGACAAATTACAGTTGCATGCAGCGCCACCTACAAATATTCAAATTCGTGGCTCAAAATTCGACAATTTAGACTCTAAGAAGCATAATGTTTCTCTAATTGTCCTAAAATTTCATAATAATCGGTTCATTTTTGGCAGAGTTTAAAAAATCATTTAAATGTAATTTAATTCTCGGTCTGGACTCCTGTGTGTGTGTGTGTGTGTGTGTGTGTGTGTGTGTGTATGAGTGTGTGCTGGTTTGTGCGTTTGTGTGTTGGTGTACGTGTGTGGATGTGTGTGTGTGTGTTTGTGTGTGTGTGTGTGTGAGAGAGAGAGAGAGAGAGAGAGAGTATGTATACGTGTCTATTAATCTTAAATGTATATATCTGTAGGTTGTCTAACGTAGGAGTTGTATAATGTGTTGGCTGTCTAACGTGGGGTGTCTGACGTGTGGGTTGTCTAACGTGGGTTGTCTAACGTGTGGGTTGTCCAATGTATAGACTATCTAACGTGTGCGTTGTCGGATGTGGGGACTGTCTAATGTGGTCTGCATAATGTGGGCTGTCTAACGTGTGGACTATCTAATGTGTGTGCTGTCTAAAGTGTGGGCTTTCTAACGTGTGGACTATCTAATGTGGGGACTATGTAATGTGTGGGCTGTCTAACGTGTGGGCTGTCTAACGTGTAGACTGTCTAACGTGTTCACTGTCTAATGTGTGGGCTGTCTAACGTGTGGACTGTCTAACGTGTGGGCTGTCTAACATGTGGGCTGTCTAACGTGTAGGCTGTCTAACGTGTGGACTATCTAACGTGTGGACTGTCTAACGTGTTCACTGTCTAATGTGTGGGCTGTCTAACGTGTGGACTGTCTAACGTGTGGGCTGTCTAACGTGTGGGCTGTCTAACGTGTAGGCTGTCTAACGTGTAGGCTATCTAACGTGTGGACTGTCTAACGTGTTCACTGTCTAATGTGTGGGCTGTCCAACGTGTGGACTGTCTAATGTGTGAGCTGTCTAACGTGTGGGCTATTTATTGTGTGGGCTGTCTAACGTGTGATCTGTCTAACGTGTGAACTGTCTAATGTGTGAGCTGTCTAACGTGTGGGCTATCAAATGTGTGAGCTGTCTAACGTGTGATCTGTCTAACGTGTGATCTGTCTAACGTGTGAACTGTCTAATGTATGGATTGTCTAATATGTAGATTGTATAACGTGTGGGCTGTCTAACGTATGAGATGTATAATGTGTGAACTATCTAATATGGATGCCATCTAATGTGTGGACTGTCTAATGTGTTGATTGTCTAACGTGTGTGCTGTCTAACGTGTGGGCTGTCTAATGTGTAGGCTGTCTAACGTGTTCACTGTCTAATGTGTGGGTTGTCTAACGAGTGGGCTGTCTAACGTGTGGACTATATAATGTGTGGGCTGTCTAACGGGTGGGCTGTCTAATGTGTGGGCTGTCTAACGTATGAGATGTATAATGTGTGAACTATCTAATATGGATGCCGTCTAATGTGTGGACTGTGTAATGTGTGGGCTGTCTAATGTGTTGATTGTCTAACGTGTGGGCTGTCTAACGTGTTCACTGTCTAACGTGTGGGCTGTCTAACGTGTGGGCTTTCTAACGTGTAGACTGTCTAACGAGTTCACTGTCTAATGTGTGGGCTGTCTAACGAGTGGGCTGTCTAACGTGTGGACTATATTATGTGTGGGCTGTCTAACGTGTGGGCTGTCTAATGTGTGGGCTGTCTAACATGTGGACTGTCTAATGTGTGAACTGTCTAATGAGTGAGCTGTCTAACGTGTGGGCTATCTAATGTGTGGGCTGTCTAACGTGTGGACTGTCTAACATGTGAACTGTCTAATGTGTGGACTGTCTAATGTGTGGACTGTATAACGTGTGGGCTGTCTAACGTATGAAATGTATAATGTGTGAACTATCTAATATGGATGCCGTCTAATGTGTGGGATCTCTAATACGTGGGATGTTTAATATGGGAACTGTCTAACGTGTTGGATGTCTAAAGTGTGGGCTGTCTAACGTATGAGATGTATAATGTGTGAACTATCTAATATGGATGGCGTCTAATGTGTGGACTGTGTAATGTGTGGGCTGTCTAATGTGTTGATTGTCTAACGTGTGGGCTGTCTAACGTGTTCACTGTCTAACGTGTGGGCTGTCTAACGTGTGGGCTTTCTAACGTGTAGACTGTCTAACGAGTTCACTGTCTAATGTGTGGGCTGTCTAACGTGTGGGCTGTCTAACGACGTGTGGACTATCTAACGTATAGGCTGTATAACGAGTTCACTGTCTAATGTGTGGGCTGTCTAACGAGTGGGCTTTCTAACGTGTGGACTATATTATGTGTGGGCTGTCTAACGTGTGGGCTGTCTAATGTGTGGGCTGTTTAACATGGGGACTGTCTAATGTGTGAACTGTCTAATGAGTGAGCTGTCTAACGTGTGGGCTATCTAATGTGTGGGCTGTCTAACGTGTGGACAGTCTAACATGTGAACTGTCTAATGTGTGGACTGTCTAATGTGTGGACTGTATAACGTGTGGGCTGTCTAACGTATGAAATGTATAATGTGTGAACTATCTAATATGGATGCCGTCTACTTTGTGGACTGTCTAATGTGTTGGCTGTCTAATGTGTTGATTGTCTCACGTGTGGGCTGTCTAACGTGTGGGCTGTCTAACGTATGAGATGTATAATGTGTGAACTATCTAATAAGGATGCCGTCTAATGTGTGGACTGTCTAATGTGTGGGCTGTCTAATGTGTTGATTGTCTCACGTGTGGGCTGTCTAACGTGTGGGCTGTCTAACGTGTGGGCTGTCTAACGTGTGAGCTGTCTAACGTGTGGGCTGTCTAACGTGTGGGCTGTCTAAAGTGTTAGTTGTCTAAAGTGTTAGTTGTCTAACGTGTGGGCTGTCTAACGTGTGGGCTGTCTAACGTATGGGCTGTCTAACGTTTTGGTTGTCTAAACTTGTTGGCTGTCTAAATGTGTGGGCTGTCTAATATGGTTGATGTCTAATGTTTGGGTTGTCTAACGTATGCTCTGTCTAATGTGTGAACTGTCTAATATGGATGCCGTCTAATGTGTGGGATCTCTAATACGTGGGATGTTCAATGTGGGAACTGTCTAACGTGTTGGATGTCTAAAGTGTGGGCTGTCTAACATGTGGGTTGTCTAAATGTGTGAGCTGTCTAACTTGTTGCATGTCTAAAGTGTGGGCTATCTAACATGTGGGTTGTCTAAATGTGTGAGCTGTCTAACTTGTTGGATGTCTAAAGTGTGGGCTGTCTAACATGTGGGTTGTCTAAGTGCGTGAGCTGTCTAACGTGTTGGTTGTCTAAATATGTGAGCTGTCTATAACGCGTGAGCTTTCTTACGCGGGGGCTGTCTTACGCGTGAGCTGTCTAATGTATGAACTGTCTAACGTGTGGGCCGTCTAATGTGTGGTATGTCTAACATTTGGGGTAGTCTAATGAGTGAGATGTCTAATGTGTGGTCTGTCTAACATGTGGGGTAGTCTAATGGTTGAGATGTCTAATGTGTGGGCTGTCTAATGTGTGGGCTGTCTAACGTGTGTGCTAATGTGTGGGCTGTCTAATGTATGAGCTGTCTAACGTGTATCTGAAGCATCTCTTTCCTGTCTGTTTTTTTTTAATTGACCTCTACATCTGACGAAAGTCTTATCTATATATTTTCTTATCTATCTTGTCTGAGGTCTTTATACTATTTATAGCATGTCCTGACGTTTTGCAAGTGGAACTCAAGCTTACTAAAGCTGTAGACAAAATGGCTGAATGGTGTGTGGAAAACCACCTCAAAATCAACTCCAGAAAAACGCAGGCGTGTGCATTCCATCTGAAGAACAAAGAAGCGAGAAGAAGAATTCAGATTGAAAGTCAATGAGATATGTCCGCACCAGGCGAACAAAATCTCCGTGCAATGACCAGGCTTGTCCCCTGGTCAAATGCACTATTTTGAGAGGAATCACAGGTCGCTGACATTTGGTCCACGTGCTTGGATAATAAGCTACCATCTGAGGGACTACGGCCGAACGCCTCTAAGCCAGAATCCCGCCGTAAATCTCAGCACCGCTGTGATGGGAGGCTACGACATGGCTGGGATTTGCGTCTCAACCCGGCCCGGTCGAGCCGCAGGAATGCACCTGGTAAAATGCACTCCTTCCTCGCTCTTTGCCTCTGTCTGCTATCAGTCATTCCAATGGACGCAGAAGAGATGCAGTCCAGCGGACATTGCACCTCCTGCCCTATGGTGACAACCTCCCGGGTGGCGGGGAATGCTAGGCGTACCATCACTGCAGATGAGCCGAGAAAATAAAGCGAGCAAAAAGATACTCACACTCATATGTATATGCTACGTTTCTGGCAGGACGTGACGATCCTGGGAAAAAGTCACACTGGACTGCCTCTCTTCCGGGATAGTACAAACTAGTACATAGTCCATCATATCATTGCCAAACCCTATAGACACGAGTAGGGAAGACTCGATAGTCCTGCAAGACAACTCCCTAAGAGAGACAACTCTGACCAAAAACAACTGCTGCCTTGCAGTTAGGCTGGGGACAGCCAAAGGCTAAGGAGGGCAACCCTACAGAAACGCCTGTTGAAAACGGATGCACTGAGCCACAGGCTAACAAATTAAAACAGTACAACGTAAATATCGTTGTAAACAGCGTACGATGAAGAAGAAGAAGAAGATTGAAGGTCAGGGACACGTACTTAACATAGGGGCACACCTCGGTGCCTAGGCATTGTAATAGAACGTACATTGGCTTACATGGCACACTGCAAGGAAATCAAACAAAACGTCAGTATAGCCCACAAGATGACAAAACACTACATCTGGGGAAGGGGGAGGGAGAGAGGACGGGGCATAACAAACGGTGCTACGAACATCGGCCTTTGTAGTGTGTCTCTCAGTAGCAGAATAGACTACACCAGTGTGGAGCGAGTCTTCACACATCTAATACGTCGATGTTGCAGTAAATATGACGTACCGTATTGTGACAGGATGCCTTACAATAACGCCAAGCGAGTTTCGTTGGTGTTACGCCACCGGACATTAGAAGACAAGGTTGAACATTAAAAAAAGTCCTTCGATCAGAGACATCCTCTTTTTGCAAATAAACCGATCCAGAAAGAGGACAAATAAAAATAGAGAAAAGCTTTCTGCAGACTATTCAACTCCTCGGAACAGATCCATGAGAGAAACCGAAACCAAAAGCGATAAAACTGTTACTGGGATTCCGGAATTATGGTTATGAGGAAAGGCCGGCCTATAGCGTCTAGAAAAGAGAAGAAATTGATGTGACTTAATACAAGTTTAAAAGATAATCTAGGGAAAATAAAAATTAGAAAATAACAAGTTTTTCAAAGCACTCCCGGCTACAAGAACAAGGGGACACAGCTACACACAATTTATGAAAGGTCCAGATTAGATATTAGAAAATATATTTTATAATCAGAGAGTGGTGAATTCTTGGAATCCATTGCCACATGATATAGTTGGAGCAGGATCAGATAATGTATTCAAAAATAAATTGGATGCACAACGTTTTTAGGTCATATTGATTGGAAGAAACTGGTCATTTACAGATTTTTCAAAGCTTTCTAACAGTATGAAAAAGTGTAGCTAAGAAAGGTTACTTCAAAGGCATGGTGCAGAATGAATGGAGGTTAGTGAAAAACTTGCCACATGGCGTAATAAGTCATGGTGAGAGCTCTAAACAGATCAAGAACGGGAGACCCAAGTATAGGCCGAACATGAAAAATTGGGATATGCGCACGACGAGGTCTGCTAATATAGAGCAAATCCATGACCCAGAACATTTACTTCATTGTCCCAGAATGGAGGAATCATGTATAAAGGTAGATCTAATGGGGGCAAACGAAAGGACATCATTGGTGGCAGGTTTCTGGTCCAACAATCCGTGTCGTTGCTGGACACGGTAAGTAAGTTATGTATCTATCACGACTTCACACTGTTTTAGGTATGTCTCTCTTACGTCATCAATATGTTTGCTCATGTTTACACTGTTTCTGTCCCAGGCGACGATGTACCAGTGGGCGACCAGCCCAAAGGGGCGCTATCTCTAGGGGTAGATAACAGCCTAACAAACAAACATGGTCTAAGTTTCAACGGCACCACTAATCACGAAGTCCTGGATAATATATGTGTCACGCCAGGATGCGTCAACGCAGGTGAGTTTTTGTGTCGATCAAAGACAACCTTTCAGATTCCTGAAGAGCAATAGTCCTCAACAAATGCATGCTAGATCATCTTGTCTCGTGTTATCCGTTATAACTCTTTCCGCAGATTTCGTATCACTTGTATGTGTATTTCGTGAGTTCTAATGGATGTGTATTGTCTCCCTCCTTTTCTCTTACCACATAGATTCCATAACTGCCTGTAATGCTATTGTCTGCTTTAGTTAAAATGTGTGTGATATCCAACAAATAATATTTTCAAGGGCTATATTGATATCCATCCTCCGTATTGAATTAAAGTTGTCCCCAGATTTTCCCGAAAGATCCTTTAAATTCACTAATTGTTTGGAGTTATTGTAACTATTTGTACTCATTGGTTTTACAACTTCAAATGCATCTGAGATTAATTTGTGGGTCTTGCAAGCTGAATCTCCCATGTCTATACACCATGTCCATCACATGTGTGTGTGCAATCTCTGGTTGCGTCTCACAAGTTGGATCTTACATGACTGTACAAGAGTCCCACTACAAAGACGAGCTAAGATTGAGTACATTTAGCAACCACTGCCTGGTGTAGACCAACAGTTGCACCATACCACTAATCATACACACACATACACACATACACACACCCACACACTCATACACACACATACACACACATACACACACATACACACACATACACACACATACACACACACTCATACACGCACATACACACACATACACACACATACACAGGCATACACACACATACACACACATACACACACATACACACACATACACACACACACTCATACACAGTTAGAGGCTTCACGTTGCCACCAGACCATAAATTGTATTGTATGTCCTGATATGTCCAAAAAGACGTAAGGGATTCAAAGGGTTATACGATCACGTAAGAACGATACACCTTTAGAACGAACAAATACAAAAACTAACAAACAGAAGCACATTACAAACACACAAGCTAATATACAAACATACAAACAAATATACAAACACTCAAACAAATATACACAAAAAAAAGCAAACAACACCCAAACAAATAAACATGCAAATATACACCGAAACAAACGCACACAAACAAACGCACAACCAAACATACACACAAACATACACATACATAAATATACACAAACACAAAAAACACACAAACAAACACGCCAACAAAGAAACAAACAAATACATAAACAAACACAAACTAACAAAACATAGGCACACAGACAGACAAAACTTATTCCAACCATTGTTTATGGTTGTGATGTTTGAACCTACAAAAAGCAGATGCGAAAAGCTGCCGTTTGCTTCTACCCCAATTGGACATTACACTTACAAAATTTGAAAACAACCTGTAATCTACAGTAAGAAATTGTATAAGTGTAACAAAAAGTAGGCAACAATACTGTTGTTTTGATAAACAGTAAATTAATATTATTGCAAAGTAATCTGTGCTGTGAATCATAATGTGGAGCGAAGATCCAACAGTGGTGCATGTGCTAACAGCAGCAAGAAACTCATACCTGGCTGCTTGAATCAAGGTCAGTGAACCAGAGATGGCTGTTTGTATCAGGGTCAGTAAACCAGAGATGGCTGCTTGTATCAAGGTCAGTGAACCAGAGCTGGTTGCTTACATCAGGGTCAGTGAACCAGAGCTGGTTGCTTTCATCAGGGTCAGTGAACCAGAGCTGGCTGCTTGCATCAGGGTCAGTGAACCAGAGCTGGTTTCTTGCATCAGGGTCAGTGAACCAGAGCTGGTTGCTTTCATCAGGGTCAGTGAAACAGAGCTGATCAAGACCTTATTACGCCTCGATGTGCCGACCCTGGAAACAGGCTTCACAATTTAATAGTTTAGTCTGGCAAATGGAAAAGGATCGTAGTCGGAAGACATATCCGGTATTCAAAAACGTTAGCTGAAATCGGATGTCGGTCCAAAAGGCACAGCTATCACAGGCCCGCTGTAAACTATAACACAACGTTACAATGTTCTTTACAAGACGGACGCTGAAAAAGAAGTATTCTAATATTTTTTTAAACAGAAAACAAACACCACTGTAACCAGCATTACAACAACTACTACGGCAATTACTACTACCACTACTACTACCACTACTTCTAACACCACCACTACTATAACCAACACTACAACAATTGGCTCCACGACTACAATTACTAGAACTACCAACATTATTTCTTCTTTTTCGCCCTTATCATCGAATGATGCATAAGCCATCAACCAACCCTCTCCGTGCACAGTCTCATGATTAATTCTCAAATTCTTACCAGCTTCTCCTTCAATTTCTGGAATCTGCCTCTAGGCCCATCTTTAATATTTTATTTCGCTTTCGTGTACATCTGCTTTATCCAGTTGGTTCCATAACAGAGATTGTCTAGTGATACTGACTTGGGCTTTTGCTTAGAGGGTCATGTACAGCTCTACCTTCCTTTCAAGACTTTCTATTCCACTTGCGTGTCACCTATTTTCTCTCATAAGCTTTTGTTTGTAACCCTGGCGAATATCTGAAGATCCAGTCTTGTCACGGATTGGTGGATAAATCATCTAACCTTTTAGTATCCACTATGTTTCAGATCTAAAAAGAAAGACGACTTCGCAGCGGAGTTCACTAATACAACTACTACCACTATCACCACACCACCACTACCTTCACTAATAGCGCCACTACTACCACCACTACCACTACACCACACCATTACCACCACACCACTACCACCAGCATACCACTACCACTACCACACCACTTCTGTCTTTACTACTAATAGCACACCACAACTACTGCATGTCATATCAAAATGATTTTTCGCATTGAATGTCCATGACGTTAAGTCAATATTTTTTTCTCTAAAAAATTTGATGTATTTTTAAATAATGTATTCATTAGGCTATGTTAAAAGCAATTTCAGTGAGTTTTGGCTCTGTTTTAAAAATATATTTTTTTACCTTCAAATAGGCTGAGTAAAAATCAAATTTCTGATTATCCGGCGCAACAATCTTTGTCGAGTGCGGGAAAACAACCAAGATCATTCATGCGAAACTAGTTTAGATATAGGCGTATCCCGATATTATAATGTGTGTGTCGTTATTGTGACATATAGTTGCTATTTTAACAGTTTCATTGATATTTATTTCAAAATAGGTTTGGTCAAAAAAACCATTTAAAATGTGTGATATTGAAGTGCTGACATGTGAGTACTTTTCAAAAATAGACATTCAGCTCTGAAATAAGTGTGTTCAATATGTGATTCAGGAAGAAAAATAGTACTGGCCACGAAATGGATTACAATTTATCCAGCCAGTAACAATTATCAACCTCTTTGAATCTACAGATTCGAAACGGTTAATATCATCTTTTGTGGACATATTGATAAGCAGACTTGGATGAATTAGCGTATGTTTATCAAGCTAGTTAGGTGTACATACAATGACAACAAATACATTTTAAAATTCTAATGCTTTAAGCAACATAAAAATTATTTACGCAGATGATATAACCTTGGGGTCTATTGGAGACCAAAGGGCTGTACTAACTGTTGGTGGGTTCCATCCCACTGTAACATTCAAGGCAACGAGGAGGCAGACAGACAGGCAAAAGAAGGTGCAAGATTACCACAACCAGATTCTAGTGTGACCTACGAAGAGTCCAAAAGGTTTATTAGGACCAGATACGTGGCCAAATGGGAAACAGAGCATACTGGCTACACAAAAATTGATGCTTATTACCATTTGAGCAGAAGAGAGCAGGTCGTGGTCTTCAGACTCCGCATAGGCCACAACAGACTGAGTTACCACCTATTCAATAAACTGAAGATAAGTGGCACTGACAAATGCACCTGTGGTACAGGGAAAATGGCCACCGAACATCTGCAGCAAAATTGCCCAACATACGAGGACCAGAGAAAGCACATGTGGCCATCACCAGTGCCAACACTAGACAAGCTCTATGGCAGTTTCGACAGCCTCAGGATGACAGCTGCTTTCTTCGAACAAATACATGTTGACGTCTGACAGCTTACGAAGAAGAAATACTAACTGTTGCATATTGGTTCCATGTTTACGATTGTACATAAAGGGCAACTCAAACAATCAATTGATCTGTCAAGACATTTTGGAGATACGCCTATGAACAAAATATAACGAGAAATTAAACTACGTACTGTACATTTTTTTAATGTAATGTCATTTCTTTGCAATGGTTCCGAAAGATCAAAGGAATTCGCCGATGTGCAAAATTTTTAACATTTATGGACTAAATAATATCAATGTTTTAGCGTCATGGATAAGGCAAGATTCTAAGGCTGTGTGCGAAAAATCATTTGGTTCTAACATGCAATTCAGTAGAAAATTGCTTCGGACCTTGTTCATGAGTTAAAAACGGACTATAGCCCACCACTATCATACTTGCTAACGACTGATGAGAGTTTGCAATGCTAAGAACAATAACTCTACTAGACAAATATAAACATTATGAACTGCTACTCTCCCTTCCAGCGTCTCGTGTCCTAACCTCAATGGATAACTCTGTTGCCCCTTGTGACAACTTCTTTGACTTTGCTTGTGGAAACTGGAACAAGCTCAACGTGATACCAGCAGACAAATCTTTCTTCAACACGTTCGCTAAACTTGGAGATGATATCCAGGCCTTACTGAAAAGTGAGAAATTATCTTCTTGTCGTTTTATTATGTGTTTTGTGCCTTTTTGTTATATTCCAATATGTTGCTTTATCTTTCTCCTTCTTTCGTGTTACATTCCAACACTGTACATTCTGACTTCTACATTTTTTAAATATCTTCTAGCAGGGTACATTTTGTGTTGCATTCATGTTGAACGGGAACTCAGTGGTCTCAAGGTAAGATGTCGCCTCGGGGGCCGGAGATTTTTTTTCACGTTAATATTCTGGTAAAAGTTCCCCTGATCTCTGGGTAATGAGATCGGACTCCCGTGTTCGGTGTCGAGCAAGTTAAAAATTCCATGGCAGTTAAAAATCGACAAGAGTAGGCTTAACGGCCGTTGCCCGACAAAAGTCAAATTAAAAAATCTACCCAAGTTATGTGTATGTTTCCCCAGATATTAACAGATATAGATGGCGCCTAACTGGCTGCGGGTCTACTAAGCTATAGTGTTTGTCTATTAAGATGGACTCGCACATTTTGTTAAATCACATTCCTAGAAACTGGTTGTATACAGACTCTGTAGAGTCTTCTAGACAAGTTTCAAGACGTCAAGTTCAGGTCATTTATTCCAGTATAGTACGTTTTTACTCATACCGACAGATTAAACTCCAACACAGTGAATGTACTGTGTCTCTTTTCCTTTCATGTTACATTCTGACACGGTCCAATTTCTGTTTCTTCCATTCCTGTTACATTTTGACATAGTACAATTTATGTTTCTTCTATTTATGTTACATTCTGACATTATACAATTTATATTTCTTCCATTCATGTTACATTCTGACATGGTTCAACTTCTGTTTCTTCCATTCATGTTACATTCGGATATGGTGTAATTTCTGTTTTTTCCATTCATGTAACATTCTAACATTGTTCAATTTTTATTTCTTCCATTCATGATACATTTTGACATGGTACAATTTCTGTTTCTTCTATTCATGTTACAGTCTAATACGGTACAATTTATGTTTCTTTTATTCATGCTACATTCTGAAACGGTACAATTTCTGTTTCTTCCATTCATGTTACATTCTGACATTGTTCAATTCATGTTTCTTCGATTCATGTTACATTCTGACATGGTGTAATTTCTGTTTCTCACATTCATGTTACATTCCACTGTGTAACATTGTATGTGCCTTCCTTTCATTTTACATGCTGAAACCATATATGTTGTGTTTCTAACATTCCAACATTATTTATTTGCTCTGTCGAACCTGTATGTTACATTCCAACATGGTAGATTTGCTTCCTCTTACATGGGTGTTACATTCCGACATGGACATTTACTCCCACTTACATTTAATTTACAATCCAGCATAGACATTTACTCCCTCCTATATTTATGTTATATTCCAACATGGACATTTACTCCCTCTGAAATTCGTTACATTCCAACATGGACATTTACTCTTTATTACATTTGTGTTACATTTCAATACGGTATATCTTGGCTCGTTCTTTCCATCATGTTACATTCTGATATGCTACATTTTCACTCTCTTCCAATCATATTAGGATTCTACAATGTACAATTATATTTCTTTCCATTTCATATTTCATGCCACGATGCCACGTTTTCCGTCTCTTACCTTCATGTTACATTCTGACATGCTACATTTATGTCCCTACAAACCTTATAGCCATCAACGTTATTCTCTATTTTAGTTGTCAACATTACTTTGTTTCTATTTTCGCTGCATCCTATTGATTCTCTTTGCTGTTTATAGAACATGAGGTATATAATAAAAAGGTTAGTTACTCATCTCAAGCGATTATGGGGATATCATCGGCCGGTTATTTGTCTTAGTGCTGTAACATGTTCTGTAACATGTGCTGTTACATGTGCTGTAACATGTGCTATAACATGTGCTGTAACGTCTGCTGCAATTGGATTACAGTGTGAAAGAATTGCGCTGGTCTCACACCTCACTCTGTCTTCCCGAGCTACTTTGGACAAGCGGCAAGTCTATCAGTTGAGATGAATGGGGGTAACTCAGGATGCGGGCACTTGGGCTATCCCATGAGAAAAAAACCCGCGTTATCCAAACTGGGCACGGCGTGATTCGAACCAAATGCAGTTGGATCGTGAAACGGGCATATCACCCATAGGCCACTCTGTCACCATGAGGAATATAGCAACATCCTAAACCACCAATAATAGCTACAAAATAGATCTTACTATCAATAGCTGTTGTACCTTTTCTATTGCTATTTTTTCTACAAACTTCCTTTCTAGCTGCTTCTGTTGTTTGTCTGTTCATTATTTCCCAGATATCTTGTTGCATCTGTAGAACCAAGATATTCTAGTTGTCAATCAAGCGACCAGTGTATTTCTGTTTTCTGTCTATCATTCGCAATCACACGGCATTTTTCCTATTGCTGGGGTAGTCGAGGGGTTTTGAAGGCTGATGACAACAGGCCGCTTCGCCACTGCTGTCGCCACGTTGTGTGCTGGCTATGTTTGTTTATTTCACCCACAACAGAAAACAACCTATGTCATACCGGGGATTCGAACCGCTGCCTTCCTTGTCGGCAGGCAGGCCTCGAAACCATTCGGCCACGCGCTCCTCTGTCTATATCAAAATATATTGTCTAGCCTCCTTTAGCTGCATAGTTCCCAACATTGATGTTCTGTTGCTTCAAATACAATATTGCTCCTCCTCAGATTTGCTGGAGAAGCCCATTGACCAAAAACAAGATATAGAAGCAACGATCAAAGCCAAAAAGCTGTATATGTCATGTATGAACGAGAGTAAGTACTTAGTGCATGTCAGTTATACATGTATGTTCCTTGTCCATCGTTTCCAAAGAGGACCACATTGTCATCTGTCAATCCTGGAGTGTTCGTAGATCGCTGATCAAACCAATCTGATCCCCAAAACATATATCACGCTGAAGGCAGAGAAACACTGTTTGACCGTCAGACGGTAGCAGTTTGTCTTTTGCCTCTCGTGTCGCTCGTCTCCCTGCTGTTTCTTTGATTCTTGTCTGCTTTATATGCGCCGTGCCAGAAGAGGTTTGACTACGCCAGGCAGGGCGATCAGCAGCAATGTTCTCCCAGTTATCAGGGTCAATGTCGCAGTTCTTCAGTGAGGCTTTCAACGTGTCTTTTGTGGCTTTTTATTTTCCTTCTACCTCGCTTGTCTGATTCAAACTCGCTATATAATATTTTCTTTAGAAGCCGCTCATCTGACATGCAGACAACATCACCAGCCCATCTAAGCTGCGATTTGCGCAGAGTTGTGTGGATGCGTGTTATGCTAGCCCACGAAAGAACTTCTACACATATGATCCTTTCTTGCCATTTCATGTATGCAGTTTCCTTAGGCAGCCCATATGAAAGTGGTCAAGCTTCTTCGCATGTCGACTGTACACAGTCCACGTTTCACAGGCGTACAGAAGAGTTGGTAGGACGACAGCCACATAAACCTTCAATTTGGTTATAAGCTTAATTTCTCTCCAGTCTCAAACTGAGGATCTTAATTTTCCAAGTCCTACACGTGCTTTGGCAATTTTCTATATTCGACGTATGAATGAAAGTATGTAATTATTACATAACAATTATCTATTACATGATGTAGTGACCGGTGTGCGGCAATAATTTTCTCTTGTTACCATTTCTCTTTTTATTCATTATTGACCTCAATATGGCGAAACAATATTTATGGACAAAGAAATTATATCAAGTTTTTCCAAAAAATGGATGATCTGAACATTGTCTATGGCTTGTTCCTTCTTTAAAACCCTCACAGATGCGGAATATTTTAAGTATTTGAATAGAGATCCGAGACAATAAATCACAGCAAGGGAGATACAATACACAGTTCGAAGAATGATACACACGTATCAATAAAAAAGGCGAGTTGGGGGGTTTTGATTGATTTATTGATTGATTGACTTATTCCTTTATAGTAAGTAATTTTTCAATGTAAACATTATGTCTATATCCCATGCCACAGTTGTGTCATGGAGCCACCTTAATGGTGAAGTAAGAATAGAACAACTATCCTCTTATATATACTTTCAAGTTTAAGTGTTGTGTATGCTGCTAGCAACCTCATCACGTAAAACAACTAACTCCACAGCAACGCACAAGTGCTCTTTTGCTATCTGTCAGCAAATACACCAACTACATTTATGAACATGTACTCATCCTAGAACGTAGGAGAAATAATGACAGGGTTATCTTTTGTTGGTTTGTCTCCAGTGAAATCTGTGCATATCCTATAGCATAGCCACGATTGTAGCTAGTGTATCCCTCCATTTCACTTCTGTGTTGTTGCTTCTTTCTCGCTGTTCATTCTATCTCGTCTGTGAACTCGCTTCCTAGTTATTTGAATTCCCTAGCTTGATGTCGCTATGGTGTTTCTGGTCTGTGTCTTTTGTCTTTTCTTTGTGTGTTTTTTGTCTCAATCTCTGTGATCTCTCATCGAGGTGAAAGTAGTCCAATGGCAGACAAGACTGTCGGGGATGAAGTGTTAGAGATATACAGGTCGTCACATGACAAACGCGAATGTAGTGAATGAAGTGTTACAGACCACAGTGTACCTACCCTTTTATATGTATGTCATGGGATGCCCAGTTACCTTATAATCTGTCCTTACAGTAAACAAGATATATCATTTACAGCTGGGTCAACAGCGTCATGATAATTGGATCGAACAAGTACCTTAGCTGTGAGAAGCAAGCACTCTGCCACCCATATGCTCTCATCGAGTATACTTATTTAATTTCTGCAGGTCAAATAGACAGTGATGGCCTAGAGCCTGTCAAAGCTCTGTTGGGAGATCTTGGTACCTGGCCAATATTGCATGGGGACAGTTGGGACAAGAACGGTGATATCAATGTCCTTGACCTCATTGTCAAGCTGACCTTGTACAACAATAAAATCTTGATTGACCAATGGGTGTCAGCTGATGACAAGGACTCAGAAATAAACATTATACAGGTATGTACCTTCTAACTGCTGCTTCGCTCTAAAAACACCACACTAATTTCTCTCATTAAACTATTGGTTTATCTCAGACTTCTCTCGTCACCCATAGTTTCTCTCACAAATAACCGTATATATTTCTTCATACCTTCTGTGAGCTGGTCCAGACTTCTCTCGTCACCCATAGTTTCTCTCACAAATAACCGTATCTATTTCTTCATATAATCTGTGAGCTGGTCTAGATTTCTCTCGTCACCCATAGTTTCTCTCACAAATAACCGTATCTATTTCTTCATATAATCTGTGAGCTGGTACAGACTTCTCTCGTCACCCATAGTTTCTCTCACAAATAACCGTATCTATTTCTTCATACCTTCTGTGAGCTGGTCCAGACTTCTCTCGTCACCCATAGTTTCTCTCACAAATAACCGTATCTATTTCTTCATACCTTCTGTGAGCTGGTCCAGACTTCTCTCGTCACCCATAGTTTCTCTCACAAATAACCGTATCTATTTCTTCATACCTTCTGTGAGCTGGTCCAGACTTCTCTCGTCACCCATAGTTTCTCTCACAAATAACCGTATCTATTTCTTCATACAATCTGTGAGCTGGTCCAGACTTCTCTCGTCCCTATGCAGTTTATTCTTCTAGTAATTCCATCTATTTCACTCATAAAACTGGAAGTCTGAAAGTGCTGCCATTTTGTATGAGAAGCGAGAAGTGCAAATCTGTCTTTGATAGTCCTAGTGTTCACATCTTGGTATAGTCCTCTACATTATCAATCTTACTTCCCAAATAACTAAAACTATACATTAGTTAAATTCACTAATCATTGACTCGTCTATCCCACCAAGGCTTATGTCTACGTAACTGAATAATTTACTTCCCAGCAAAATAACAATATAATAACAATAACAATATAATGTTACTTTTATCATCATTTCAAAATCCTACATGTCCACATATAGAATATCATTATTTCATTCTCAATTGAATTCACAACAGTTTGGTATGTTCTTCTCATTCTTCGTTGTCGTTCGCTCCCAAATAATCGCATCTACCCCATCCATAAACTGGCAATCCGTCTCACAGTTTTCTCGTGGCCACAAAGTTCATCCCACAATTGGGTTCTAGAGACCATGATATCATTCCGCTCCTCTCAGAAAGAATAGAAGAACATATCCCATATTGTATTTGCCCCCACCCCCCCCCCCCTTTTTCCCCTCTATTTTCATTTGATGAACAGAAGATGTATCGGCATGCAGTGATCTGTTCAGTCTGAATATTGTAACTTGACATTTTCTTGACAAGAGGTGGTATGTTTATGTTATTTGTAACTTGACCTTTTCTTGACAAGAGGTGGTATGTTTGTTATTTGTAACTTGACCTTTTCTTGACAAGAGGTAGTATGTTTGTTATTTGTAACTTGACCTTTTCTTGACAAGAGGTAGTATGTTTGTTATTTGTAACTTGACCTTCTCTTGACAAGAGGTGGTATGTTTATGTTATTTGTAACTTGACCTTTTCTAAAACAAGAGGTGGTATGTTTATGTTATTTGTAACTTTACCTTTTCTTGACAAGAGGTGGTATGTTTGTGTTATTTGTAACTTGACCTTTTCTTGACAAGAGGTGGTATGTTTATGTTATTTGTAACTTGACCTTTTCTGGACAAGAGGTGGTATGTTTGTGTTATTTGTAACTTGACCTTTTCTTGGCAAGAGGTGGTATGTTTGTCATTTGTAACTTGACCTTTTCTTGACAAGAGGTGGTATGTTTGTTATTTGTAACTTTACCTTTTCTTGACAAGAGGTGGTATGTTTGTGTTATTTGTAACTTCACCTTTTCTTGACAAGAGGTGGTATGTTTATGTTATTTGTAACTTGACCTTTTCTTGACAAGAGGTGGTATGTTTGTGTTATTTGTAACTTGACCTTTTCTGGACAAGAGGTGGTATGTTTGTGTTATTTGTAACTTGATCTTTTCTTGACAAGAGGTGGTATGTTTATGTTATATCAGGATCCAGTTGTTGCAACAAAAAAATTAATTCTACAGAAGGTTCAAAACAGCATGGGGTTCAAGTTAACATTAACTTAACTTAACTTAACGTCTTTATACTGGTGTAGAAGACCCTGCAGAGTCTGTATACAACCAGTTTCATTTACATCACCTTGCTCTAAAAGCTATTCGCATCCAATTTATTCTTAACTGCATTAAACGTCACTGCCTCCACTACCTCCCCTGGCAATGCATTCCAAGCATTCACCACTCTCTGACTAACAAAATATTTCGAAATATCTAATCTGGACCTCTCTTTAGTCAGCTTATCCGTCTAATTTATCCATTCCTCTGATCATCTTATAAACCTGTATTAAGTCACTACGAATTCTTCTCTTTTCTAGACACTGTAGGCCGGTTTTTCTGAGTCTTTCCTCATAACTGTAATTCTGGAATCCCACTATCATCTTTGTCGCTCTTTTTTGTATTCTTTCCAGCATGTTTATATCCCCTCTATGATAAGGACTCCACACCTGTACACAGTACTCCAATCTAGGTCTAACTAATGTTTTATACAGTTTGACTATCACTTCCTTGCTCCTATGTTTAATAATTCTTTTTATCATACCTAACACTGCATTTGCCTTTTTCACTGCTACCTGAACTTGCTCACTCACCTTACCAGAAGTTGTTGAGGTTCTTTTGTTTGTTATTTTTACTGCAGAATTGTAACACTGGTGTTTGTTCAGGCACAACTTGTGCCCCATGTCAGGTATCCAACTGTCACCTAAACTGATCTACGTCTTTTGCCGTTGAGTACATGCTGGACCAAGGTTTTGTTGTATACCATCCCTCCATCTTATTGGTAGTTTTTCAGGTCGGCAATTAAAATCATAGGGCCAACAATTGTAGGGCAAGCGTACCACGTGGCCGACAACATGTACTTTCTTAGTAAGGCCGCATTACGTCATATAAGCAAGTTTAAGGGGACGGCGTGAGCTAGTGGTTAAGTAACACGGCTCATAATTCGAAGGTGCTGGGTTTGCTCCCCATCACAGCCCCGGGCCGTTACCCCGGGGAAGCAAACCCTTAGAAAATGTAAGAGGGAGCAGACCCTTACATAAAATGAATGCCGAAGTCGGATGCACTGGGCCGATAGGCACAAAATAAAAACAAAGTGCATCGCACACCGCCTTGGGGAATATAGAAATAAGGCGAACGCAACAAAAAATATATAGGCACGCTTGACGCCTGTGGGTGGCGCTTTTTATTATTATATAATTATTTTTTTGTTCACGATAATCTACAATCCTGCTTTCCCTGCCTAAGTAATATTGTCAACAATTCTAATTTATAAACACTGTCAAACTTTGGTGGTTATGTAGTATAGACAATTCTACCATTTTCGTAGCTGGACCAGCCTGATCTTGGCATGCCATCACCAGACTACTTCCTCCACGAAGATGCCGTCTCCAAACTTCCAGTTTACAAAAAGTATGCTCACGATGTTGCTATAATGTTCGGGGCTGACCCTAAAGTTGCCCAAAGAGATGTGGATGAAATGGTCAACTTCGAAATTGAGTTAGCAAAGGTAAGATGGGGGATATATTTATTAACTTAGATGTATTAATATCATGTCATGTTATATTACTGAGGCTGGGAAGCTGGATTTCTGGTATTCAGTTCAGGTTATTTGTTCTACTAATTCATCTGATCAGCTTTTAAACAGAGCAGTCCACTGTTTTCCCTGGCTAATCTTTCAGACTTCCATTGGGCTATTAGTAATATGTTTTTCCGTAGTTTCCTTCGTGTGGCTTACTAGGTCTTTGGATGTGGCTCTTGGATTTTCATAGATTCCCCATTGACATTTAGCCTACCAAGCAGTATATGACCTGCGTATTTCCTTCTGTGGTGATCGAAGTTATGAAGCAGTCATTGTAAGAGGTCTTGCTACTTGGGATTTCCCACCAAAGTCTCTAGGAGGTTTGTCATTTACTTCAACATTAAGATGCTGAGCAGTGCATGAACTGTATCGGTCTGTAACTTGCTGACTGTTATCGTCAGGGTGAGCGACTCAGAGTTGCCAAGACCCTTATCCATCACCACGTGGTCAATCTGGATAACAGGCTGCAACAGAGCAGAGTGGCCAAGAACAAAGAATCAAAGAGGGAAGGCTAACCAGGTACCCAAAAATGCGTGCTGAAGTCGGATATGTCGGACCGAATGTTGCAAATATCACATTCAAGCTGTAAACTACGACACAGCGCATTCCTTTCTCCGGATTATATCCTGCTATTTGCAAAGCTCTTTTCAGCGCTTGGTAGCTGGAGTTTGAGAACGAACGACGAAGAAGAAGAAATTATAATGAGATGGAGAGATGAAATCAGCAAAGTCATTGCTCTAATATCTTATTCAAAACCAAAAGAGCAGAATCAATTGAAACGGTTTCTTTTTACTAATTGACATCAGGAACAAGTTCATCCACCTGCTTGTAACCACTCTACTATAATAGTAACATAATTTTAAGAACGAAATGATCACTTCCGTGTTTGGTTATTTTGCTGAGGTTCACCGGCAGGATTATGGGGTTCAGAATACAGGCTTCTTGTCCTTGAAGTCGCAACGCACTTTACAGGCTACGTTTGTATTTTGCTTCCGACAGAAAGAAAAAAAAACATGTGCCTTACTAAGGATTCACCCAACCATTTCGCCAGTCCTTCCTCTCTGCAAGAATAATGTTGTGTTATGGTATATGATGTTATTGTATTGTTATATTTAGTTATAGTCATTGTAGTCAAGACGTTAAGACACTCGCTTATTACAACGATGAACGGAAACGGTGGGCGATCGAACCCCGCAAGTTTTAAGCGACCCCTGGTTTCCCCGTAGGTAAGGCCAGAGTGCCTGCATCCTGAGTTATCTCCAGTCGTCTCGACTAATAGTCTTACCACTGATCCCAGGTAACTTGGGACAAGAGGGTGAGGTTGATGACCAGCGCATTATCCTCCTCACTATAATTCAAATACAGCGCTCGTCACATTATTAAGACAAAACCATCTGATGTTGTGGCCATCATCGCTTGCGATAGGCAATAATTATTATTATACTCAGCAATGTTTTGCTAAGATATGTTACTTTATGATATAATGTAATTTCATATTCAGTTATGTTATGCTTTCGCTATGTTAAAAAAGAGGCAGTTTACCTGCCGGGGAGCATATTAGAAATATGGTTTTACGTCCTTAGTTGTTGATTAACAGAACAGTACGGACGATATGGTCAGCATTATGCCGACTGCCTTTACTTCTCATACTTGTTCTGCTACACACTTTTAACTGGGTCTACACCTGAAACGCTTATAATTAGGAACGTATCCTGAAAGGGGATTGAATCTAGATCTCTTGACTGAGCTTCCAGTGCACAAGCCTCTGCATTCCTGGGGCTCTCAACTAAGCCACCACGGCTCTCAGCTAAGCCACCACGGCTCTCAGCTAAGCCACCACAGCTCTCAGCTAAGCCACTACGGCTCTCAGCTAAGCCACCACGGCTCTCAGCTACGTCACCACGGCGCTCAGCTAAGCCCCCACGGCTCTCAGCTACGTCACTACGGCTCTCAGCTACACCACAACGGCTCTCAGCTACGCCACAATGGCTCTCAGCTACGCCACAACGGCTCTCAGCTACGCAAACACGGCTCTCAGCTACGCCACAACTGCTCTCAACTACACCACCACGGCTCTCAGCTACGCAACCACGTCTCTCAGCTATGCTACAACGGCTCTCAACTACACCACCACGGCTCTCAACTACGCCACCACGGCTCTCAACTACACCACCACGGCTCTCAACTACACCACCACGGCTCTCAACTACGCCACCACGGCTCTCAACTACACCACCACGGCTCTCAACTACACCACCACGGCTCTCAACTACACCACCACGGCTCTCAACTACACCACCACGGCTCTCAACTACACCACCACGGCTCTCAACTACGCCACCACGGCTCTCAACTACACCACCACGGCTCTCAACTACACCACCACGGCTCTCAACTACACCACCACGGCTCTCAACTACACCACCACGGCTCTCAGCTACACCATTACGGCTCTCAGCTACATCACCACGGCTCTCAGCTACGCAACCACGGCTCTCAACTACGCCACCACGGCTCTCAGTTACGCTATCATAATATTTTTGTTCAGCTATGTTATGTCTAGTAAAGAAACTATAAGTAATGTTATGCTAAGTTGATTGACAGCGTGATCTAGCATTGAAATGTCCGTTTCACAATCCCAACGAACATTGGTTCCAATCCCACCATATCCAGCTTCTTTTTTCTCGGAAAATAATGGCAAGCTATCCTGCTGCAAACCGAAAGATCAGAATATTTTCAAAAAAGGTCATCGTACTGACACACCTGCCAAGAAATGTGTAACAGTTGAATAGGTTAGCAGTTGTAAGAAGCGCAGGGCTTGCTACTTACTATGTAATTTATTTTATGTTACACTGTATTGTTATTCTGAAGAGCAGCTGGCCAATCGGTTTTAATGTCGACCTTTAACAACGAGTACCTGAGGTCAAATTCTCGTTAAGACATATAATTTTTATATTGGACCTAAAAGAAAATCTATTTTCTGTATCATGCATGGGAACTGCCTAGACAAAAAGCCTTTATTCCTAGTTCTATTGACCCTTCAAGCGAACCAGTATTGAGAATATACTGCAATGATAGTAGTTTAGTTATATTGGGCTAGACTACGTTACATTATATAAAATATTGTAATTATGTTATTTTGTGTCATGTAATCCTAAGTTAGTCAAATAATGTTAAGTTAAATTAAATTATATTATATCATACATTGTTATCTTACGTTACCTTGAGTTATATCATCATATTATATACTGGTCTGCATAATTGACATTATTGCACTCCATACAAATCCATAGGCGACATAACTCATTCAGCACAATTGCAAAATGTGTGTACACTGATAGTGTATTGTATCTGCCTGACATCAGGAGTCTCTGTCCACATGATTAATGAATGATTTCAAACTGCTGCAGCTCTATCAAGAAGAACTGACATCTTGACACTCCAGGCAGATACATAGGTGCCGAGTAACTTTCAGCAGGTTGATAGAACGTGTGTCTCTATTGGTGGTATATGTAGCTTAATGGTTATATTCTTTTCTCATACAAACAATATTGAAGTCAAGAATCACATATGGATATAAAGCTCAAACAGAATAACCAGTACGGGAGGAAAAAACTAACAAGGTAAATGGGCAGTTTGGAGAACATAGAGGGAGCGAAGAGTAATTAGGGTCAGGTGAAACATATTGACGAACATCCCATCTCACTTCCACGAAGTCCTTCTGTAAACTCGTTCTGCCACATTCATCTGGCTAACGAGGTTGTGATCTGTACTGTAATTCCCATAGTGGTGAGTTTACTAAGTAGCCTCACATCGCACTACAGCCAATACGGCGCAGTCCACCTCCTCAAGTACACCTTGGGGTGTAAGTAGGGCCACTGTAACATGCTACAATAAAACGTAACCAAGCGACGACAACACGTAATAATCAAATATTAATTGTTCTCATCTATAGATAACGATCCCCAGAGAGGAAAGACGAGACAACGAGAAGATGTATAACAAGATGACCATAGGACAATTCTTGGAGATGGTTCCTGGGGTAAACATCCTTTTTCATGTCTGGTTTATGTTTGAGCCCCTGTTTTTACGTTCTCTTACATAGAAAGTCAAACTGGAAGCAAGACAGCAAATGAAGAAACACCAACAATGACAATACACCAACTAGACCTCCGTCCCTTCTCTCTCTCTCTCTCTCTATATATATGTATATATATATATCTTTAATGTTGTTGTTATTAATTATTTTTGTTATTATTATGTGTATGCATCCATTTATGCATTCTTACAAATGTGTGTGTATGTATGTGCACACATATCTGATTTGTATGTATGTTTGTATGTGTGTTTCTTGATACAATATATATGCAACACCATTACTGGGTCATGTACCAGCTAACACCATTACTGAGTAATGTACCAGCTAACACCATTACTGAGTGATGGTCCAGCTAACACCATTACTGAGTGATGTACCAGCTAACACCATTACTGAGTGATGGTCCAGCTAACACTATTACTGAGTGATGGTCCAGCTAACACCATTACTGAGTGATGTACCAGCTAACACCATTACTTGGTTATGTACCAGCTAACACCATTACTGAGTGATGGTCCAGCTAACACCATTACTGGGTTATGTACCAGCTAACACCATTACTGAGTGATGGTCCAGCTAACACCATTACTGAGTGATGTACCAGCTAACACCATTACTGAGTGATGGTCCAGCTAAAACCATTACTGAGTGATGGTCAAGCTAACACCATTACTAAGTGATGGTCCAGCTAACACCAATACTGAGTGATGGTCAAGCTAACACCATTACTGAGTGATGGTCAAGCTAACACCATTACTGAGTGATGGTCAAGCTAACACCATTACTGAGTGATGGTCAAGCTAACACCATTACTGAGTGATGGTCAAGCTAACACCATTACTGAGTGATGGTCAAGCTAACACCATTACTGAGTGATGGTCCAGCTAACACCATTACTGAGTGATGGTCAAGCTAACACCATTACTGAGAGATATACCATTAGTTGCTCAAGAAATCCATACACATGTAGAATCTGTTGCGATATGGTAGGATAACATGTGTTATTTAAGCTTATGAATGAAGTAACTGAAGGAAAAGGCTTCTTCATAACAGACGACTTGTTGAAAATTGGCAATTAAAATGCAGAATTGAACAAAAACTTGTACTCTACCATGTTAATGAAATCAAAGACAGAAAGCGCCTTCCATAAAGAAAGCAAGTGTTACAGAGAGTAGTAAAAGACATATCACCACAAACATTCCTTCAAACATCAGAAATGCCTACAAAATGTATAGATGATACAACCAAAAGTTTAGCTTCAAGTACCCTTATTCGATCAGCTCTATTGATTACTATCGATTCCTGTCCCCATGAATGGAAACGTGTACATAATGACCGATTTGTATTCAAGTCTACCATCAAAGCAGATTATGGCGTTTATTTACAATACCCCGCCAGATCTTTTTATTTACTGTTGGTGCTTGTGTAGAGGTCTGGCCATGTTATATCACCAACAAAAGTTATGCAGTGGATCACAAGACACTCAAACATACCTGGCAATGACAAGGCAAACAGACCAGCATAGATAAGATCAAGTCAACAACAACAACTCGACAAACAGCTTGAGAATGTATACGCATAACAAACAAGGAAACTTGGCTGAACAGATGGGCATAGGGAAACATATGGAGGGTCGTCTTCATACATATGGCAACCAATATTTTAAATGACATAATCAATAAACTCCCGAGGGATCAGATCACCATTTTCTGGCTAAAGACTCAACTCCTCCCACTTAACAAGCACATGGGCAGAATCCAACCGCAACACATTCCAGAGTGTTAGCTGTGTACAGACCTATACGAAACCGCTGATCATCATCATTCCAGAGTGTTAGCTGTGTACACACCCATACGAAACCGTTGATCATCATCATTCCAGAGTGTTAGCTGTGTACACACCCATACGAAACCGTTGATCATATTCATTCCAGAGTGCCAGATGTGTACATACCCATACGAAACCGTTGATCATCATCATTCCAGAGTGCCAGCTGTGTACACACCCATACGAAACCGTTGATAATCATCATTCCAGAGTGCCAGCGGTGTACACACCCATACGAAACCGTTCATCATCATCATTCCAGAGTGCCAGCTGTGTACACACCCATACGAAACCGTTGATCATCATCATCATTTTTAGTGTTAGGTGCTCGACGATGTTAGGAAAATGTTTCCACCTGCGAGACCAGATAAATGAAACGTTTCTGTATTATTCTAAATAGATACTAGCAAACTCTTGCGGATACCATTAAATGACATTGGGTGGAAAGGCTTAAGTCTGAACGTCGCTGGGCCCATGGCAACAACAACCAGACGGGTGAGTCTATTACAACAGGCCACATGGACTTGAACACAAGCAAGAACAAGACAAATATGGATGACAGTGTCAAAAGTAAAAAAAGAACACAACAAAAGTACAAACACGGTATTTGAAAGAAGGAGGCACGTCCCCACAACGTCAACGATATAATAGAACAGATGAGACGGGATCTTCTACAAACTATTTACAATTGCATTTGTTCATTTTCTATTTCCAGTTTGATTGGCTGGATTATCTTCGAAAGATTTACGCTACATCTGGCATCCAAGTCACAGACACTGAGAGTATTGTTGTGTATGCTCCCTCGTACTTTGAGAAGTTCGCTAAATTGTATCAGGCAGTAGACAAAAGGTAGGAGAGTAGTGTGTATTGCTCCCTCGTACTTTGAGTAATGAATTCCAGCATGACCGGGGCAAAATATCCACACAATTCAATGTTGTATTCTCTGTGTCGCCTATCCTCGCATACCATAGCCAGCTTGCGTGCACCTTCTGAAGCATCGATAGATCGATAGATAGTTCAATGGGTCGACAGACTTTATTTTATTCTCTGTATCATATCCCATTATCCCCGGCGTCAGTCCGGCAGATGTGCCGTATGGGAGGAAGTCAACAATATTCGGCACGCGTCCCAATATTTTGCAAAAGCTGTACCAATGCGGCCTCGGTCTTTTATCAGACTATCTCGCCATTGCATAGACGGGCGACCCCGTGGACATGTACAAGCATACGACCACCAAAACGTTGTTCTATATGTCCATCTGTTGGCAGGCCACGCGTACCCCTTATACAGTCCAACGATGTCTGCTTGAAATGGCTGCTTCTACAACGTCCCGAAACAAAGTGTTTTACGTCAAATTTCCTCGTCAAATGTCCATGTCAAATTCCCTCGTCAAATTTTCTCGTCAAATTTCCAACTCATAAAGACATTGGATGTGTCCCTTCGCGTATTTGAAATGAGAAAGTGAGGCAACGCCAGATTTTTTTAAACAGTCAAAAAGACTCAAAGATTAAAATGGTCAGATATATTTATCTTTGGTATTAATATGGCAAATGGGAAGGGATTGTGTGAGTTAAAGGCGGATGGTTGGTACATTAAAGTAAATAAGACGTTGAAAGTTAGTCATTAGTTGTCACACGTTAGTTACATCATCATCATCAACATCACAAAGTCTCTGCCGAATGGCGTTGGCGATCATTGACTTTCATTTCTTCTCATCACGTGTATCGTTTATCAGTTCGTTTCAAACCCGCATTGATCCCATTTGTAATTAAAGTTAGGTTTTGTCGGGCCATGATGAAAGAATGTATATTCAATGCGGCGGTGGTATCCAGTTGCCTTCCGCCGGCAGCATTTGGTAAATCAATACCTCATCTGCTGTGGCAGCAGGCGGTTTTAAGAGTGGAGCGTCTCCTAGATGAGCTGCCCTCCTATGCTTTTCAGTTCCATCTACCCAAATAATATGACTCACACATTAACACAAAATGTAATATAAACATGCAGACATGACGTCCATCTGGGTATCGTGCATGAACTTCATAAAATCAAGAGGACTCAACCATGGTCAGTTTCAATCATTCCTTCAAGACATTGACTTCGAGTAGACAATCTCCTTCACTACTGTGATTTACACTGTTTAAGTCGAGGGAAAATGCTGCAGTGATTTTCTGGCCTACGTACTACAATCGAACAATTCGTGGACATAAAGGGTAGCGCTGTCAGACAATTATCAGACTCTGTGGATCTGTCAGCTAGCGGTTTTAGTAAACACGACTCAGCATTCGAATGATCTTAGCTTTCCTAGTTACATGCGCAAAGACAACTGGTACACAAACTTTATGGGAACGACAAGGCCTTCCAGAACAAACATGGATTGTAGGACAAGCAACCTGTGTGAAGAAAAGAATTTATATGTAAAAACCACTCTTGTTAATTAATTTCACAAACTACTTCGACGCTGTTAATGATATTCACGTCCAGTTCATGGAGCCGTTAAAAGATTTTACATCACAGCAAATAAGGTTAAAGTATTCATCAACACCTTTTGATGTCGACCTTAATTCTGCTTTGGTGGACATGAAAATTGAAATGATCAACTTGCAAGAGAATGATATTCTCAAATCAAAGCGAAACGGCTCGAGAATATTGGACTTCTCTACGTCTTATTTTCCCCATGAAGAATATCCAATGATCACATCAAATGCCTATAAGAGGCCTAACTGTGTGGTAGCACTTATGTTTATGAAAACAAAATTTCCAAAATGAAGTAGATTAAATCCAATTCAAGAAGGTGATTAACTGATGGACATCTTGAAAACAAACTGCACATTGCAGGTAGTCCAACATCACATGATTTTAACAGGATTGTGCGAGAAATTCAAGCAAAACACTCTCTTTAATCTGTATGTCACCGATTTACAGATTGCTAATCATTTCCACCACCTCCACCCCCACAAGCCTATCCCGCCCACCCCCTTCTCAACCGCTCTTCCTCTCTCTCACTCTCTTTCTCTCTATCATTTCACCCTACTGGTGAATAAAACTTAAGTAATTTAAAAATTGTTAATCATTTCTCTCCTCCACCCTCACCCGCTCTCTCGATCTCTTTTTCTGTCTCTTTCTCTCTATCATTCCGCCGTACTGGTAAATGCAACTTAAGTAATTTATAGCATGAGGCCCTCTGCATCCTAATACATTTCAGATCTGGCCTTGGCATATGACAGGTTGCCTAGCCTTGATCTAAAGTGATAGGTGTATTACGATCATTTAATGAGACCGGTGCACACCATACCAGTTCAGCGTGTTTCTGCAAAGATAACAATAGTCTGACACAACAGCACCAAACATGAGATGTGGTATAGTCATCAACAGTGTACTTCACCTTTTTATGTGTTTCCAGGGTCAAGGTGAACTATCTGTTCTGGAGAATCATGATGAACAGGGTCAACAATCTGCCTGGTCAATACAGAAGTATCAAGAATGAGTTTCTCAAGGTCAGTCTGCTTCTTCTCCTTCTTCTTCTTCTTCTACTTCATCTGTTTCCTCTTTGTCACTGCTCTGCAACAACCAAATATATTTCTCTCATAGATTTTGTTGCCTGTCTCATTGCGTTTTTTTTCTTCAAAATACGATGAATTCCTCAGATTGGTTTTGTAAGCTTTTTTAAAGCTGACTTGACTTTGAGAAAATACTTGTCTGTTAGATCTGCACTTGCCACTTGAGCCCATTTCTCAAGTGGATCCCGTGACGCTTCACTGAGTAAAAAATATAGCCCCACTGCACCTCTTTCTCATAAAAGACGAGTTATATATATATATATATATATATATATATATATATATATATATATATATATATATATATATATATATATAGAGAGAGAGAGAGAGAGAGAGAGAAATTGAGAGTTGTTGGTGTAGCTAGCAATATGTAATGTAAAACAAATTGTTGCAGAAACAATCATTGCTAAAGGGTGCCATTTTTTTAAGCAAACTTCCTATAGAAGGCCAACTGGTGGCTAAATACTCAAGCTGGAGGGAAAAGGGGAAAACAAGACTCGTGAATATGCGCGTGTGTTCCAATTTTGTATCCTCTGAAGAGATCGCGTTTTCTAGTGGCAAATTTCCAATGGCATGTTTGCCAGATTGTTACTTGATATCGTCTTGACTATGAGTAATGCGTTATACATGTCTTTTTTATAAAGTGCCATTTGATAGACTTATTTATAACGTGTCATTTGCTAGACTTATTTATAAAGAACAATTTGATAGACTTATTTATAAAGTGTCATTTGCTAGACTTATTTATAACGTGCAATTTGATAGACTTATTTATAAAGAACAATTTGATAGACTTATTTTTAAGAACAATTTGATAGACTTATTTATAACGTGTCATTTGCTAGACTTATTTATAACGTGTCATTTGCTAGACTTATTTATAAAGTGCTACTTGCAATACCTATTTATAAAGAGCCATTTGCTAGCCATAAAAAGACGTATCCCTAAAATGAATAATTTGTTGGCCACAATAAAGACTTTTGAATAGCATTAATAAGTGTTGTTTATTATGTTTGGTAAAGGTTGTGAGCTATTAAAAGAACTGTTTGTTAACTATAATAATGTTAGCTTGTTATCCATTTGTTATCTTAATTTAAATCGAACCTCATTGATGTCATTGATCTACAACAGGTCATCTTTGGGTCCCATGCCGAGCCGGCCAGGTGGTACGAATGTGTGACGTGTGTCAACGACAACATGGGAAATGCACTGGGCAGACTTTTCGTGGAAGCTCATTTTGACAAAGGATCCAGAGAGACAGTGAGTACAGTTATCATGAGATGTTAAAAGATAAATATTGTTAATTGACAGAGAATGTCATCCGGAATGAATTAATCGAGGACTTCATTGTACTAGACCTAAATTTGTTATGCAATTGGGCGGCCAGTATCCTTCCTCGCTGCCAGTCCTTCCACAACATTACCCAAGTGCTGATAATGGGGTTCGAACCGGGTTCCTTTACCGTGAGAAGTGAGCACTATCTCTCTAACATCTCTACCACTCTTCTACACAGACTCTCAATAGACGTTACTATAAATATAAATTATTAGCAATATTTTTCCAAATGATGTTATAGCCAGGTGTGCAATTGAGAATGAGCTCAATGTTCAGCTAAATTCTCCAAGCCATAGCCTAGCTAAATTTTTCCAAACCATACATATCCTAGCCAAAATCGCTATGCCATAACCCAGCTAATTCTCACAAGCCATAGTCCGGCAAAATTCCCCGCTCCATAGCTCAGTTAAATTCCTCCCACACCACTGCTCATCTAAATTCCCCGGCACGTATCTAAATTCCCTCTTACGATAGCTCAGCTAAAGTCCCATCGCCATAGCTCAGCTAATTTCTCCCAAGCCACAGCCCAGCAAAATTTCTCCCAAGCCGTAGTCCAGAAAATGCCGCAAATGCATAGCCCAAATGCATAGCCCGAATAAATGCCCCAAGACATAGCCTCTGAAAAGCAAAATCAAACCGATTGCCTCGACCTTCTGTTGGGACTAGTCCTACTAAATGAAGAAGCGCGTCTGGTGCCGTTAAACCAGAATTGTCAAGGTGGATGAAATCATGGTCATAGAGAAACATCCTCAAGGGGTAGAAAAACTCCCACTTGGAACCACGTGCTTCTTTGCGTGTAATCTGGTCAAAACCAAACGTTAAGAAAAGTTAACTGTAATAAAGAGACTTGCTAAACGTGGATATGGTGTTCCAAGTCTAAAGATAACACAGACCAACTATAAAATGTGGCACAAAGTGCCGGGTATATTCAAGTCCTAATACGATCTGGGGGGCTCAGTGGTTTTTTAGATAAGGTATACACCTCAGGTGCCGAATGACGGGGGTTTAAATCTCCGTGGAGACCAGGATTTTTTAAGTTGAACCTTTTGGTAAAAATTCCCCTAATCTCTGGTTAGTGAGATCGAACCTCTGCTTTTAAAGTCGAGCACGTTAAAAATCTCTTGCCTGGACAAATTTCAAAATAAAGTGCTATAAAATGTTCACATGGTTTATCCTGCATCATAATGCAGGAACCCATCTTGACGGGTGATTTTTCGTAAATGGCGAGGAGGTTTAACGTGAAATGCTAATGTGAATGAGACAGCAGATCAAAGACTTCTATGCTGCAGGTTCTGGTCCACTGATGTAACGATGGGATAAGTGTATCAATATTGATGGATAATATCTGGAAAAATTAGAGAAATGTAATTGTAAAAATAAATGGTTTTCAAGTTCGTATCTCGTTTATTTTTATTTTTTTTCAACAGTACTTTGTTAACCTATTTACTGACCTGGACTTGCACGATTTTGCTGTAACTGCCACGTCCTGATTTCAATACATTCATCATTATTATGACGTTGTTGTTGTTGCTATTATTACTAGGCCCTGGAGATGATCCATGACATCAGAAATGCTTTCTATGAGATACTCAACAGCACCAACTGGATGGATGAAACCACCAAAAAAGTGGCCAAGGAGAAGGTAAGTTATAAAGGAAGTTCATGATCTAGTGTGAAGCCCTTGCTTCTGACTTCCTATTGCTTTTATCCCTTTTGTCAGATACACATTTTCAGGCCACATTTCTATTGTTGGTTCTATCATGGCGTATTTATCTTATAAATTGTGTGGCTTTAGCTTGGAATTGGTCGTAATGAGGGCAGATTCTGCTGAATTTTAGAGTGTGTGTTGAGCTGGTCTATACTGCGTCTTTTTCACTTTTAGCGTATTGCCTCTTCTGGTGTGGTTCGTCAACTAGATAGTCCATTTGGTTATACCTAAGCGTGTTGGCATTTGTCCATGTGTATATTGCCTGTTCAACTGGTTGACATGTTGCACCTTCATGGTCACAGGTACACTTTTATAGGTGATGTAATACTTGTCCATCGCAAGCAGTGATGTCGGCAGTATCAGACTTTGGCAACGAGATGTATTCTCATAAGACTGTAAAGTCTAATCCCGGCACGGTAGACTCTGTCGCACTTGCTGCACATATATAAGGGGTTGACAGTTAGCTCGTCTTGTGCTCTATGTCGTTGTACAGATCACTCTCTCTGAGCTTCAGAGGTGCTGATATTCGTTTGATGATATTAGTTTTTACGTGTTGTTAGCCGGCCAAGCTGACTGAATCCGTGCTAGCGTCCCCTAGAAGGTAAGATCAATGTTGAAGCTTCTCAAAGACAATTTTAAAGACTTTTAATAGCGTTAGTGCTGTATCCCTGACCAACATCTGTTGTTTTGATATCATTGCTTGGAGGGGATAGGGGAAGGGGATGCCTCATCTGATATGAAATCAACCGACCGACTTCGATAACGCAGACAATGTCCTCATTGCCCCCTGAAGCACTTATAACAGTCAGCTTCACATTAGCGCTTGCACGTTTTTTGGATGAAGACCAAGATTCAAAGTTCTGGTAAGGAAATTACTTGTCTTAATACTGGTCCTGATTGATTAAGGAGATTACTTGTCTTAATGCTGGTCCTAGTTGATTAAAGAGATTACTTGTCTTAATACTGGTCCTGGTTGATTAAGGAGATTACTTGACTTACTACTTAACATGGTTGATTAAGGAGATTCCTTGACTTAATACTGGTCCTGGTTGATTAAGAAGATTACTTGACTTACTAGTTGACATTGCTGGTTCGTCGGTTGCAGTAGGTTCATCTAGAAGGACGTAGACGATCAACTCTTTTCATTTCAAATGTCTGAATGCCCCTAGTCCCGAATGTCAGGTCTTCTATTCCCACAAACCTCAGAATGGCAAGGTACAGTAGATTCACGCACGATTCCCAAGATTCAAGGTCTCTATGTCCGCTATCCACTCATGCCAAAACCAGCGGGTATGTACCTTCCTAAGTAAGTATTGAGAGCAACCTCAGAGCCGAAGTTACTATTTCGATCTCCGTCCTCATACTGGAGACCGCTGTTATGCATGCACAGCTCCGCTCAGCAACCATCATGCATCTCACTCTAGCAAAGAAGTCTCAACCGGTTTCCTTGCTGCGTAGTACAGACCCATCGGTATATATGACATCATCAATATCCTGGACATCTTCAATTCTTAGTTGTTTAATGTCGCCCAAGCATGGACTGGACCCATGCATACACCGACGGTTCTGTAACAAATACAACACAGAACGGAGGGGCAGGGGTATTCCTGAGCCTACCAAATGGCAGAAAAATAACACTGTCAGTGGCAACTGGAAAATACACAAGCAATTTCAGAGCAGAGGCAGAGGCACTGAGTGCTGCAGTAGAAGAAATGGTGACAGGTGAAAGCAATGAAAGCCAGATAGTATTGTTTACAGATGCCCTGGCCGTAGTCACAGCATTAAAAAGCCAGAAAAATACTGAACTTAATGATTTAGAGCAGTACTCTGTCAACTATGCCAGCAGTCCGCACCAAAAAGGGTAGTGGTACAGTGGGTTCCATCCCACTGTAACATCCAAGGCAATGAGGAGGCAAACAGACTGGCAAAAGAAGGTGCAAGACTACCACAACCAGATACTAGTGTGACATACGAAGAGTCAAAAAGGCTTATCAAAGCCAGATACACGACCAAATGGAAAACATACTGGCTACACAAAAAACGATGCCTATTACCAGTTGAACAGAAGAGAGCAGGGCGTGGTCTTCAGACTTCGAACTGGCCACAATAGACTGAGGTACCACCTATTCAACAAATTGAAGATAGGTGGCACTGACGAATGCTCGTGTGGTACCGGGAAAATGACCGCTGAACATCTGCTGCAAAACTGCCCGACATACGAGGATCAGAGAAAGCAGATGTGGCCATCACCAGTGCCAACACTAGACAAGCTATATGGCAGTGTCGACAGCCTCAGGATGACCGCTGTTTTTTTTCGAAAAAATAAAGGTCGACGCCTGACAGCGTAAGAAGAAGAAGAAGAAGTTTAATGTCGAGGTCTGCTTTCTCATTGTCACAGTCTCTGCATTGTAAAGGTATTTAGACTTTGGATTCCTTATTGGAGCTAACAACTTTGCTTCAGTTGCGTGTTGCTAAGCGGGGGTATCACAAAATGGGGACGGATGAAACATTAACCACCAGCCCAACCTCTGGTATTCAACAATGTCAGACGTTTGTGTAAAACCTGTTATTCTGCAGCCAATTTGGTAATGATGTAGTCTCTAAGATCCGGGATGGAAAGAATGGGACCACTGTAACCTTCCAAGCATGACATGAAATGTGACAATAGAGGGATATGCATGGACTAGCAACATCATGTAAAAACATTTCTATGAAACCACCAGTGCAAGTTCTAGAAATCAGTATCCATGTAATGTGGCTAGTTGCAGTGGCGGCCTGATGATTTATTTGGAGCGGAAAAGCATGTCAAAACAAATCAATAGCTTTGTTACATCTCAATCAAAACTGTATCAGCTCCCTTTGAAGTATTGATTTTGTTAAATACATGGCAAATCACCAAATGTTTACCTGTTTTAATTTTGTAAAGATTATGTGGCTTACAGATTCTACAGGATCCGGTAGCCAGCCCCATGCCCAAGCTTGCTTAAGCGCCTATTAGGACGTAGCTGACATGTTACCGTATAACTATTCTATAATCACCTTCTAGCTCTTGGTAATATGTTTTAATAAAGTGTTGTTTAACTCGGACTAGCTAGCTTTTCCATTTTTCGTAACCAATGCAAAGACGAGGAATATATATGTGCGTGCGTGTGTGTGTGTTCTCGTGCGTGCGTGTGTGTTCTCGTGCGTGCGTGTGTGAGTGTGTGCGCGTGAGTGTGTGTGTGCATGCGCGCTTGTTGTTGACTGGTGCGGTATACGATGATAATTGTTGGTGAGCTCAGCCATAGCTGTATTGTTTCTGTAGTGACTCCTTGAATGCGAGCAGTATTTGCTGTACTTTCTTGTATGGACAGATGATCTTGCAATAAATCAGATATAAAAAACATTTCAATCAATAATCTGTTCCCAGGCTGAAGCTATCGCAGAGAAAATAGGTTATGCTGACTCAATCTTTAACGACACCGCGCTTAACCAAGAATATCAAGGCGTAAGTATCATCATCGAAAGATGTACAAATGTGTGTTTTGTTTGCTTTTATTTGTTTCTTTGTTTGTTTTGTGTGTTAATCTGCTATATCCAATAATGATGATTAATTCATGTTGATCAGAACTAATGCCAGGCGGACTGTAATTTGATCAATATACCAAGCATATCCTGGTGTAGCCGAATGGATTGTGTCTATTGTAAGAAACGTCCAATTCATCAGGGCATTCCGGTGGTATATAACACCATAAACATCCTTCCCGGCTCTGTATCAACACACGACATCAAAGGCATACTTTCCCACTCTGTATCAACACACGACACCATAGACATCCTTCCCCACTCTGTATCAACACACGACATCAAAGGCATGCTTCCCCACTCTGTATCAACACACGACATCAAAGGCATACTTTCCCACTCTGTATCAACACACGACACCATAGACATCCTTCCCCACTCTGTATCAACACACGACATCAAAGGCATGCTTCCCCACTCTGTATCAATACACGACATCAAAGGGATACTTCCCCACTCTGTATCAACACACGACATCAAAGGCATGCTTCCCCACTCTGTATCAACACACGACATCAAAGGCATCCTTCCCCACTCTGTATCAACACACGACATCAAAGACATCCCTCCCCACTCTGTATCAACACACGACATCAAAGACATCCTTCCCCACTCTGTATCAACACGCGACACCATAGTCATCATGATCACCACATGATCACCACATGATCACCACATGATCACCACAAGATCACCACAGCCGTCAAGAGGACCCCGGTCTACCTTCATCAGCACGCTCGGGATGTGTGGAAAGCTACTGCAACCCGCCACTTAACGTCCTTTTCAAGGCGCACAAAAGAGTAAACGTACTCATTGTGGGCATTCATAAGCAACAACAACAACTTTGATTTAGTAATTTACTTGTATGTTTTGTTATCCATAAAGTGTGTTTTTTTCTTTGGTCTAACGATAAAGTGGTTTGTGGTTATATTTTTTCTTTCCTCTATCCGTAAAGTGGTTTGTGGTGACATTTGTTTCTTTCCTCTATCCGTAAAGTGGTTTGTGGTGATATATTTTCTTTCCTCTATCCGTAAAGTGGTTTGTGGTATTTTTTTCTTTGCTCTATCTGTGAAGTGGTTTGTGGTTTGTTTGTTTTTTTTGGTCTATCTCTAAAGTGGTTTGTGGTGTGTTTTTTTTCTTTGGACTATCTGTTAAGTGGTTTGTGGTGTTTTTTATGGTATAGATAATGAAGTGGTGTGTACAGTTTTTTTTTCTTTGGCCTATCTGTAAAGTTGTTTTTGTCTTTGGTCTATCCGTAAAGTTTTTTAAACTTTGGTTTATCCACGAAGTAGTTTGAGTTATTTTTGTCTTTGGTCTATCTGTGTTGTAGTTTGTGGTGTTCGTTTTTTTCTTTAGTTTATCCATTATGAAATATGTGGTGAATTTATTTGTTCTATCCATGAAGTGATCTATGGTGTTATTTTTTAAGTCTATCCACGAAGTCGACAGTGATGTATTTACCATTCCTAAAGTTGTATGTTTGTGATTTTACCATTCATTAATGATATGGCTGGAATCGTATCGTTCTTAACTAGTATGACATACGAAGAGTCAAAACGGCTTATTAGAGCTAGACACATGACCAAATGGGAAACAGAACATACTGGCTACACAAAAAACGATGCCTATTACCAGTTGAACAGAAGAGTGGTCGTGGTCTTCAGACTTCGCACTGGCCACAATAGACTGAGGTACCACCTATTCAACAAATTGAAGATAGGTGGCACTGGCGAATGCTCGCCTGGTACAGGGAAAATGACCGCTGAGCATCTGCTGCAAAACTGCCCGACATACGAGGACCAGAAAGAGCAGATGTGGCCATCACCAGTGGCAACACTAGACAAGCTATATGGCAGTGTCGACAGCCTCAGGATGACCGCTGCTTTTGTCGAAAAAATAAAGGTCGACGTCGGACAGCGTAAGAAGAAGAAGTATCGTTCTTATATTGATCTATCTGTTTGTTTCGCTGTCAAAGACGTGGTTTCTGTTTTAACAATCCGTGTAGTAGTGTATGCATGTTCACACTCTGAGAAGCACTGATCTCTGATGTCTCCTTACACAATCCGCGTAGTAGTTTATGTATGTCCATACTTTGAGAATCACAATCTCTGATGTCTCCTTACACAGTCCATGTAATAGTGTATGTATGTCCACACTCTGAGAAGCTCTAATCTCTGATGTCTCCTTACACAGTCCATGTAGTAGTGTATGTATGGCCACACTTTTAGAATCAATAATCTCTGATGTCTCCTTACACAGCCCATCTAGTAGTGTATGTATGTCCACACTTTGAGAATCACTGATCTCTGATGTCTCGTTGCTCAACAGGTTGACATTTATCCAGACAAATACTTCGATAACGTCATTGCCAACCTCAAGCACGTCGCTATTCTCAACCTGAAGAGGCTGAAGGAGCCTGTAGACAGAACTAAGTACGTCATTAAATATGAATGCACTAGGAATTGTTGACTTATTGTGCACTAGGAATAGTTGACTTATTGTGAATGAACTAGGAATAGCTGACTTATTGGGAATGAACTAGGAATAGTTGACTTATCGTGCACTAGGAATATTTGACGTATTGTGAATGAACAATGAATAGTTGATTTATTGTGAATGCACTAGGAATAGTTGACTTATGTGAATGCACTAGGAATTTTTGAGTTATTGTGCACTAGGAATTGTTGACTTATTGTAAATGCACTAGGAATTGTTGACTTATTCTGAATAATGTAGGGATAATTGACTTAATGTGAAATTATTAGGAATAGCTGACTTAATGTGAAACTAGTAGGAAAAGTTAACTTGTTGTGAATGTAGTAAAAATAGATAATTGACATACTGTTAAAATAGCAGAAATAGTTGACTTATTGTAAAAGTAACAGAAACAGTTAACGTATTGTGAATGTAGTATGTATGTATGTATAGTTCACTTTTTGTGAATGCAGTATGGATAGTTCACTTTTTGTGAATGTAGTACGAATTGTTCTATAATTCATCTATCTGTCCATACCCTTAACCATCTACAGATCAATCCACCTATCTATCTACAGATTAATCCAATTATATATGCATCCATCACTTCATCTCTGCCTCCACATCTGTCTATCCACGTATTCAGCCACCTATCCATCAATTACCTAATTTCTGACCCCATATACCAATATATTCATCCACTTATCCATTCACATATCCATTAATCTATCCATTATCATATCCGTCCTTCCATCCAACTATACAGGTATCTATCCATCCAGGACTTCATCTCTGGCTCGATGTACCTATCTATCCATCTACTTATTCATCCACTTAACCACCCATCTATCCATCCACCTATCCATGCATCCATGACTAGCCCCATGTACCTATCTATACATCTACTTATTCATCCACTTAACCACCCATCTATCCATCCACCTATCCATGCATCCATGACTAGCCCCATGACTAGCCCCATGTACCTATCTATACATCTACTTATTCATCCACTTAACCACCCATCTATCCATCCACCTATCCATGCATCCATGACTAGCCCCATGACTAGCCCCATGTACCTATCTATACATCTACTTATTCATCCACTTAACCACCCATCTATCCATCCACCTATCCATGCATCCATGACTAGCCCCATGACTAGCTACATGACTCCATGACTAGCCCCATGTACCTATCTACCCATACATCACTAAATGTCTATCCATCTGTACCTGTACTCCTCTACTATAAAGCTATAACATTCTACCTGTCTTCCTTGTTTGCAGGTGGTCTACCACGCCAGCTGTTGTCAATGCGTTCTATAGCTCCACGAAAAACCAGATCAGTGAGTATGCGATAAGCTTGCTCTGGCTGTATTGTAGTTAGTTAATTGTTTAATACTGATAATGTTAGTAGTAGTAGTAGCAGCAGTAGTAGCAGCAGCAGCAGTAGCAGCAGCAGTAGTAGTAGCAGTAGTTGTAGTACTAGTAGCAATAGAGTAGTAGTAGTAGTAGTAGTAGTAGTAGTAGCAATAGTAGTAGTAGTAGTAGTAGAAGTAGTTGTGGTAGTAGCAGTAGTAGAAGTAGTAGCAGTAGCAGTAGTAGAAGAAGTAGCAGTAGTTGTAGTAGTAACAGCAGCAGTAGCAATAACTGTAGCTATAGTAGTAGTAGCAATAGTAGTAGTAGTAGTATTAGTAGTAGTAGTAGTAGTAGTAGTAGTAGTAGTAGTAGTAGTAGTAGTAGTAGTAGCAGCAGTAGTACCAGTTTTCAGGCATGCCTGACTATAGGATGATAGGATCAATGAAGGCGATATAAAAAGGGATAATTTTGTTCACGCACAACTTTCACTTGCGCACTCAGGGTGAGGCCCTTCCATTGCACTTTGTTTGGGCTGGCTTCTGAAACGCAGAAACCTAGCATACAGCCGCACACATACATCCAAGCACTGGTTTATGCGTCTTAATATCGCCCAATTGACTACGGTCTGGGGTGGAATGGACGCGCCTCCACCAGTAGGAACTAGTGAGGTAGACACGTAAAATAAAAATAAAAAACCTGACTTTTCCTGAAGTTGCCGAAGATAGAAAATCATGCCGATCGTTGATTTCTTTATACCATCATGTATTTGTCTTCTTCTTCTTCTTCTGCGTACACAGTCAGACAGTAACCATTATTTTTTCGAAAAAAGCGGCGGTCGTCCTGAGACTCTCGCCACTACCATAGAGCTTGTCTTGCAGTTCCACTGGCAATGGCCACATCTGCTCTCTCTGATCCCCGTATGTCGGGCAGTTCTGCAGCAGATGTTCAGTGGTCATTTTACCAGTACCGCACGGGCATTCGTCGGTACACCCTATCTTCAATTTATTGAATAGGTGGTACCTCAGTCTATTGTGGCCAGTGCGAAGTCTGAAGACAACGACCTGCTCTCTTCGGTTCAACTGGTAATAGGCATCGTTTTTGGTGTAACCAGTATGTTCGGTTTCCCATTTGGTCATGTACCTGGCTTTGATAAGCCGTTTTGACTCTTCGTACGTCATACTGGTATCTGTTTGTGGTAGCCTTGCACCTTCTTTTGCCAGTCTGTCTGCCTCCTCGTTGCCTTGGATGTTGCAGTGTGACGGAACCCACTGTACCACTACCCTTTTTGGTGCGGACAGCTGGCACAGTTTGCAGAGTGCTGCTCTTAAGTCATTAAGCTCAGTGTTTTTCTGGCTTTTTAGCGCTGTGACTACGGCGAGAGCATCTGTCAGCAAGACTATGTGGCTCTCGTTTTCACTGTGTGTTGCCATTTCTTCCACTGCCGCCCTCAGTGCCTCTGCCTCCGCTCTGAAATTGCTTGTGTACTTACCAGTAGCGAATGACAGTGTTATTTTTCTATGTATTTGTCTGATGTTCCCTGCTTGTGCTGTAGTTTGGATGTTTTCACTGAGCTGAAAGTAATACTTATTCGCACAACGACGAGCTGTGTGTTTGCCTCTGGCTTCTGGCGGACTAGAAAGTGTGCAGAGTACCTGCATTTGGAAGTTGCTTATATTTAATCAGAACAGCGCATTTGGCTTCAATGACTGGTGTCCTATCGTTCACTTTCATTTCAATCCAGTCATCTGATTTAACAGTTATTCTTTCAAAGGCAGCAAGTGCAGTGTTATGGATGATATTTCGGAGATGTTGCCATGTCTCTATAACAGAGTTTCCATGATGTCAGATATTGTGATATTCCTCAGAAAAATTGTTAAATCTCTTGATCAACGCATGGTCCGACATTCTGCCAAGATTGTGTCACTGACATCGAGGTTCTCTCGAGGGCTAACATGTCCAGCATCCACGCATTGCTAGAAAAGCACTACTAGGATGGAACGCACACCTCGTCCGTATGTCAGACGAGTGGCTCCCAAAGAAGCTCCTCTACGGCGAGCTGAGAGGGATGGCGCGAGAAAGGGTGCCCAAAGAAACGTTTTAAAGACAGTCTGAGAGACTCACTGAAAAGTTGCCATATAGATGTCACCATCCATCAAAAGATCGGACTGGAGATGCTCAGTCAAAGCGGGTGTAGCTTCATGCGAAGACCACCGTGTTGTGAAAGCCCAGAGCAGACGTTAGACCCGGAAATCACGAACAGCTGAAACACCATCACCTTCTACAGACCTCGTGTGTCCGTTATGCAGGAGATGTTTTCGTGTCCGCATTGGTCTGTTGGGCCACATGCGCATCCACACCCAACATGGAAATCTGTGAGAAGGATGATGTCGGCGGTCAATATCGACAACGATGGAAAGCTATTATTTTAAATTAAAGGTATGAAGACTAACTGCAAAAATCATGTCCGTAATATCGAGACAATGTTAGGGTTGGGGCACCGTCCGAAGGGTGACAAAGAAAACTAAATCCACGATCGGGCCTCAATACCTTCGTCTGGAACAAAGAACAAATCAAAACAACTAACAAATCACAAGGGAAACCAATATTTAATGTATGCCAGAGATACAATACGGTTATACTTGAAGGTCGTTACCAGAAAGTGGCCAGGGATGTGGGAGTCACTGTATGCCAACTATGAAAAAAAGAGTAGACTAAACAATAAATGTTCAATATACACATACTAAACGAGGAGAAAACCACATGCACAATATTCTCGCTTTCAATCAAACCACAAAACACCAAATTAAGCCTAAATGGCAAATTCCTGCAGCCAAACGACAACCCAAACTATCTGGGAGTCACATTTGATCGGCGCATGACATGGAAAAGTCAGATCGAGAGAAGCCGAATGAGAGCCAGAGAAAGAATGGCAATCATGAGGAAACTTGCTGGCACAAGCTGGGGAACAGACGAAAGCATACTAAAGAAACTGTACACTGGAAGAGTGAGACCAGTTCTCGAGTATGGCATTGCGGCATGGACAACAGCAGCAAAGGCGAACTTCGATAAAGTTAGCAAACTTCAAAACCAAGCCATGAGAGTTATAACAGGAGGCATGAAGTCAACGCCAATTGTAGAACTTGAAAAGATTACAAAACTGCAATCCATGACCGATAGAAGAGACTGCAGAGCCCAGCTGCAGTCAGAGAAACTCCGAAGACTGACTGACCATCCAATGCACCAGAGACTAAACAATTTGGGAAATGGGAAACTAAAGCGGAGAAACTTTGCAGAAATAGCCAAAGCAAAGATGCACGAAGATCCCATAAACGCACTAACAACACCAAAGCCCATCACTACTGTACGAAAACCTACCTGGAGGCAGGATATATTTCCAGAGGTGGTAGAAAATATACCAGGTATTGGAAACAAAAAACTGCCAGACTGAAAAAGAAAGGAGAGATACTACCCTAAGCTTTATATCGAAAAACTACCCAAGCATGGACTGGACCCATGCATACACCGACGGTTCTGTAACAAACACTACACAGAACGGAGGGGCATGAGCATTCCTGGACCTACTAAATGGTACAAAAATAACACTGTCATTCGCTACTGGTAAGGACACAAGCAATTTCAGAGCGGAGGCAGAGGCACTGAGGGCGGCAGTGGAAGAAATGGTGACACATAAAGAAAATGAAAGCCATACAGTCCTGCTTACAGATGCTTTCGCCGTAGTCACAACGCTAAAAAGCCAGAAAAACACTGAGCTTAATGACTTAAAAACAGCACTCTGTCAACTATGCCAGCAGTCCGCACCAAAAAGGGTAGTGGTACAGTGGGTCCCATCCCACTGCAACATCCAAGGCAACGAGGAGGCAGACAGACTGGCAAAAGAAGGCGCAAGACTACCACAAACAGATACTAGTATGACGTACGAAGAGTCAAAACGGCTTATTAAAGCCAGATACATGACCAAATGGGATTCCGAACATACTGGTTACACTAAAAACGATGTATATTACCAGTTGAACAGAAGAGAGCAGGTCGTTGTCTTCAGACTTCGAACTGGCCACAATAGACTGAGGTACCACCTATTCAACAAATTGAAGATAGGTGGAACCGACGAATGCCCGTGTGGTACCGGGAAAATGACCGCTGAACATCTGCTGCAGAACTGCACGAAATACGAGGATCAGAGAGAGCAGATGTGGCCATCACCAGTGGAACCATAAGACAAGCTCTATGGCAGTGTCGACAGCCTCAGGATGACCGCCGCTTTTTTCGAAAAAATAATGGTTACTGTCTGACTGCGTACGAAGAAGAAGAAGAAGACAATATACACATACGAGGCATGTTCAAATGAAACCGGACCAAACTGCAACAAGTAAACATATGTACGATGCGCATGATGACGTAACTTCTGGTGTATACAGCACATACCAACTGTCAAGTTTGCAAAATTTCATTATCCTCCGATTCACAGTTTCCTCAGCTGACCGTTGAAAATATGGCTAGTGTGAAACGGAATTCGTTCAGCGCTGATCAGCGAGCGGTGATTCGGTTTCTAACAGCTGAAAGATGTCGACCAGTTGACATTCATCGCTGAATGCAGGCAGTGTATGGTGACAAAAGTGTGTCGAAGACAACAGTGAAGAACTGGACAACGATGTTTAAAGAAGGGGGCATCTTTTGAGTATCCCCGAAGGGAGAAGGTACAGTGTGTCGGTGTCCAAAGATCGTCACGTCCTGTCAGGGACATATCATATTTATCTGGATCAGCTATCGCATCAGTCTTCCGTCAGTTTTACCAGCCCATCTGTAGTGATGGTATGTGTGGCATTCCCCGCCACCTGGAAGATCGTCACGTCCTGCTAGCCCATCTGTAGTGATGGTATGTATGGCATCCCCGCCACCTGGAAGATCATCACTTCCTGCCAGCCCATCTGTAGTGATGGTATGTGTGGCATTCCTCGCCAACTGTAAGATCGTCACGTCCTGCCAGCCCATCTGGAGTGATGGTATGTGTGGCATTCCCCGCTACCTGGAAGATCGTCACAAAGGGGCAGAGGTGCAATGTCCGCTGGTCTGCATCTCAGCATCGTCAATGGGGATAAATGATGGAGGATAAAAGGTAAAGAACGAGACAAGGATGTATTTCACCCATGAAGTGGGGATGGATTGGTCCAATCCACAGCATGTACCACTCGCCGGTGGATTCTGCAGCTACACCTATAGGGCTCCATCTGCTCCTCATCCCTTTCGTCTGGCCCCTCTCCAGGGACCTGTCCGTCTTGGGTAACCATGCCAGGAGTAAAACTTCCGCCGACATAGCTCCTTGGATCATTGAGGCGCCCAAGCTCTCCAATCTCGGCAAGGTAGGCTTACATATGGAGAGAAAAACCGTATATAGAACCAAACCACGTAAAGGTCACGAGATCACCATCAAGGATAACAAGAAGATGATAACACATAAATATTACAAAACAGACACATTACAAGAGAAAGACATTTATAGAATAGCTTTTGGCTACTTACCTGGTATCAGACACTGATTTGCTTGATTGATAACTAGGATTCCAGTACTCTACTCATTTATCTGTTTATTTTACTAATCAAAATGCCAAATTCATTGATCGTTGTATTGTTTTGTCAATCACTGACCACACTGTCAAGCACTGACCACTTTGTCAACCACAGACCACTCCGTCAATCACTGACCACTCTGTCAGTCACTGACCACTTTGTCACTCACTCACCACGCTGTCAATCACTGGCCACTTTGTCAATTACTGACCACTCCGTCAATCACTGTCCACTCTGTCAGTCACTGACCACTTTGTCAATCACTGACCACACTGTCAGTCACTGACCACTTTGTCAATCACTGACCACTCCGTCAATCACTGACCACACTGTCAATCACTGACCACTTTGTCAATCACTGACCACTCCGTCAATCACTTACCACTCTGTCAGTCACTGACCACTTTGTCAATCACTGACCACTCCGTCAATCACTGACCACACTTTCAATCACTGACCACTTTGTCAATCACTGACCACTCCGTCAATCACTGACCACTCTGTCAGTCACTGACCACTTTGTCAATCACTCACCACGCTGTCCATCAACGACTGTTTTATCAATCACTGATCAAAGATTTCAGAACACAAAGAAGGACATGCTTACCATTTTCATCCATCACGGAACAACCATGCCTAGGATTTACCCTGATTAGGCATATTGTCTATAGTGCAGGTCAGAACATTATTATCCAACAAGAAAAAGATGTTTCTGTCACATTCCAAGACAAACAAAACTATTACATTGACAAAACATTACAGCAAAGATGCTACATTTGTTTTACAATGACAATTTGTGATCTCTGGAACATTTCTTCTCCAGTGTTCCCAGCAGCCATCTTACAGCCACCATTCTATAGCAAGGACTATCCAAAGTGAGTAACCTTGTGTAGTATAGTAGAGATGATAATGGCTTGCCAGCTAGCACAAACTTTATGACACATTTATTTCCTATCCTAGGATTCATAATCCATTGAATAGATTGGAGGGATCTCTTGAGTAGATTGTAGGGATCCCTTGAGTAGATTACAAGAATCTCTGAGAAGATTGTAGGGATCCCTTGAGTAGATTGTAGGTACCCTTTGAGTAGATTGTAGGGGTCCCTTTAGTAGATTGTAGAGATCTCTTGAGTATATTGTAGGGATCTCTGAGTAGATTGTAGGGATCCCTTGAGTATAGTGTAGGGATCTCTGATTGTAGGCATCCCTTGAGTGGAATGTAGGGATTTCTTGAGTAGATTGTAGGGATCTGTGAGTAGATTGTAGGGTTCTCTTCAGTAGATTGTAGAGATCTCGAATAGATTGTTTGGATCTCTGAGTAGATTGTAGAGATCTCTTAGTAGAATGTAGAGATTTATGGGTAGATTGTATGGATCTCTGAGTAGATTGTAGAGATCTCTTAGTAGAATGTAGAGATTTATGGGTAGATTGTATGGATCTCTGAGTAGATTGTAGAGATCTCTTAGTAGAATGTAGAGATTTATGGGTAGATTGTATGGATCTCTGAGTAGATTATAGAGATCTCAGTAGAATGTAGAGATTTATTGGTAGATTGTATGGATGTCTGAGTAGATTGTAGAGATCTCTTAGTAGAATGTAGAGATTTATTGGTAGATTGTATGGATCTATGAGTAGATTGTAGAGATCTCTTAGTAGAATGTCGAGATTTATGGGTAGATTGTATGGATCTCTGAGTAGATTGTAGAGATCTCTTAGTAGAATGTCGAGATTTATGGGTAGATTGTATGGATCTCTGAGTAGATTGTAGAGATCTCTTAGTAGAATGTAGAGATTTATGGGTAGATTGTATGGATCTCTGAGTAGATTGTAGAGATCTCTAAGTAGAATGTAGAGATTTATGGGTAGATTGTATGGATCTCTGAGTAGATTGTAGAGATCTCTAAGTAGAATGTAGAGATTTATGGGAAGATTGTATGGATCTCTGAGTAGATTGTAGAGATCTCTTAGTAGAATGTAGAGATTTATGGGTAGATTGTATGGATCTCTGAGTAGATTGTAGAGATCTCTTAGTATAATGTAGAGATTTATGGGTAGATTGTATGGATCTCTGAGTAGATTGTAGAGATCTCTTAGTGGAATGTAGAGATTTATGGGTAGATTGTATTGATCTCTGAGTAGATTGTAGAGATCTCTTAGTAGAATGTAGAGATTTATGGGTAGATTGTATGGATCTCTGAGTAGATTGTAGAGATCTCTTAGTATAATGTAGAGATTTATGGGTAGATTGTATGGATCTATGAGTAGATTGTAGAGATCTCTTAGTAGAATGTAGAGATTTATGGGTAGATTGTATGGATCTCTGAGTAGATTGCATTGTGTCATTAAACTTGGGTTGCAATACTGTATTGGCTCGAGAATTGAGTGCGACCTCCCACAAAATAAGGAGTAAATATGCCACAACATAAGATTCCCACATGTACCTTACATGTTGTTACAGAATGGGAGAAAACAATATTAGAAAGATAGATAAGGAAATGGACCTAGGGGTTTTAATAGATCATACAGGAAAGGTGAGTGAGCAAGTTAAGGTAGCAGTGAAAAAGGCAAATGCAATGTTAGGTATGATAACAAGAAATATTAAACATAGGAGCAAGGAAGTGATCGTCAAACTGTATAAAGCTTTAGTTAGATCTAGATTGGAGTACTGTGTACAGGTGTGGAGTCCTTATCATAGAGGGGACATAAACATGCTAGAATGAATACAAAAAAGAGCGACAAAGATGATAGTGAGATTCCAGAATTACAGTTATGAGGAACGATTCAGAAAAACCGGCCTACAGTGTCTCGAAGAGAGAAGAATTCGTGGTGACTTAATATAGGTTTATAAGATGATCAGAGGAATCGATAAATTAGACTTTAACAAGTTTTTTTAAAATACAGCCACCTACAATAACACGAGGGCATAGCTACAAGCTGACTAAAGAGAGGTCCAGGTTAGATATTAGGAAATATTTTTTTAGTCAGAGAGTGGTGTCTGCTTGGAATGCATTGCCAGGGGAGGTAGTGGAGGCAGGGACAGTTAATGCATTTAAGAATAAACTGGATGCGCATAGCTTTTAGAGCAAGGTGATGTAAATGTAACTGGTTGTATACAGACTCTGCAGGGTCTTCTAAACCAGTATAAAGACGTTAAGTATTAAGTTAAGTATAACGTTAAGTATAAGTATGTGATGGGCCATTAATGAGCCATTTAGTAGGATTGACTTCACATTAGTATTGAAAGTCTAGTCTAGATGTGACACTCATGTCAATTTGAGGGATCAAGATGCTGAGCAGCGCTGAGCTGTAACGGTCAGCAACCCATAGCTGACTACCAAGCCTTTAACAGGACTTCGCAAGTAGCAGGATGTATTCCGGAGAATGGAATGCGTAGTGTCGCTAGTTTACAGTTTGATTGCGATATTTGCAACTTTCGGTCCGACACATCCGTCTTCGGCGGAGGTGGGTGTGTGTGTGTGTGTGTGTGAGAGAGAGAGAGAGAGCGAGAGAGAGAGAGAGATGTGGTAACAGGAACAGTGAGAGCGCGTAAATAAACGGGACAAATAGTGTGGTCTAAGAATCTAGGGTAGAAAACTCTCCAACTTGTGACATATTCCCCCGCCATTCCCACAAGCCAAAGCCTGCTAAGTTTTAAAAAAAAACTCTAGAAACAATACCCTCATATGTGATGAAAGAATACAAGATTCATCAACTCCATTTTCCAGAGATGTGAAGAAGAACACACGTGTAATGACATTGAACAATTTTCAAAATATTCTCGTTCGCCGTGTTTTTTATTAAGGTCTACACATAAAGTTCAGGTCTGTGGATTAAGGTTCCTGTGGTGAAGAGCTCTTCCAGGTTTCCAAATAAATTTGTGGGTAGGTTTATCTCCGTGGGGGCTTTGCTCAGTATGCAGTTTCCAAGGCATGTAAAGGTCTTGCAGGACATGTTCGACCGTTCTCTGATATAAGGTTCCTGTGGTGGAGAACTCTTAAATGTTTCCAAATAACTTTGTGGGTAGGTTTGTCTCCGTGGGGGCTTTGCTCAGTATGCAGTTTCCAAGACATGTAACGGTCTTACAGGACGTGTTCGACCCTATGGGCTGCTTGTCCGCACCTAGACGTTCCTGAAAGGGTACATTTGAGTGTTGAAATCGCTAGAAAACAGGAGCAGCCTCATAAAATTCCACAAAACTGTGCAACACAGGTCTTCTGAAAGCACTAAGAAGAGACACAACGCCATCAAAACAGACAGCCGAAACATCGAAGCATGATGTAGACCGTACTACATTAACCTTTCTTAGTCAAAGGCGGAAATCCAAAAGATGTACACAGCAACAAGGGAGACATATCGAACCTAATGAAATCCTCCACGTCAGCAAGCAGTCTAATCCAGGCACAGCTTCAGGATAGCTATATATGTCCTTTAGACGCCCTATGGGAAACCTCTAACAGTTCAGCTATCAAAGTGGTTTAATGAATGTCTCGAATCCAATCACTACAAATTCTTGACGAGCGGAAATCCTCAAAGTGTTCTAATCCACAAAAATGGAGATACTCAACTTCTGTTGAACTTCCGTCCAATTGACCTGCTACCTATAACATACATGATATTAGCTAGAGTCATTGCTAACGAAATCGACAGGTAATTCGATGAACACCGCCCTCCAGAACAAGCTAAATTCAGGACATAGTTCTCCTCCATTGACCACCTCCATATGCTCAATCAACTGATGAAGAGGGCATGCAAACTGTGCATACCCTTAAGTTTTGTATTTATATATTACGAGAAAGCATTTAATAGCATCGAAACCAATGCTGTGGTAAACCCTCTCAGAAAATAGGGCATCTCTGAAACCTATATCAAAGTGATCGAGGAAACCAATAAAGACTGCAATACAACCATCCCGTTATACCACCCTCACACTATACCACCCTCACACTATACCACTCTCACACTATACCACTCTCACACTATACCACCCTCACACTATACCACCCTCACACTATACCACTCTCACACTATACCACTCTCACACTATACCACTATCACACTATACCACTCTCACATTATACCACCCTCACACTATACCACTCTCACACTATACCACTCTCACACTATACCACTCTCACACTATACCACTCTCACACTATACCACTCTCACACTATACCACTCTCACACTATACCACTCTCACACTATACCACTATCACATTATACCACTCTCACACTATACCACTCTCACACTATACCACCGTCCAGGATATGTTCCGATAGCAAGACGAGTCTGACAGGGTGACACCATCTCCTCAAAGCTATTTAGCTTTCGAAGAGACATTCCAACAATTAGACTGGATCGACAGAGGCCTAAATATAGATGGCGAGAGGCTCACCCATTTACGATTTGCAGACGGCATCGTGCTAATCAGCCATACAATTGAGGAAGCCCAACATTCCTTGAACAACCTTAATGGGGTCAGCGGCGCTGCTGGTCTGTAGATAAACAAATTAAAGCAATGCATCAGAACTCGTTGCTGCCCAAAGCGACATGGAGCTGGGAGAGGAAACCATCGAGGATGCTCACTCCTTTATCTACTTACGCCCAGAGGTAAATGCCAACCTCAAAATGGAACACGATCTGTATAGACGACGAGAAGCAGCTTAGTATTTCTTCCCCTTCATTAAGCCGATAACCCAAGGGATGAAAGCAACCACGGCAAGGGCGCACACTTTAAATGATATGGTCATTCCAGCAATGATTTACTCATACGAAGTGTGGAAGTTGCTCAAAAACAGACGCTGAGAAGTTCCGAGTTACTGAGCGACGCGTACTTAAATTTTGATATGGGATATGATTCGAAATGAAGAAATTCGACATTAAACTTTGTTTCTATACATCGTGGAAGCATCGATAATGCGCAAACATCACTGGACCGGACATGTAGTACGTATGTCTGACAACAGATGGACACAATGAAGAACGTTTTGGTTGGCTGTGCCTGTACACGTCCACTGGCTGTCCAGCTTGGCGAGATGGACTAACCAAAGACCTAGATCTTCATTGGTACAGCACTGCACAAGATTGGAACGCATACACTTCCTCGCATACGGCATACTTGCCGGACTGACGCCGAGGATAACGTAGCACTGTGTGTATAATGTAAATAGCTATGTAATGGCTATGTAATCATGGTTAGATTAATCCTCGACCGATTGAAACCCCAAGCAGAGAACATCATTGCCGAGGAGCAAGCAGGGTTCAGACAGGGAAGAGGCACTACAGAACATATATTTAATTTAAGGCTACTAAGCGAGAAATATCTAGAACAGCAACAAACACTGTATCATGTGTTTGTGGATTTTAAGAAGGCGTTTGATTGGGTATGGCATAAAGCGCTATGGGCAACCACGAGGATGTATAAAATCAACGGAAATATTATAACGGTCCTTGAACACCTGTATGACAAGGCATCCAGCGCAGTTCTTGTGAGGCACTTGGAGGTCACTTTGGTACTGTCAAGATAGGGGGCCGAACGATTACCAACCTTCGTTTTGCAGATGACATCGACGAGTTGGCGGGTTCAGATGCAGAACTCCAGGAATGGGTCAGAAGACTCGATGAAACAGCTCTTGACAATGGTATGGAGATAAACGCTGGAAAAACAAAATTAATGACCAACAACGACAGGGGCTTCAACAGCAGGATAAAAGCTAACGGTCAGGAACTCGAAGTGGTTGACCGTCTTAAATATCTAGGGTCGATTGTCAGTGATGAAGTATCAAAATGTGAGGTGTTGGCCAGAATAGCACAGACAATATCGACGCTTGCGCGGCTTAACAAAATCTGGCAAGATAAACGGTTAGCACTGTGCACGAAAATCAGATTAATGCGTACCCTGGTCCTGTCAATATTCCTCTATGCTTGTGAGACATGGACAGTTACAGCTGACCTTCAACGAAGGATACAGGTCTTGGAGATGAGATATTTCCGACGACTTTTAAACGTCACGTACAAAGATCGAGTTACAAATGAGGAAATACGAGAGAATTACAACAGCAATAGGGCCTTTCGAAGATCTCTTGGCAACTGTCAAAAGAAGGAAACTCGCTTGGTACGGTCACATTTCTAGATTAAATGGTCTTGCAAATACGATCCTCCGCGGAAAGGTGCAAGGCAGACGACGAAGAGGCCGTCCCAAAAAGAGGTGGGAGGACAACATACAAGAATGAACCAATCTCTGACCAGAAGAGGCACAGGCATCGGCCGCTGACACAGAAGGGTGGCGTTTGGTTGTGAGGATGTGTTCTTGTGTGCCTCAACGACCTCACCGGTTATGGGATGACCTGACCTGATCTGACCACTGTGCACCGACAAAAGAAGTAGCATTTGGCAACAGGCAGTGTCCTTCCACGTGAAGCTGTACGGAAGTGCACGAAGCCTTGTGTCGACTGCTGCCTTCGTTAGAGCCATTGAAGTCGTAATATGAAGACGAACGAGGAAGAAGAAGAAGTAGTAAAGTTAAACATTCAGTGAACGTGTTCAAAGTGTTGTTTCAAGATTAGTATTTTGAAAAGTGGACAAAGTCAGACTTCTCTAAGGTATGTCAAAACTGCTAATTGCTAACATAGTTTGTACCTGAATGAAGTTCAACCCTGATATTACTATCCTCACAGAAGTATGAACAGTGACACCACATTCCATAAGACAAGTAATGCAATTGATATGAAGGACAACATGAAGACTGAACCTCTATCTAACAATTCATCTGTCACTGATGACGATGTATATGGCCCTATCTCAATTATATATCTGCCTTCAAAACTCCTCAGAGTAAACAACTACCCACGCACACCACACACGCCACTCTAACAACACCCACGCCTCCCACACACTCCCTTCTAACAACACCCACGCCTCCCACACACGCCACTCTAACAACACCCACGCCTCCCACACACTCCCTTCTAACAACACCCACGCCTCCCATACACTCCCTTCTAAGAACACCCACGCCTTAAACACACTCCACTCTAACAACATCAACATATCCACACTCCCCTGTGACAACATTCACGACTCCCACACACTACACTGTGACAACATTCACGACTCCCACACACTACACTGTGACAACATTCACGACTCCCACACACTCCACAGTAACAATATCAACATATCCACACACTCCACTCTAACAACATCCACACCTCCCAATCACTTTACTGAAACAATATTCACGACTCTCACACACTCCACTGTGACAACATTCACGACTCCCACACACTCCACTGTAACAATATCAAAATATCCACACACTCCACTCTAACAACATCCACACCTCCCACACACTCCACTGTAACAACATTCACGATTCCCACACACTCCACTCTAACAACATTCACGACTCCCACACACTCCACTGTAACAATATCAACATATCCACACACTCCACTCTAACAACATCCACACCTCCCACACACTCCACTCTAACAACATCCACACCTCCCACACACTCCACTGTAACAACATTCACGATTCCCACACACTCCACTCTAACAACATCAACATATCCACACACTCCACTGTAACAACATTCACGATTCCCACACACTCCACTCTAACAACATCAACATATCCACACACTCCACTATAACAACATTCACGAATTCCTGAATCTGTTATGTTCTTTTCGATCAAGTTGGCCATAGTTGTTTCTACATTTGTTAGTTTTTCTTTTAGCTTGGAATAAGGAACTCCTTTGTTTAAGGTGATGATTTGTTTTTTCTTTGTGTTTCTACTTTTGCTAACTTGTCGCAGTGTGATAGCATCACTATAGCACAATACTGTTCTTGGCTTTTAGTTCGCATGGGTATTATTCATTTAGGAATCGATTGATTGATGTGCATTTCAGAAGCTTGAACTATGGCGGTATTGGAATGGTTATCGGGCATGAGATAACCCACGGGTTTGATGACAGAGGCAGGCAGTATGACAAGAAAGGGAACCTGGTTAGATGGTGGGATGATGAGGTTATCAAGAGGTTTAAGGTAAGGAGACACGATATTCTAATTACAATTTCACTTCTGTTGTTTGGGGGAAATGTTTTCTGAGTGCTTCTTCTTCGTTGTCATTTGCTTAGAAAAGTTGTTCTGTTAAGGGTGTGTCGCAGTTTCCAGTGAGGCTACGATATCTCCGCTTTTCGGCCCGACACATCCTTGCACAGCACAGCACATTTTTGGGACTGCGTTTACCTTCCATCTACGAACCCTCTTAAGACAACCAGACTTTACATACAGGCAGTATGTTTCAAGGGTCACCATTTGAAGGTGGAATATGATCTTGGACAACTCTGGCTAGTTATCCTTGCTGAGTGCGTCGTCGGTCCCATTTTGAGTGCTTCCAGTAGTTGCCTTTACAACAGTTGTTGTTGTTGTTGTTACTCTATTGACGAATGACAGTCTGTGTGTTTCTACTTATCAGAATTCTTGAAATGAAACTACCACGGTTCACTGTTTTTCTGTCATGAATATGAGCATTGCAGTCCTTGTATGGTCTACGCTGGATGTTTGTATGGTCTACGCTGGATGTTTGTATGGTCTTCGCTAAATATGTGTACGGTTTATGCGGGATGTTGTATGATCTACGCATGCTGTGGGTATGGTGTATGCCCTTACTCTCCAGATGCTTTGGTGGTTGTTGTCTGTTTCAGCTCACCACATGACACTTCAATTCCCTTGGCACCCTCTTTCATGACCCTTTGACCTACCCTTTGTCCTTCTGATGGTTTCCCATCAAGCACACGTCATATTATATTGCCGAATTTCATCTGCGTGATGTATTCATTCCCATTCTGTCACATTAACCCCAACCTGTATTTGTTGTTGGCGTGTTCTTTGCCATAACTAGTAATTCCAAGAAATCAATCACCGTGTGTCCCATGACCACCACTATCACAACTGTTTCTTCCTCAACAACCACCAACAGCGTCCTATCTACCACCACCAAACATCATCATCTCAACAACCACGAACAGCGTCCTATCTACCACCACCAAACATCATCATCTCAACAACCACCAACAGCGTCCTATCTACCACCACCAAACATCATCATCTCAACAACCACCAACAGCGTCCTATCTACCACCACCAAACATCATCATCTCAACAACCACCAACAGCGTCCTATCTACCACCACCAAACATCATCATCTCAACAACCACCAACAGCGTCCTATCTACCACCACCAAACATCATCATCTCAACAACCACCAACAGCTTCCTATCTACCACCACCAAACATCATCATCTCAACAACCACGAACAGCTTCCTATCTACCACCACCAAACATCATCATCTCAACAACCACCAACAGCTTCCTATCTACCACCACCAAACATCATCATCAGTGCCACCATCATCATCTCAACACCAAGCAAAAACATTGCCACTGTTATCACTTACATCACTTCTACCATCAAAACCATTGCTTAAAACACAAAAATCACCTCCACAACAACCAAAACGTCCACCGACACAAACATCATCACTTCTAAAACCGCAGGGATCACTTCTACCACCTCTAAGATCACTGTCATTATCAGTACTACAACAACAACCAAAATTATTCTTACCGCAACCAACAATCACCTCAACCACAATCACGAACATTACTTCAACCAATACCAACATTACCTTAACCAGCACAACGAACATTACCTCAACCAATACCAATATCCCCTCAACCACCACCACAACCATTACCTCAACCAATACCAACTCAGCCACCACAGAGAACATTACCTCAACCAATACCAACATCACCTCAACCACCATCACCACCACGAACATTACCTTAACCAATAACAACGTCACCTCAATCACCACCACGAACATTACCCCAACCAATACTAATATCCCCTCAACCATCATCAACATCACTTTGATCACTATCACCTCAACCATTAACATTTCTACAACTACTACCATCAACATCATCTACATAACCCCCACCACTGACAACATCGCATACATCACCACCACTGACAACATCTTATAATCACCACCACCACCGTACATCCCTGACAGGAGCGTGCCCAGTGTATCATCGACCAGTACAGCAACTACACACTACCAGAAGTCAACATGAAACTCAATGGCATCCAGTGTCAGGGGGAGAACATCGCTGACAATGGTGGTCTCAAGGAAGCTTATATGGTAACACTTGTCTCCCTTTATTTGACTTATGTTCTGCCTTCGCCCCAGGACTCCCTCCAACAGTCATGTCTGTGTCTGTCTTGATGGGAGGGATTGCGCTGCACTGTGTTCTGTGCCCAAGGGCTCAGTGCATCCGCCTTCAGCTATAGCAGAGAGGAAATGAGGTCGCTCCTAAAGAAACTAACGAACGAAAGGACGGAATAGTGGATGATCTAATCCTACAAATTTCCACCAACCCCAGGTCTAAAAATGTGCCTAGACCTATCGAAGATCCCGTGTACACGCTGTGCACGTAAAAGAACTCTTTAAAAATCGAAAAGAGTATTGTTGTCCGGTCAAAATAATAATGTTCACTTAGCATCTTGGGCCTGTTGCGTCGATCGACCACTACCATGTGCAATTGCTGAGGCTTGTAGACAAACCTCGTCCACTGCCACGAAATCAAAGCCGGAACTTCCTGGTCCCGTCGAACCACGTGACCAAATACAGACAGGCAGCGGCGGACCAGAGTGTCCGAGATGGAGGGAAGACTCGCCTTTGCAGATACCTCGATATTACGGACGACATCGAACCACCGGATACGGAGGATGCTTCGCTAGTTGCGCATGTGAAAGGCATCGAGTCTTGATATGTCCGTTTAAGTAGGGTCTCCAAGCTTCTGAACCATACAGGAATCACACAAGTGATACGTATGTTGGATCAGAGAGAGAGTCTGCCATTATTCCACACCCAGCGATGGTCGTTCATAGCGGAGGCAGCAAGACCCATTCGCCTTTACATGTCAGGCGCACTACGTCCATTGGACGAAAAAGAACTTCCTAGGAATGTGAATTCATCGGTGCGCTCCACCGTGTAACCATGGACAACAAGGCTATGGGAACCAGTGTCGGAGTCAAGATTCTGAATTTTCTTCATGGCCCAAGATATTGATAGGCCCAGGTTTGATGTTTTGTGATCAAGTTTCTCGAAAGACTGTTGCAGCGCCGTATTGTCTGGGCCGACTAGAACTAGGTCATACGTATAGTGAGGTTTGTGATGAAAAGAAAATATGTATCCGTCCCGTGCTATCTCAAATCATCTCGACTAACACGTCTTGCCACTGAACCAAGGCAGCTTCTGACCAGAGAGTGTGCGATTGATTATAGTTCAAATCTTCTTCACTTAAATGTATTTAATTCGCAAGCCACAGTGGCAGCCCTTCGATAATTGGAAAGAGCTCTCCATCATGACGTTGTCACATCATCGTTTAGCGATGGGCTACGTATTGGCTTTTTTTTCCTTCAGCATGCATTTGGTTTTGTTCTTAGTTATTAGTCGACCTGTACTTCAACAGGGGGAGATGCCCCTGTGCAGGTCCCAGCTCTGGTATGAGCTGGATGTAGCCGGGAGAAGGGTTTCCTCGAGCAACTTAATACTCCACTGCGTTGGGACGAGTGATTACGGTGGTTAACCGATGTGCAAGGCCATCTCAATAGACTCAAACACTAGAGCAAAGTAGACCCACAGCCTGCTAGGCGCTATCTATGCTGCTCTAAACAAACCCCCTAACCATGGCATATGTTCTGCCAAGTCACATAGTTAGTCGCTTCTTACGACATGTTCTCTGTGAGGCAGTTGTGCAATTCTTGTCTTTGCCATACACAAAGACCCCGACAGACGACTCAGGGTTTGGTCTAGCTTTTGGCTGTTCCCAGAATACTTGCAAGACAGCTGTTGTCTTAGCTGCATCTCCTCAGACAGCTGTCTTACTGAACAATCGAGCCTACCCAACCTTATCTGTGAATTGACTTCAACTTAACACATAGTGTTCTCTTGTGACGCAGGGTTGTAGCTGTTGTTATCCACTGATCACTATGTTGCCCGTCTTCTTGTCCTGTCACCAGACTGTTTCCTATACTGGACTCTATTTCTGGCGTTGCACTGGGACTGGTTTCTGTTGTTATTGTGTCTATTAAAATGTTTAAAAACAATGGTGAAAGCGTACATAAAGTCATAGTTGTGATATTATTTTAAAATGATATGTAATTCCATCAGTTTTTCGTATCACATTTGGACAAGGGAGATAGGATTATATCGTTCTCTTGGAAAGAGGTGGTCCACTGTCGCACGTGCTGTCTAACACAACCAGGATAGAAGTGGTTTCGTGGGAGACAAAAATAGGACAACTGCCACACTGAGACCATATCGTTAGAGGCGAATAACAGTTCAGGATAACACCTGAAGGGTAGAAGAGTCCAACTCGTTGATTTTGCAACACCCCACTATCTCTTCATGTCAACATTGTGCTGAGTGTTGAGTAGCCTTCCATGCTTCACAGAAAGTTCTACAAACAATTACCGGCCCTATATAATGATCCAAGAATAAAGAGTGTACGTCTTTGAACAAATACATGCCATGTCATCAAACTTTTACAGTTTGGGGAAGTCAATCACATGCACAACAAACCTGGCAGGCGCCTGGTAGGTAACAGTGTTATTATTATTTTCTCCTTTTTCAGGCCCTAAATAAATCGTATATCTGGATTTTGGAAAAAGGCAATGTTAGAGACCTCAATGTCGGCTCCACAAGTTAGCAGTTGACATGCCACGACAGGGACTGAAACTAATCGTATAAATGCCCCCCCCCCCCCCCCCCCAGTCTGAGAGCAGAGACCAGACTAGTCTCATTTGTCCACTTATCTAACTCGATGACTTTGGGAGGTGCAATCTTCATTTACATGCCATCTGTGTGGCATTTATTTTCAACCCATGACTCTGTAATGGTTCTTTAACGAATTCAATCTATTTTTTCCTGGTTTTCCTCTTGTTGTGATGTCCTGGTGTGTTACGACCATGCTGTGGTTAGGTTTAGGGGCACTTTCAAACTGTTCACCATAGAACAGAACAGATCACCATAAGCTACAGCAGATAAATGGTTTTTCTAATCCAGAATGTCCTTGTTTTCTCTTACAGGCATATCGCAAGTACGTTGACCAGCACAACCACTCGGAACCACGCCTGCCTGGGCTCTTGAAGTTTACCAGTGATCAACTTTTCTTTATCAACTTTGCACAGGTCAGTAACCTTTGACCTTTTTTCTTCACTTCTCAGACTAGTCCACGGGGCTGAAGGTGCAACACAGTAAATGAGCCCTAGTAATAATTGATATAAACTTATTTATCTTATCGACATTAACAACTACCATAATGAACACTACCATCATGACCACTACCATCATGACCACTACCAAAATGACCACTACCATAATGACGACTACCATAATGAGCACTACCATCATGAGCACTATCTTCTGCTTTGTTTCTAATAGTGCAGATAATGCAGCTTCTAATGTTTGCATGTTCAGGTTTGGTGTGGCGTCATGAGGCCAGAGGCAGCTATTAATAGGATCAAGACGGGCGTTCATAGTCCAGGACGGTTCAGGTAAGGGGTGGTCCATATAATCTCTTAAAACAGATATGTGTACAATACAAGTTAAATATGCTTAGTCTGATTCGACATATGTATCTACAAGGGCATTAACCCATGTGCGTGTCCAAACTCGTGTGCGAGTTGATAGTAGCTGGGTGCATTTCTCTGCTTAGCGGACTGGGCTCGAGCAGTGCTTTGTTTTTTGGTTTTGTGCTGTCTCATCTCAATTTCCAGTCGATTCCGTCTCCGGTACAGGTTTGTCCAGTGGATGGCTAACTTGTTTGTTTTGGGATCGCGAGTGTTTTTTAAGAAGAAATACAAAAAAGAAAGCAACTAGAATTTGCTTTGCTTTTTAAGGGCATCACGCTGTATTGTGCTTGGTAACAAAAGGAGAAAATTCTGACAATGTTACTATTCTGCTTGATGTGACTGTAACTGTATACCAAACACAAAAGACGATCAGCCATAGCTTATCTCTCCAGTATGTCCCTTCACTTCCTCAAACTTGCAGATTGGTGGCGTGTACAAGGGGGCCTCAAACTAAAACCTTAAAACTGCGATAGTAATTCGAAACAGTGTAATATCAAAATGTAAGTTGGCAGTCTCATTGATAACAACTTCAAGAGTGACCTGCATGTGGTATCACGGCACAGCCTAGCCACATGACATAGCAGTGGTCATTTGAATATGGCTGTCCTACTAATGATATGTAACAAAGAGGAGCAGTGTTCTGTTAGCCGTATTTTTTAGCAATGAAAACATGAAACCTATTGAAATTTATCAGCAAATGCAGGCTCAGAATGGTGATGTATGCATGTCACTCTAGCAGGTGTACCAGTAGAGTAGGAATTTTCGAAATGCATGAATTCTGAAACATATTGTTCTCAACTGAGTTAGGCCCACTGAGTAGTAACACTAAAGTTAGGCCCACTGAGTAGTAACACTAAAGTTAGGCCCACTGAGTAGTAACACTAAAGTTAGGCCCACTGAGTAGTAACACTAAAGTTAGGCCCACTGAGTAGTAACACTAAAGTTAGGCCCACTGAGTAGTAACACTAAAGTTAGGTCCACTGAGTAGTAACACTAAAGTTAGGCCCACTGAGTAGTAACACTAAAGTTAGGCCCACTGAGTAGTAACACTAAAGTTAGGTCCACTGAGTAGTAACACTAAAGTTAGGTCCACTGAGTAGTAACACTAAAGTTAGACCCACTGAGTAGTAACACTAAAGTTAGGCCCACTGAGTAGTAACACTAAAGTTAGGCCCACTGAGTAGTAACACTAAAGTTAGGACCACTGAGTAGTAACACTAAAGTTAGGCCCACTGAGTAGTAATACTAAAGTTAGGTCCACTGAGTAGTAACACTAAAGTTAGGCCCACTGAGTAGTAACACTAAAGTTAGGCCCACTGAGTAGTAACACTAAAGTTAGGCCCACTGAGTAGTAACACTAAAGTTAGGCCCACTGAGTAGTAACACTAAAGTTGATTGGAGCAGATGAGCAAATCGTGATGAAGTTTTGCCAAGTGATTGTGAATAAAATTAGTGCACTTCTTTACATCATTCAAAGTTCAGCACACCCCATCATCCATGATATGCTCCAATTCCACAAAGTGTCTGCATAATGAGTGCTACGGCAGTTGACTCAACTCCTGAATTGAAAGGATATGGTGCTTGAGTGGCTGGCTATACACTCAATCAAAAGACAGGTTTTTTTTTTCAAGTAGGTGATAGGGGACTCACTTTCAATGGAGATTACGTTGTGTATAAATTTTCTAAAACACATTTTGAAGAAATCAAATTTTACAAAGTTTTCATTTGAAAGCACTCTGATATAATTTCAATAATCAATATAGTATGTCTGCAATCAGTCCTGCGCTTTAATGGGAGATCCATGCTCAGATAGTTTCAGCCCCTGCTCAAAAGTTCACACCTAGTTACAAACAATTTTATTTATCAAACTGCATCCAGTCATAACCAACAGAAGTGTGTAATTAAAAGTACTTCACCTTTGCCACCCCAAAAAGTATTTGTTTTTTTTTGTGTTTTTTTTGCGTTCGATTTATTTCTCTAATCCCCAAGGCGGTGTGCGTTGCACTGTGGTTTTTATTTTGCGCCTGTCGGCCCAGTGCATCCGACTTCAGCATGCATTTTATGCAAGGGTCTGCTTCCTCCTGCATTTTCTAATGGTTTGCTTCCCCGGGGTAACGGCCGGTGCTGTGATAGGGATCGAACCCAGCACCTTCGGTTTGTGAGCCGTGCCACTTAACCACTAGGCCACGCCGTCCCCAAAAAGTATATAAAAAAAGAGCATTTGTTTACCAAGAAAAAGTTATACTCTTACTAATCAACATTAATGCACAATTCAATTTTACATAGAGTACAATGACACAATTTGTAATAAAAGACCCAGTTAACACGTTAGTGTGGCACATTGGGCATTTGTGTTAGACCCATATTTTTCTTGACCAGCCATACACTAGGGATGATGTGGTCAAGATCACGCCGGTCGAGTTCACTTTCCCAGATTATTCTGGTACCCAATTTTTTAAGCTGGGTCGACCCACAGAAGTTGATCTGTGATTGGAAAAATCCCTCACCAACTGGAACCAAACCACTCAGTGCAGCCAATGTACTAACCACGCGATACTTCGGCTCACACAACTTGTAATAGCATTTATAAATAAGAGTACAATATGCATTTACATTTAAAGACAATGGTACAAAAATACAATTTGTAATATTTATAAACAAGGGGACCAAAATACAACAATTTGTAATAACATTTATAAACAAGTGTACAGATACAATAATTTGTAATAACATTTATAAACAAGGGTACAGTTGCATGCATGGAGGAGCGCGTGGCCGAATGGTTTCAAGACCTGCCTGCTGACAAGGAGGGAAGCGGCTCAATTCCCAGTATGGTATATGTCATTTTTCTGTTGGGGGTGAAATAAACAAACATAGCCAGCACACAACATGGCGAACCCAAAAAAAACCTCGACTACCACAGCAATAGGAAACAGTCGTAGTGACAGTTGACAGATACAAGAATGTGTGATAACATTTATGAGGGTACAATGATAAGTTTCTGTATGGTGTATTTATGTGTGTATGCACCCAGCGTTGTGCAACAACTCCGAGTTGAGTTAACAATTCTGAGGAGTGTGTGGGTGTACAACCTCCACTACCAATATAGAGGGTCTCAAATGATCCACATCCGTCAATTCCTCTGTTTCAGTTTTGCAATAAGACATGACATACACTCAGAGTTGTGCAATGTCAGGTAATCGTTGATTTGTGTAGGTTAAATTCATTACATTTATATAGATCACCACTTTTTTCTCCATCTCTCAGAGTCATCGGAACACTACAAAACTTGCATGCATTCTCCGAGGCCTTCAACTGTCCTCCCGATTCATACATGAACAAAAGAGAAAAGTGCATGGTCTGGTGAAGGCAACAACAAGCAATTACTATTAGGCAAGCTCCAGATGGGAGGGATAACGTGCGCCCCCATGAAGAAACTGTTCAGTGCAGCATGAATGGGAGACTGAATCATACCAATTGAATGATATTTCACTACTTGTACAATGGCTGAGATTATGTTGTGAGTGTTCACACTGCTACTTGTGACAGTGAATATGAAGTCTGAAAATGAAGTGGTGGCATTTTACAAAGTGTCATCTGTTCCTTAACCTCACCGTACAGTTTGTGAAGCTCCACTTTAAATTAGAGTGATGGTAAACAAATGCTTTGACATATACTACTTTGGAGAGGGCTAAGCAAATGTAACATGTTGAGAATTTTAAATGTGATGGGTAAAATTTGTGATGATTCACGCTGAAATAGGAGAATCTTCATAATGAAGCGTTGTTATGGACAATATGTTGTAATATAAAGCATCAGTTGCTAAACTTTGACTTTGTGATGCTGCATGGAAACCAAGAGTTGAAAACACCCTCATCAGGAAAACGCATGTTGTTTGTTATAATTATTTTCATATTTGAAGGTGACTTATGTGTCTTGACAAAATGATATATATCCGTTAATGCTATTTGAAATTTAGGTTTTTTTTTTAAAATGCTGGTTCGTTGTCCCTGTTTTGTTTTAGTAAATCATCTTGCACTTAATGGAAGCTTTCAAAATGAGCAGGTGTGACACAAACAGAAAATCAGGCTAAAGTCAGTATATTGATATGTTTATGCCAGGGTCCTCAAATGAACCATCTTGTAAGCTGTATGTAGAACGTGTAATCGTCCTAGGGCCACATAAATTTAATGGTCCAGGGGGCATATGATATGTACCAAGGGACACATGAGGACAAGTTAATGAATCAAAGGCAATATTATGGTAAGTTAATGTACCAAGCGCATCATAAAAACAAGTTAATGCACCAAGGGTTGCAGGAAGGTAACGTGCATAAAGCTTCACATGAAAACAAGTGTATGTATCAAGGTTCACAAGTAGACAAGTTAATGTATCAAGGTTCACAAGTAGACAAGTTAATGCACCAAGGATTGCATAAAGACAACATGCATCAAGGTTCACATGAAAACAAGTTAATGTATCAAGGTTCACAAGTAGACAAGTTGATGTACCAATGTTCACAGGTAGATAAGTTAATGTACCAAGGTTTACATTAAGACAAAATGAACCATTTCTCCCATGAAGACACGTTAATGTATCAAGGGTCACATGAACACAAAATGTACCAAGGGTGACATCAAGACAAGTTAATGTGCCAAGTGTCACATCAAGACAAGTCAATGGGCCAAGCATTAAATGTAGACAAGTTAATGACCAAGGGCAGTATGACGTCCAGTTGAACTACCAAGGGCTGCATGACATCCAGTTGAACGATTCAAGGCCATATACATGTATCTGCCAAATCGACAAACATCTTTGATAATATGATTAATAGTAAGACTGAGTTTTATGTGACTACCTACTGCTATTCATCATTGACATTTGGTCTTATTGAGTCCATATAATAACTAACTAATGTTAGATACTGACGAGAGTGTGTAATACTACGCTTATTTTACTGTTCTTAAGGCTATTTCATAATCACACTCTCCTGTCTAAAAGCATGGGAGATCAATTGAATCTAAAACCATCTGTCCTATTATTATTATTTCAACACTTAGTATATACTATGCCCCAGCCATCATGACATTGTAGGCCTGCCTTCCTCCATACATCTTGCCTTCAATCTTCCAGGTCCTCCTTTTTGAGTATGGGCCTAATGAATGATATTTGTATTCTTGTCAAATTTAGTGCAGACAGTAATCTGTTAATCTTGTGCTTTATCTTCATGCCATTGCTTAGCTGTCAAAGGTACACATAGTAATCTCATGACATGAGAAACTGCAATTCTGCATGTACAAACCACATCACCATTTTAATTGTCACTATCTCTCCTCTTTCTCCTTGTGATGTAGAGGTAATAAAATGGAACTTTTCATGAATCCTTGTGCAGGAGCCACATTTTGCATTACAATTTTAGTATATGTACTGCGTGAGCAGTATACATATCTATAAAACAATATTGGCTCTTTAGAACTCTGTAAGGCTCTCTTTCTTACTTATATTGCTATAGACACTTTCAATGCCACGAATCGCTTTGCTGGATTGTTTTTGTTTAAATTTCCTGACCACCATTTTCATAGCAATCCTGCTCTTTATGTTAATTTTCTTCCATCTTCTGCTATACCTATTCCAAAGGTATGTGATATTGAACACTTGTTCTAATACCTACCCCTCTGCCTTATTCTCACATTTCTTCTTCTTCTTGTCCCATTCTCACTCCAGCCAGAGCATAGGGTCACTACCAGTCAGCCTCCTTTAGGAAGCCTGTGCCAAAAAACTTGTTATGCTTTTGCAGTGGTCCAGCAACCTGTATTAGAAGATGAGGTCACTAACTTATGCACCACTATCTTTAGTCACCTTTTACAACAAGCATGTTCTTTTCTTTCCTCTCTAATAAGAGGTATCGGGATCAAATCTATCAAATTTCACATATAGTCAATACCTTCTGTTTGGATCACAATATTTCACTTGCAGTATACTTTGTAGTATAATACCATTTATCTTGCACGTACAGTATACCATATCCCACAATGTGGTGCCACTCACATTAAGGGAGACATAATAAGCTTTGGTTGGAGACATCCAACAGGTCCAGAGACGGATTCACATCCCAGATTATTCATTCATATCACACATCTTCACTTTGACGAAAATGAAATATATTTAGTATGAAAAGTTATATTTCAAGACTTAGTTTACTCATACATGTCAACTATTGTCAGATAAAACTTTATACACTGTACTACATGAAATAGTGTTCTTTTCTGTGTGATGGAGGAGTAGGGGATTGTTGATGCAATAGGCAGACATTTATAGATTCTGTTAGGTTCTGCTCTGTTAATAATCAACGTCACTGCACTACAGGCTGGCCCATAGGTGCTCAGTACCTCTCAGTAAATTGTGAAGAGTGAAGATACTGATAGTTCCTGTAGCTCTCTGGTTATACACATGCCTACTCCATCCTCTTTGGCTCCCTTCCCTACTAGATGAACATTATGATTTTAAAACTTTGCAATTTGTACATTGCTGGTTCATCAATTGCAGGGTCCTAGTCCAAGAGATGGGCATTGGTAAACTTCAAAATTTATCATCTATCTATTGCCAGTATTTCCACTGTGAATGCCACTGAGGCAAAGATGTCAGCTCTTTCATTCCCACAGATCCCAGCATGGCCAGAATAGTTGATTCACACAAGATTTCAAAGGTTTGAGGTCTCTATATTCAATCATGCTACACAGCGATGCTGCACCTTCCAAAGCAAGGACTGAGAGTCAGAGATGATTACAGCGTTAATTAAAGAGGTCTTAGATAGCCACCTCAGAGCAGAAGTCACTGCTACAATCTCTCTACTCTTATACTGGAGGTGTTGTCCTGTATGCCGCAGCACCCCTGTCGTTTGTACAGTAATTTGTTTCTGTAACACCTTGACATGATTATGACCTGCCAAGCACATGCAGTACCATGATATTTTGTCTGTTGCAATAGGGATAGTTTGATGCAGTGGTCCTATTCTTTCCTCTTCCATAAAAAACATTAGTATCTATAAGGAGACCAAATTGAATGAACCAGCACAAGAGGATGACAAAGGATTGTCAGCACAATGTCCTAATCATGCAGATATGAAACACCTTTACACATATCATTTATCTGTCACTCCAGATGGCGGAGTTTAGGTCCAACATTGCATTTGGTTTACCTTAACCAGCTTTTAGAGAATCTTGGATCCATTTGTTTGCAGCTTGGTTTTAGTAGCAGTGGTGCTTACATGGTTGGGTTGTTAGCACCACGCACAACTTTCCTTAGTTGCCTTTCACGACATACCCATAAGGAAAATGTTAGTCTATTATGTTTATCTCAGTGACTATTTGGAGGTCGAGACAAGTCCAATGAGGAGTGATCAGCAGCACTACCTAAACCCACCTGATCCAGCCATCAGTCACTTTTTTCCCCCATATGTTACAGATTCAATCTGCATCCTTTATATTTAACATATATTAACTTTATGGGATCCCCTGAGTGACAGAGCTTTCACAGCAAAGGGATAATTAATTGTCATCCCCAAACTGCAGTATCTACTATGGGACTGCTTTGTTCAATCTACACCACCAAACTAAAAGGAATGGGAAAGAATTTATGATCCAAAACCTCAATTCACATCCAACAGTTTTTATTATTTGTAACCTTGAATGTAGAAGGGTTGACATAAGCCTGATTTTGCTGAATTGTGTCACATATGTTACCAAAACACATTCTTATAATAAATTGTATCTGAAGCACAGTAATCATTTTTACTTTGTTCATTTAAAAAGCACCCAGAAAAACATACCTCTTATTTAAGTCATTGGATGGGAAATGTTTACCTGTTCTTAATTCCATCCAGACAATGACATCTGTTGATTGCTTGTGAACTCCATGGCTGTCTTTCCTGTATCACATCGTTCTCTGTGATGTTAATGCTCTTTCAGACAAAATCTTCATCTCATATATTGGCCAGTCAAGTTACCATGAATACTTCCTATCTGTGCCAGAATGGATGCTGCTGTATGAGATAAATGTACTGGTTCAATGTTCATCATTATTATTAATGCAAATATAATCACACTCAACCCTCCATTCAAATATAATCACACTCAATTATCCATTCACACGATTCCAAATTATCATCAGCTATCTTCACCATAAAAACAAAGTAGACTAGCAGCCAAAAAAAATCGCATGGACAGGTATTGTTTTCCACACCAAATAACTAAGAAGACATTTGTTTTATTTGTCTGTAGCTGAGAATCATTAAGGCACTACATGGTCTACGCTTGATGATAGAGAAGCTATGAAGTACTAGTCATAAAAATGCCTCGATCAAACTACATCTTCTTCCTCTTCTTCTGTGGGAGTTCTCAATATTCCGCTACCAAGCCCTAAACAGGGCTTTACAAGTAGCAAGATGTAGTCCGGAGAACGAAATGCGTTGTGTCGCTAGTTTACAGCTTGACTGTGATATTTGCACCTTTCAATCCGACATATGTCTTCGGTAGCAAACTACATCTATATTCCAGTTTCAAGATGAACACGAGGAGAAAGTCTTCACTAATTTTTGGGGGGGTGTTAAGTTGGTTGAATCCTTTAACCTGGTTTTTTTTCTTTGTAGCAAGATGTTTTCAGCACCAAGTGGACAAGTTTTGATTGAAAAGTACCTATTGCTTCATTTTCAAATATGTTTTTTTGTGTACATGTTTTCCTAGTACAAAAATACTTGTCTCTGTGATCACTGTTTCAACTAGTCTGCATTGTTGACAGCTAGCCTTGCAGTTTTCCCATTTCCTTACTTATCACCATACCGTCTTCTTTGCGTTCAGGATCTTTTGGTCATGCTATATCTGCCCCCCAGCTATTGTCTCAGCTCCTCACACTCTGGCCAGGACTGGTATCTCATTTCCTTATAGAATGGGCATTCCTGTAGAATGTGTTCAGGGCTCTGGCCTCCTGTTCCACATGGGCACTCATCGGTGTGTGAGATCTTCAGTCGGTATAGATGCTCTAGTAGTCTGCAGTGTCCATTTCTCAGATGAAATAAGGTAGTTTGTTCATTTCTTTTGAGTTATCCCCATACCTATTTTGTGTGCAATTCAAATTTCGTTTATACTCGAATTGATCATCACAATCAGTTATCATGTATTTGTTTCAAGAGCACTTATAATTCACACATTAATCAAATCTTATACTATTTTTGTTTTTAACTCAGCCTGTAAAAGGAGTTACAGATGTAATGAAGATGGCATTGCTTATACAAGGATGCTTCAAACAGAAATATGAAAATTGTTATTTCTTCAATTAAAAGATGTGGTACACAGCTGTATAATTTTGTTATGTAATCTCTATTGCATTCAATACAAGTTCCCTAGCACCAACAGAGTGCATGATTTCTTCTATAAACAAAAGTATTTTTGTCACATGCATTACTCATGCACCACCTAATCTTTCAACTCTGGAGTCAGCTGTGGTGGCACCCACTTTGCAGAACTCATTCAATCAATCAAATCAATCAAAGCCTCTCACTACTCTCTGTGCATAGACCATCGACAACCTCTTGCCAGTGTGCTCGGTCCTGGGCTGCTCTTTCTGCCTTTCTGTTAGTCTTAGTCGACCTGTACTTCTACAGGAGCAGATGTCCCTGTGCAGGTCCCAGCTCTGATATGAGCTGGATGTAGCTGGGAGAAGGGTTTCCTGCCCAGCTTAATAAGCTTAATACTCTGCTGCTTTGGGACAAGCGCTTAAGGGGGATGGTTAATTGAGGTGTGAATCCATCTTAATAGACTCAAACACTATAGCAAAGTAGACACACAGCCTGTTACACACCATCTATGCTGCTCTAAACAAACCACCTAGTCATGGCCGGTGTTATGCCATGTCACAGTTAGTCGCCTCTTACGACATGCTCTCTGTGAGGCAGTGGTGCTATTCTTGTCCTTGTCATACACAAAGACCCTGGCAGATCACTCTACCTCTCTCCAGGTGTAATTATTTAATTTTAGCTCCTTTTCACATTCTCTTCTCCACTTATTTTTGGATTTACCTCTTTCTCCTTTTCCCTGAGGATTCCATGTAAGAGCCTGTCTGGCTATGTTAGACTGTGCCTTCTGCAGCATTGGTCCTATCCAGCCCCATTTTCTTCACATAATTTGTTGTTCCAATGATTTTTGTTGGCTCCTTTCTCACTATAAATGATTTTGTGTGCTGAATCGTGACAGTTGTCCATTGTACAGGTATTTCATTCAGTCACTCTGCCATTTATTATCACAACGCATTTTTAACTTCTGCAATCGACTCTTATGTCACTACTAGGTGTCTCTGACACGGTGGAGAACAGTTTGTAACAGAACTCATGCTTTCAGAACTTCCTACTCCACTTGCTGGAATTACAGGCATGCATCACTCTACCGCACCTTTATTTGCCCATGAATTTCGTTAGGTTGCAACTGCTGCTCAACAAACAGAACACTGCTTCTGTTTTGTGCATGTCACTAGTGGGGCAGCCATCTTCAAATAGATATTATGATGTTACATGGCTCATTTGTGCCATCATACAACCTACAGGACACTCACTCTTGAAGTTCTTAGCAACGATACTGCCAATTTATATGACCATATCATGGTGTTTCTAATTTCTTTCGCTATTTTGTTTTCATTTGAAGCCCCCTCGATTGTAGGAACTTTGACACCAACTCTGAGCACTTTTGATGAGCACTATCATATAAATGCCATTACATAAACACAGACATAAATGTTGCTATAACCAATCCTAACACTTAAATTGTTTTTTATGACTTCTTCCACTTTATTCACAAGAGTTTAACAAATTTATTTTTATGACAATGCCCATGCACAGATGTGAGGGTTGAGTGTATTATTAAATTTGGTTTGACATTATCAAGACAAACCCTGTCTAAATGTGTATGTTAAATTAATATGTATATTTACATATATATTACAGTGTTCCTTATTTCTGAAAATATGTGTATTGTTGAAAGTGAAAATGTTATAACATTTCTAACATTAATCTGTCGTTAGTATTTTGTTTTTATAATTGTTCGTATTTGTAGGCATCTTTTTTAATGGATGAGAGATGGAAGGGGTGGTTGTACAGTAATGAATTATTTTCTATTCAAATAATAATGGGCATACAAAACCTGGCATGTTTGGTTTTTGTGTGTACAAAATGAACTTCTCAATCTTAATGATATTGGATGTTCACTTTTTTTAATTTATTTTTTTACAGACAATTTTGTTTGTTCATATCTCAATGATGATGTATATCTAAGTCACTTTATCTTGTCAATGTTGCCATAAACAGTCTGTATTATCATAGATGTTGTACAAACATGAGAAACCATCCTGAGATGGCTCTGGGAAGACAGTGGAATATCAGGGCACTGCTTATCAATTGTCAGTCCTATAAAGGTCAAATTGGATAACTATAATGGTTCTAAATGATAGCAGAGACATCTTTCTTCTGTTTTCAGACATCAATTTCAAATAAATATCTAAGGGAGGTAGTTGTAGGTCAGAAGTTATTGGTATCTCCATTATTTTTAAGGGAAGCAGTTGTCAGTCACAGAATGACATATCGAAGAGATGGACGAAATATACAAGGGTGCTTTTTGAGGACAGTTGCGGAGCCAAACTATCAACATTTGATAATGAAGGACCCAGCATCCTAAGATCAGAGGTGGTAAATGCGATAAAAACTATTAGAAAATGGAAAGCAACAGGGCCAGACTCCATAAACATAGCAATGATAGAGGCCCTAGAGGAATTTGGTATAGATATACTTACTGATCTATCTAATGACATATCCAATACTGGATGCATACCAACGGACCTGAAAACATCTACATTTATAACACTCCGAAAAAACCTCATGCAACAGAATGTTCAGACTTTAGAACAATAAGTCTAATGAGTCACACCATTAATATACTACTCAAGATCACACAAGAGAGAATAAGAGGTAAAATAGAGAAGGAAGTTTCAGAAGAGCAATTTGGTTTTCGAAAGTTTAATGGAAGAAGGGAAGCAATTTTCTGTTTGCAAAATATAGAAATACATAATGATATTTATATTTGCTTTATAGACTACCAGATGGCTTTTGACAGAGTCCAACATGAAAAATTAATTAAATGTCTCCAAGAAATAGATCTAGATGGTAAGATCATAAGACTGCTCCGTAATCTGTACTGGAAACAAACTGTTACGGTAAAATCACGAAATTTATGCTCTCTAAGTATAGATGTAAATGGAGAAGTGAGACAGGGATGTGTGTTATCCCCTGTCTTAGTGGTCAAGCCGTTTGCCTCGTGTTCAGGCGGTCAGGGTTCGATTTCGAGCTGTGAAGGTTGGTCCATGATGTTAATTTATTCCGGAGATCCCTGGGTTCATCGCTGGAGCTATGGAATTCGCACTTTGTGCGATGCTCTCAACAGATGGGGTACCCATCTGCCGAGAGAGACCGAGCTAAAATGGGGAAAAAACCCAATGCAATGAAGTCAAGCCCCCGCTAAAAGTTTTTTGTTTGTTTGTTTTTGTTTTGGTTTTTGGTTTTTTTTGTGTTTTTTTTGGGTGGGGGGAAAGGTTCAATTACTATACTGAACAAATATTCAAATAGATGGAGGGGATGCCAGGGCTTGTCATTGTTGGAGTGGCAATGAACAATTTAAGATATGCGGATGATACAGTTTTGATGGCAAAAAGTGAGCAAGAATTACAGGAGCTTGTGACAACAATATTCAAAACAAGTCCAGAATTTTGATTAGACATAAACATAAAGAAAACAAAAACTATGATAATTGGAAAATGTGACAAGAAACCATGTATGCAGATAAAAATAAAAGATCAACTGCTTGAACAGGTACGGAGTTTCTCCTATCTAGGTCATATAACAAAGAAAGAAGGCTGATGTGAAAAAGAAATCACAAAGAGAATTGGTATGGCCAAGATGGTATTCGACAACATGCGACACATACTGACATCCAAACAGATCAATCATAATTTGAAAATGAGAATTGTCAGGTGTTATATATACTTTATGACGAAGAAACATGGACAATGAATAACAAGCTGGAAAAGAGCATTGAAGCTTTCAAAACGTGGGTATATATAGAAGATTGGGTTGCATTTCTTGGAAAGAGAAGAAAACAAATTTGGAGGTATTGGAAAAGTTGGGGATGAAAAGAGAATTAATAACCGAAATCAGAGTTAGACAGTTACGTTATTTTGGTCTTATAACAAGACATACCTCCTTGTTGAAGACCATACTGAATGGTAGGGAGGAAGGCAGTCGTTCAAGAGGCAGACAATGCTTTAAGTGGGTGGATATCATCATGAGATGGACTGGAAAAAGCTTTTCAGATTATACAATTACGGCAAGAGATAGAGTACACTGAAGATACATTGCAGCCAACCTTCGATACGGAGATGGCACCTGAACTGAACTGAGTTGTCAGTCATAGGTTATTGGTATCTCTAAGAAAGACTTAAGAAAGATAGTTGCGCCTTAATGGCTGCACTCTCACCTCGCTTCAATGTTTGTGTCGTTTTTTGATGTGTGGTGGTTTCTGTTCGGATTAAATTTCACAACTCCTGTAATAGGTGGTATAATAATAATAAATGGCCTTTTTCGTCTATGCAGACGGTCATGAAGCAGGTATATCTTTTTTCACTAGACGGGTCTTTTCTCCTTTCGACATATACGATTATTTTCGAGTCTCTCTCTCCGAGTAGCTTCAAGTCTCTCTCTCCGAGTAGCTTCAAGTCTCTCTCTCCGAGTAGCTTCAAGTCTCTCTCTCCGAGTAGCTTCAAGTCTCTCTCTCCGAGTAGCTTCAAGTCTCTCTCTCCGAGTAGCTTCAAGTCTCTCTCTCTGAGTAGCTTCAAGTCTCTCTCCCCGAGTAGCTTCAAGTCTCTCTCCGAGTAGCTTCAAATGTCGTTAGGCCATTTCGGAGCATGTGGTTTGCACTACAGCTGAGTTTTCCCAAGCACTGTGGTCGATGGAAAAGTCTGGCATTGATGCCTTGCAAACATCTAAGCAGGGGTGTGCCTGGGAGTTTCCTCCCCTCTGACAACTCACCATTCAACATCTGTTTTGGAATGCACTCATTGTCCATTCCACTCACATGACCAAGCCAGGCCAGTCTTTTAGCAGAAGGAAGATTTGCGCGCTGCAGTACTTCTGTGTTTGTTTTCTTGTCTCCTTTGTTTTCTTGTATGTTGGGGTATCTCCTTTGTTTTTTGTATGTTAGGGTTGTCTTCTTTGTTTTCATCTACCGTATGTTGAGATTTTCTCATTTGTTTTCTTGTATGTTGAGATTGTTGCCTTTGTTCTCTTCTACCGGTATGTTGAGATTGTCTCCTTTGTGTTCTTGTATGTTGAAATTATCTCTTTTGTTTTCTTGTATGTTGAGATTGTCTCCTTTGTTGTTTTTTTGCATGTTAGGATTGTCTTCTTTGTTTTCATCTACAGTATGTTGATATTGTCTCCTTTTTTTTTTTTGTAGGTTGAGGTATCTTCATTTTTCTTGTATGTTGGGGTTGTCTCCTTTGTTTATCTTGTATGTTGGGGTTGTCTCCTTTGTTTTCTTGTTTGTTGGGGTTGTCTCCTTTGTTTTCTTGCATGTTGGGGCTGTCTCCTTTGTTTTTTTGTATGTTGGGGTTGTCCCCTTTGTTTTCCTGTATGTTTGGATTCTCTTCTTTGTTTTCTTGTATATTGAGATTGTCTCCTATGTCTTACTGAGGATTTGAATGTATGTCCCCGTGGTCAAAAACTAACATACAAATCGATTGGACTGCTGCCTCTCATTCAGGCGTCAACTGAATATATCTAAATAAAGCAGTGGTTTGTCTGAGGTCATTGGTATCTCTATAGAGATTGTCCATCAATGGTATCTAAATGGTCATATGTGTTCTCACTGTACCTTGCATGTTGAATTGTTTGTAGCAGATGGTCAGCTGCTATTCTGTCAGCAGCAATTATGAGTGAAGAATAATCAGGACCAGATCAAATATATTGATCAAGACCCTACCTCGAGTCCATGTTCATGCTCCTGTGCTCGTGCAATCTGACCAACAAGGTGGTAATCGCCTGTATTTTTCATAATAGGGAACTTACTGAGAACCTTGCATAGCATTATATCTTAGAGGACCTCGGTCCACCTTCTCAGGTACACTTCTGGATGTAAGAAGAGCCATTGTAACCCACTACCAAAAGAATGTCATCAAGAGTGAATTCAGTATGATTGGCTTTAAGTAAGAACAATCAACTGCAGCTATACTCATCATTTAAAAGTAAGATGGCCGCACCCTAGTGGCTGTGCCCTCGACTTGCTCCGGTGTTTGTGTCGAGTTTTCCTATGTTTGGTGGTTCCTGTTTAGATTATATTTTCACAACTCCTTCACCATGTGGTATTAAGGACTTTATTCTGTTAAATTAATGTGCTTTCGATCGGTTATCCTGTTTATTATGCTGCATTTCATGTCTGGCTCAAGCTTTGGGAGACCAGTCCATGACTGAGTTCACCATTCCGCTTAACTGCACACCAGAATTCAGTCCAGACTATCACTACCCAAGGACCTTTCTGCTCGGACTGACTCCGACTTCCTCATGCCCGCCCCTCCCTCCACCGGAGGTTAAACGATACCTCTCCCAACCTCATATTCTCAGCACAACTAGGGTCACGCTGACCAAAAGGAGGACACAATCTGAAGCCTCGGAACACGTTAAAAAAAAGGAAGTTTGACACAAACACTGGTCTAACACATTCCTCGTGGTCCTCATCCTCAGGCTGTGGAGTACACAGTTCTACCTTGGCAGTCTGTAGGGTTTTTCGGTTAACACAGCTTCAGAAGTTGGATATGGTAATTGTCGATCGATGAAATGGGCCGTTGACGCCTACGCGCACATTTTTATTATTATACTCATCGGTAATTTATTCTACTTTGTCGGCACTAGTCCTGAAAAGGACGTTCTGTTACGTAATATCGTAGTTTTCAGTGAGGACGCGATATCTGCAACTTTCAACCCAATATATTTGGTTTCAGAATGCCAATTTATTGTGTTTGGGTTTACCTTCTCTCTTCAATCCATATCCCTTGAGCCAGGCTGCATGTTTGCAGTCTGTTTCCAGGGTCGCCACTTGGAGACATAAGAGTTTGGTGACTATATGACATCTCAATCTATTGTGGCCATTGCAGACTTTAACGATTGCCACATGTTCCATTCTATTGAACTGGTAAGATGTGTTGTTTAGGTGGTGGCCGAGACGTTCTGTTTTCCACATGTTTCTGTATTTAATCCTGGTAAGCTTTTAGACAGCTTCATAATTTCTCTCTTACGTTCTCCCTTTCAACCTGGTGGTATAGAGGCCACTTTCTATATACTTGAAATCATGTATGCAAACACACAGGTGGTTAGCTTGTTGTATTGTTGCCAGATGTGGGGGCTGCCTCATATTTGGTTTTTTTGTAGGCCACTATTGGCGAGTCATTTCATTTCGTTTAATATTTTTTTGCTGGATAGTAATAAACAGCCTGCTCTTCATTTTAAATTGCCACGAGTTCCCTTATATGCACATCACGTACAAAGGACCTCCGAGTTTATATGCATCTCCAATAAGACTAGGTCACAATCTCACGTCTTTTGAACCCATTTAATGCTTGAAACTTGCGAGATTTGAAGACTCGTTTCAGGCTTTTGTTAAATTTGTTTTTAGAGACAAGCACCTTACCTGCCTGCTATAGCAACCTCCGTATCATATTTCATTTATTGTAATTAAATGCCATTGTTGGGATGACCTTTGTATATGGCTAGGACGTTTGAAACATATAAAGAAGAGATGGACACGCATAAACTTTGAATTGCTCAAAGAGCAAAGCAGTGAAGAACATTGACAATCTCTCTATATAACCAAATTCACAACACAGAAATCAGGCTCCAAACCACCTTCAATCATGTCATAGACACTGTGGTGTTACGAATGATCTTCTGTATCATATCTCTTTTGAACTTGAATGGTATTACTAATCATTCAATTGAATGTGCATATAGTGCTGTTCTCCTGCTATGTACGTATTTACTATTCCATGAATATTTGGAGGTGGTTGGTGAATATAGGTATACTTGGAATCCTGGTTTTCAAACAAACAGGTTGTTAATATCTGTTGCCAGGTAGCCAAATGCTATCTGAAGTAGGTATTTTAAAACCTCCTGTGGCTTACTAGGCCTGGAGGAAGGTACAAATAATTTTATTAGACTTTTAACTAAAAATGTTTTTATTTGTCCGGACAGTGACCGTTTAGCATATTTTTTTTTTATATCTAACTGCCAAGGGATTTTTAGCGTGCTCGATACTGGACATGGGAACCCGATCTCACTACCAAGAGATCCACGTAAAATAATCCTGTTCTCCACCGTGATTCCAACACGTGACCTCCGGCACCCAAGGCGGACACCTTATTTCGAGACCGCTGAGTATAGAATATAGGTACTACTTGTATTTTTCTAGTTTTTTTCACCTTTTAAACTTGCATGGTCACAATTTCTTTTCTTTTCCTGTCGCCTCACTTGGTGAAGCATAGGTACAACAATGCATTTGGCTTGCTCTAGCCAGATTTTAGAAAGCCTGCTTCAGGTATCCTGGGATTTTTGTTGTTGTACAATTAGACCTGCAGAGTAGCTCGCTCTTTCATAGTAAATGCCAAGTTGAAGAACTTGCATAAGTTTCATAGCCAGTAAGTGGAGCTGTACATGTTAGTAACTGTTGCGGTGTCTGCCAATAACTTTTCTTTTTCTGTGATGGGTCTTGGGCATGCAAACAGCACATATTGTATGTGCTAAACAAAGTTTAAACCTGGACAAAGAAGGGAACAAGCTATGGAAGCTAGTCAGAGCCATGAACGACGAAACCCCGTCAAATAAACAAATTACTATCAAGCAGGGCGAGAACTTGATCACAGGTAAGAAAGCCGCAAACGCCTTTGTCGATCACTATGCCAGAGCAAACCACATCGAGGTCCCTGCAGATAAGCATACAGACATTAGCGAAGAGCTAAAGGGACACGAAAACATAAATACGGCTCCTGAAGAGCACATGATGGCCAAACTAACCATGCGCGAAATGGAAGAGGCTATGAGAACACTAAAGAAAAGGAAATCTCCCGGAAAAGACGGGATAACAAACGAAATGCTGATGGGGCTGGGCCAAACAGCGAAGAAAAAACTACTATCAGTCCTGAACCAAATCTGGAAAAGGGGTATTGTACCCCAGGCATGGAAGGATGCAATACTGGTACCAGTACCAAAAACAGGAAAGGATAAAACAGATCCGAATGGATACAGGCCCATAAGCCTACTGAGCTGTGTCGGCAAGCTGATGGAACGGATGATAAACACCAGACTGATGTGGCATCTGGAAGAAAAACGAATTCTAATTCCACAGCAAGCCGGCTTTAGACAGCACAGATCCACTGAGGACCAGGTCATCCTCATAGCCCAGGAGATAGAAGATGCCTACCAGGCACAGAAGCACACAGTAGCTGTTTGGGTGGATCTGGAAAAGGCATTTGACAAAGTCTGGAAAGATGGACTTAGAGTCAAGCTGAGAAGAAGTGATGTCTGTGGGAAGATGTACAAGTGGATCAACCACTACCTCAAACAAAGAACGGCCAGAGTCCAAGTACAAGGGCAGATGAGCAAAAAGGTGACACTCGAGCAGGGAGTACCCCAAGGGGGAGTACTGTCACCCACACTCTTTCTGGTATATATAAACGATATTACAGAGAATATACCAAGAAGAGTCCATAGCTCAATGTTTGCAGACGATCTGGCTATGTGAACCTCTGAAAAGAATCTCACCATAGCAAGAAATCGGATGCAAACGGCCCTAACATCGCTGGAAGAGTGGGCGAACTCATGGCTGGTCAAAATAAACGAGGAGAAAACCACGTGCACAATATTCTCGCTCTCATTAAAACCCCAAAGTACCAAATTAGGCCTAAATGGCAAAATCCTGCAGCCAAACGACAACCCAACCTATCTGGGAGTCACATTTGATCGGCGCATGACATGGAAAAGTCAGATTGAGAGAAACCGAATGAAAGCCAGAGAAAGAATGGCGATCATGAGGAAACTTGCTGGCACAAGCTGGGGAGCAGACGAAAGCATACTAAAGAAACTGTACACTGGAAGAGTGAGACCAGTTCTCGAGTATGGCATTGCGGCATGGACAACAGCAGCGAAGGCGAACTTCGATAAAGTTAACAAACTTCAAAACCAAGCCATGAGAATTATAACAGGTGGCATGAAGTCAACGCCAATTGTAGAACTTGAAAAGATTACAAAACTGCAATCCATGACCGATAGAAGAGACTGCAGAGCCCAGCTGCAGTCAGAGAAACTCCGAAGACTGACGGACCATCCAATGTACCAGAGACTAAACAATCTGGGAAATGGGAAACTGAAGCGGAGAAACTTTGCAGAAATAGCCAAAGCAAAGATGCACGAAGATCCCATAAACGCACTAACAACACCAAAACCCATCACTACTGTACGAAAACCTACTTGGAGGCAGGATATATTTCCAGAGGTGGTAGAAAATATACCAGGTATTGCAAACAAAAACTGCCAGAGTGAGAAAGAAAGGAGAGACACTACCCTAAGCTTCATAACGAAAAGCTACCCAAGCATGGACTGGACCCATGCATACACCGACGGTTCTGTAACAAACACTACACAGAACGGAGGGGCAGGAGCATTCCTGAACCTACCAAATGGCAGAAATATAACACTGTCATTCGCTACTGGTAAGTACACAAGCAACTTCAGAGCAGAGGCAGAGGCACTGAGGGCGGCAGTGGAAGAAATGGCAACACACAGTGAAAATGAGAGCCATATAGTCTTGCTGACAGATGCTCTCGAAGTAGTCACAGCGCTAAAAAGCCAGAAGAACACTGAGCTTAATGACTTAAGAGCAGCACTCTGCAAACTGTGCCAGCAGTCCGCACCAAAAAGGGTGGTGGTACAGTGGGTTCCGTCACACTGCAACATCCTAGGCAACGAGGAGGCAGACAGACTGGCAAAAGAAGGTGCAAGGCTACCACAAACAGATACCAGTATGACGTACGAAGAGTCAAAACGGCTTATCAAAGCCAGATACATGTCCAAATGGGAAACCGAACATACTGGTTACACCAAAAACGATGCCTATTACCAGTTGAACCGAAGAGAGCAGGTCGTTGTCTTCAGACTTCGCACTGGCCACAACAGACTGAGGTACCACCTATTCAACAAACTGAAGATAGGGTGTACCGACGAATGCCCGTGCGGTACTGGTAAAATGACCACTGAACATCTGCTGCAGAACTGCCCGACATACGAGGATCAGAGAGAGCAGATGTGGCCATTACCAGTGGAACTGCAAGACAAGCTGTATGGTAGTGGCGAGAGTCTCAGGATGACCGCCGCTTTTTTCGAGAAAATAATGGTTACTGTCTGACTGTGTACGCAGAAGAAGAAGAAGAAGTATGTGCTAAACAGCACATATTGTATGTGCTGTTTCATGTAGATAGATGCAGTTGCGAGAGTTAGGAAATAATATGTTTTATGTGTTTGCTAAGTCTGATGTGTTGTGTTGGAAGATTATGTTCTTTGTTCCTTATATCAGTTTGCTGAAGTTGCCAGTGTTGTTTGGGTCATTTCTTTAGACATGGTATGCCCAGTAGACCCTTCTGGCCATCGTTAAACCATTTCTCTTTGAATATGTTTTGAAGCATTTCTTTCGCATGCCCTGGAATACCAGCTGTCCTAATATAAGTATGTACATCATCTAATTAAAGCCATGTTGTATAACTTTCTGTTTGGTGTTGACTTTCTACTTTACCGACATGTACAAAGTCTACCTGTGTTTGCCATGATGCCTACTTTACCGACATGTCATGTACAAAGATCGAGTTACAAATGAGGAAATACGAGATAGAATTGTCGTGGAGTCAAGGCACATGTGGCAACTTCTATTGACCAAAACCTCAAGACCCTCAAAATACTACAGTGGAATGCGGAGGGAGTCATTAACAAAAAACTTTCCCTAACACATCACCTGCATGAAGGTAAGATTGACGTGGCATGTATCCAAGAAACGCACCTCAACAATAATCATAAATTCTCAATCAGAGGATACCAGACCTTCCGTCTAGATAGAGAAGGCCACAAAGGAGGGGTCCTGATACTGACCAGAAACTGCATACCGAGTAGAGCGGTATCTGTCAATCACACCGGACAAGCAGAAATTGTAGGAGTTGACATAATGGCTCAAGAGACGAAGCTCCGCATTTTCAATCTGTACGGACCACCAAATAGAGACCTATCGCTCTCGAGTATGGAGGTCAGAGACTCCAACTGCATAGTAGTTGGAGATTTCAACAGCCACTCGGAGAGATGGGGATACTCTGACACAGACAGCAAAGGTGACGAAGTGGAAGATTGGGAGATAGATGCAAATCTGTTCCTAATCAATAGGCCGGAGGATAGCCCTAGCTTCTATTCACGAACATGGCATACCACCTCGACTCCAGATTTGGCCTTCTCCACACAGGACATACACCATAAAATAGACCGCCAGGTGCTAAACCAACTGGCAGGTAGCGACCACAGGCCGATCAGGCTAACCATTGACATGGAAGTAGGCCCACAGGAAACAAAACCGCTCCCACGTTGGAATTACAAACGAGCCGACTGGGACAGATTTGCAATCCTGACAGATGGGCTGTGTGAAACCATCAACACACGAAACACCAAAAAGAAGCCCATGGTGGAAAGCCTAAGCAAGGCAATAATGCAAGCCGCCACTGAAACCATCCCAAGAGGAGCTAGGAAAAACTATAAGCCCTACTGGAATGATGAGTTGCAGAAAGTGGAAGATGCAGTAATAAATGCTAGGAACATGGCAGAGCGAGAAAAATCCATGGAGGCAAACATCGCCCTCAAAGCCGCCACGGCGAAGTACAAACACACTCTCAAGCAAACAGCAAGAGAAAGCTGGAAAAATAAAACGGAAAGCCTAAACCTGGACAAAGACGGGAACAAGCTATGGAAGCTAGTCAGAGCCATGAACGACGAAACCCCGTCAAATAAACAAATTACTATCAAGCAGGGCGAGAACTTGATCACAGGTAAGAAAGCCGCAAACGCCTTTGTCGATCATTATGCCAGAGCAAACCACATCGAGGTCCCTGCAGATAAGCATACAGACATTAGCGAAGAGCTAAAGGGGCACGAAAACATGAATACGGCACCTGAAGAGCACATGATGGCCAAATTAACAATGCGCGAAATGGAAGAGGCTATGAGAACACTAAAGAAAAGGAAATCTCCCGGAGAAGACGGGATAACAAACGAAATGCTGATGGGGCTGGGCCAAACAGCGAAGAGGAAACTGCTATCGGTCCTGAACCAAAGCTGGAAAAGGGGAATTGTACCACAGGCATGGAAAGACGCAATACTGGTACCAGTTCCAAAAACAGGAAAGGACAAAACAGATCCAAATGGATACAGGCCCATAAGCCTACTGAGCTGTGTCGGCAAGCTGATGGAACGGATGATAAACACCAGACTGATGTGGCATCTGGAAGAAAAACGAATACTAATTCCACAGCAAGCCGGCTTTAGACAGCACAGATCCACTGAGGACCAGGGCATCCTCATAGCCCAGGAGATAGAAGATGCCTACCAGGCACAGAAACACACAGTAGCTGCTTGGGTGGATCTGGAAAAGGCATTTGACAAAGTCTGGAAAGATGGACTTAGAGTCAAGCTAAGAAGAAGTGATGTTTGTGGGAAAATGTACAAATGGATTAACCACTACCTCAAACAAATAACGGCCAGAGTCCAAGTACAAGGGCAGATGAGCAAAAAGGTGACAATCGAGCAGGGAGTACCCCAAGGGGGAGTACTGTCACCCACACTCTTCCTGGTATATATAAACGATATTACAGAGAATATACCAAGAAGAGTCCATAGCTCAATGTTTGCAGACGATCTGGCTATGTGGACCTCTGAAAAGAATCTCACCATAGCAAGAAATCGGATGCAGACGGCCCTAACATCGCTGGAAGAGTGGGCGAACTCATGGCTGGTCACAATAAACGAGGAGAAAACCACATGCACAATATTCTCGCTTTCATTAAAACCCCAAAGTACCAAATTAAGTCTAAATGGCAAATTCCTGCAGCCAAACGACAACCCAACCTATCTGGGAGTCACATTTGATCGGCGCATGACATGGAAAAGTCAGATTGAGAGAAACCGAATGAAAGCCAGAGAAAGAATGGCAATCATGAAGAAACTCGCTGGCACAAGCTGGGGAGCAGACGAAGGCATACTAAAGAAACTGTACACTGGAAGAGTGAGAAAAGTTCTCGAGTATGGCATTGCGGCATGGACAACAGCAGCGAAGGCGAACTTCGATAAAGTTAGCAAACTTCAAAACCAAGCCATGAGAATTAAAACAGGTGGCATGAAGTCAACGCCAATTGTAGAACTTGAAAAGATTACAAAACTGCAATCCATGACCGATAGAAGAGACTGCAGAGCCCAGCTGCAGTCAGAGAAGCTCCGAAGACTGACCGACCATCCAATGCACCAGAGACTAAACAATTTGGGAAATGGGAAACTAAAGCGGAGAAACTTTGCAGAAATAGCCAAAGCAAAGATGCACGAAGATCCCATAAACGCACTAACAACACCAAAACCCATCACTACTGTACGAAAACCTACCTGGAGGCAGGATATATTTCCAGAGGTGGTAGAAAATATACCAGGTATTGGAAACAAAAACTGCCAGACTGAAAAAGAAAGGAGAGATACTACCCTAAGCTTCATAACGAAAAGCTACCCAAGCATGGACTGGACCCATGCATACACCGACGGTTCTGTAACAAACACAACACAAAACGGAGGGGCAGGAGCATTCCTGAACCTACCAAATGGCAGAAAAATAACACTGTCATTCGCTACTGGTAAGTACACACGCAATTTCAGAGCGGAGGCAGAGGCACTGAGGGCGGCAGTGGAAGAAATGGTGACACACAGTGAAAATGAAAGCCATATAGTCCTGCTTACAGATGCTCTCGCCGTAGTCACATCGCTAAAAAGCCAGAAAAACACTGAGCTTAATGACTTAAGAGCAGCACTCTGCAAACTGTGCCAGCAGTCCGCACCAAAAAGGGTAGTGGTACATTGGGTCCCATCACACTGCAACATCCAAGGCAACGAGGAGGCAGACAGACTGGCAAAAGAAGGTGCAAGACTACCACAAACAGATACTAGTATGGCGTACGAAGAGTCAAAACGGCTTATCAAAGCCAGATACATGACCAAATGGGAAACCGAACATACTGGTTACACCAAAAACGATGCCTATTACCAGTTGAACCGAAGAGAGCAGGTCGTTGTCTTCAGACTTCGCACTGGCCACAATAGACTAGGTACCACCTATTCAACAAATTGAAGATAGGGTGTACCGACGAATGCCCGTGCGGTACTGGTAAAATGACCGCTGAACATCTGCTGCAGAACTGCCCGACATACGAGGATCAGAGAGAGCAGATGTGGCCATCACCAGTGGAACTGCAAGACAAGCTCTATGGCAGTGGCGACAGCCTCAGGATGACCGCCGCTTTTTTCGAAAAAATAATGGTTACTGTCTGACTGCGTACGCAGAAGAAGAAGAAGAAGAAGTACAACAATCATCATACAACATCCACCAGCTCTAGTAGTACAACAACACTCAGTTCTAGTTATACACCAACCACTTCTACTTATACAACAACCACTGAACAACAACCACCATCTCTAGTTGTACAACAGCCACCAGTTCTATTTGTACAATAACAAGTGTACAACAACTTCCATACTACAATCACCAGCTCTGGTTGCACAACAACCATGTTACAATATCCATTGTTTCTAGTTGTACAACAACCCCCATTACTAATTATACCACAACCACCAACAGTACAACATTGTACAACAGCCACCACCAGTTCTAGCTTACAACAACCACCAGCTCTTGTTGTATAAAAACCACTATTGTACAACAACCACCATTTCTAGTTGTGCAACAACCACCATACAAAAACTACCATTTCTAGTTGTACAACAACAACAATACAACAACCACTATTTCTAGTTGTACAACAACCACAATACAACAATCACCTTCAAAGGCTGTAAGAGTCACAAGGCTGGACAGACTGAGAAACGAAATAATCGGTTGGTGCAACTCCGTGCATGGAATACATAGAAAGGCAGAGAATAAAATGGTTCGGACACCTGACAAGAATGCAACCACAAGTTACCAGCTGTTCTTATCTACAATACCAGACATCATGGTTGCAAAGCAAGAGGCAGACCACGTAAAAGATGGTTAGATGGTGTCAGTGAGACACTGAAGAAACACGAAATGACAACATCGACGACAAAGATGCACAGGACAGAAAACTAGTTACTGCACCTCCTCACTGTGTCTAACGCCACAAGTTTATAGATGATGATGATGAAGATGGTGTTGGTTACTAGAATCAAGAATAAAAATATTTTCAATATAATATGTTTGCTCGTATTTGCAAAAATGTTAATACTATATTCATAAGGTATGCCAGACCGTCAGCTTCTACGACAGTCGACATGAGAGTTTACATGAAGAAGTAAAATAATGTGCACGGAGTTTTCTTTCCTATAAGTTTATTTTCTGTACTAGAACACAGTCCATAGTTACCGTAGCGAACTTCCTGTTTCTTCTGACACTTCAAAGTAAAGTGACTAAACCATCCATGAACTTCGGTCGGTGTCTCAGGCAAATGCTTCCTGTAGGAAACTGGATCAATATATGTTATTTACTCCCTAATCGAATTAATCTTCATACCTGAAAACATACTGCACTTTAGATATTGTTGGCAGTTGATCTAGACAAAGTTAAGGTCTGTTTTCAATGGGATACAGTATAATCACTATAATGATGTATTTCATGGCACACAAATTATAATAGCATTTACACTTTGTTCAGTAGGATTTACAAGAGTCTGCTATAACATATCACAGTTTTGCTATACGTGTACAAGAAAATATGCAATACTTCACAAAGTGTATGTCAATTTCATAATGTATAATCATATAGTTCTAAAAGCAACCATACTTTCTTGGTAATTGATCTTCTTTGCTTGGATGTTATGAGTCACTTGATAGAATGCTTCTTTATCATGTGTTCAACCCTGTGATGTATAGGTTCGCTAGACAGAACGATACTTTTTCATGTTTTAGTCCTGTGATCTAAATGTATTTATCTCTAAATCAGTTTTGTGAACAAACTATTTAATACAACAAGGAACAGAACATCGTCTTTGTAAACCAGGAGAAAACATTTAATCGAGTGGAAATAAACAAACTTTTGGAAATCTTAGAAAACTATGTAGTTCAAGTTCGGTAATTTAACTGCATCAGATCAATGTATAAAAATAGCCAAAGTGCAATGAGGCCACGAAGCGGATTCTCAAATTGGTTTACGGGTAAGATGGGTAAGGTAAGGATTTAACACAGCAACGACAGAGACAATAAAAACCAGCAGAATACAGAAGACACTAAATATTCAGGTGAAAAGCACAAACATTAAACAGGTCCGTGACTGGAAACACTTGAATAACTTGTTCACACAAGTTGGAAGGACGGGCAGAGATGTAAAATCAGGAATCAAGTAAGCAAGTTTGGTTTCTTATCAGCCCTTACCATTATTAAGAAAAAAACACATCTCCGTGGAGACAGACAGTTAATTAATAGTATTTTTATACCAACTCTCCACTACCTGTGTCAGATATTTGCTCTCACCAAGACAAGAAAGAACAATCCTGGTCTGTGAAATGAGGTGTTTGAGAAAGACTGTCCGGGTCACAAGGCTGGACCATGACTGGACAGAGTACGAAATACGAAAGAAGGTGGGTGCGGCATCATTCATTGAATACATGTCAAGGCTGAAAATAAAGTCGTTAGGACACCTAACAAAAATGCAACCAAATTTACTAGCTGTACGGATCTACAACACCAGACAAGAGGTTTACCGAGCAAGAAGAATTTGGATAGACTGAGATACTGAAAAATAAAGAACGACGACAACATCTGCCACTTTAAAGAAGGTCATACCTCCCCCACGTCTTCTAGCTACACAAGTGGAGGAAAGTAGAAGATGAAGAAGAAGAAATATGTAAATGTTTGTAAGCGAGAACGGCGTGAATATTCTCTATGGAGTGTTGACGGGTGGCAAAAGAGCAGTCAGTCGGCCGCAGCTAATGTACTATAATGTGTATAATAGGGGCATGAAGATAATGGGCATTGATCTAACATAATGGAAAGACGAAGCTGCAGACCGATCCAATGGAGATGTGCTCTGAAGAACCACCTCAAGCTGAGTGAAAAGAAGCTATTGCAACACGGAGAAGTAAAAGTAAACTAGCAAATGTAGTAGAGAGTTAGCAATCCATAGTCTTATAGTCTGTCAGGACTTGAATAGGCTACTTCTAGTCTGCGCAGTCACCCATTTATGAAAGTCTTTATCCTTTTTGCGTTTTGTTTTGTTTTTTGTTGTTCTTCATGTTTCAGAACCATACAATAGAACGAACTATACATTAGAGTTGATGTGTTTTTTTGTGGGGATTTTTTTCGTTGTTGTGTGTTTCATTGAAAATCATTTGATTTCAATAAGATCCTTAATAATATTCAAGCTCCTCTCGCATTTTACATTCTGAAAGTAATATATGTATCTGGAACTCCTGCTATGTTCTGCTATCAACTTATGAGAATGGTTCCCCTAACACAATCTGATTGCCGGTGATTTAATTTACTCTCATAATCTTTTTCTTCTCTCTGTTTAGTTTTAAGTCTCAATTTATAAAATCTCTCATCAAGGTGAGGGATTCCGTGGCGAAGTGGTTAAACAGTCGATCATGTGGTGTGGGTTCGACTCCGTACTCCGCCGTCTTTTTTCACGGGTACTTGATGCGGAGCCCCCTGCATCTCGTAGTCGCCCCCTAGTCGTCTTGTCCTTGACTTGCCACTGGGGTCGGCGGCACGAGACTAGACAGTAAGGATAAAAAGTAGCGCTAGCAAAATTCATTATGCCATCATCGTCTACGATGGACGGCGGCCTTTGGCTTTGCCTTTGCCATCAAGTATGCTTATTTTATTTTGCATCTGAGTCAAGGGACAAAAGAGCCAAGTCAACGGCAAACTCCAAATCGTAATGTTATTTTGTCAAACTGTGTTGTATTACATCCCTTCTGGTTGGTTGATGTTGAAGTCTTCATAATCCAGTCCACTAGTAAATCAGTTACATATAAACTATACACTACAACTGATGATACAATAGTACTGAACAATCTAATCTTTTGTTCCTTTCATACAAATTGCACTTGTAAATGATGTTTCATAGTTTAACGGGGAAATGTCTGAAGCCGAGACTAGCAATGACATTCCACAAAGCTCGTTCGACTCAGTGGAAGGCTCTGACCAGGAGACCAGTGACAACAAGATATATAACGAGATGGTTCTAGATGACCCTAACAATGTGGTATGACATTTATTATTATCTTATAATGTCATTGTATCTCGTAATACAAGTTCTTCTTCAGTAAGGGATGAAAATCGGTTATTTTCACCAGGTTCAATGACAGGATACTTCATTTGGAGGCTGGGGCCGTGGGTGGGGGGAAGGTGTCTGCTATTTTGCAGTGCCTTTGGTTCTCCTGCTCGTCCACCTTTGGTTCAAATCTGAAATTCCGCTCTAACTTGTGGCACATCGTAAATGTCTGCACCTCATCCCCCCGCCCTCCCTCTATCTAATCTCCGCAACTGCTCTGATACGCCGTTTAATTCAGTTGAGGGTAGCCGAATGGGTATCACTTATCTGTGGCCTTGCGTCTGTTAACTTTGCATATGAAGACTGAATTCAATAGAATACACCGAGCAGACGACGTGTTGGTTTGACGTCATGTGGATGAACATCGGCGTAAGAAGCGCGGTAAGGCACTTGTTAAGCCTTGATGACTTCATCTCCGGTCCTTTCGACTTGTCTTGCTATTGGTTTCAGGTTACCTGTGGCGAGACATGATAACGAAGAATTGCACAATTCTTCCTCACTTTAAAACAAAACAAGGCGCAAGTAACTCTTCCACTCATTCATTCACTAATGCGCGCATACCTTCGTACGTTATACGCTGACCGATCACATGCCAAATGAGTGAACAGAGTGTTCTCCGTCATATGTGATGGATGAACAACAAACCTGTGAATAAAGAATATGATCACTGCATGCAAATGCATGTTGTGAAAGGTGGTTAGACAGGACTGGACATTAGACTAGCAAACTAATTGTGCAAAACATTTCTTCAGAAATCTCCACTGCAAAGAATACACAACGTACCTTCCCATAAGAAGCCATCTACATACGAGAAACAGGAGAACGGCGTGGGCTAGTGGTTAAGTGATACGGTACACAACTCGCAGGTGCTGGGTTCGATCACCAATCACAGCACGGGCCGTTTGCTCGGAAAGCAAACCCTTAGAAAATGCAGGCGGAAGCAGACTTTTACATAAAATGAATGCCGAAGTCGGGTGCATTGGATCGACATGCGCAAAATAACATAGTGCAACGCACACCGCCTTGGGGGATATAGAAATAAGGCGAACGCAAAAAAAACAAACTACGAGAAACATGTAGAACAAAAGATCTCTAGCCAGCTCTCTTTAATCGGGTCGCTTTTCATCATCATTATATCAGTAAAATAAGACTAGTCTTTTACAGCGCTAATGTTGAATCAGTTCTACTATACGGCCGGTGACTTGGATCAATGCTTCTCAAAGTCCTGGCCCTCGGACGGGTGCAGGTCCGATCGCCCTCAGACGACAGTCTCCAAAGGACATCAAGAAATTGGACAACAATAGCACTTTTCTAATAATAATAATAAACATTTACTTGTTTACATATTGCATTATAATTAGTCCTGTAGTTTAATGACTCAATCTCCCGCTACCAAGTCCTGATAAAAGCTTAAGTAGCAGAATGTAGTTAAGATAACGGAAAGAGTTGTGTCGTAGTTTAGAGCTTGGCTGTGATATTTGCACCTCTCGGTCCGACATATCCGACTTCAGCAGGCATTTTTTTAGTTCTGAGTTAGCCTTCCCTCTTCGATCCCATCTCCTTAGCCAGTCTGCTCTGTTACAACCTGTTATCTCGGATCAGCGCGTGGAGGTGTACAAGTGTCTTGGCAGCTCTGGTTCGCTAGCTCTGACACTAGCAGCCAGCTATGGGTCACTGACATGTGTGATATTTATATACAAATCTTCGCTGCTTCCAATGTAACTAAATCAAGTTATATAAAGTATAAAATGTGTTTATCATCAAGTAGCATATTCTTTGCAGAATGTATTATGTTAACACGGCCGCGCTGTAGGACTCTCGATCTTTACCCACTCCTCCAGCCTCCGTCAGCACTTGTTGTCTTCCTAACACCTTTGATGTCGTGTGCCCATCTTCTTATCCGTTTATATCTGCCTCGGTTCCCAGGTACCACATACCACCCAGCATAGTTTGTTTTTTCCCCAGACTATTGTGGTGCTTGACGTGACAAAAGTATTTCAGTTGTCCTAGAAGTAATGCTGTGTGAGCTAGTTTTGCTATATATCTAATTTAAGAGTTTCTGCGTTGTTTTTTGAATCACTGTCAAATGTATTCTGAGAAATTGAAAGATTACATTTTCTTCTTTAGTGTTTGTATTGTGGGCCCCGTTTCGCATTCTTACGTTGCCATAGGGACAATGCATGTCCTCATGTTTGTTTTTGTTGTTGTGTTAGTCTTCTGACATATTTTTCTCACATTATTTAACTTCTGCATTGCCATGGTCACGCTTCTCCTCGGTTCGTTTTCGTAGTCTCTATTTCGTAACAAAATACGGTAATTAATACTAGCAATAAATGGTAATAAAGTCAGAATTGGGTAAACGTACATTTAAGCAAAGTTTAAAACAAATTTTTTTTTTTTATACAAATTAAAGATGATCGAAAAAGAACAATAGTCAATATATTCGGCACCTGTCCTGACTACAATGGATACAGACCTGCCGGTCTGTCACATTGAAAGGTTTAGGAAGGACTGGTTAAGATGATCCTTTTGGTATCTGGGATGTACGAAAAGGACCACTTAAATCTTCCAAGCATTTCGTACAAATCGACTAATAAGGGTTGTGCATGGTGCTAGTATACTCATCATTTGAAACCGTTGAAAAAAATAGGAAACCACCACTGCAAATGCTTCATGTTAATTGGGCCAGATGTAGTTCTGGTCCTGCGCTTCATTTAGAACGAAAATGTCAGTCATGATGGCCTAATGCATTCGATTTTATCACGAATTTTAGCTTTATGTGCTTGTTTTTCTTAGAGGTACGACCTTTGTGCAGAAAGAATCCACACATGGCAAGTCTTGGTTATGAACCGTGTCAATAACCACTTCGGTACACCATCACCGTCTTCTTGAATTCCATCCACGAGACCGGCTGCACTGCTTTCTGTTTTTCCTGTCCTTCTCAGTTGCTTCTATGGCCTCCTCGTTCGTCTCTTTTCATGTGGGTTCGAATCTAGAGCATGTCTTGTTATATTGCCTGGATTCCTTCTGGGTGTGCCACACCTACCTCGACTTTCTCTCATCAGCCTCGACGAAAATTAGCTGTTGCTCATGTCTTTGCTTCTGTTTATCATACATATTTTGTATAATTAGTCTGTGCTGTTGTTTCTGGAAGCGACTCATGCAGAGAAGAGCCAAATTTGACGTTTATTTTTTATTTGGTAGCGGGCTCAGTTGCGCCTTCTACATCTCAAGACGTACTTGAGATGGTGGAATGGAGTTCTCCTCGCTGTAGTGCAGTCTGATGCTCCTCAGTAAACTCATAGATTGCGGTGTCGATCACCACCTATGCCACAGCCTGTTTACAGAAGCACGAACTAGGATGTGAGGTGGGAATCTTGATCAGCATGTTTTATCTTACCTTAATTGCTCTTCGCTCCACAGACGACTAAACGTGCTGGCAATATTTAACTGCTTAATGTAGCTAATGTTGGTCTTCAATGTCAATATTTAAAAAATTACAACAATAATCGCATAGACAAGCATGGCAGACGTGCCTTTAAAATATTCTAGAGTTGCACAGAAGATCCCACATTTGTTTGCTCATTTCAGAACGAAGATAGCAAAGGGAAAATGTCTAGACCGTAGCAATGATGTTTGCCAAGTACGTGTGCGTAAATATGCACGGTCTTCCGACAGATAGCGCTGCTATAGTAGTGCGTTAGAATGTCGTCTGTATGCGACACGCGTTACAAAGAAGTGTAATGGAATTCTTGATTGAGGAGAAAGAAAGTTTTAAGAACATTCACACGCGTTTGTGAGATGTGTACAGAAGCTGTGCCGATAAGAGCACGTTCAGAAAGTTAGATCTTAAGAAAGGGAGAGATGGGACAGCATGATTTGGGCGTGGTCTAGGCTCCCTTCTATACCCACCAATCCAGACACCCAAGGAGGACTGGACGTGTTTTTGTTGAAGATATGTGCTCCACAGTGAGACGTTATGGTTTTCATTTATCAATCAATGGATCAATCAATTGATCAATCAATCAAAACCTCTACAGCTTCTTGTGGAGCATAGGTCTACAACAAATACATACCAAACAAGCAAACACTGACGTGTGGATAAATCTGTTGAAGTTTTTCTGGGTTCAAGGTTCTACAGAATGGATGAAGTAGCCAACCCTATGTCCAACCCGCCTCAGTCGCTCTTACGACAGACCTGGCAGGTTGCAATGTTACCATTCCCCTTTCGGGCCGGTAAAACTGGTAAATACTCGGTTTTGATTGATGATTGGTTTATATTATCGATTAATTTACGATGCTTGAGTGAGGACCAGTGTCCCTTGGGGTATTATAGGGTATCATATTGATGAAGAAAGTACAGGTGCACTGTTTTATTTACTTGGCATTGCCGTCAAGGGAAACCTGCTTGCTCCATCAAGAAAAACTGTAGTGGGGGCTCCCATGCTCTTACTGTTGTAAAAGACGGCAAAGGATAAGATGTTGAAGTGGCACTCACAAAACGTTGCACTCCACAGACCTAGAGGAATGGAATTCGATTAGAACTGCCTCTCACTTAACTTTCTTGTCGGATGTTTGGGGGAGGCACGTTCTCCGATTCTTCTTGCCCTGCCCATTTTTTCCTCCAGCCGGAATATATGGGGACCACTACAGTTAGCTTTTTTGAGAAGTCATGCACCAAAAAGCACTTTGCGCGCTTTCACAGCGGTGGTTTCTGTAGTAATTTGTTTTACACGACGATGCTGCTTTCCCCATGCACAACTCTATATAGTCGTCTTTTACGACATGGACATCATTATCCTTTTTCTCCCAGTAAGGGGCATTGGAATTCACTCAGGAATTATTTTATAATTGCTTCTAATGCACTTGGCTTAATGATTGATGCTCTGTCTTGCCGACTTTGATTGTTTGAGCTGGTTTTGTTATTGATATATCTGATCCTGCAGGATTTGGATTTCAACCATAGCAGGATTGGCAAGATCAGAAACTTAGATGGCGCCATTGCTACTGAGGTAAGTCATTTACTACTCTACCGTCACAAATGAGCGTCTAAGTGACGGGGATGGTAGAGTGTTAGTTTCTCACAGCAAAGGTATCCCCCATTATTAATATCCTCAAGTAGACTCAGCTATACATGGGTACCTTGTTTACTATTAGGTAAAGAAAGACACGAGAGAACGGAACTGGCTACCTCGACTCATAAAAAGCAGTAGTCTAATACAGTGACATTTCTTACACTCCATCACCAACAGCAGTGTCCGCTAAGGGAGTATCTTCACCTTTAGAGATTTCAAAATTGCGACTAGCTGGCTCCATGAGGTCCGCCAAATCTAATTATCTGGCCCACAAAGCCAGTAGAAACTAGTGAGGCAAACATCTAAGCAAAAAAAAACCAAAAAAAAACACACGATGGTATTAACGGTACTTACTTACTTTCCGTGTCGAACCATCATGTTATCCAGTATGCATCCAGTATCCAGCGACATGGATTGCCTTGTCATTTGCCTCCAGCATGTCGCACCTATTGCATGTTTCCTGGAGGTTGGGACAGGTCATCAGGTGGTCTGGGTCCTGTCTTGCGCTGTAGCCACATGTGTCATCATCTGTGTATCCCTAACGTTTCATATTCCTCTTGCTCCGTGATACACAAGTTTGGAGTTTGTTTAGCGACTTACATGTTGTGTATGGTAGATGATGTCCGTGGGTAGGTTTTTCCCGAAGTTCCATCTCTGGGGCCTGCATCAATTCGTGTCATCTCTCTGTACGGCGACTTTCTGTGGTTGTCTGTATGGGCTGTGTTAATGGAGAAAACACATATTAAACGTAAATTAATAGTAAAAGGATAGCTACTTACTTGAGTACTGGAATCCTGGTATTCAATCACATGTGTGTGGCCAAAGACTACAAAAGCTGCAATTCCATCTGGTCAGCATATTGAAGATGCCGTCCCATGTTTTTCTCGGATTGTCTTTAGGACTTTCATGTGGGTAGTTTCTTTTTGTTGTCTAATAGGCATGGGGAAGGTACATGTCTGTGCTACATTCTCCAGACTTTTCCCTGTTGACATTTAGCCTACCCCGTGCTTTTGGTGGTGCTGGTGACTGTTAATCTGTCAATTTGGGAGGTCTTGCTGCAGTGAGATTTCCACCATCAGATCTAGGAGGTATATCAACATCGACAGCACAGCCATTTAAACAAATTCAGCAGTCAATAGTAAATAATAGTAAATAATAAATAAATACATTGCAGAGCTGCAGTTCAGGTGACAGGAAAAACATGCATTGATAGAGCGGTCTCAATTTAAAATGCATGAAGGTTTATATAGGAGTGTGAACTTTGGTTTATCAATATTGTCTTTATGCTGCCCTAAGACTTTTAACTTTGTTTCTTTTTTGGTTGTGATTCTGGGTGCATGTACTTCCCTTCATGTGATTCTGAGTGCATTTTCATCCCTTGCTGTGATTCTGAGTAAATTAACTTCCCTTCATGTGATTCTTAGTATATTAGCTTGACTTCATGTGATTCTGAGTGCATTAACTTTCCTTCATGCGATCCTTAGTACATTAACTTGACTTCATGTGACCCTTTGTATATTAACTTGACTTCATGCTAATCTTAGTACATTAAGTTGACTTCATGCTAACCTTGGTACATTAACTTGACTTCATGCTAACCTTTTACATTAACACGACTTCGGTCGAATTTGTATACTCCAACTTGACTTCGTGTAATTCTTAGTATATAAAATTCACTTCATGCCGTCTTCTTGGTAGTTTGACACCCCCCCCCCCCCTACACATACACAAACTATTTTAGGGCAAGTCTCCTTTCGATAAAATGTGTATTCAATTTCTAAAAATACCAAGAGGGTTCAAGTGAAAACCTTAAAAATGTGTGCAATTTATTAGAAAAGCCACGCCTTTGTATTGTAACTAGTTAATATGGTTGCTAAGGATGTCAAGAGTGTCATGCATGTGCCATTACGGTGCGGGCAAACAACATCATCATCATTATCATCGTGTAGCATGTCCTTTATAGAACGTCGCTCCCATCATAGTATGTCTGAAAGAAACTCGTTCCCTTACTAAAACTCCAGCCTCCGCCACAGTAATACTCAGGCATTCCTGAATATCTTTGTGCCATCGTCTTCTTGGTCTATCCCTTTTTCTTTAACTGGCACCATACCTTCCATCACTGTTTTCTCGAGACCTTTGTGTCTCTTAATGTGACCAAAGTATTTGCATTTTCTAGCCAAAATGGAATTGATAAACCAGTTCTTCTCTGTGCTCAACTCTTGTCGAATGTCTTGGCAAACAACATAACGTCGTAATTGCAGTTAAAAGATGTTCGCCTCACTACTGACATGCACCAAAGACGAACAACGTTCTGTTATCCATTTTCTGAGCATCAATCAATCAATAGTACGCTTAGGCGAAGAGGTCAAACCTATAGAAATTCATCGGCGAATTAAGGTCCAGTGCGGTGATGCACACATTTCACTCCAGCAAGTGTATGATTAGAGTACAAATGGCGTAGTTCTGTGACAGACTTTTCCCTGGCAACCCAGAGTGGATTGGAGCTGTTGACCGCCTCGTAACAAAAAATCGGCCATTGACAGTGAATGAAATTGCCGCACATCTGGGCATCAGTCAAGGTTCAGTACACCCCATCACCCATGAAATGCTACAGTACCACAAAGTCTCTGCAAGGTGGGTGCCAAGGCAGCTTACTCCAGAATTGAAACAGTGACGCGATGATGCATGTCAGGAACTTAACCCCAACCCAACCCTAGCCATGAAGTTTAATCGTAAACCTAGTTATAAATCATAACCATAACCTCTACCCATATTCTCTAATAATATACTATCATAACCCTATCCGCAACCCCAACTATAACGATAACCCTTATCCTAATCAGTAACCTAACCAGAACTCTAATCCCTAACAATAATGCCTAACGCTAGACCTAACCCTAAGCTTAACAATAACCCTAACCACAACCCTAACCTAAACCAAAACGTTATCCCTATATCCTAACCATAAAGTTAACTGGAACCCTAAACATAACTTTATAAAATAATAATGTTCGCATAGGCGTCAAAGGCCCGTTGCGTCGAACGACCACTACCATGTCCAACTGCTGAGGCTATTTTCGTGCGTAGCATGTCGACCGAAATCCCTACAGACTTCCCAGGTAGAGCCGAGAACTCCGCTGCCTCGGGATGAGGGCCGCGAGGAGTGTCTGACTCCCAGATTTTTTTCTTTTTCCGCTCTTGAGACCTCTGGATTGTGTCCACCTTCAGTCAGCGAGACCCTTGCTGTGCTGAGAATACGAGGTTGGGAGAAGTATCATGTAACCTCCAGTATTGAAAGTGGTGGAGGTGGGGGGGGGGGGGTAGGAGGAAGGCAGCTTAAGTCCGAGCATGTAGGTTCTTGAGTAGTGATAACCTGGACTGAATTCTGGGTGCAGTTAAGTGGAACGTTGAACGCCATCTTGAACTGGTTTCCCGCGGTTTAAGCCATGCATGAAATGCAGCGAAAAGCAACATAACAAACAGGATAACCAATCGAAAGCAGATACATTCCACGGAATAAAGTCTTTCATACCACCTGGTGAAGGAGTTGTGAATTATAATACGAACAGGAACCAGCAAACATCAGAAAATGACACAAACACCGGAGCGAGTCGATAGTGCAGCCATTCAGGAGCGACCATCTTACTTCTTGATAACTTTAACTATAACTATAACCCTAACGATAATAAGGAAAGAAGCCAGAATTGTTCACGTATTTGTAAACATGTACCCAATTCATGAAATAACTAATTTCACTATTATGTTGAATGGCTTGGCTTGGCTTCGTTCGTTCTCAATCTCCGGCTACCAAACCCTGACATGGGCCTAAGTAGCAGAATGTAGTCCAGAGAACGGAATGCGTTGTGTCGCAGTTTACAGCTTGACTGCGATATTTGTACCTTTCGGTCCAACACATCCGACTTCAGCAAGCATTTTTTGAGTACCGGGTTAGCATTCCCTCTTTGTTCCCTTCTCCTTAGCCAGTCTGCTCTGTTACAACCTGTTATCCAGGATCACCGCTAGGAGGTGTAGAAGGGTCTTCGCAGCTCTGGTTCGCTGGCCCTGACGCTAGCAGTCAGCTATGCGTTGCTGACCGCTGCAGCTGATGCGCTGCTCAGCGTCTTGATCCCTTATGTTGAATCATATGCACTCTCTAAGATTTCATTCAAATACATAGAAACGATCTCACTATTTATTCTATTGATCTATTTTCAAAATGTGATTGTTGCTGCGTAAGACCCTTTGCCTGCGACAGAACCTGATCAAGCAGGTTGAAGGACTGGGCACGTTGAGCCACCTTAGGGAGCTTGACCTCTACGATAACCAGATCAATAAGATGGAGAATCTGGACGCTCTTGTTAGCTTACAGTAAGTCTCTTATTCGGTTGTCCTTCCTCTCTCGCTCTACTAAAACACGGGGACGTTACTGCAGCTCACTTCCATTTAAGAAGCCTGTGACAACACCAGTGGGGTCCTAAAGGAGTGAGTGTCAGGGGTGATTGTTACACCGTCTATGTCAGGTGTCAGTCATGAAGTGAGTGAAGTCCTCGCCCCCTGAGTGCCAGACATTAAGAGCATGAGCCCTCCTCTTGCAGTCATGGAGAAGGATGAGGTTCCACCCCCACCCTCAATCCTATTATGCCAGTCATGAAGAGGATGAGAGCAGCCATAGAGAGAAGGATGAGGTTCCACCCCAACCCTATTATGCCAGTCATGAAGAGGATTAGCCCCCCCCCTCACCCCCCCCCCCCACCTCCTCCCCTCCTCTTGCAGTCATGGAGAAAAATGAGGTTCCACCCCCACCCTCAATCCTATTGTGCCAGACAAGAAGAAATAGCGTTTCACCAATAATTCAGTGCCACATACACGCACACGCACGCACACGCACGCACACACATCCTATGTTTGTTCTAAAAAGTTCCAGAACTGCGCGGCAATGTGTTATCGCAGCAATGTCCGGTTTTGATTGTTTATCGTCCTTTTCCATCCGTCCCAACTCTGTCCACCTCTTCCCTGTTTTCTTTACGTTTCCCTCGAGCTCTCATCCCGGTCTATGTTTTGATCTGCTTCTACCTCTGCTACCCTAGTGATTCCAGAATAATAAAGTCCACCATGTAATGTTATCAGCTCTTTCCGTCAGTGTCTTCTCCTCGCCTCATATTATTATCTGTCTGGTTCTGTCTGGTTCTGTCTGGTTCTGTCTGGTTCTCTCTGGTTCTCTCTGGTTCTTTCTAATAATTTTATATTAGTGATCTTGTCATGCTATCTCAATGCTTCTATTTTGCACATACACACATTTATTAAAGTATGTACCTTTTGGTTGTTACTATTGTTTGCTCACCATGTTTCAGAGCTATTCAGTAAAATGCACGCTGAAGTTACAGATTTGTATTGTTATGTTGGACTTCATTTCTTTTGATTTCCATAATCTCCACATTACAATAAAAGGTCCTCTTGACATTTGTATTCCTATCTTGATTTCTGTGTATGTACTTCCTACATTCTCTATATTGCTACCAAGAATGAGACCTCATATTGTAGGAGTGGGTCTTCCAACACAATCTGATTGTCGCAAGTTGCATTTATTCTAATAATCGTTGGGGTCTTTTTCTTTTTCTCGGTCCTAATATATGTGACCTCTTTTCAAGTGGACTCGTTTAAATTTGCATTTGATTGTATTTATTTGACATAGGTTCATCAACAGAGTTTTGGGACTTCGGGTCGAGAGTGTAGGTTACCGAACCCTGCTATAGGAAGTCAGGTGTAGTAGTCGTCCTATGATTTGAATGGAGCGCAAAGTGTAGAAGAAGAAGAAGAAGAAGAAGAAGAAGAAGGAAGAAGAAGAAGAAGAAGAAGAAGAAGAAGAAGAAGAAAAAGAAAAAGAAGAAGAAGAAGAAGAAGAAGAAGAAGAAAAAGAAGAAGAAGAAGAAGAAGAAGAAGAAGAAGAAGAAGAAGAAGAAGAAGAAGAAGAAGAAGAAGAAGAAGAAGAAGAAGAAGAAGAAGAAAATAACATAAATAATGTATTAAAATCGGTAAACCCAGGATCCTGGACATGTCATACAACCGTTTGAAGAAGATTGAGGGACTCGAGACTCTGGTTGGTCTACGCAAGTTGTTTCTTGTCAATAATAGAATCAGCAAGATAGAGAACATCAACCATCTGACTCAGTTGGATTTGCTGGAGCTGGGAGATAACAAAATTAAGGTAAGCTTTCTTGTTCTTTCTTCTCCAATCATTGTAAGTAAGAGAAAATGGCGAAACTTAAAGGTACTGGAGTTGTAAACAAAGTATGTTCGTTAGTAACAGCGATCACAAACACAAATATTTGTCTGCACTTGGAAAACATATATATATATATATATATATATATATATATATATATATATATATATATATATATAACGTACAACAGAAAAGAATATGAAAGGTGTTTTTTTTTTAATTTGATCCACGGGCCTCTGTGTGATACGGAAAAGGTATTATCCAGCTTTCGATTGGCATCTATTTTTATTAATACTACTATTCCTTGCGACTACGGAATATAGGCCGAGTTCGTTTCATTCATATTTATAGATTCCATTACTGCATAACTTTCCCTTTATTACTGATTCTTAATTTAAAACTTCCATTGTTCATTGTTTGTCTATCTGCAACGTAAGCATAATATGACCTGTGCCGTCTATATTTGATGTCAGGAAAGTTAGTAAGTAATAGCGTCTATGGATATGTCTGGGTCGTACTGTCTATTGTCCATAATTGCGAGTGCACATTAACAAGACTTGACTAGTTGGGGCACGTGATTGGGGTGTCTGGCTTACTGAATCACTTCTCTCTTATGTGTCAGGGTGGTCTTGAGGTAAGACGTAGGCCTCGGGTGCTGGAGGTCGTGGGTTCAAATCACGGTTGAGACCAGGATTTTTTCACGTGGACTTGCGGTTATTTCCTCATATCTCTGAGTAGCAGAGATCGGAGGCCTGTATTGACGGACGAGCACGTTAAAAATCCCTCAGCCATTGGAAATCGAAAGGAGTATAGGCTTAATGGTCGCTGGCCTGGTAAAATTCAAAGTTACGAGAATGTTAAAAATCTACCCAATCTATTGTGGGATTCTTGCCGGTGCTAAGGAGTACGTGCATTGTGCTGAGATTATAAAAATAAAAAATATAGAGACGAACAAGAAGAACAAAGCACTTATAGGTTAAACCATGTGCAATGACGTTGATTCTTTGACTAAACTATCTAATGTGGTAAAGCATTTTCGCTACTTGGAGGTCCGTGGTTTGAATCTGAGCTACCAATTTCTTCACTCTCGTTTCTGCTGTTCGTTGTATACGTTTTCATATTATTTTTATACTTGAATTCGTATCTCATCTACTTATTCTCTCCTAGCATTCTCTTCGTGTCTCATGCTTGCTCAAAATAAAGTACACTGCAACCCCTGAGCTCCTTACATGAGACCTGCATGATGATGTTGTTGTTGTTCGAAGCTACTTATGCTGATTTGACATTTTTGACGATGGTTCTTTGGGGGCAGGTTATAGTGGCTCGAATTACACCCAGAGGCGTACTGAAGAAGATGAACCTGGTCTATCTAGTTGTAGTGCAATGCAAGACTTCCAAGTAGGTTTATCAGAATGGCGATCACGGTGGCACACCTCACTTCGTTCGCCAGACTACTGTAACATAATCGGTCTAAAAGAGAGCGACGAAAACGAGATGTCAGGTCTTGGTATGTAGGTTATGACGTAAGATAGAGGTCCATATCAGTATGATTCGCCTGCACCTGACATAAGATGGATGTCTTGATCTTATTCTTCTTCTATTTCTGCGTCGCTCTCAATCTTCCGCTACCAAGCTCTGAATAGGACTTTGCAAGTAGCAGGATGTAGTCCGTTGAACTGAATGCGTTGTGTCGCTAGTTTACAGCTTGATTGCGATACGTGCACCTTTCGGTCCGACACATCCGTCTTCGGCAGCGTTGGGAGTCTTGATCAGCTGGTTTCACATGCCCTTGACGAAGTGTGGAATGTGTGTGGGGTGGGGGTGGGGGGGGGTGTCTTGATAAGTGTATGCTTCACCTGCAACTGTCGTAAGATGTGGTCTTGGTCATTATGTTTACACCTGATATATCAGGTCTAGTTTCCAAGGTGAGCCAAATGGATAAAGTATGGATCCAGTTCAGTTCAGTTTCCAGTCCATTTATGCTGTACAATGCCTCGAGGAGCTCAAGTCGTCTCTCTTAGACCAAGTTAACGCTACCGTTCGCCATCGTAACTCGTGCAGGAATACTATTACTTGTATCTTTTGCTACTGCATCGTGTCTATTTGCGGTTGCTGTTATGTGATGTACAAACAATAGAGCCTGCAATGAAAAAAATATAGCCACTTTCACCTCCCAAGTCTGTTGTGAACGGCGACAAGGGGAAATAGAAGATTTAGCGTGAAAATAAGCTGTATCTGCAGAGAAAAATAGAGGATATATCATTTAGGAAAAGTTCTTGTCTTCGGCTAATAGAAGATATATCATTAAGACAAGATTTCTGTCTACAGGAAATAGAGGATATATTATTTAGAAAAGGTTTCTGTCTTCAGGTAATATAAGTTATCATTTAGATGTAGTTTATGTCTTCAATAAATAGAAGATATATCATTAGAATAAGGTTGGTGTCTTCAATAAGTAGAAGATATATCATTAGGATAAGGTTGGTGTCTTTAATAAGTAGAAGATATATCATTAGGATAAGGTTGGTGTCTTCAATAAATAGAAGATATATCATTAGGATAAGGTTGGTGTCTTCAATAAGTAGAAGATATATCATTAGGATAAGGTTGGTGTCTTCAATAAGTAGAAGATATATCATTAGGGTAAGGTTGGTGTCTTCAATAAGTAGAAGATATATCATTAGGATAAGGTTGGTGTCTTCAATAAGTAGAAGATATATCATTAGGGTAAGGTTGGTGTCTTCAATAAGTAGAAGATATATCATTAGGGTAAGGTTGGTGTCTTCAATAAGTAGAAGATATATCATTAGGGTAAGGTTGGTGTCTTCAATAAGTAGAAGATATATCATTAGGGTAAGGTTGGTGTCTTCAATAAGTAGAAGATATATCATTAGGGTAAGGTTGGTGTCTTCAATAAGTAGAAGATATATCATTAGGATAAGGTTGGTGTCTTCAATAAGTAGAAGATATATCATTAGGGTAAGGTTGGTGTCTTCAATAAGTAGAAGATATATCATTAGGGTATGGTTTCTGTCTACAGGAAATAGAAGGTATTGATCAACTTGTAAACCTGAGGCAACTGTTCCTAGGCAAGAACAAAATCTCAATCTTGCAGGGTTTGGGGACACTTAAAAATCTCTCGTGCTTAAGTGTACAGGTAGGTAGGATATCATCAGTTATAGTTTATACGTTTTTTTGGCAGATGTTGAAGAGCGTCTGACGATCAGATCCTCATTTGTTATACTTCCCTGTATAGCGTTTCCCATCAATGTCCGATCAGTCTCTACCGTATATTTTCAATCCTCAACTGTAATGGTTGTCAAATTGGTCTTTATTGCAAGTTTGTGTTGATTTTTTCAGTTGAGTTCAGTTGTCCGTCCTTTTGTAGCTCTGTGGGGATCTAAAGTCGTCTTTATTAGGCTAAGTTTGCTCCTTGGGTCGTTGAAATCTCGTGTCATTTAATTGTTTTTTCGCCTTATTTCTCTATTCCCCAAGGCGATGTGCGTTGCACCGTGTTTTAATTTTGCCCGTGTCGGCCCAGTGCATCCGACTTCGGCATGCATTTTATGTAAGGGTCTGCTCCTTCCTGCAATGTCTAAGGGTTTGCTTTCCTGTGGCAAAGGCCAGTGCTGTGATAGCGATCGGACACAGCACCTTCAGTTTGTGAGTCGTGTCACTTAACCACTTGCCCATGCCACGCCGTCCCCATGTGTCGTTGAATGACTATCAAGTTAGCAGTCCATCTTCTGCGCGGTCTCCCTCGTGCTCTGTAACGATAACAGTTTGTGTTATAAGCGCGAAGTGGCAGTTGATCAAATTCAAATAAGCATGAAATGGTAAAACAACCGAATTGTTCAGTCTAGAAATGTATTAAATACGAAAGATAATTCCTACTATATTTATAATGGTCTCATTACAAGTGTTGTCTCTACACAACCCGTTATCATGTAGATATCATAGGGAAATCTATTAAATCTATTAAAATCATTCAGGAAGATCAATAATACACATCTCAAGGAGCAGCGAATTTCCACATAAATAACACAGTGGAGGCAGACGGATTGGTATGCAGCCGGAGTGGAGGCAGACGGAGTGGTATGCAGCCGGAGTGGAGGCAGGCGGAGTGGTATGCAGCCGGAGTGGAGGCAGACGGAGTGGTATGCAGCCGGAGTGGAGGCAGACGGAGTGGTATGCAGCCGGAGTGGAGGCAGACGGAGTGGTATGCAGCCGGAGTGGAGGCAGACGGAGTGGTATGCAGACAGACGAAACTAGTTAAATCATCATTCCTGATCGGTACTGACTCTCTCATCAGGAAAGAGTTGGCCAATGACAAGCTCAGATCCATAAGCCCAGACCCCTACAACGCCAGCATGACTGTGAGGGGGTGCCTTTGGTGGGCATGAGCACCCCACGTCAACAGTTTCACTTATCTGGAGTCTGGTAACAGCAACACTCTCTCGCTTGAGAAGGAGATAGACAGTAGGCTTGGTAGGGCAAGTACTGTCATGTCCCGCCTGACGAAGAGAGTCTGGGAAAACACTGCGCTGTCTCACTATACCGAGGTCCGGTTCTATCAGACCTGCGTTCTTGGCAATCTCGTGAATGGAAGCGAGACTTGGAGCACTTACACTAATCAGGAACAGCGGCTGAAAACCTTTCGCGTGAGGTGTCTACGGCGTACATTGGGGATTTGGTGACAAGAGAGAGTGCTCACATAATACGGTTTTACAGAGGGCAAACACTCACAGCATGTACTCGATGTTGAGCCAGCGACGTCTCCGGTGGTTGGAACATGTTAATCGGATGAAAGACGAGAGGCTGCCAAAGGATATCCTTTATGGACAACTAGCCATTGGAATTTTTTTTTAATCGGCCGTCCCACACTGCGATTCAAGGTCGTATGCAAGAGGGGCATGAAGTCATGCGACATCCCATCCGAGGGCTGGGAAAAAATTGCTCATCGAGCTATCTGGAGACAGAGTTGGACGGGGTGTAGCGGCTGCTGACGCTCGTAGAGATCTTCTGGCTGCAGAGAAAAGAGAAAAACTGAAGAGATCAAGGAACTGCCAGGCAGGTCAGCCTCCTCAGTATGTTTGTACGATCTGTGGTAGGGACTGTCACTCGCGGATCAGCCTTTGCAGCCATACCAGACAGTGTCGAAAACAGGAGACAGAGCTGGACAAAACTTACAGGGTGCCTGCCACACGCATGATCTATAGAGACTGAGGCGCCTATGGCGATGGTTCAAGGTAGCTCGGGACCAGAGAGTGAGGTCGATGACAAGCGCAGTGTCCTCCTCACTATAATCCAAATACAGCGAAAGTTACATCATCAAGACAAAATCGTCTGTTTATGTGGCCATCATCGCTTGCGATGGGTAATTAATAATAATGGAATCATTCTTCATTCTATCTCTCCTGGTAACACCTACGACTTTTATTCGACATTTCATTTCATACGTTGGTATTTTCCTCTCTTGGGCCTTGGACAAGTGTCAAGTCTGACAGAACATAATTGGAATAAATATATTAATTATCTGTTATTGTTTAGTTGTCAAGATGATGTTCATGTGTTTATGAAGTGGGGATTGCTGATAAATCACAAAGGAAGCTTTCTGACGGTTGTTTCGATTCCATAACGAAGTTCTCCCTCATGTGTAAACCAAATAAAATTGCTTTCTAGATATGCATGATTACATCTGGTACGAAGTACTTGACGATATTTTTGTTATAGATGATGATGATGATACATTAACTGGTTGATTGATTGATTAATTGATTGGTTTGTTTATTCACATTTTCGTTTTAAGTCTGCTTCTTCCTTCTTCCTCGTTCGTCTTCAGACCTAGACTTAAATTACTCTTACGAAGGCAGCAGTGGATTTGAGGCTCCGTGCACTTTCGTCCATTCCTATTTTGTCGGTATTACAGAGGGCAGAACTGCAAAATGTGTTCTGCCGTCATGATGGCCGTGCCGCAGGTACAAACGTCCGTAGCGTCAATCTTGAACTTGCTGTACATATGACATCTCAGTCTGTTGTGTCCTGTGCGTAGGCGGAGAATGATCACATGGTCTCGCTTGGAGAGTTGATGGTATCTTTTTCTATGTGGCCAGGGTGGTCTTTTTTTCCATGTTGCACTGTACGTTGCCCTGATGGCTGCTTTGACATCTTTGTATGTGATTTTTTTATCACTCTGCTGCAGTATTCCTCCCTCTCTGGCGAGTCAGTCCGCCTCTTCGCTGCCTGGAATGTTGCAGTGGGCTGGTATGCACTGGACTATGCTTTTTTTTTTTTTTTTTTTTATTTAAGCACTGGAACAGGCGTTCGAGCAAGTCTGCTGGTTCTTGACAGCCGTTAACCCTGAGAAGGTGTCTTTGAGAATGACCACTTGCTTTTCTGCCTTTTCTAAGTGAAGCATGGGGCCAACTATAGCTGGCCCCTTTATAGGTAACCTGTATTCTGGCATTTAGTGCCGCAGGAAATTTTGCAAGTGTTTGCTTTGGTGCTCCGCAATCGCACGTGGCAGTGTTTTTAAGACGCATCTTCTGGAGATGGGCATTGCGTCTAAAATGTTCGGTTCTGAGTGTGGAAATCGTTGTCTGCCATCTCTGCCAAGTTTGTCTATGCTGTAATTTTATGGCTTGTAATCTTTGCGCTGCATTTTATGCTCCATTTCGTCGTTGAGGAACGTTTGATGAGTGTTATTTGCTTCTTTATAACTCTATAATATAAATCAATTTAGTCAGAATAAATTATTTATTAGGTTCTTTGTTATTTGTTACCTCTGAATCAATATCAGAGTCAACTTCACATTGACAGCCTAGTCTATTTTTTTCAGAATCACTTGTCGAGCTGTTACTATCTGCTTTTTCCCATTTTACCATATATCGTCATTTGAGTCATGGAAAGTTTTGCATGAAAATATTTGCTTCACTAATTTCAAAATTTCCTCCTGTGATCAAGATGCTGATTAATGCATGAGCTGAAGTGGTCAACTACGAATATCTTACTGCTAGCGTCAGGGTCAGCAAGCCAGAGCTGCCAAGACTCTTCTACACCTCCACGCGGTGATCCTAGATAACATGCTGCAACAAAGCAGGAATCGAAGAGGGAAGGCTAACACGGTAATCAAAAATGCCTGCTGAAGTCTGATGGGTCGGAAAGAAAGATGCAAATATTGCAGTCAAGCTGTAAACTACGACATAACGCATTCCGTTCTTTGGACAACATCCTATTATGCCGATACTTGCAGTATTATTCGGGGATTGGTAGAGGGAGATTTAGAACGTTCATGGATTGGTAGAGGGAGATTGAGAACGTTCAAGGATTGGTAGAGGTTGATTTAGATTGATCAGGAATTGGTAGAGGGACATTTAGAACCCTAAGGGATTGATAAAGGGAGATTGAGACCGTTCAGAGATTGGTAGAGTGACATTTAGAACGTTCAGGGATTGATAGAGGGAGATTGAGAACGTTCATGGATTGGTAGAGGGAGATTAAGAACATTCAGGGATTCGTAGAGGGACATTTAGAACGTTCAGGGACTGGTAGAAGGAGATGGGACAGGATGGGGACTTTCTGCAGGATGAGGTCTTCTACCCTGGGGGCAACTCTTCTCTCTCTTCTCTTACCTCACTATGTTTCATTTGACTCTGTCCTACATTCACACTCTTACACAACTTTTACACGCGCCCTATGGTGAGGCCCTTCCATTGCACTTTGGTTGGGCTAACTTCTGAGGGCGTACAAACCTAGCATAGGTACATACAGATGCACACATGCATTCAAACACTGGTTTATGCGTCCTGATATCGCCCAATCGACTACGGTCTGGGGTGGAAAATGGCGCGCCTCCGCCAGTAGAAACTAGTGACGCAAACATCTAAGCAACAACAAGTAGAAGGAGATTGAGAACGTTCAGGGATTGGTAGAGTGACATTTAGAACGTTCAGGGATTGGTAGGGGGAGATTGAGAACGTTCAGGGACTGGTACAGGGACATTTAGAACGTTCAGGGACTGGTAGAAGGAGATTAAGAACGTTTAGGGACTGGTTGAAGGAGATTAAGAACGTTTAGGGACTGGTAGAAGGAGATTAAGAACGTTTAGGGACTGGTAGAGGGAGATTGAGAACGTTCAGGGACTGGTAGAGGGACATTTAGAACGTTCAGGGACTGGTAGAATGAGATTAAGAACGTTTAGGGACTGGTAGAAGGAGATTAAGAACGTTTAGGGACTGGTAGAAGGAGATTAAGAAAGTTTAGGGACTGGTAGAGGGAGATTGAGAACGTTCAGGGACTGGTAGAAGGAGATTGATAACGAACGAAAAAGACATTTTCTCCCTACCACTCTACTTCCATGTTCTTCTGCGTACACAATAACTTTCCTTTTCAGTGCCGATTTGTAATAGAATATTTTTGATATCTTGAACGGGATTAGTCATCATAATGAACAAAATTAAATTATACTCAAATATAACAAGACGAGCATGGCAATCTCCTCTACCAAATTTGCGCATGCGTTAAACAATGACAACGCAGCCTGAATCCCTTCCAGCTGACGTCAGACAACTTTCTTTTGGCGGCAATTTGCAATACGCCTTTAATTGTAAAATACAACTCAATTTTAGAGACGTTAAATAGGAAAATATATGTTTTAAAATCAAATTAATACAGTATATATGTGGACTTAGAAGTGGCATGCGTTTAGTTGTTGTTGCTTTATCTCAGAGTAACAGGATGCTACATATCCAAGGACTGGAAAACTTGACTGACCTAACTGACCTCTACGTAAGCCATAATGGTTTGCAGACAATTGAAGGACTAGAAACTTGCGTAAGTAACACTGTCACTTGTCAAATCTCAGGCACGTGAATTGATACTTAAGAATTTAGCAATGGAATAACTGTCAACCTATTTCCATGAAAAGAATTATGTTTGATCAATAATAGGCTGATAGCAAACAACAAAATTTTGCGCACGCGCACACACAAACACGCATACAAACACACACAGTTGTTCAGGTTCTAAAGTTTGAAACTGATAAATGGCATACAGTGATTGATAAGACATATGTACGAGTGGTGCTTAGGAAGCAACGTTCTCATCTCAGCATAACGAAAATGTGCAGGTAATAATTGATCTGTGAGCTAGAATTCACACACACACCACTGCTTATAAAGTGTTCTACAGATCTTTTACGATCTCATAAAGCAGTCCTATTTGTCAATATGTCATCCACGATTGTTCATTTTTACTTTGGCCATGCGTGTTTAATGTGTAGATTAATTAATATGTAAATTAATTGTGTAGATGTTGATTAGCACCTGTGAGGGTGAAAAACTGTGGCGTAATAATCGATATATTTCCATCCATTCCGATGTCAGAAATCCCAAACCGAGTGCAATTATTCTCTTCGTCAAGGCAACTGATATAGCTTAACTTAACGTCTTTATACTAGTTTAGAAAACCGCAGAGTTGCATTTACATTTCCTCGCTCTAAAAGCAATGCACATCCCATCTATTCTTACATGCATTAATTGTCCTTGCCCACACTACTTCCTGTGGCAATGCATTCCAAGCATTCACCCCTCTCTGACTAAAAATATATATTTTAATATCTGATCTGGACCTTTCTTTGGTTAATTTGTAGTTATGCCCTCTTGTTCTTGAAGGTGTTTGTATTTTGGAGGAAAAAAACTTGTAATAGTTTAATTTATCCTTTCCGTTGATTATCTAATAAACCTGTATTAAGACACCTCGAATCTTCTCTTTTCTAGACACAGTAGGCCGGTTTTCTGAGTGTATCCTCATAATTGTAATTCTGGAATCCCACTATCAGTGTTATCGCTCTTCTTTGTATTCTCTCCAGTATGTTTATATCTCATCTACGATAAGGACTCCACACATGTACACAGTTCTTCAATCTATGTCTAACTAATGCTTTATACAGTTTGACCATCATTTCCTTGCTCCTATGTTTAATATTTTTTTTTATCATACCTAACATTGCATTTGCCTTTTTCACTGCTACCTGGACTTGTTCACTCACTTTACCAGTATGATCTATTTTAACCCATGTGTCCCTTTCTATTTCTATCATTATAATATTGTTCTCGCCCATTCTGTAATTATGTTCCACATTGGATCTTCCCATGTGGATGACTATATTACACTCAATTTGCCAGCTAACAGACCAGTCTCAAATTTCCTCTAAATGCGACCTCAATATTTCTAATTCTGCTTTAGATGAGACTCTACTGCATAGTTTTGTGTCATCCGCGAATTGTGCAATCATGGATCCGATATCAATGTCAAAATCGTTTATGTATATCAAGAACAAAATTGGTCCCAAAACCGAGCCATGTGACACTACCCTTTTTACTTCATACCACTCGAGTACTCCTTATTTATGCCCACCCTCTGCCTACTTTCCGTTAACCAATTTTCAATCCATTTGGCAACTTCCCCACCTATTCCATGTGTTTTTAACTTCCTTCATAATCTTTGATGAGGTACTCTATCAAAGCTCACCAGCCAAAGGTTAATTCCATAATTTCTTTTGGGTGTTTAAATATAGATGTTGTGCCTTGATAGCACATGATATAAGAATGCATCTCCCGACGACATTCCTAACACTGTAAGTCCATCAATCCATCAATAGTATCCTTCTAACTTAGCCCTTTAAGATTTTTCAGTGGCAGCTTCTGCAGCAATTTGTTTTATTTGATAAGCTTACCAGTCCTAAGCACACCCCTCTTTAGTCTCATGTTACTAAATACTTGGGAGGTACCAGCGGGAATAGTATTTGCTTCAAGGAGATTCACACGTAAAAATACATTTTAAGTATAATGAACACAAATGAAATACATTTTTTTTTTTCAACTTTTGCCATATTGAACATTTTTGCTATCTTGTTTGCACATAGATCTTCTTCTTCTTCATCATCTTCTTCTTTTTCTTCTTCTTCGCCGTTCACTCTCAAATAAGCGTATCTGTTTCCATTATAAACATGGCGATCATACTTCTCTCGTCACCATACATTTTATCTCACAGTTTGGTTTAGGAGAGCATGTTGTCACTGCTACTATGCTCCTCTCGTGGAATCATCAGACATAAAGAACGTGTTCCAACGTATGTTTGTTCTCCATGCATGGGAACATATCTGTGTGACCAATTCTTAATTTCTTGAACATGCTATTTGTTCAGTAAGCATTGGCCTATTCGCAGTCTAAATTTTGTAACTTGATCTCTTCTTGGCATTAAGTAGTATGCTTCCACTATATCAGATTATGGGTGTTCCCCGTGCCATTTGTCGCTGAAGCTAATTTGTATCATTGTCTTTATTTCTCAATGTGTAGTTCTGTCTTCAGTTTGGGTTTTGCCTCCTTCACATTTGGCTTGTCTATCTGCATTCTCATTTGTATGTACCTTACAGGAACATAGATGCTATCCCTAGCTCTTATTTGCTAAGTTGAAGTTAGACCAAACTGAACATGTTTTAATCTTAATTTGAAGAAATGAAATTTGTGTGTGCGTTCCATTTAGACCAAACTGACGACTCTTGACCTGGCCGGAAACAGAATTAAGAAAATTCAAAATATTAGTCATCTTGAAAATTTGGAAGAATTATGGGTAAGTTTTATAACAGCAATAATAATAATAATAATTTACCTGTCACGCCAAAGTGAATGTCAAATGCTGCATTTGGTTTACCCTAGCCAGATTTTAGGGAATCCTGAACCCAAGTGTTTACTGTACAATTTCAGTGACAATCATTGTTACATGGTAAGGTTACTAGTACCATGCACAACTCTCTCTAGTCTCCATTCGCGACATGCCTGGAAATAAACAATGCCCTTATTACTGACAACCCTGGAGCCCATAAGGCGTCGAGGCGAGATTTTAACAGACGATAAGAAGTGCGAGCAGACGGCGAACATGCTGATAATCTGCTTTGCGAATAAACCACATTGCCCAATGCTAGGTCTCAACAACTGGCAGAGATAGTTTGATGATGAGGCTTCCACTAGTCCCTACCAGTTCTGAGATGACTGTGGAATACCAGCCGACGCTGACGATGCAGCGCCGCCGCTTATTTGAAGCAATCCACGAGAAAGTTAAAATCCCGCTCTGCGCTCAGCCGGCCCTATGACTAGCGCCGCCTTACCTATCCTGGACCCACACAAGTCCAACTTCATAACTTTGCAGACTGAACCAGCTCTCGGAGCCAATCGTATTTTCATTTGACGGTTCTGTTTTGCCAATATCTTACCTACAATGTTCTATTGACTAGAGATTGTGCTCTTCCTAGACCTGTTGTGTAATAGTATTAGACGTTCAGATCAGAAGTAATAATTAAAGACATACATGTGGTAAAGAAAACTAGTACAGGTACAGACAAAGATTAAGTGGTGGACGTTGAACTGAATAGGACGAATAGGAAATACTGTCAGCTGGAAACCTAAATTGGTATCGTATATATCCAGACTTCCTAGATTTGGAGCCTAGGAAATAGAAAAATAGCCAGGCTGGATAGCATCTGATGATGAACCGTAATTCTCTGCCCATCTTCTCAACCGCCTTCCCACCTCACACCCATCCCCATTTCCATCTTGAATAAAGCAATCTACTAACCAACATTTATCCGTCCGTTTGCACTGTTGAACAGTTTACTCACATCTACCCGTGCCGTAGCCTTCCACTCCAACCCATCAGCACGTTCCGGCCCATCTTCTCTGACGCTTCCTTTCACCTGATGGTTGACCCCCATGCATATCTCCCGAGCTCAGGATACTCCAGTCTTCCTGGTCCCGTCTCTGTTATAATCTGCCCTACCTATACCTCACTTATACGTATCCCTTTCATAGCAAATGTTGCCATCTATGCCCTGTGCCGACGCACCCCCTTCTTCATAACCTCTCCACAAACCTCTTCCCATACACTTGTCAACTGTTCCCAGTGCTCGCAGCACCTTCCACGTCCCCCAGCTACCGCACCAGATGGCACCCATCCGACATCGACTCCAAACATGTCCTCCTGTATGTCCATGTTACCGATAAATTTCACGCCGCCTATCGTCTGTGTAATATGCTGTTATACACCTTTCAAGTCTTATCTCCACCTTGGCCTTCAGAAGGTGGTGGTCCGACGCCACGCCTGTTCCCCTCCATACTTTCAAACTGTTGTTGTTGTTTCGAATGCCCACAATGAGAAGGTTACTCTTATGTGCGCTCTGAAAAGGGCGTTAAGTGACGGGTTGCAGTAGCTTTCCTCACATCCCAAGCGTGCTGATGAAGGTGGACCGGGATCCTCCAGTCGGTTCTGTTATGCTTGGCCTCATCTACGTGTCGCTCACTACTACGGAGATCACGTCGAACATCACCTTGTTAGCCAGACTGTTGTCCTCGACAACAGCCCGTTTCCAGGATGACCAACGAGGAGGTCATGTGAGGGTCTTGGCCAGTATATATCTCCTGATCCTGGCTAACATTGTCTGAATAGTGTGTTTTGCCTGACCAGACGTTAACCTCATCATCCAACTTTCAAACTTTCATCTGAACTTGTGTATAGATAGACGATCAATCCGGTTTTGTGTCTAGTGGTCTGGCGAAACCTATTTTGCTTCGTGTACCCTTTTATGTGTAAACGCGCTGCCGACACTCACTAGTTGATTTAATGCTCAATACAATTGTAACTCTTTACCTTCATCTTTATGCCCGATTCCATATTTGCACCTGATCTCTTCATAACCATGATCTCTTCTTGTATCCCCTCATCACATCAAAGTCGTAATGCCAATCCCTCTATTTCTATCCATGATATTCCAGTCTGGTACAAATTCCCCCCATCCCCCTTTTCTCCCCTGAAACAACCAATCGAGTCCTTGCTGTCATTGGCTTGTGCACACCATTGGACAATTCTTATCCGTATGTTCCATATCACAGTCCTGAGAGTAGACAGCACCCTTTCGGTCCCACTGTCGCACATTCCCCAAGTCCTCTTTGCGCATTCCTTAACAGCACTAGGGTCACACCATCACCACGACGCACGCCCCCGTTCATTGTGCCGTATAGACAGCAGCACCCTGCGTTTGGAAGTGAATGCTTGGTATGGACAAGGAATCAGTGTTGACACTTAATTAAAGGCGTATTGTGCTGGTGTGCTAACCACTCTTCTGTATGTCAACCAAAAAAATCACAGCGAGGCAAAGAATCAATATTTAAACACTCCAAAACAATTATGACAACAGCCAAAGTAGTGAACAAATCAATAACCGTAGTGGATAATACAGGCATATGAGGTGTGAAAGAATTTGAGTATTTAAGTAACCACAATCAACAATTCTGAACACTTCAATCGAAATTAACCCGTGGCTTGCAATTGTCTTAAAGAAACTAAGATAGATAAAAATGTATGCGCGGCACAGGCAAGAAGACGAACATCCAACTGATTAGGACTTGTATTTTCTCTGTGACAACATATGGTTGCAAGACATAGTCATTAAACAAGAGAATTGCAAGAAAATTAACATATAAAGTGCTGCAGAAGGAAGACGAAAATATTATGGACAGAAATAAAGACAAAAAGAGACATTTGCAACCGATTTTTAAAAAATTGGCTTGTATACAAGATCACAAGGAAAAGGCAACGATAGTTAGGTCATATGAAAATACATACCGGCCTGCAGACATTGAGTGTTAAAGGCCCGGTCCCCGTAAAGAGGTGTAAAGGACGATCCAGAAGACGATTGTATAAAGGCATTACTGACAGTCTGAAGATGTCCTTATAGAACGCAGGCCGACTTACTGGAAACTGCAATGTGATCAATGCTGCTGTAACGGAGACCTCTGTACTCAACGTTCAGAACGGTGTTGTAAGTAGCATGTCCTTTGCAGAGCGTCGCTTCTTACATCTGTTTATAAGTTTCCGTTTGCTAGGTTGCCATTACTTTTGGTACCGAAATAATAATAACCCATGTCTGTCAAAATGGACACGGACGTGATTCGAACCGGTGCGTTGGGATTGTGAAACGAACGTTTCACCACAAGGCCACGCAGCCTCCATTCTTAGTTCTTTTTCAACCTGTACTTCGACAGGGGCAGATGCTCCTATGCTGGTCCCAGCTCTGGTATGAACTGGATGTACCCGAGAAAAGGATATCCTGTTTAAAAGGCTCGAGCAGCTTATTACTCCGCTATCTTGGGACAAGTGCCGCGAAGGGTGGTTAACCGATGTGCGAGTCCATCTTAATAAAATCAAACACTAGAGCAAAGTAGACCCGCAACCTGTTAGGCGTCATCTATGCTGCTCTAAACAAACCACTGAACCATGGTCGGTGTTATGCCATGGCATACAGTCGCCTCGTACGACAGCAGTGGTGCTATTCTTGTCCTTGTCATACAAAAAGACACCGGCGGACCACTTGGGACTCCGTTTCTACATTTTATTTGTAAAAATTAAGACAATTCTGAGAGAAGAAAAAAAAATTTACTACTGTAGAAAATAGTTGTTTTGTTCTTCTCCTTTTCCATAGATTAATGACAACGAAGTTGATTCTTGGGAGGAAGTTAAGGCGCTGACTGTACTGAAGAAGTTAGAGACTGTGTACTTGGAGAGAAACCCCATATACTATGACTCGGAACACAAAATGGATGGTGGTTATCGACGAAAAGTGTTACTGACCTTGCCGTGGGTGAAACAGATAGATGCAACTTTAGCGAGATGACGTTATAGATATCACTTCAACAAGATGGCATTGTTGATGCCACTTTTGCGGAATGATATTAATATTGTCACTTAAACGAAATGGTATTATTAATATTACATTAACGAAATGATATTATTAATGTCACTTTAACGAGATGACTTATTGATGTCGCTAAAACGAGATTTATTTCATAATTATGTTTGGTTAATAAACAACATTGTACAAATGTCAACTTACTGTTTCACTTCTTGTTTTTTGTCATGTTCATTCCATAGAACCATAGTGCTGCAATGGTCACTTAGTTCAGTGTTGTTCATCTTACACTTTGTGCCGGTGAGAGACGTTGGGAGTCTTAAGTCTTCGTTCTTTATCCAAATCTGTTGCGTATGTCGTTCTAAACCGGTGTCTTTGAAGGATTACTCTTATGTCATCTATCCATTGACCACGCGGACCACCTCATGTAGTCCGAAATTCATGTGTTATAAGCATGGAATAGAAGTCGATGCGATCGCATTGTCGTGAGATGTATTCTACAAACGAGGTAGTTTCCACCATATATATATATATATAATGCCTTCATTTCTTCTTATGTCTCTCCTTGTGACGCATTTGGCCTTTCCTATACATTTTATTTCACATGTTGTAATTTCCCTCTATTAGGTCATGGACGAGTGTCAATTCTGAAACTTGTAGCTCAGTCCTTATATTAATACACTGCCGATCGGTTGTTGTGAAGTTGTCAAACTAATGCTCGGGTGTTTAAGAAGCGGTGACAATTCATACATCTGGTTGGTTGGTTTCTAATGGGTTGGTAGCCCTTTTGTGTGCCCTGAAAAGGACGGAACTTGTGGTAGATTGCAGTAACTTTCCTGACATTCCGAGCGTGCTGATAAAGTGGATCTGGGTCCTCCAGGCGGTTGTGCAATGCTTGGTTTCATCTGCGTGTCACTCACTACTACGGGGATCATGTCGAACCTCACCTTGTTAGGCAGACTGTTGTCCTCGACACTGACCCTGACACATATAGTCAGTGTTCTGGTAATGCTATTAGATAATGTCTTTGAGACGCACATTTTCATATTATATCTTTCACAGTTTGTAATAAGCGCGTTCACATGATTTTGTAATATTCATTCCCCCCTAGTTCATGTTTTGGGCTGTCTCTCATGTCCCATCGTCAGTTTTTTGTTGTATACTAACCCTTTCCAACTACATTTATTTGTTCTGTGTTCTTTTGGATCACATCTCTGTTTCTGTTGTTCCAATCAAGTGCATATCTTGTTTTACCTTGTTAAAAAATCTCCACCAATCAATTGGTTTAAAACCATTCAGCTCCCTGTGGAGCACATGCCTCCAATAAATATATGCCAAGTCATCTTGTTCTGGTTTATCCGTTCAATCTGCATCTATCTTTGTCCTGTCTTTTAGAAGACGAGGAATCATACAGTGGTCTCGAGGTAAGATGTCTGCCAGAGATCGCGGGTTCCAATCACAGTGAATACATGGTTTTTTTTACGTTGATCTTCTGGTAAAAATTCTTCTAATCTCTGGGTAGTGAGATCGGACTCCCATGTTCAGTGTTGAGCACGTTAAAAATTCCTTGGCAGTTGAACATTGAAAAGAGTAGGCTTATTAGCCGCTGCCAGGACAAAATTCAAGTTAAAAATCTACCTGTTATTGGTAGGTCCTCATCGACAAGGATGGACAGCTATTATTATTGGTACCTTTCCCCATGGGGTTTGTTCAGGTCAGGTAATCCCGTAACCGGTGAGGTTGTCGGGGCACACATAAAGACATCCTCACAATCCCACGCCACCCCTCTCTGCCAGATGCCGCTGCCTGGTGGTTTGTTAAGAGCATCTATAGATGGCGCCTAACTGGCTGCAGGTCTATTTAGCCCTAGCGTTTGAGTCTATAAAGATGGACTCGCACATTGGTTAAACCACCCTCCAATAAGCTGATTGTATAAAGACTCTGTAGAGTCTTCCAGACCAGTATAAAGACGTTAAGTTAAGCTATTTGTATCGGTAGCAATATAGACAAAGAATGAGGTGCAGATGAAGCTGGAAGACACACTCCTGCGAGATGTGCAATCATTCACATATCTCTGTAGTAATATAGACATAGTAGCAGGTCCTGATAACGATATCAATTAAGAAAACAAAAGGCGAGATGAGATGTTATTGTTATTATGGAAATCAAAAGAAAGTAATGAATCCAGCCTAAAAATAAAAATCTTCAAATCCATTGGTCTTGTTTTGCGCTAAAACATGAATAACAAAAACAACAACGAAAAAGGGCTGACTTTAATAATTGTGTGTTTGCGCAGAACAGAGAGATTAAAATGTGATTATCACTAATGTGGAACTGTTGTAAAGAGCAAGACTAATATCAGTGGGACATGACGTAAGGATAAGAAGCTGGCTTTGGGTAGTACACATTATGGAAACCAGTTGACAGCATTACAAGAGAGTCTCTGTTCTGGAATCCTCAAGTCAAGAAAAGTAGAGGTAGACCAACACACGTATAGAGAAGAGAGCTCATAGCAACACAAAAGTATCCAAATATCATCATCATGTAGCAAGCCCGTTATAGAACGTTGATCCCATCACAGTCTGTTTGAAAGAAACTCTTTCCCTTGCAAAAACTCCAGTCTCCGCCAGTCAATCCTGGATAACTCGTGACATCGTCTTCTTGGTCTACCCGTGCCTCTTTTGCCTGACACTATACCTTCCATCACTGATCTCTCAAGACCGTTGTGTCTCTTGATATGAACATATTATTTACATGTTCTGGCCAAAACAAAATAAATAAACAAGTTCTTCTTTATGTTCATCTCTTGTCGAATGTCTATATTTGTCTTTTTCTCGGTCCAGAGTATTCTGAGGTTCTTTCTGTAACATTCATATATAGCGAGTAATATTTCATTTATTTCTATTTTTAACAATTTATGTTTTTGTAATATATGTGTCTACATAGGAACATGTGGAAATAATTCTCATAGCTAGATTCGGTAGTCGAAAGGTTGAAATGGAGTTTAGAGTGACACATGAAAATATATTGTTAAAGAAACATTATTTCATGTGTATGGAGACTTTGAACTAGCATGTATATTTAGATATATTCTTGAGCGTGTGTCATATCCGGCTCTACTTTCTCTCCATAATCTATATCAGAACAGTTTGTTGCCATGCTCTTTGTCACAGATCCATGTTTGTTATAGCTAATCATCTGATACCAAGTGTCTGCTATTGAAAATCTACAGTACTGACGGCATCATCTAAAACGTTCAGTTTTCTTGGGAGCACAGGTTCTCGGTATATATACGCCACATAACTATATCCTGTGCAATCATTACGATCTTCCTTATCGCTGCGTTGTCGCATTGAACTATATTTTCTGTGTGTTTTGTTTTCTCAATATAGTTTACCTTGGGGATAGCAAAACAGAGCCTCTTTTTTTTTTGCAGCTGATTTTCTTAATAATGCCTACACTATTCAATGTCAAAGTTTTTTCCTGTCCTGCATTTAACTCTTGTTTTTTTCCACAAGTTTCATATTAGTAATATGTAATAATATTTCCTTCTTTCCTGCTCAAGTAAGAATTTATGAAAGTCTGTATCCTTTTGGTTACTGCTTTGTATGTGTTCTTGTCTTCCGATATTCGGATTCTTACGTTAGAATTGCCGTAACTTTGGAGGTGTATATATTGTTATTTTATGTTGGGTTTTAATTTTGTTTTAATTTTTTTAATTTTGTCTGAACGTTTTACTCCTGTTTATTTAACTTATCGAAGCCATAAAATATAATTTCTTTGACATTCATTTCCATAAGGGCGAAAATAATTTATTAGAAATCTGGTTTAGCAATGATGTTGATTTGTATCTCCATATGTGTCCCTCCACGTGGCCCCACAAAAAGCGATGCCCAGAATACAGATGTCTGGATACCGTAACTTAAGGACAGTGTGACACGGCACATGTCTGTAGAGAGGAAACCAGCTGGCTTTAACAACAAGAACACAAAGCGTTGACATGGAAGCTTAAATGACATGAATGAACATGTGACATTGAGGCTCAGATTATGTGGAAGAGCATATGACATAGCGGATCATGTATAATAGAGACTCCGGTGGCATGAAGGGTAGTTATTGGCGTGCTCAGATGACAGTGAGACTATGATAATATTGAGGCTTGGGTGACATTGAGAATCATAATATCGAGGCTCAGGTAATGTGGTGACTCAGAAGGCATTTTAGCCTTAGACGACGGGGTGACTCAGATGACATGGTAGTTCAGATGACATGATAGCTCATATGCCATTTAAGCTCAGATGACAGAGATGTTCATCTTACATGAAAGCCCATGTGACATAGAAGCACATGTGACAAAAAGACACAGGTGACACGGGGGCGCACATGAAATGAAAATTCAGGTGACATAGAAGAACAGGTGATATGTAGGCTAAGAATGGGACATTATCTCTGCTTAGCACAAAAGGTTTTCCTTGAGCCTATGTGTGAAACAGACAAGAATATGCCCACTACCACACTTGAAAGCATGTCGCTAAGATGCGACTAGTTATGCGATCTAAGCTCTCTAGAGTACAAGAGAGCGAAGAGTAATCAGAAACAGATTGACTAACTGATCAAGACGTCACCTTACACCCTTTTGATGCCCCTGGAAACAAATTGTGTCACAGCAGCCTAGCCAACGAGGTGGAGATTGATAGTGCAATCGTGGTAGGGTACTGAGAAGACTTGCATTACACTACAGCCAGGAGGACTAAGGTCCACCTTCTAAAGTACACCTTGGGCTGTCAAAAGTGCATGTGTAACCTACTACTAAAGAAAAATCGTCAAGAGTTATTCCAAAATAAGTAGCTTCGAGCAACATCAACTAAATCTCCTTCCAACCACAGACAGGCTCGAGTGTTGCCAGTGCCCAAAGGAGGAAAAAAGAACAATAATACTGTAACCTGTCAGACACGAGAAAATGAAGATATTCTTAGTTGGGGGGTGGGGCGATCAACACCATAATCACTGCCAAAGGGAGTAATATACCTTCTTGTTGAAGACCATACTAGAGGGTAGGATGGAAGACAGTCGTCCAAGACGCAGACAACGTAATAAGTGGGTGGATAACATCCGGGGATGGACTGGAAAAAGCCTGTAAAATTGCACCATTACGGAAGAGAGAGAGTACACTCGAAATCCATTGCAGCCGACCTTCGATGCGGAGATGGCGTTTTTGTTTTCTCATTGTTAATGTCTAATCCATACGCCTGACTTTTGTTCTTTACTTGAATCGCCAATCCCTGTAGTTCATGTTCGCTTTTAGGTAGCATAAGTCTTCCGCGGCACTAAATAGGACTGCACCACGAGAAGTGATGCAGTCCGATAAAACGACCAATCGCTGGTTTTCACAGGGAAAAGTTTTAGCGGCTAAGAAATCAAGTGCGCTTGCCCCTGCTCGCCTACACGTTTATCATTCCACACTATTTTAATTCAATTCTTAGATTGCCACCCAAGACCACCTTAGCAAGGGTACCGGTAATCATCGTATCAGATTATCAATCCTTACGTTGGAAGCTACAAGAACGGCGGCCTAAGGCATGAGGGGATAATAGATACAGAAGCATCAAACCTCTAGGGAATGTGCTGAGGTTCGAGAAACTATAGAGCTGACATTCTGACTTCAAAAGAACATGTGCACACTAGATGCGGATAGAGGCGACATTTATTAAAATGGATAGAGGTGGCATTTTGAAGTATTTTTGTTTAAACCTGTTGAATCAAAATGACACCGCAATATACAGTATAATCGCATTCACAGACTGCAGAGCTTTAAAATCAAACGAGGGTCGATCGGAGTTGGTGCTTGAGATGGCGGAGCAGGATTGTGTATAACCATCTAGCTATGGAATTCACCAGTATCAACTCCCTTCATCATTTGATGACAAAAACTGATCTGAGCACCTATGGGTTGGTCCGGAGTGCAGTGCAATTCTTAAGAGGTAAACATAGCTATTTTACCTTCAAAAGCTGGAGAACTTGGCATGGAGGTAACTTTTAAATATATAAAAATAATAAGCATTTATTTCGAAAACTGTTTAATCGCTCTCAACCCCAATTTGTTATTGTTAAATAAACAGTTCTACACTTCTGTTTATTGTATCAGTTTGTATTTATACTTTTTTTTAAACAAACAATCGTATCACATCCACACTGGTAAAGGTCACACACATTTGGTTACCAAATCTCAGTGTGGGTTCACGTCTGCGATTGTTTTGACTCGGATTAGCTTAGGCGAAATGTTGACAAATACCTCGACGGTGGAAGGAACTGGTGGGGATCATTTCACCACAGGTTTAAGAAACTTTAATAGTGAATAAGGTATTTGCAATACAACCAAACATACATTACAGTTGAGTTACAACTATCTCCTGCAGTGCACACTCTGATACACCAGAGTGAGTAGACAGTCAGTAGTGAGATCATAATTTATTAATTAGAATGTTTTAATCGAACATTAAAACTAAGAGGTAAGATTAATTTAAATTTGAGCAATTATCTGAACGGTATCTAAAGTATCTGACTCAGACTCTACTTCGAAAACCTCAGAAAGGGACGGTTATGGTATCAATGGATAGTTTCCAATTCACGGAGACCTCAATCATTTATGGACTTGTGTTAATTTAAGTCTAAATAAACTAAATTCTAAATGTACTGATCATATTCATGCAAATTGCAATCAAAGAACAATGAAAGAGCGGAACTTACACAACACATGACATTGACTGTAAATTGAGATATCTTCTGACTTCTTTCTATTCGTTCGTTCTCAATCTCCCGCTACCAAGCCCTGAAAAGGACTTTGCAAGTAGCAGGATATTGTCCGGAGAACGGAATGCGTGATGTCATAGTTTGCTGCTTGACTGCTATATTTGCACCTTTTGGTCCAATACATCCTTCTTCAGCAGGACTTTAGATATCATATGGCTATGCCTATTGCTATGACAGTGTATGATATAACTATACTATGCCCATTGCTGTGACAATAATGTATGATATGACTATGCCTAATGTAGTGACATTAGTCATATGTGGATTTGGAAATTAAACTACAATAACATAATTTTAGATCACAGATGTGGCAATCAATGCATCGTCAATTCTACGACTTCATACGGTAACAAATGTATGGCAAACAGAGAGACACCGGAAAGGATGAATAAGAAGTCAGTTATCCAGTTACAGGAAACATCTTCTGAGACTCAGTATTTAGGGGTGCTAGCATATCAGTTCACCCAGATGTGATCATTGTTAGTCCCCAGTATCCCACCCTTCCCACATTAACTTGGTCACAAAAACCTAGACTGCTCCCCACTCAATGTGACGTCGCAGTTCTCATAATTTCTACCCACCACCACTTATTACTCTCTCTCTCTCTCTCTCTCTCTCTCTCTCTCTCCGTTTGCGGTCGTCCTGGTTGTAAGGCAATGTGAGGTTCATCAGTAAGGTCACCAATATGGGGATTACAGTGTAAATCCTCAACTCGGTGGTCATAGCCTGTTTCCAGGGTATGATTACAGACGTGAGGTGTTGTTCATGATCAGTATGTTTCACCTGACCCTGATTACTCTTCGCTTCCACTGCAAAGATATCAAATGGCATAAAAGGTGGGATAAGTGATAGAAAAGCGTAATAGATCAATACTGAAATCAGCTAAGGAATAAATCTATAGAGGAGTTAGAAGGAACTGAAGACCATACTGAACAGATCTTGAGGATATTTATTGACTGTTAGATGTATAACAGGCAAAGCACAAACTGTGGAAAGCAATATTCAGCATGCACACACACACACAAAAGCCACAGTGAAGTACAAAATAGAAGAGGGGTGACTAATTGGATAATTGATACATGACATTTAAGTTTTGTTTCCATCCATAGGTAATATGTGACACCAGCATACACATAAACCTCCAAGTGGAGCAGATTAGGCTACTACTGCACTAGACCATATGCCTTGTCAGTCACTGTGGGATCGAATGAAAACCAAGAACTTCTATATGATTTTACTCCTTGTGGCTGTTTCCACAATGGCATTATGGATTCTGTCATCCCCATCACCAAATTTGCAGACAATTATAAACAAAACTCATTCAGGCATCAGACGAGCATCAAACATCCAGATGAAAGGTATGCTCGGAATGATTGATTGATTCATTTGTTTGCTCTAAGTCAAGCATAGGATGATCACTACAGTTGGCACCTTTACAGAAGCCAATATTTGCAGTAGGTAACAGAGCATCCAGCTCAACGTGTATGAATGATGGTCAGATAATTGAAGTGCAAAGTTTTACCTATCTGGGAAGTAGCATTGATAAAGACAGAGGCACAAACCAAAAGGGATCTCAAGGCCAGATTTGCTTTAAGCTCACTTTACCTTATATGAAACTCTGGGTATTCTCCATGAAGAATACGATTGGGCTGTTTAACATGAATATTTGGGTGTGAAGTTAGACCGTTCACTGTCTTACGTGACACAAAGCGTGAGAAACACGCAAGAAACAACATTATCCTAAACATAACTAGTACAATATGGGGAGCACAGCCATCTGTCCTCCGGACATCAGCACTTCCCCTGTGCCTCTCAACAGTGGAATATGCCAGTCTGAAGAAACTATGCCCACGCAAAACTCATTGATATAGCAATAAACGAGGCAGACAGGATAGTGTCAGGATACATATAACCCACCCCCACTGCTAAAATATACCCTATAATTGGCATAGCTCTACCTGCATAATTTATGTTTGATGTACGAAGGTAATGGCAAACACAGATCTATTGGAAAGAACACGTATCAACCAATACGGCAGGAAATTGGGAAGAGAATGGATAGGACATACTCCGAGAAAGAAGCCAGATAGTATAATCAGATGTCCACTGGATTAGAACTCACAAAGAAAAGATGGGGCAGGCCAAGAAACAGCCGGTAAAGAATGAAGACGAAATCAGTTCAGTTTTAGTCTCATGGGCAGAATCTAAGAAGATGGCACAAGAGGAAGAGATGCACACTGACAAAAAGGGGTTTTCTCTTTTCCTTCACAAAAACAGTGAGCTCAGTTTTGTATATTTATTAAAGTAGCCTTCATTTTATTCAATCACAATTTCTTGTGAAACGTCTAGGGGAAATGCCAGCTTTTGTAGGGTGAGGACTCTACAGCAACTATCCACTCATTGAACATTCTAATTTTTCCAAAATTCATCATTGACCAGTGACATTTCATGTATTTCACTTGTTTTTTCTGTATAGAGCAAGAGTTGACAGTTGATCCTATGTACCTACGACAACTAGGGTTGACAGCAACCAGTGGAGCAGCAGATACAAGAGTGGATGCATTGGACAACAAGATTGTCAATTCTGAAGCTGTTCTAGCTACTCTCCTGAGACCTAATACTACCGCTTCACTACCAGTGGTTGCTAGCGCGGTCACACCTGACCAGTTTAAAGAGGCAGCAGTACTAATGAAGTCCATATATGCTCAGCTACCAGGCTACAGAGTTGTGATGTATGATCTTGGATTGTCTGCCATAGAGCGGGCTTTGGTAAAATTATGTTTGTATCATCATCATGTGTCATGGTATAGGGTCTCAAGCATGTTATATGATTTTATGCCTTTTAACTATTTCAATATCATCATCATCCATCCACCTTTTTATTTCTATGTAAACCATATGCCACTACTGCAACTGGTTCCTATTAACCCTTGATAGTCTGACCTAATTTACAGGATTTGTGTCTTAATGGAGTCAGTCATGGCAGATTATTATACCAAAGTATACAAATCTTCAGACCTTCCTCCAAAGCAGAAAGAGGAAACAGTCACCTACCAGAAAAAGAAGAACCATATCCAAGTCATAAGAGAAGTTGACCAAATGAATGACAACTATCACTATACTGATCAAGCTGAGCATAGTATCCTATTCCACATGAGAACAGGACATAGATTGAATAGCCACTTACAGACTAAAACTGGCTTGAGAGCATTGAAGAAGTCTTCAGCACAACAACCTAAATCCAGACAACTGAACTTGACATAATGAAAAACATGATGAATGACAAGAAGGCAGACAAAGAAGATCTTGGAAATTATCGTCCGATTTTTGCACACTTCTCCTGGTCACTTTCAAACTGTTCACGAGATGCATTTTTACAAGATTTTCATCACATCTTTGATAGTGCACAACCAACTGGACAAGCTGGTTTTCTATGTTTTTACAGTACATTAGACCATATCAACCTACTGTTGCCTTATCGATGCAGTCCAAAAATACCAGATTTCCTTGATCTTCACCTTCATCAACTACAAAAAAGCAATGGATTCTGTAGAAATACAATATGTCTGGCATTCTCTAACGGAATAAGATGTCAATCCTGGCTACATCACAGTTCTTACTAACTGCCACATAAATTGTACCACCACCTTCCATTCATTTCACCTCTCAGCTGTGTTCACAATACAAAAAGGAGTTCTCCAGGGAGATCCTACTTCATTGAAACTCTTCGCAGCATGTTTGGAATCGGTCATCAGCTGATGTGATGGAAGGACTTTGTAATCGATGTTGATAGCAGACAGCTCAATGATCTTCAATTCATGGATGACATAGTGATGGTCACAGAGTCAGTCATAAGCCAGCCTCATGTTAGAGAAGCTCAGCAATGAGACCAGACTAGAAATGAATATTGCCAAAGTCATGTACAATTGTTTCACTCATTATGACCCAGCCTTCCCCGATTGAAAAATTTTGGAAGGTGTCGAGGAATACTGTTATCTTGAGCACATTCTCAACATGCAGAATATTCTAAATCCAGAACTAACAATATGTTTCTGGACAGCCTTCTTGTCCATCCACACAGCATTGTATGGTTTTTGGGATCCGCCTCTCTTCAACTCTATTATGCTCCCTGTAATGTGCTATGCTACTGAAACATGGACACTTACGAAAGCACTGTAGGAAAAACTGCAAGTTACTCAGGCCTGTCGAGAGACTCATGGTCAGTTTTAGTGTATGTAAGTGGCTATTTAATCTATGTTTTATTTTCCAACATGACAAATACCTACAATCTGCACAGATTTTGGAAACCTGGCACAGATACCACTTTTCACATTCACTGTTCAGGTTTCGGTTAGGGCCTATTATTTCAACTGTGTTTTAATCGTTTGATGTATACGATTTCTCCAAATAAACATGTGTTTTTGTTCATTGCTATTTATTTCCTCTCTCTCTCTCTTTTACTTGTTGTCACATAAATGTACCAGAGCTACCTGGTCAATTGTATTTGTCTGTTCTCAGCTAGTCAAGTACTGCAATGTTAGCTGGAACTGTGAAACAGTCCTGTTCCAGTTTGAGAAGTATCCATCACACGTCAAGTATTTGAACACTTGGACCTACAGGCCGATTTGCATCCAGGTAACATCACATGATAGCGAAAACTGTGATTGGCTGTATGTTGACCTATTTTTTGTATGTTTAGTGTGAATATCAGTGTGGTTGGAGCTCATGCCTCTCGGCAGAGAATATGAAATCCTACCGTATGGGACTGAAAAAGCTGAAACATCATACATGATCTCTATAGCAGAGACTACATACAATAAAGTCTCTAATACTGAGACCTTATATAATAAAGTCTCTAAAGCTGAGACCTTGCACTGTAAAGTCTCTAAAGCCTTGGCCTCATACAAATAGTCTTTAAATCTGAGACCTCATATAGTAATTTCTCTAAAGCTGAGAGCTCGTACATTTTAATTCTTTACATATCATTCGGTCAGAATCGGTTATGCGCAAAATATATTACAGTACAATTCTGTCTAAATTTGTATCCTATCACTAGCGTTTTACTGTGTCGCTTAGTGACCATGGTTACATATTTAGACTGACCTAAAGTATGGTGGACTATCTGGTGCATGCATAGCTTTTGTTTAAAAGTAAAGTAACGTAAAGTATCCCATAGCATTACTGCCGAAGGGGTGTGAGGTGTTAGCGATTTCACATTTCAAAGGCTCGGCTATATGAGGGCGGTAGCCATCTCCTCTTCCTCGCCGCTTTTACTTCCCGGACTGAACCGGTACCCATTTAAGGCTGGGTCGACCCGGGAGCCATTGCGGTCTGAAAAAAACATTACCGCCTCAACTGAGGAATGAACCCAGGACCACTCAGATGCGAAGCCAGCGCGCTAACCACTGCGCTACGCGGCTCCCTACACGGCTTTTGTTTAATGTAGTATTATTTCTGTCAAGTCTACATTTATAGCTTTTGTGAATTTTTAAACTTGTCATATTCTGCGCATGGAATTAGGACTTCAATAGCTGAGAAGTCACTTATTGTTTGATCAGGCCAATGGTTATGCACCTGGATTTACATGTGAAAATTAAAAACTAGTTCCATTTAGGATCTGACAAGGACAGATAAGAAAGTGACTGTATTGCAGAAGTACAACGATGAGTACACACACATACACTAATGTACATCGTATTTTCCCCTTAATGATGTTTCATAATTTATACTTTTGCATTGGCTCTTTCCGTCTTATCAGACGATAGTAATTGTGCTTTGAAAAAGGGGATGTAACTACAGTCCATGGTGATAACGAATGTGAATTGTAAGACCAATTCGAGCAAAGAAGCATCTACCATAGTGTGTGCAAAAAGGAAAGTCATGACCGTTTGCGGCATCGCATAGTGTGACGTATCTCCTTTGTCTGTATTCCATGCTTAATCTTGCCCCTTCGTGTAACACGATCCATGGCGTCATAATCCCATGATTCCAATACGATGCCCATATCATTCATTTCCCACTTGCATACATCTTTGTACCGATACCGAAGTAATGGCTGGCCCCGAAACATTTTCCCCAACTGTAATTCTCCATAGAGAAGTTCTTTTGGTAATCTGCCATATCATCCATCCTCCGAGTGTGTCCGAATCATTGGAGCCTTCAAAGACTAAGCATGGACAAGATTGTGACAGTGCCAGTTCTCTCAAACACCTCTGTTTTGGTGATCTTGTCTTGCCACCCAACCCCTAGGATTCTGTGCAGGCACCTCATGTGGTTTTATTTTATTAGTGAGATTCTTGTTCTCCCAGATCCTTTTTGTTAATCTGCTCATTATTGTTGCTGCCTTGCTTGTTCTTAAATTGATCTCTTGGTACAGGGATACTTATTATTGTCTGAGGATCCCAGATCTACTACCTCGAGATGCTCATCATCAATAGAGATTACGTACTGGAATCTTGTTAGCATCCTGGACCAGAACTTGCATTTTCTTATTGCTGATTGTTAATCGAAACTCATAGCAGGCATCAGAAAATGCAGACAGTAAGCTTTGTAGTTCCTTCTCTGAATGAGTCATAATTGTGGCATCATCCACAAAGAGCAGTTCTCTGATCAGCACCCTGTTTATTTTGGTCTCGGCTTTCAGTCTTTGGGCATTGAATAGGCTACCATCTGTGCGAGAATGAATGAATTTACCTCCATCCTGGTCACGGAAGGCATGCTTCAGGAGTGAGAAATATATTCCAAAGAGGGTTGTAGCAAATACATATCTTTTTTTAATTCCACACTTGATTGCAAGCTCCACTGAGGACGCACTGCCAAAGTTGATGGTGCCATTCATATCAGTGTGCAACGACTCAATAATGCTCAGAAGAATCGGTGTGCAACCAATCCTCCTCATAGCTTTGAACAGACCCTCACGACTGACCTAATCGAATACCTTTGTGAGATCAATGAATAAATATACAATGGTTGCTTTTGTTCTCTGCATTTTTCTTGCAACTGTCGTAATGAGAATATCATATCTGTGGTAGACCTATTCCCACGAAAACCACACTGTGCCTCTGGGTAGACCTGGAGTCTGCGCAGAACAATTCTGGCAAGTATCTTCCCAACAGTACACAGAAGCGAAATTCCTCTGTAGTTGTTGCAGTCACTCCGGTCTTCCTTGTTCTTGTACAAGGTTACAATGTTCGAATCTTTGAAATCTTGCAGGATCTGTCCTTCATGCCAGCATAATGTTATCAACTGGTGTATCTCTGGGGCAAGTATGTCCTTTCCACTCTTGATAACCTCTATTGGGATTCGATCCTTTCCTGGAGCCTTGCCAGAAGCAAGCTCAGCAATAGCACAGTTAACGTCTGTCATGGTTGACAGCGAGTCCAGATGGTCAAGAGTTGGCATGGCCTCAATGGCGTCGTCTGTTAGCTCTTTCTCGCATAACCCTTTACACCCTAAGCTTTTAAACAGTAATTATTTATTCATAAGAGCAGGAAGATACTTCTTTTCATAATTCATATATCATTTACTTACAAATGCGATCTAAATTATGTCCTAGTTTAAAATACAAGTGAAAGATTGCATTGAACAAGATAATAGTTACGGTTTTCTGAATAAAATGTATTGGGCAGGTTAGGATGTAATGGGTTAAGTAGAGTTCAAGATAGTACTCTACCCATCTGTCTAACTGCTTCCTCTTATCAATGATGATTTCTCCAGATCAAGAGAGTGCTCTACCCATCTGTCTAACTGCTTCCTCTTATCAGTGATGATCTCCCCAGATAAAGCTTTTAGCGGCACACTTTTTTACTGTTGAGCCAATGGCTTTCTTTGTCCCCTCAAAGACATACCCTTGATGGAACCATTACCGGTATTGAAAGCATGTTGGACATTCTCACATAACTGTATCCAATAGTCCTTTGTTTAAGTGTGTTTCGTGTTGTTTTGTCTTTGTTTCTTAGGAGTGCTGCCTTTTTCTTGTCAATCAAAGGCTGTGTTCTCTAATGTCATAAGCTGTTACAGTACCTCTGCTTTGAGGGTAGCTTCTTTGATTACGTTCTACCTTTCACTAGCTGTACAGTCTCCTGATGTATCAGTGAGAGCATCTGCAATCTGCTGTTGTAACTTGAAACACTTTTATTTATCCTCCAAATTAGTTTGTGTTTCGCTGTAACCAACGTGTCCAGCTGGTGCCAATAGCCAGATCTTGGGTGTTTCTATGACACCTTACGGCGATCTTTTGTTGCAAATAGGGAGTTTGTGATGCGGCGATAATTGTTTTTGCAGAATTACAGAAGCCTTTGTCCATTTTTATTCATGCCCCCAATATTGTGTTTACCTAAACAAACTGCCATGAATTCAAAGTAGATCCCACTCGAGGATTTAGATCACTAAGTATGTATAGGCAGTCTGATTTGGGATGACTGCATTGTCTAACTCTACATAGAAGAAATCAATTGCATCTTCCGCTGTGAGTGTCAGAACGTAGAAAGCGATAACTGTTACGAATCCAGAGGTAGACAATCTCATTGATGGACATTCTGTCATATCCTCCAATTAGACTCTCAATAGCACACAACAGTGAGTTCTTCACTGCAAAACCCACCCCATGTTGTTGAGTTTCTTCCCTTCTTCTGCCTATCCAAAAAAAGGTATAATTTTTCTTCTTGAGTGACCCATCCTCGGGGAGGCTTGTCTCCTGCAGACCAGCAATATCTATATCAATGCAATTGAGTTTGGCATCAATAACAGCCGTTTTTCTCACTTCGCCAATGTCTCTGAGGTCAGTGACATGTCCTGGACACAGTTCGGACATTCCAAGACGCAAGCCGAAACTTTCATATTTAGTTATATAGCCTGTTACAATTGATTTAATTTACAGCCTGTGGTTTGGATTTTGTCGTAGCCCCAAGCACCCATTGAATCAGACAGGTTGTGGCGGACGTTAGTTGATCAGTGACACCTGAAAGCGTCTCCCATCATCAAAGACAGCCCGTGGCACTCTTGCCTACGCCAATTGACAAGGGCATATGACCCGTAAACTGCCATCTCCCATTTTGATTTCCAGACCATGGATGGAGTTGCACATCTTCATAGCACAAAGCCAGGGCTGAAGCATATAGACTAATATATATTTTTTATTATTAATAACTGGTGGGTCGGACGGTGGGTCAAGATGGCGCCGGACGTGGTCGCAGTCGATTTCCCTCTTGATAAAACGGTGTTTTGTTTGTGTTTTCTATGATAACTCTCGGACTATTAACGTGATTCCTGGATATAAATGTGCCGACTTGTGAATTAAGCATACTAATGTGAAAGAAGTGATGCAACGAAGTATATAACAGTGTATTTTTAGCCGTGAAAGGTAGACTAATGTGTACAGTTTCAATAGGACAAAGCGTGGCCGAAACTTGACCCGGTCAAAGGCTAGTGTCGCTCCGTGCTGTATCGTGACCCAGATAACGAAGTATGAACACTGAAACGAAGGAGGTCATCCTGACCCCGTCAAACATACGGTACTTCAGAAAGGAGCTCATCGCGCTTCGATCAGCACACTACGTCCCTTCAAACTCAGATCTACATTTGTTGCGTGTGCTGAAAATACACTTAACCGAGGAGGCATCGGAACTCACAAGTATACAATCAAGGCGGAAGACCAGAGGAACGAGAGGTAGAAGAAGAATACACAAACAAATGCACTCAGAAACTGATACCTCATAGCTCCACCCCAGCGATAAAAGAAAAGGGAAGGGCTACCGAGATAATGAGGCACACGCTGACACCATACTGTCTGCATCCGAACCCTTCACTAGAAGTCTTGACAATGTCTTGCCTCTAGAACATGAGTCCGGACGAGAGAGTGAGGAAGATCCTGCGCACATCTCCCTCACTATAAACACATTGCGCAACTCACGACATCACCCTTCAGATCACACCCTGACTAGCAGCTCGCAACTGGCAGGGCCCCCAAACTGCAGCGGCGGAACAGGCAGAAAACGATCACGAAAACTACCCATCACGCTTGCAACATGGAATGTCCGCACGCTACTGGACAACACCAAAGCAAACAGACCCGAACGACGGACAGCACTGATCGCCAGGGAACTGGCTAGATACAACATCTGCATAGCTACCCTGAGCGAGACACGACTGGCAGAGGAAGGGCAGATCACAAAAGAAGGCGCTGGTTATACTTTCTTCTGGAGCGGCCGCAACAAAGAAGAACGCCGTGAAGCTGGAGTTGGCTTTGCCATCAAGACCAACATGGTCGACAAGCTCACAAGCATGCCCAGAGGAATTAATGACCACCTGATTACACTGCGTCTCCCCCTAATAGGAGGGCGCCATGCAACACTCATCAGTGCATACGCACCCACAATGACAAATCCTCAGGAAACAAAAGATAAGTTTTATGAGGACCTTAAGGCGCTCATCGCTGCAGTCCCCAAATCTGACAAACTGGTCATCCTCTGTGATTTTAACGCTAGGGTTGGCACAGACCATACAGCCTGGGAGGGGGCCATTGGCAGACATGGTATCGGAAAATGCAATAGTAACGGACTGCTCCTTCTGAGGACATGTGCCGCAAATGAACTACTCATTACAAACACAGCTTTCCGACTACCTGTCCGAAATAGAACCACATGGATGCACCCAAGGTCCCGCCACTGGCACCTCATTGACTATATTATCATCAGACGTAGGGATCGAGCGGATGCTATGGTAACGAAGAGCATGTGTGGTGCAGAATGTTGGACCGACCATCGACTTGTCATTGCCAAGCTAAACTTCAAGATCCAGCCCAAAATGCGCCCCCAGGGAAAGAAACCACTGAGGAGGCTAAATGTCTCTCAGCTGAAATACGAACCCACGAGAGGCGGCTTCCAGGAAGAGCTTGAGGGTAGACTGTCTGAGCTTCGTTTTGAAAAGAACGACATCGAAAAGAACTGGGCATCATTGAGAAACACACTCTACGATACAGCTGTTAAACACATTGGCCAAATCACGCGCAAGCATAAGGACTGGTTTGATGAGAACGATCTAGAAATACAGGGCCTTCTCGATGCAAAACATGAAGCGCACAGGGAATACCAGAGGGACACACCATCTCCGGCAGCAAATGCTGCCTTCAATACTGCTCGCAAAGCTGTCCAGACCAGGCTTAGAGAGATGCAAGACTCCCGGCTCAGCAAAAGAGCTGACGAAATTGAGATGTTCGCCGAGCGTCATGACACCAAACGGTTTTACGAGGCACTGAAAGCTCTCTACGGCCCGCAGCCCTCTAGTAATACTCCAGTTCGCAGTGCGGATGGGGTACTGCTAACAGATAAGGTTCAGATTCTAGACAGATGGGCAGACCACTTCTGCAAAATACTAAACCACCCATCGTCCATAAATGAAGAGGCCATCCGGCGAATGCCGCAGGTGGAACTGAACCTGGCGTTGGATGAAGTAATTACTGAGGAGGAAGTCGACAGGGCAATCAGTTCACTATCTATAGGAAAAGCTCCAGGAGCTGATGCAATACCAGCAGAGGTATGTAAGACAGCTGGCCCATCCCTCACCAGAAGGATCACTGAACTCTTCTGTCACATGTGGGCTGAAGGTAAAATTCCGCAGGAGCTAAAGGACGCCTCAATCGTTCACCTATACAAAAGAAAAGGCAATCGTCAGGAATGCGACAATCATCGTGGAATATCGCTACTATCCGTAGCAGGCAAGATCCTAGTGCGCTTACTGCTAAACAGGCTCAACAAACCTTGTACACCACATTTCTTGATTTGACAAAGGCATTTGATACAGTAAACAGAGGAGGGCTGTGGATGATGTCTAAGTTTGGCTGCCCCAACAAGTTCATAACAATGGTGAAACAGCTACACGAAAGCATGTGCACGTGTACTGGACAGCGGTGCAATCTCTAAAACGTTTCTAGTATCAAACGGAGTAAAACAAGGATGTGTACTCGCCCCGACTTTGTTCAGCATGATGTTCGCGGCCACGATGACAGACGCCTTCAAATCATTGGAGCTTGGAATACCCATAAAGTACCGCACAGATGGCAAGTTACTCAATTCCAGAAGAATGAAGGCGAAAACCAAAGTGGCTGGCGATATAATCAGGGAACTTGTATTTGCTGACGACTGCGCTCTAATGAGCAACTCAGAACTGAACATGCAGGTTGGAATGGACCAGTTCTCTGCCGCATGCGAAAATTTTGGTCTGACCATAAATGCCCAAAAAACAGGTCATGTACCAACCAGCACCAGGCATGCCGTACACAAAACCAGAGACTACAGTCAGCAGGCAGACGTTGAATGCCGTAGACAAATTCACATATCTGGGCAGCACGCTGTCGAGATCTGTCAGCCTAGACGATGAGGTGGCAAGCAGAATAGCAAAGGCCAGCACAGCCTTTGGTAGAATGCGCTCGATGGTCTGGGCACGTCGTGGCATCAGCGTCAAGACCAAACTCAAAGTCTACCTTGCAACCATCATTCCAACCCTACTGTACGCTTGCGAAAGCTGGACTGTATACTCTGGACATGCAAGGAGGTTAAACCACTTCCACACAGGTTGCCTGAGGCGAATATTCCACATCCGATGGCAAGATCGTGTCACTGACATCGAGGTTCTCTCGAGGGCTAACATGCCCAGCATCCATGCACTGCTAGAAAAAGCACGACTAGGATGGGCCGGACACCTCGTCTGTATGTCAGACGAGCGGCTCCCAAAGAAGCTTCTCTACGGCGAGCTGAGATAGGGATGGCGCGAGAGGGGGCTCCCAAAGAAACGTTTTAAAGACGGTCTGAAGGACTCACTAAAAAGTTGCCAGATAGACATCGACACCTGGGAATGTCTTGCGAAAAACAGATCTGACTGGAGAAGCGCAGTCAAATCGGGTGTAGTTGCTGGTGAAGATGATCGTGTTGTGAAAGCCCAGAACAGACGCGAGACGCGGAAATCCCGAGCAGCGGGAACACCATCCCCTTCTACAAACCTCGTGTGCCCGATATGTAGCAGATGTTTTCGTGCTCTCATTGGCCTGTTCAGCCACATGCGCACCCACACCCAACAGGGAAATCTGTGACAAGGATGATGTCGGCGGTCCTCATCGACAACGATGGACAGCTATTATTAATAACTCATGACATACATAGCTTAATTATGTAAAACGAGACAATTTTTTTAATATAAATTTATTTTATTTTGAAACAAAATATTTGACATATGGAGTAAATGGCACTTGTAATGCATAAATCAATCAATATAGGCTGTCTGTAAATCGTTGAAGTCTCGAAGACCTTGTACAATAAAGTCTCTAATTGTGAGACATTGCACTATCTCTAACATTGAGATCTGATACAATAACGTCTGTAAAGCTAAGATCTAATGCAATAAGGTAAAGACATAGAAAGTCCCACAGCAGATATTGCCATTGTGGGTTAAGTGTTAGACTTGACTTTTAGAGATATAACAGTTACAGACTTGACTATTAAAAACTTGGCTGATAGACTTCACTGTTAGATATTTGACCATTGGAAACTTCACTGTTTGAGACTTCACCGCTATAGATTTTACTGTTGGTGGCTTCATTTTTAGATATTTGAGTAATGGACAGCTGCTACATACTTGACCATTAGAAACCTAACTGTTGGGGATTTTATTATCAGAAAATAAAGTAACCACAGTTCTTAATATTGAAAGAAAGAATAGGGCCACAATGCCCTAATAAAAGATACAGGTAACTAAGAAGGGTTGTCATGACAACGCATCATGGACAATAAAGTGCTACAGAAACAATTACTACACAAGAGTATAACTGCTTTGACATGGCATTCTATAAGGAGGTCAATCAGTTGACCACCGCAGATGATATCAGGATAGAGATTTTTGCCCTGCCGAAGACGGATGTGTCCGACAGAAAGATGAAAATATAAAAATCAAGCTGTAAACTAGCGACACAACGCATTCCGTTCTTCAGACTACATCCTGCTACTTGTAAAGGCCTTTTCAGGGCTTGGTAGCAGGAGATTGAGAACAAATGCAGAAAATGATATTTTTGCAAATTGTCTAAGATCCAACTTGCAGTACAATTTTACCTAAGTGACAAAGATTTGCGTTGTCATCAATGACACTCTTAATAATCTACCTCAACATGGTGGTATCTGGCATGTTAGTCAACTCGACTGGAGGCAGCATGGAATGCAAATTTATTTTTATTGGGTAGGTGACTAGTTTGAGTAGGAATTTTTCATTCTGCCTGGACAGTGGTTAACAGTCTGCTTTTCAATTTTCAAGGTTTTTTTTTTAACATGCACAACCGAGTTTATCTTTGATAGGACTAGAAACTAGGTATCACCACCCATTAGTCCGGGGGACACTAAAACTTGCAGGATTCAAACACCCCTCCATTTCATGCTTTCATTTGTTTCTTGAGAGGCAAGTGCCTTACCTCTTGGCTATAGTGACACCCATTCTCTCTCGTATTACATGGCTGTACCGGTACTTTATTGGAGTTTGCTTCTGTTAACAACTGACAGGAAGTCTCAATGAGATTCGATATATTGTCAAACTGTACTGCATTTGTAAAAGTATATTATTACAACGATTTGTCTGAAGCATCTCATCTCCTGTATCTTGCATTCTAACTTAGCCTTCAATGTCCATATTTCACAAGCATATAAGCGGATGGAGAGGATCAATATTTGAATTAATTTTATCTTAGTATTTAGCAATTCATTGTTGCTGGCTTTATGTAGAAGTGAAGAGAAAGATAATATTGCAGACACATCACTATGTGTTGTCTGTCATGGTTTGGCTTGGCTTCGTTCATTCTCAATCTCCCGCTAACAAACCCTGAAAGGGCTTAAGTTGCAGAATGTAGTCCAGAGAACGGAATGCATTGTGTCGTAGTTTACAGCTTGACCACAGGTGCATTCGTCAGTGCCACCTATCCTCAGTTTATTGAATAGATGGTACCTCAAACTGGTAGTAGGCATCATTTTTTGTGTAGCCAGTATGTTCTGTTTCCCATTTGGTCATGTATCTGGCCCTAATAAACCTTTTGGACTCTTCGTAGGTCACACTAGAATCTGGTTGTGGTAGTCATGCACCTTCTTTTGCCAGTCTGTCTGCCTCCTCGTTGCCTTGGATGTTACAGTGGGATGGAACCCACTGTACCACTACTCTTTTTGGTGCGCACTGCTGGCATAGTTGACAGAGTACTGCTCTTAAATCATTAAGTTCAGTATTTTTCTGGCTTTTTAGTGCTGTAACCACGGCCAGGGCATCTGTAAACAGGACTATCTGGCTTTCATTGCTTTCGCCTGTCAGCATTGCTTTTACTGCAGCCTTCAGTGCCTTTGCCTCCGCTCTGAAATTGCTTGAGAATTCTCCAGTGTTATTTTTCTACCATTTGTTAGGCTCAGGAATACACCTCCCCCTCCATTCTGTGTTGTGTTTGTTACAGAACCGTCGGTGTATGCATGGGTCCAGTCCATACTTGGGTACTTTTCCGCTATGTACCTCAGGGTTAAGTCTGGCTGTTCTTGTTTCCAATACCTGGTATATTTTCTACCACCTCCGGAATGATATGCTGCTTCCATGTGGGTTTGTGTACAGTAGGGATGGGCTTCTTTAATGTTATGGTGTTCATAGGGTCTTCGCTCATCTTTGCTTTGGCTATTTCTGCAAAGTTTCTCCGCTTTAGTTTCCCTTTTCCAAATCTATTTAGTCTCTGATGCATTGGATGGTCTGTCAGTCTTCTTAGTTTCTCTGCTTCCTGCTGGGCTCTGCAGTCTCTTCTGTCAGTCATGGATTGCAGATTTGTTATCTTTTCAAGTTCTATAATTGGCGTTGACTTGATGCCTCCTGTTATAACTCTCATGGCTTGGTTTTGAAGTTTGCTAATTTTATCAAAGTTCGCCTTTGCTGCTGTTGCCCATACCGCAATGGCATACTCGAGAACTGGTCTCACTCTTCCAGTGTACAGTTTCTTTAGTATACTCATTCCCTCTTCAATCCCTTTTCCTTAGCCAGTCTGCCCTGCTGCAGCCTGTTATCCAGGATCACCGCGTGGAGGTGTAGGCAGCTTGGCCCTGAAGCTAGCAGTCAGCTATGGGTCGCTGACCACTGCAGCTCATGCCCTGTCTGTGATGGTTTTATGTGATGTATTCTTGTTCTTCCATAGTTCTCTAAGATAGATCATAATGAAGAATTGCATTTTGAACTATTCAAGGATGTTTCCATTTTTATGCAGGAGATATTAAGCAAACATGGAGCTGTTATCTGGGTCGATGGTGGTCACTATTTTGTCAGTAGCAACCTAAGCTCTACATTGAACAAAGCAAAAGATTCAGGAATTCAGGGTTGGACTATTAAAGAGCCTACTTCATCTTTCACACACACAAAGATGTTCAGGTTTTTCAACATGAACCAGGGTTCGTATTTTTTTCAGGTAATACCAACATCAGTCAAGTTTGTGTGTGCACTAAATCACTCTTAGAAGAATCGAGTTTTCCTCTTCTACATCAATTGTACTCTTGTAATCACATCTAGAATAACTTATTCTGGAAGCAGCCTGCCACAGTAAAATCTGACAGATGTATAGATGTAAGATAATGACAGGGTTGTATCCTCTCCCCTTTACATTTATACACATTTTAAATGGATAGGGAAATGTCAGGACTCATTAATGGTGAAGTATCAATACATAATCTCATTTTAATGACAAAATTTGGCTCACTTTAAGCAAACAAAAACTGCAAGAATTAATGAATCAGGTCAAGATTATGGATTGTACATGAACACTGACAAATGAAAACTTAAGATAAACAAAGTAGACAAGAAATCTACTATACCGGTATTATATAGAAGGGTGCTTCAAAAGAAAACTTAACTGTTTTCCTTCAAAATGTACTAAGAAGAAATGGCACACAATAATAATTTGTCTATGTGGTCTCCATTTCGTTCGATACATGTCCCCCAACATCTTCAAATGTGTATAGAGTCAAGGGCTGCAAAGATAATGCAAATTGTCTAGCTGATTTGCTTTATGGGCCGATACCGATTAATCCGTCACTGATTATTTATTATGTATTGTGAAGTGAAATGCATATTGAAATTAATTGTATGTAATTATAATATTTAATCATAATTATGGAGCTGCTATCGATAATTAGCAAAAAGTGGTATAAATTATACATTTAATATTAGTTACTTTGTTTTTTACCCTATTGAGTTTTGAAAATTGTCTTATAGCTGTACAATCAATGATTAAGCAAAATTGTCCTATATTGTGTAACAGGTGAGCTAAGTAAAGAAATATGAATATTTTCTGAGCCTATGTGAGTGTGTTAGGTGGTAGAGAGTGAAAACACTAGGCCAGCCTCACTTTAAAAAAAAAATAAAAAAAAAAGGAACAGTCGATCAACATCATTCTAAGTAATCTATATATGAGACAAATAATACTAATTAACCCGGGATTAAGCGTATTTGTTGACACGTCACCCGTCAGTTTTTTTTTATTACTGGTATGTTTCACTCCTTTATTTTTTTTGCTGATGATAATGGCTCTGTGACAAAGGTTAGGACCTTTTTCAATTTCCTCTAACAATTTGCCTTTAACTTTAACAATTGTTGATTTTGATAGACCTAGCTTGCAGCTTATTTGACTCCCATTTATGCCTTGGTAACTAACTTAGATTCAATTGTGCTTTTCTTTGAAACTGAGAAACATGGTTTCTTTTATCACCACACTTTTGATACATTATGAATATCAAAGACACAAATATAACAGATGCACTTGAACAATTTCAAAGAGCTGTTCTGCACAACTTTTGAAATGAAACTGAATAGTCAATTTTGAAATGGATTGCCTCGGAAGACAGGTCAGTTTTACCCTACTAATGACAGGGCGTTGCTACGGTAGTCCTGCTCAACTCAAGAGGAATCGCAAATCGCAGACATTTGGTCCACGTGCTAGGCTGATAAGCCAACGGCACCAGGCTACCATAGGAGGGATTACGGCCGAACGCCTCTAAGCCGGAATCCCGCCCTAAATCTCAGCACCACTGCGATGGGAGGCTACGATAGGGTTGGGACCTGGGGCTCGTGTCCCAGCCCGACCCGGTCGAGCCGCAGAAAGAAATCTCTGTCGTCTGCCGATCAAAGCGGGCAGGAAGCTGCCCGATATTCACCCCATACGGCGATGAGGTGTGAAACCACTAGTAGAAGACTTAGTTCTCGGTCGGGGTGTCGTAAGCAGTAGAGCAGCCACCTCACTGCGAACTGTTGAGACGCAACCCTTGATCATGAGATATGTCCGCACACCAGGCGAACATCATCTCCGTGCCATTGCCAGGCTTGTCCCCTGGTTAAATGCACTCCTTCGAGAGGAATCGCAGGTCGCTGACATTTGGTCCACATCCTTGGCTGATAAGCCGCAGAAATGCACCTGGCCAAATGCACTCCTGCCTCGCTCTTATCCTCTGTCTGCTATCAGCCATCCCAATGGACGCAGAAGAGATGCAGTCCAGCAGACATTGCACCTCTGCCCTTTTGTGACAACGTCCCAGGTGGCGGGGAATGCTAGGCGTGCCATCGCTGCAGATGAGCCGAGAAAATAAAGGGAGCAAAGAGATACCTCACTCACATGCATATGCTACGCTTCTGGCAGGACGTGACGATCCTGAGACACAGTCACACTGGACTGCCTCTCTTCCGGGATAGTACAAACTAGTACATAGTCCATCATATCATATCATTGCCAAACCCTATAGACACGAGCGGGGAAGACTCGTTAGTCCTGCAAGACAACTTCCCTAAGAGAGACAACTCTGACCAAAAACAACTGCTGCCTTGCAGATAGGCTGGGGACAGCCAAAGGCTAAGGAGGGCATCCCTACAGAAACGCCTGTTGAAATCGGATGCACTGATCCACAGGCTTAACAAAATAAAACAGTGCAACGTAAATATCGCTGTAAACAGCGTACGATGAAGAAGAAGAAATGGATTGACTGGTTTATTTAAAAATCATGCTTTGAAAATATTTTGTAGGAGTGGAACTTACATTCATTTGCAAGGGTTATGATTTTATAATTGAAGACGTTCGCATCAGAAGAAGATAAAGAAAGATACACAACTTTAATTTCTTTTATTTTTTATCTCTAGCACGCTGTGGAATCATCTCACCTAGTTTTGTACAACACAGATAAGGTCACCAGAGACATCATGTTGCCATGGGTAAAGTGTGCCCTCATAGAGGAATGTATCAGTCCACCTGGTGCCCAGAACTCTGGCTGTAACTATTTGCAGCGACCCCTGTATAAATACACAGGCTGTCACCGTTATGACATGTCAGCTCTGAATATCATTCTAGGCAAGGCTTTCCAGTTTGATGAGGAGCCTTACACTAACAGAGACATGCTATTTGGGAGCTTGGTGGATGACAAGATGCGGGCAGAGAACAGATCTAAGGCGTATTATGAGATCCCATTAGGACTTGGCCAACAAATTAGGATGTAATTGACTTGTGATTAACTTTTTGTAGTCCCATCTGATTATAATTCATGGCGTACAAAACATCAGTTGCCATTTAATGGAACTGAAATCAACATTTAGCGCCTGTTTCACATTATCATGACATGTTGGTTTTTGGAATAGCCTTATGTATGGTGGAATGTCTATCGCATTCACAGCTTTCGTTTAATACAGAAAGATCCTGATGATGACATACAGTCCCTACTGTTGTGATGGCATATGAGTGGGGTCCTACAGTTGCTATTGTTGTGATGGCATGTGAGTGGTGGCCTACAGTTGCTACTGTTGTGATGGCATGTGAGTGGGGGCCTACAGTTGCTATTGTTGTCATGGCATATGAATGGGACCTACAATTGCTACTGTGTGATGGCATGTGAGTGGGGGCCTACAGTTGCTATTGTCGTGATGGCATGTGAGTGGGGTTCTGCTGATGACAGGATTACAGCTGTTGTAATGACATTAAAGGGGTTCTGCTGATGATGTAGTTACAGCTGTTGTCAAGCCATTCAGTTGCAGCTATTATCATGACATGTGAGTGGGGTCCTGCTGATGAGAGTTGCAGCTGTTGTGATTATATATGAGGGGTTCTGCTGATGTAGTTACAGCTGTTGCCATGCCATTCAGTTGCAGCTGTTGTCATGACATGTTAGTGGGGTCCTGCTGATAACATAGAGTTGCAGCTGTTGTCATGACATGTGAGTGGGGTTCTGCTGATGAGAGTTGCAGCTGTTGTGATTATATTTGAGGGGTTCTGCTGACGTAGTTACAGCTGTTGTCATGCCATTCAGCTGCAGCTATTATCGCGGTGGTGGTGGGGGGGGGGGGGGGGGGGGTTGTGTGTGTCTGTCCCTGCTGATGACATAGAGTTGCAGCTGTTGTCATGACATGTGAGTATGGTCGGGGTCCTGCTGATGGCATACGGTTACTATTGTCACAATTATCATGAATTATGTAAGTGGGGTGCTTTTTAACCATACCTGTGATTCCAGGAACAAACAGGATAGGACCACTGCTTCCATCCACGCATATTGTAAGAAGTTACAGAGGAAGGTTGTGCATGGAGCTGGCAAGCAAATCATAAAGCCACATTGCAAATGACCCAAGGCAGGCTTTCCTTAACTCTGGTTTAGTGTAAGACCTATGCAAACTGTTCTTCACTAATTCATTACTAGATAGATAATCTCCGTCATGTGATTCACCAGGGTGATTGATCTATAATCTGTACAATCCACTGCTTGGGGTATTTTTAGGAAACATGATGTAGATGGATAAAGGTAATGTGATGTAAGACTAATAAAGGTAATGTGACTTGAGACTGATAAAGACAATGTGATGTAAGACTGACTCAGGTTTGTCTTCCCGATTTTAGTTATGATTTTATGCCCAAATCAGAGTTTACAGCTACTAAATAAAGATACCAGAAAATTAAACAAATACCTATTCTTGAACCATTATCCATCTCAATTGTTCAGATAGTCTGCACTAAGCTCCCTTTGTTCATAACAAAGAGCATTTCAGTTAACGAAGATTGTCTGTCATCTTTTGTATCTGCGTACAAAAAACTGAACAGAATGGATTGTAGGTGTTGGCCAAATTTCAATAACAAAAGTCACAGATAAGGCACATAAACAAAGATTTTAACACCCCATGGCATAGTGTCTACTTGCTTGAATTCTTTTCTCACATTCTTAAATATTCACAAGCTATCACTTACAGCAGATGTCTGAAAAAACACGAAAAGGCTGTGCCAGAAGTGACGTCACAGCACGGGTTGCGATTTTAACCCGACTGTTGACATAATTTTGTCTTTCTGACTTGGATGAAGTCGCAATACGAATAACTTTTTACAACCACCACCACTCAACATTTGTTTCATAGATTTAAGTTTTTCAAATGCCCAGATTGTGCTGTGTACCGAACTGTAAATCAAATTATTATTCAGGAGAGTATGTAACATCATTTGCCTTTCCAAAATATGAAGGTCTGATGGCGAAAAGTAATCCCTTGTGATAATTTTTTAATTACAGATAATACTGTTGTGTGTGAGAAACATTTCCATCCATCAGAAGAACAGTTTGCAGGAAAAGAACAAAGCTTTTTTTTTTTTTTTGTGAATTGTCCCTCATACTTATCGTATACTAGTCCCAGCACTTCGAAGCGGACACACCTTAAGAAAAAACAAACATTAATTGAAAAAACAAGGGCTGAAAATATGGTAAGCCATGTTGATTACATAGAGAAATTGATTTTGAATATGTGAAAAGCTTGAGCAAGTTTTGAATGAGGAAAAACCTGAAAGATTGGAGCATTGTCAAAAAAGATTGTATTTAAATTTTTGTAATTGAGTGTGGTGCAGATTAAAATGGATTTTAATTGATTTGATGGATGTCTGAGCCAGTTCTGTAAGTGAGGATGTCAACACAAAAACTCAGCTAATCATAATTAATTTGTGTGTTTCTTCTTTTTTGTCGTTCCATCTCAAACTATCACTACCAAACCATGAAAGGGCTTTGCAAGTAGCAGGATGTTGTCTGAAAAACAGATTGGTCTGTATTGTAGTTTACAGCTTGACTGCAATATTTGCACCTTTCCATCCAACACATCTGACTTCAGCATGGAATTTTGTTTTGGGTACAGGGTTAGTCTTCCCTCTTCAATTAATTCTCCTTAACCATTTAAGGTCCAACTATCCCAATCTACCCCGCAAAAAAAACATGCCGCCAGGTCCAACTACCCCGGTCTACGCCAATAGATAGTGGCTTCTCTTGCTGTTACATAGCAACGTAATCTCAGATCGCGCGAGATCTGAACCAATGACGTACTTCCGTTACATAAACGTGCGTGTCTAGTATAGAAAACCGTTTGAAAATCGATCAATATTTATAATTCCTGTGATTTTTTAAAACTACGACGTTTGAAGCGATGAAATCTTTGCTTCAGTCGCTGAGAGATGACAACGCCCTTGATGGGTGTTCGGAATATTCGGCTGAATTCGATGTGGAAATTGAATGCAGCGATTTAGAAGACACTAGGCCTAGACAACGAGTTGAGTGACGCTGTGAATAACGAAATCGATGAATGTTTCCAGGAATTAATACAGATTTTACTAGGGCTGGACCTAGTATTGTCGATGACAATGCTGTAGGAATTTCAAACTTTGTAGAATGTTCTGTGCCTAAACACAATTTAAATGCAGACGCTGCCCCATACGACTACTACTTCAGTTTATTTATAAATGAACAGTTTTACGAATTGTGCACAGAGCAAACTAATTTATATACTAAGCAAAGACAAAGAATTGTTGGTGGAAGCCATGCTCAACAAAAGAAATTACAGGTTTCTTCTACATGAATTTTATGTTTGGCATAATTGCACTGCCTGAAACAAACCTATAGTACTAGACTAATCATTAGTCTACTACTATATACTGGTCATCTATTAGACAGACAATGCTAATGTGATGTCAAAGAATAGATTTTTTTTTTAATGAATGACTTGGAGAAGGCTGTTCCTCGAGGTCCAAGTCAGGTAGTGCCCCACTCCATAAAGTTTGACCGATGATAATGGAGATGGTCAGACAAACTATTATCCTGGGAGAGAGCTCAGCATTGTTTCATTGATTGGCTTCAGTGGAAGACTGTTTGTCAAACAGTATGAGAAGTGCCAAGTAGACTATCTGTTTTGTCAACCAATTGTTGTGGAGAATGTTTCGCATCGTGCAAAGGAAGGCAAAACAGACCGCAGTATACCTCTGCCAATCCATTCCTATAACCAACATATGGGTGGTGTTGACAATGTAGATCAACACAGATCATACTACCAACTTGGTAGGACATCTAGGAAATTGTGGTGCTATTGTTTGTGGTTTCTGATGCAGATAACTATCAACTCGTTCCATTCTGATGAAGCCGTCTTGCATATTACAACGCAGAAGCGAGACTCTCAGCTATTTGCAGTTCCAGCTTTGGTGCTGGACTCAATCAGTCAATGGCTTGAATGAAGTGTCTCATAGAAAGAGTGCTGCTAGAGACGTCCCAATAATCCAAAAGCAACACCAAACATGATCTAGCCCAAATGACGGGATGCAAGAAAACATGTTTTGTTGGTTTCAAGAACAAGTCGAAGACTGCTCGTGGATATGGTATAGAGACTTTTTTGGCTGCTCATATTTGCAAAATTCACCTACGCAGAGGACTGCTATTCATCATTCCATGAACAATTATTATTTGATATAGATCTATGCGTGATTGTAAAATTTGTGATTGATGAATAGCAAAATACATTTTTTTCTCACCCCAAAATAATGTTTTTTATTACATTCTGCAATTTTATTTGTACATACGAATGCTGCACCTTATACATAATTCAATTATATATGTTTAATATCAAACATCATCATTTTAGCAGTAGCAGTATTTTTTATATGTATTTTTTACTGGAGTCAGTATGTAAAAATACGGAGTTACTTCCCATGTCCTGGACTTTCGGGTACAAATTGCATAAATAAGGAAGGCACTAAAGGGTTAACTAGACTGCCCTGTTGCAGTCTGTTATCCAGGATCACCAGTAAAGGTGGAGAAGGGTCTTGGCAGCTCTGGGTTGCTGGCCCTGACACTAGCAGTCTGCTTTGGTTCGCTGACCACTACAGTTCATCCTGATCCATATCTGTGTATTTCCTTTCTTATGCACATTTGCATGGTCAATTTAAATCATTTATTTTGTATTGAATATGGGCTACAGGACAAAATACTATTGGCCAAGGGGTTAAAGAAAGAGTGTTCTCACCTGACTGTAAGCATTCCCACCTGGTTGTAACTGCTCTCCTGGCTTTAATCGCTCTCATCTGACTATAAGCATTCCCACCTGGTTGTAACTGCTCGCCTGACTTCAACCACTCTCACCTGACTAAATACTCACGACTAAATTCAACAAACTGAACACTTTAACCTTACGCACTCCACATTATTTTTGAAAAAAATTTGACCTAATTAATTTTCTTAATTAGTCGCTGTGGAAGTCGTCTTTCAAAATTTGTAACTTTTATGTTTGTTTGTCAATAAATATGATTTTCTGGTGTGTAGATACACAATAGCATAACGATCATGTGGGTGTTATTGTTTTTGTTGTATGTTTGTTAGTTTTTGAGATTTAAAAAGATGAAGTTGAAAATTTATGAAAATCTCGGGGAAAATTTGGACTCGACCACTAGGCCTAGTCGCTTCGATAGAAAACCATGGAAACCACAACAACGTATCGATACTGTGTTTACAGTATCGCCACAACTGTTAGTTTCCAATTCAAACGTAGTTCTTTCATTTAAACAAACAAAATAAACAGATCTACTCGATAAAGATCTTTCTCAACAACCTACTTCCCCTTTCGCAAAAAGTCGGCTTGCTCCAAACGGCGTATACAAAATTAAAACTGTTCAAAAGCCATTTGTAATTGAACACACGATACTTCAACCGGCAAAATATCGTGTATATATGGAGGGCGTAGTCAGCAGTAAAAAATGGCTGTCAGGAGTGACTCCGTTCAAAAAAAAAAATTTTTTTTCCGCACACCGTTTTTGCAGGCCGAGCTGGTTAGAAGGGATCGGACAAGGGCGTGCTTAAGGTTAAACTGACTGTGAGCACTCTCAACATATTGTAAGCACTCTCACCTGACTGAAGTTTTCAAATGTCTTCTCTAAGTCTATCAGAAACTTGTTCACGTTCTGCATGCACTTGTCTCCGAAGCGGTGAATTTGCCTCATCTCACGTTGAAGCATTGGCACCTTCTGCAATACTTTTTTGTATGGCAGTTCCTGTAACACATAACAAATAGACATATATACGGGGGGGAAAAACAACTAACACTTACCTATTTAGTTCAAACCCTAATTCTCGTCGAAACAGGCCACTTTTTAGTTGACACACTTCTAGTAGTGCTCCCACAGCTGGAAGTCATTTTTTGAGATCTCCATTTCTTGATTTCTTCTGTCTTGAAATTTCATCCCGATGTGTGGCACCTTGAGTCCTAGAACGAGCCCAAAGTAGAATTGAGCCATGCCTGGGACGTGTCGAACCTGTCCAATGCCACATTTCATCAAGTTCTGGAGGAGGTGTTATGCGTGGGACAGAGTATTATCAGTGATACCTTTTCAAGGTTTGAAAAGCTGGTGAACAAGTGGAGATCTGATGGTGGATCCAATACCAGCCATGTGCCTTTCCTTGTTGACAAGACCACTACAAAAGAATGTAAAACCACCTATAGCTCTCCGTGAGCCACGATATCAAGGTTGTAGCCTGCCGGATTTCGAGCCATCAACGCCATCCATCTTTCTGGTATATCAACTGAAGCATTGTCGTGTAACGTACAAATATTTCACGTGCCAAGCACTAGAGCCTTCTCCTTTCTCTTGCCCAGACATGTGTGTGGTATTTGTCTGGTGTGTTAGAACCTGTGCCTTGCGCTGGTTGTCAACCTCACTCCATCTATCTGAACCATCTTGGACCAGTGGCAAGAAGTAAGTAGTCGAGGTGGCTGGAGACTGGTTTTCTGAGATGTCTCATCATGCTCTGTGCGCTCTACACTTCATAGCTGGAACTTACCATCCTATTCTTTGAGCCAGCAAATGGACTTACCTGCATAAGTCTAGGTTTCACATGCTCAGTTTGAAAAGCCTGACGGAGTTACCAGAACAACAACGAAACTAACACAGGGTTTCCTACCTAAGTCTTTCATTGTCGCTCTGCGCGACTTGGACTGTCTGACAACTATTTTCGTGACAAAAACTATTTTTAAAAACATGTTGCTTATTATAGCTCAGACAATCTCAATAGCAGTTGGGCAACAATGGCATGCAAGGGGAGCCCCCTTCTTTTCTTGACTTAGGATGAAGTGTACAAAATACTGGAATGTGTTGAGCAGTAATTAGTTAAGATTCCCATTTTCTACATTCTCATAATGTTCATTAACATTGAGCATGTACAAAACAATTTTTGTTAATGCCTGCATCATTTTTTCCCTCATGGAAGTTCTTCTTCTTCTTCTTCTTCTTCTGCGTACACAGTCAGACAGTAACCATTATTTTTTCGAAAAAAGCAGCGGTCATCCTGAGACTCTCGCCACTACCATACAGCTTGTCTTGCAGTTCCACTGGCAATGGCCACATCTGCTCTCTCTGATCCTCGTATGTCGGGCAGTTCTGCAGCAGATGTTCAGTGGTCATTTTACCAGTACCGCACGGGCATTCGTCGGTACACCCTATCTTCAGTTTGTTGAATAGGTGGTACCTCAGTCTGTTGTGGCCAGTGCGAAGTCTGAAGACAACGACCTGCTCTCTTCGGTTCAACTGGTAATAGGCATCGTTTTTGGTGTAACCAGTATGTTCGGTTTCCCATTTGGACATGTATCTGGCTTTGATAAGCCGTTTTGACTCTTCGTACGTCATACTAGTATCTGTTTGTGGTAGCCTTGCACCCTCTTTTGCCAGTCTGTCTGCCTCCTCGTTGCCTTGGATGTTGCAGTGTGACGGAACCCACTGTACCACCACCCTTTTTGGTGCGGACTGCTGGCACAGTTTGCAGAGTGCTGCTCTTAAGTCATTAAGCTCAGTGTTCTTCTGGCTTTTTAGCGCTGTGACTACTTCGAGAGCATCTGTCAGCAAGACTATATGGCTCTCATTTTCACTGTGTGTTACCATTTCTTCCACTGCCGCCCTCAGTGCCTCTGCCTCTGCTCTGAAATTGCTTGTGTACTTACCAGTAGCGAATGACAGTGTTATTTTTCTGCCATTTGGTAGGTTCAGGAATGCTCCTGCCCCTCCGTTCTGTGTAGTGTTTGTTACAGAACCGTCGGTGTATGCATGGGTCCAGTCCATGCTTGGGTAGCTTTTCGTTATGAAGCTTAGGGTAGTGTCTCTCCTTTCTTTCTCACTCTGGCAGTTTTTGTTTGCAATACCTGGTATATTTTCTACCACCTCTGGAAATATATCCTGCCTCCAAGTAGGTTTTCGTACAGTAGTGATGGGTTTTGGTGTTGTTAGTGCGTTTATGGGATCTTCGTGCATCTTTGCTTTGGCTATTTCTGCAAAGTTTCTCCGCTTCAGTTTCCCATTTCCCAGATTGTTTAGTCTCTGGTGCATTGGATGGTCCGTCAGTCTTCGGAGTTTCTCTGACTGCAGCTGGGCTCTGCAGTCTCTTCTGTCGGTCATGGATTGCAGTCTTGTAATCTTTTCAAGTTCTACAATTGGCGTTGACTTCATGCCACCTGTTATAATTCTCATGGCTTGGTTTTGAAGTTTGTTAACTTTATCGAAGTTCGCCTTCGCTGCTGTTGTCCATGCCGCAATGCCATACTCGAGAACTGGTCTCACTCTTCCAGTGTACAGTTTCTTTAGTATGCTTTCGTCTGCTCCCCAGCTTGTGCCAGCAAGTTTCCTCATGATCGCCATTCTTTCTCTAGCTTTCATTCGGTTTCTCTCAATCTGACTTTTCCATGTCATGCGCCGATCGAATGTGACTCCCAGATAGGTTGGGTTGTCGTTTGGCTGCAGGATTTTGCCATTTAGGCTTAATTTGGTACTTTGGGGTTTTAATGAGAGCGAGAATATTGTGCACGTGGTTTTCTCCTCGTTTATTTTGACCAGCCATCTCATGGAAGTTCAATTCTAATTACTAGATATTTACCTACATTATTTGTCTGTGGAATTACAACCACTTACATGATGTAAATAAACTCTATGTACTGACAGTACCTAGGTTTGTGTCCAGCAACAGACAAGAGGTGTAGCAACTTTCCAGTATATTCAAAATATCCATGGGAGCCACAATATGTATTCAATGCTATAATTTTAATTGTCATCACCCGCCCTCATAACACATAACAGTTAATCGCAGAACACACACATAACAGCTAATCAGAAACCAAAAAACACAACAGAGACGTGGACTGAAAATAAAGAACACAAAGATGGCACACTAAAGATGATCACTCTTACCAATGATATCTAACAGCAAAAATAGACAGATGAGACAAAACTTCCATCATTTTACCTGAATGTGGTCTCGTTTCATGTCTGTCAAAAGGTTGCCCAGCTGCTTAACTGAAGATTCTGCACCCTCAGAGTATTGAGTGATCATCTCCTGGACATATATAAACAAAACTATATGTTGCTATGTTAAATACATATTTATAAACTTCTTCTTCTTCTTCATCGTACGCAGTCAGACATCAACCTATATTTATAAACAAAAACTGCATGTTCCTATTTCAGAACACATATTTATTTACAATACCGTATGTTGCTAATTTTATAAACAATACTATATGTTGCTATTTTAAAACACACATTTATAAACAAAACTAACTGTTGCCATTTTAAATATATATTTATAAAGAAAACTGTACGTTCATATTTTAAAGCACACATTTATGAACAAAACTGCATTTCGTTATTTTAATTTTTTCTGGCATCTAGGTCCTGAAATCGACCGCCGAAAACCTAAAATTGCCACTTGCTACGACGAAAATCAATTTCAATGTAAAGTCTATTCTATTGTATGGCTCTAAAATCTAGAGAACAACAAAAACGATACCGACTTTCATCTTCTTCGTTTGTTCCCAATCTCCAGCTAGGAAGACCTGAACAGGACTTTGCAAGTAGCAGGATGTAGTCCGGAGAACGGAATGCGTAAGTTAAGATTAATAAAGTGGAACTGCTGGAGGAAACCTGACATATAATAAGGAAACCAGATTATAGTATTACAAGGCAGACAGAGCCACACCAAAACACATGGAGAATTCAATCGACACAAATATAAAGGAAACCGTGAGACATGAACAGAGCTGGAGCAGATGACCCATGACCGGAAGATTTGGCACGTATTTGTTGAAGACCAGTCCTCCACGGGCAGCTGAAAAGGTTTTGATTGATTGATTGGTGCTGATGTACAGTACTGATAATACAACACACACAAGGTTTCTGTGATAAGAACACGAATCCCTCAACTATATCTATATTAGGAAATCGGAATCCCACAACACACCTTCAGTTTTCTGGTTTCATTGACGAGTCTGTCAACATCATGTAGTTTAACGACTGTTAAATGGCTGGCCACCTGTATGGATGAAGATTTGCCACCTTCAGAGTATTGACTGGCCATCTCCTGAACATCACTCGCACAGTCTGTAAAATAAAATAAAATAAAATAATTTATTATTAGATTAGTGTTGTGGTTGGTTATTGATCCAGCAGCCTATTGGCTCCTGTCCTTTTGTCCTAGTGTTCTGGTAAATACATGTCCATGTGTTATTGAGACACCACATAGGGTCATGGAATAGTAGCATTGTAATGTGCAAGAGATGACTTTTGAGACCTGGGCAATGGGACGTCTACCCCATGTTGTAGGAACTACAAGCCACAAGAATATAAGAACTGACAACCACGTGCAGATACCATTACATGGTATTGGGCCAATGCCCGGATGCTGCTCGATCTGTAACAAAAAGAAAATAAGACCTCTACAGCCCGTGGCAGAAGATGAGAAACCAAGCAAAGAGGCACTGTAAATATATTCCCATTAATAATCTATTTTACTGAAAGCATGCCGATTCTGTCACCTTCAAGAGGTCATCCGCTTGGTTGGTGGAAGGTAGATCTTGCGTGTTGTAGTGAGCTATAACATCGGATACATATATCCCTTGCACCCAATCCGGACAAATTACTGGACATATGTCAAAATGGTAGTTGTAAGAAGCAATGTTCTGCAAAGGATATGCTACTTACACAATACTTACATTTGATAAGTAATATAATTTTCCTGAATCTTGGACATCGATGCATTGTTTTGCAGATTTTTTCTAGTATGTAGTCTTTAACTTCAGATCTTCACCAAACTGTTTTCTGTCTTTGCCTTATCTCACCATACTGTTTTCTGTCTTTGCCTTATCTCACCATACAATTTTCTGTCTTTGCCTTATCTCGTGTTTCTTGTTCTATATTTCTTATTGAGTGTATCCACCCATAATAACTTTCTAAAGATTTTCCATTCACCGTTTATGTCTTCAGTTTCTCTTTTTAGTCTCAATCGTGGCATATTTCTTTTTTAATAGCCTCTTCTTCTAATTTTTGTATATTTGTGACAATTATTAGCTTTTCTCATTTTTGCCTTTTCCTTTGTGATGTCTGTGTCATTACCACTGCTCAATTTTTTAATTAGACATTCAGGATTACTTTATAGTTTGTTATATTTCTTCTTTTATTTAGCAACATGTAATCAATCTGTGATGCTATATCTGCATTGTTCCACGTTTTGATATTTTTCTGGTGTTTGAAGATGTTCTTTATTTTGGTTCTTTCCTTTGTGTCTGCATCTCTCCATACCAGTACACAGTTTTCATGGATCTTCTTGTTATGTTGCTTTTTTCTTACATTTAGTAACCCTGAAATTTCTATCTTATTATTTTCCTAAATTCTATGAGCTCATGATCCTTTCTACCAAGTCCACTAACATATAACCTTTTTGAACCCTGGCCACCAGGTCTGTAAAATCCCAGTCCCCTGTGCTACTGACCAAACGCGCACAAGATAGACAGACATCTGGGGAAAGTGATTTACTATGACAAAACTATGCTCTCTAATTTCATTATTTTATCTCAAATTGACCGACCTTATGATCTCCAATGTTCTTACTTGTTATACCAGTAGGCTTTTTGAGTCCATGTTTCCGAACTATACAATGCTATGGACCAGATATATGTATTGATTTTTCTTCTTTTCTTTTCCAAAGATTAATATTGATGTTATTTTTTGTTAGACATTTTTGTTTCCTACAGAATGCCTTTTTTTTACTACTGTGATCCTGGTTCTATTCTCAAATTCACGAAGGACATCTTCTATAAAGAAGATGTGTGACATCATAACTGGTCATCACTATATTGGCCATATCCTCAGGAAAGACCAGTTACCAATTCTGCCATGCTATGAACTTCAAATAAAATCCGGGAACAGTGTGGGCTACTGGTTAAGTGACACGGCTCACAATCCGAAGGGTATGGGTTCTACTTCTTCGTTCGTTCTCAATCTCCCGCTACCAAGCCCTGAAAGGGCTTAAGTAGCAGAATGTAGTCCATAGAACGGAATGCGTTGTGTCGTAGTTTACAGCTTGGCTGCGATATTTGCACCTTTCGGTCCAACACATCTGACTTCAGCAAGCATTTTTTGAGTACCAGGTTAGCATTCCCTCTTCGATCCCTTCTCCTTAGCCAGTCTGCCCTGCTGCAGCCTGTTATCCAGGATCACCGCGTGGAGGTGTAGAAGGGTCTTGGCAGCTATGGTTCGCTGGCCCTGATGCTAGCAGTCAGCTATGGGTCGCTGACCACTGCAGCTCATGCGCTGCTCAGCATCTTGATCCCGGGGTATGGGTTCGATGCCCATCACAGCACTGGCTATTACCCCGAGGAAGCAAACCCTTAGAAAATGCAGGAGTGAGCAGACCTTTACATAAAATGCATGCCGAAGTCAGATGCACTGGACCGATACGTGCAAAATAAAAACAGTGCAACGCAATCAGCCTTGTGGAATATTGAACGCAAACAAACAAAAAACCAGAAAGAGTATCTTAAGACATCCTTTGTGAAGAACCATGAACTATGTACGAAGTAGGAACATCATAGCCTTGGCTAACAAAGAGAAGGAAAAGCCTATTGACAGGAAGGTAGGAAAGACAGGATAGTTTAGTAAGATAGCTTTCCTAGGAGACGCAACAAATGCATGCTGAAGACGAATGTACTTGATCCTCACATGCAGAAAGCAACGCAATGCAATCATCCTCAACTTGAGACTTAGAGGGAACAAGGAAATAAAAAAAACTATTTTACCTTTAAGTAAAGCTTCGACATACTGCAGCTCCTCCATCCTCCTCTGAGTTTTTGTAAACTTCTTCACGCCTTCAACGAATGCAGCATTTTCCTTTTGCAGCACCTTCAGGTCCCTCTGCATAATGTCTCTGACATTCTGCTCTTCTTTAAGTTTGATATACAGATCATTTATTTTTGCTTCTGATGCAATCAATTCAGTAAATAAGGCGTTATTAGAACCAGTAAGTTCTTGCGTCTGTTTATCTTTCTCAGCTAATTGAGTCTGCAGATATATATATTAAAAAATAACTGCAATTTCAATATCATATTTATATCACAATATCACATTTATAAACAAAACAGTATGTTGTAAACTGAGGTTTATAACAAAACTGCATGTTGCTAAGTTGAAGTATATGTTTTATAAACAAAACTGAATGTTATGAGCTGTGTAATGAGTTATCATTAGCAATTTCAAATTTATTATCTAACAAAAATGTGTTTTAATGAAATATTACATTCTCACAAAATCAAATTATTGTCTTCAGCAGTGTATGGCTCTGAAACAAGCAGAACACCCCTTCCCCAGAATTTAATTACTTTCATAAACAGGTTATTGCACAGAATCAAATGATAAAATTGTATGATAAGATCACTAATGTGAAACTTTTGGAAAGAAACAATAAAAATTACAGTTGAACAAGCAGTGAGGAGAAGTTGCTGTCATTCAATAGGAAACAATAAGGAAACCAGCTGATAGCATTACAAGGCAGTCACTGCTCCTGAATTTTCTTGAAGAGAGAAGAAGAAACAGACAAAAACACACATGGAATGGAGAAGGGAGGGAGATCGAGATAATATTTAAAGGAAACAGGGATCAGGGATCATGTAGACAGAAGGACTTTGCATATATTTCTTCTTCATACGCTTTCAGACGTCAACTTCAATGTATCTAAAGAAAACAGTGGTCGGCTTGAGGTCATTTGTATCCATAGCACTTGTCCACATATGATACTGGTGATGGCTATATGTGCTTTCTCTGTTTCTCGTATGTTGGACACCTTTGTAGCAGGTGTTCAGCAGTCATTTTATCAGTGCCGAAGACATTCTTCTTCTTCGTTCACTCTGTCTCCAGCTACCAAGCCCTGAACATGGCTTTGTAAGTAGCAGGATGTTGTCGAGAACAGAATGCGTTGTCGCTAGTTTGCAGCTTGACTGCGATATTTGCCCCTTTCAGTCCAACACATCCATCTTCAGCAGAACCGAAGACATATTCATTGGTATTTCCCATCTTTAGTTTGTTGAACATATAGTATCTCAATCTGTTGTGGCCTTTGTGAAGTCTAAAGATTACCACCTATTCACCTTTGCTGAGGTGGTGTTATGCGCAATTTGATTGTTTATCTTCACATTTTCTCCTGTTGTATTTATACCTGGTAAAGCTCTTGCCTCATAAGTTTTACCTATATTAGCTGAGATTTCTTTCCATCTTCTCTTAACTGTGTATCAGCTTCTTCATTGCCAAGAACATTGGAATGAAATAGAATCTACTGTATCACAACTCTCTTTCAACTATGAAGAGCTATACTACAAAATGAACAACATTGTTCCTGTTCATGAACAACAGAGATCCCAGGAATGAAAACAAAATATCAGCACAGTGCCCACAAGCTAAAAACCTTAGCACAAGTGATGATTGAGGAGAAATATACCGGGTAATCCAAAGGAATGGACACGTGTGTACACAGATGATCAGTAGAAGCATTCAGTAGAATGGGGGAGTAGGCATATTCATATGACACAAATGTGGAAATATCACAAAAACAGGTTTTCCCAACAGGGAAATCGTCCAGAGCATATATGGCCGTCCAGCAAGCACTGAGATCCCTTGAGACAGAAAAGCACCACCAACAAAAATAGTTATCTTCAGACTGTAAATATCTAATAGAGGTAATACAGAAAACTAATGAGCCGCTCATAAGAAACCAGAGCAGAATTAGGAAAACTCCAGATTCTAAACGAAAGTCCTCGAATGGCTGGCATCTCACTGTGTAATCACAGGAAACGAGAGCAGACGTTCTATCAAAAGATGGCAGCAAAAAGGCCCAATTTAATTATAAAGTACCTTACAAAGACATCAGTATAGATGAAGAGAAGACATGAACATATGCAGTAGATCAGACCCAATTCACAAACTCAAAAGAAACCAACAAATTATCTTATTTCACCTGAGAACTGGTCACTGCAGACTACTAGAACATCTGTACCAACTAAAGATCTCACACACCAATGAGTGCCCATGTGGAACAAGAGGGCCAGAATCCTGAACACATTCTACAAGAATGCCCAATCTATAGGGAAATGAAATGCCAGACCTGGCCAGAGGGTGCAGAACTGAGACAAGAGCTGTGGGACAGCACCTTCGACCTGGTAAAGACTACAGACTTCATCATGGCAACTGGCCTGCAGATGCAGATATAGCATGACTAAAGGATCCTGAACTCAAAGAAGAACAACTCTCTTGAACCAGTGATATAGTTTATAGAGTATTGATTTTTGTACCTTTAGGTCTGTAATGTGTTGGTTTCCATGTGCCTCAACCACTGTGAAAAGTATCACTTGTCTCTGTGTTTTCATGTCACTAGAACTTCTGTTGCAGTTTACAAGACATCTGAATGCTACTTGAACATTTTCTAGTCACCACTGATAGCTTTCAATGTGTAGTTTTTTAGACACAGAAAGATTCCTCCACCATGGTTCTCTGATGCATTTGTTTATACATGAGCCCAGCTGCTGCTTGGGTAATGTTTTCTCTATGTGTTTTACATTTATAACTCATCTTTCTGTTTCAGCATGGCTTTATGTTCCAGAACATTGTTCAAAACTTCAGTTTTTTGCAGGAAGTATTTTTCTCTCTCCAAATAAACAATTTTTTTTCAGAAACCATATTTTTTGTTTTTGTTGTTCTATGAAGTTGGCAACATGTTGCAATTTTGTCCAAAGGGAGACAATAAGGAAAATGATACTATTAGAGCAGACAACATGCACCCTACATAATACTTAACCTCTCACAGACAATATGTAGGTTGCTGGTAAACCTGACAAATACCAAAATGGAAACACTTGAAAATATAAAATAAAGGAAGACTTCTTTGTTGCAGATATCTAGTCTGGTCTAGGCAATCGCAAACAAGTGATCATAACTCTTGGAGAGATCTCCAGCACAATATTCTCTCCCTTGTCTATCTTTAACTAATCCTGTCAACTCCAAGGTGGCAGGTCAGCCCACTTTGAGAATCATTGATCTATGTTAACAAGATAGAATACCACAACACACCTGCAGGTTGCAGATCTCATCGTGAAGCATGTCAACATTGTCCTCATCTTTACTAACATCAAAGTACAAGCGCTTAATTATCTGAGGAATAAATGGATGCTGAGGAATAAATGGATGAACAAGAACATTCAGGCATAATTGGATACAATAAGAATGTTGAGGCATAACTAGATAAGATATGAATGTTGAAGCATAAGATAACATAAGAATATTGATCAAAAAAGATAACATAAGAACATTGAGACATTACATAAGAACATTGATCAAAAACGATAACATAAAAGAGCATTGATCCAAAAATTGAACATTTAGACATACGATAACATAAGAACATTGAGACACAAGATAAAATATGAATGTTGAGACATAGATAACATAAGAACATTGAGACATAAGATAACATAAGAACATTGAGACATAAGATAACATAAGAACACTGAGACATAAGATAACATAAGAACATTGAGACATAAGATAACATAAGAACACTGAGACATAAGATAACATAAGAACACTGAGACATAAGATAACATAAGAACACTGAGACATAAGATAACATAAGAACACTGAGACATAAGATAACATAAGAACACTGAGACATAAGATAACAAGAACATTGATCCAAAAAATATAACATTAAACTTAACTACACTATGTTTCCTTTGTATTTGTATGGACCATGTGACACTACACCGAACTACACACATTAACTGACACTGTATTATCCCATGTTCTCAGAATTGCTACGTTACAAATGGAAGTAGACTTCAAATCACTAGTGAAAAGTTTTGATAAGCCACACTCTTCACAATGAAATAACACACACAAGTATGTTTGAAATAAATAAATACATTTCATATTACAAATGACAAAACAAATTGAAACAACAGATTCATTATATTTTTTTAAAAAAAGCAATTTCAGTCCGAAGACTGGTATACATGTCTTGGCAGATGTGCAGTATGTGTTTCATTATATATGTAAGACATCTCAGAACGTTATTTTTCATAGGATGTTATAAGCCTGGCCCTCTGGTGTTACCCTTTACCGTAATCTGGCCCTTGGCCAACTTTAGCTTGGCCACCACTGCTCTAAACTGACTGCAAACACTCTCAATGGATTGTGACAATATTCAACAAATTGTCAGCACTCTCATCTCACTGAAGTTTTCAAATGTCTTCTCCAAGTCTATCAGAAACTCTTTCACATTCTGTATGCACTTGTCTCCAAATGGGTTGGTGCTGTCACTATTGGTGACTGTAACAGGGTAGATGAACAGAGTGCACTTTCTGCAAAAGTACAGAGCATTGGCCAAACAACTGTCCGAATAGGCAGAGGCCAACGCAAAAAGTGCTGGCAGAAAAAGCACCTGTACAACAATCTTCACGGAGAGACAAGACTGCCTTCCAGACAGTCGCCAAGAAGCGGTGATGACACCAGTCGGACCCAACCATCCCTATTTACCAAAACAACACTGCAGAAGACCCTACTCCAGCACAAACAAATGTACATCCTGCGTGACACTAGAACAGAAGCGACACCCCGAACACTTTGCTGCGAGCCGGGAGCCCAAAGTGTCAGCAACAGTTTGAGGGAATCCTCTTGAAGCGAAGACCCCCATCAATACTATCAGAGCTGACGACCCCTACAACAGAAAAGACCACCAAATGGTGAATTCATCGGGATTCGAAGACCCCCAAAAAGACACCACGGAAGGTAATCATCGCACTGGACAATACTGGTGCGATATGTTTTGATCATGTCATTCTAAAACACACAATACAACATTAAACAAATGTAAAATAAATATAAATACAAACAAAAATAACAGAATTAATCATAATTAGCATTAATATCCATGACCTCGGAGGTAAACTTAAAGAGGTCATATCTCTTTTAAGTAAATATAAACCAGACTTCATACTGGTACAAGAAACAAACATACACACATACCACCAAGCATTCCAAATGACAACACACCTAGGGATGAAACAAGCATGTTTTAGGCTGGGCAAATTTAAGATTGTGACAGGGGCAGCAATCATACAGATATCAGACAGGTGGGAAATCTTAAATAAAAACAGAGACAGAGAAGGGAGAATTACAGTAGTTGAGGTCATCAACAATTCACACACATTCATGCATGTACCCGCTAATTTTAGATACCAACCTCTCTTATACAAGACGTTAGATAGTTTAATCACAAACATGTTCCAGGGACACAACATAATATTAGGAGGAGACTTCAACTGTGTCCTTACAGATATAGATGTTGTAGGAAACAATATCAGGGCACAGTTGTTGTTTGTGAATGCCCACACTGAGTAGGTTACTCTTTTGTGTGTCCTGAAAAGGACGTTAAATGTCCGGTTGCAGTAGCTTTCATTAACACTCCGAGCGTGCTGATGAAGGTGGACTGGGGTTCTCCAGGTGGTTGTACTATGATTGGCTTCATCTGTGTGTTGCTCACTACTACAGAGATCATGTTGATCTCTCACCTTGTTAGCCAGGCTGCCATGAAAACAGCCCGTTTCCGGGAATGGCTATGAGGAAGCCACGGTAAGGGTCCTGTCCAGCATGTTTTTCCTGAACCTGACTAACATGTCTTCTTCTTACGCAGTCAGACAGTAACCTTTATTTTTTCGAAAAAAGCAGCCGTCATCCTGAGGCTGTTGACACTGCCGTAGAGCTTGTCTAGTGTTGCCACTGGTGATGGCCACATCTGCTCTCTCTGATCCTCGTATGTCGGGCACTTTTGCAGCAAATGCTCAGCGGTCATTTTCCCGGTACCACACGGGCATTCTTAAATTTGTTGAATAGGTGGTACCTCAGTCTATTGTGGCCAGTACGAAGTCTGAAGACCACGACCTGCTCTCTTCTGTTCAACTGGTAATAGGCATCGTTTTAGGTGTAGCCAGTATGTTCGGTTTCCCATTTGGTCATGTATCTAGCTCTAATAAGCCGTTTTGACTCTTCGTATGTCATACTTGTGTCTGGTTGTGGTAGTTTTGCACCTTCTTTTGCCAGTCTGTCTGCCTCCTCGTTGCCTTGGATTTTGCAGTGAGATGGAACCCACTGCACCACTACCCTTTTTGGTGCGGACTGCTGACATAGTTGACAGAGTACTGCTCTTAAATCATTAAGTTCAGTATTTTTCTGGCTTTTTAGTGCTGTGACTACGGCCAGAGCATCTGTAAGCAGGACTATGTGGCTTTCATTCCTTTTACCTGTCACCATTTCTTCCACTGCCGCCCTCAGTGTCTCTGCCTCCGCTCTGAAATTGCTTGTGTATTTTCCAGTAGCGAATGAAAGTGTAATTTTTCTGCCATTTGGTAGGCTCAGGAATGCTCCTGCCCCTCCTTTCTGTGTTGTATTTGTTACGGAACCGTCAGTGTATGCATGGGTCCAGTCCATGCTTGAGTAGTTTTCCATTATGTAACCCAGGGTAGTATCTCTTCTTTCTTTTTCAGACTGGCAGTTTTTGTTTCCAATACCTGGTATATTTTCTACCACCTCTGGAAATATATTCTGCCTCCAGGTAGGTTTTCGTACAGTAGGGATGGGCTTTGGTGTTAGTGCGTTCATGGGGTTTTCGTGCATCTTTGCTTTGGCTATTTCTGCAAAGTTTCTTCGCTTTAGTTTCCCATTTCCCAAATTGTTTAGTCTCTGGTGCATTGGATGGTCAGTCAGTCTTCTGAGTTTCTCCGATTGCAGCTGGGCTCTGCAGTCTCTTCTGTCGGTCATGGATTGCAGTTTTGTAATCTTTTCAAGTTCTACAATTGGCGTTGACTTCATGCCTCCTGTTATAACTCTCATGGCTTGGTTTTGGAGTTTGCTAACTTTATTGAAGTTAGCCTTTGCTGCTGTTGTCCATGCCGCAATGCCATACTCGAGAACTGGTCTCACTCTTCCAGTGTACAGTTTCTTTAGTATACTTTCGTCTGCTCCCCAGCTTGTGCCAGCAAGTTTCCTCATGATTGCCATTCTTTCTCTGGCTCTCATTCGGTTTCTCTCGATCTGACTTTTCCATGTCATGCGCCGATCAAATGTGGCTCCCAGGTAGTTTGGGTTGTCGTTTCGCTGCAGGTATTTGCCGTTTAGACTTAATTTGGTGTTTTGGGGTTTTATTCTTTTCAGAGGTCCACATAGCCAGATCGTCTGCAAACATTGAGCTATGGACTCTTCTTGGTATATTCTCTGTAATGTCATTTATATACACCAGGAAGAGTGACAGTACTCCCTCTTGGGGTACTCCCTGCTCAAGTGTCACCTTTTTGATCATCTGCCCTTGTACTTGAACTCTGGCCGTTTTGTTTTTGAGGTAGTGGTTGATCCACTTGTACATTTTCCCACAAACTTCACTTCTTCTTAGCTTGACTCTAAGTCCATCTTTCCAGACTTTGTCAAATGCCTTTTCCAGGTCCACCCAAACCGCTACTGTGTGTTTCTGTTCCTGGTAGGCATCTTCTATTTCCTGGGCTATGAGGATGACCTGATCCTCAGTGGATCTGTGCTGTCTAAAGCCTGCTTGCTGTGGAATTAGTATGCGTTTTTCTTCCAGATGTCACATCAGTCTGGTGTTTATCATACTAACATGTCTGATAAGTCTATTTTGCATGACCAGTCATTAGTCTTCCTTCCACAGGGCACAGTTAAAAGGAATAAACCTGGAGCAAACCAACCAGATAGAAATACTACAGACATTAATTGGCACATGCAGCTTAATTGATACATACAGACACACACACACACCCTCATAAAATCAAAACCACATACACACACACACTGTATATCAGAGAGCAGCGCGACTAGACAAAATATATACGCACACTCAGATCATCACATAGGCCAGGCCAAATAGTTGCCAGAAACACTCAAAATTACAGACCACAAGGCCATGGTCGTAACCATAAATTAATTTTTAAATGTAGATACACTATCTAGACGCTCAACACACTGAAAAACCTTACTACAGGACGAGACTTACAGACCTCATGACAATCCTCATTCTCACATATACAAACGACATTCCGACAAAAAACCTACAACTATACTGAGAAATATTTAAAAAACACAATACATGATAAAACTAAATTTATAGCAACAAGAATACACAGAGACAGAATGTGAAACGAAAAGATACTAGAGGATGCCATCAAACTAACAAAACAGTTAAGACAAATACTTGCCTCCCATTCTCGAAGTACCCGAGAAAATTAGATTGGAAAGATCCATAAAAGGTACTTTTATTTCAGTGAAAGGCGAACAGAAATTATTTGCATATGTAGTCGACTCTAGTGGAGCCCCGTAGCACAGTGGTTAGCGCGCTGGCTTCGCATCTGAGTGGTCCTGGGTTCATTCCCCAGTTGAGGCGGTAATGTTTTTTTCAGACCGCAATGGCTTCCGGGTCGATCCAGCCTTAAATGGGCACCGGTTCAGTCCAAGAAGTAAAAGCGGCGAGGGAGAGGAGATGGCTACCGCCCTCATATAGCCGAGCCTTTGAAATGTGAGATCGCTAACACCTCACACCCCTACGGCAGTAATGCTATGGGATACTTTACTTTTTACTTTTAGTCGACTCTTCTTCCCACCAAATCACAAGTCAATAGAAAACATCCTAAATACATTCACAAATTTCGGAAGAGGTAACAGGAATAAACATTCAAAAATCAACAATAATGGGCATAGGACAATGGAAAAACAAAGCAGACTTAATTCGATTTAACAACAACAAATAACATGAAACTATATGGCATCCCATATCATCCAAACCTCGCACACAACGCCACATGGTAGAAACTAATAACATAGATTACAAACATGTTACACATATATAAATTTAAAACAACAACAATTTTTGATAGGAGTGTAATAGTCAACATTTATAAACATCTATTTAGTTACAGTTGTTATATATAGTTTTTCCAGAAGTGTTACTGGTGGTCGTTGTATGTCTGAGGTTATTGACATCTCTATGTAGTTTATCTAGGGGTGGTACTGCTGATCGTTGTATGTACTTTCTGCTTCTTGTATGTCCTTCTCTTTTGCGGATGTTCTTTAAGTGCAGCATTTATTCTCATTAGTAATTCTTATTTTTAGTTTGTCGGACACATGTTGTGACATGCATGATGCCTGAACGATTAATTGTTCATTTTTGTTGAACTAGCAATGGGCACCTTTTTTGTTCAGTTGGTTAATGGGCATCCTTTCTGGCTGAGCAGGCAATAGGCATTATTTTTGTTGAGCTGGTAATTGACAACATTTCTGTTGTACCTGGATTCTGCTTCCAGATTGTTCCTGCAACTACACCTGGTAAACCCCTGTACCTCATCAAAAGTTATACAATACTTATATAAAGCTGAAACAGCTGTCCACCTTTAATTGACAACCTTTTAGGCTCTTCATTGCTAGGGTTATTGCAATGACATCAGATCCACTGTATGGGATCAAGACGATGAACAGCGTATGAGCTGCAGCGGTCAGCGAACCAGAGCTGCCAAGACTTTTCTACACCTCCATGCGGTGATCCTGAATAACAGCCGGTAACAAAGCAGAATGGCTAAGAAGGGATTGAAGATGGAAGGCAACCCATTAATCAAAAATGCCTGCTGAAATTAGATCGAAAAGTGCAAATTTCGCAGTCAAGCTGTAAACTACGACATAACGTATTCCGTTCTCTGGACTACATTCTACGACTTACAAAGCCCTTTTCAGAGCTTGGTAGCGGGAGATTGAGAACGAACGAAGCAGAAGAAAAAGATCCACTGTATCATAACACAATATGGATTATAGAGTATTACATTTAGGGTTGCATCATTTTGTCTCTTCTGTGATGCCGACACTGGCAGCCTATTTTGACTGCCACTTTTTTTTTCTTCAGCTATTAGACATATTGTAATTTTCAAGGCCTGTCTTTGGTTTGAAGTTACTTGAAAAGTAAAGATTATATATATCATATATAAAAGGCACGTAAACAAAGTGACAATTCTGAGTACAAGACATAAATGTATGTACCTGATTACTATTGATGTTTATACGGCAGCTGGGACAGGTTGAGGATGTGCACATCCAAAGAATCAAACATTTTTCATGGAAGGTGTGACCACAAGGGGAGGCTGCAATGTTCACAGTTGGCGTGTTCTCAAAGAGGTACAAACAGATAGAACATTGAGCTTTCATTGTAAGCAATTGCCTTCTAGTCTCAGATTATGAATGTAGATCTGAAATTTCAAATACAGTGAACTGTTGCAGAAATGTATAAAAGCATATCCTGTTGAGGCAATTTGCTCATATGAGTTTTCAATTCCCCGATAGTGTGACAACTGATTATCAATAACACTTTTGCAACAAGATGGTACAATAGTTTGCTTCGAACACTGTGAGCTATGCTTCTTTTTGTGTTGATTTCTGTGGTTAAGTCATATTAAACAGATGGGACGATGTGGGCTAGTGACACAGATCACAAGACGAAGGTTCTGTGTTCACTCCCCATCCCAGCAACAGCTGTTACCCCGGGGAAGCAGACCCTTACATAAAATGCATGCCAAAAGTCTAATGCACTGGACCAACAGGCGCAAAATAAAAACATAGTGCAATGCACAACGCCTTGGGGAATAGAGAAATAAGGTGAAAGGATACAATAACTCAATGAAGGTGAACTATGATGAGTGACTGCAGGCAAACTAATATTCTAGTTTCCACATTTTTGTATTACGTCATAAACATTCAGACATGTAAAGAACTATAACAGAAACTAACCAATGTTTTAAATCTACAAAACATTTTACATGTGAAGAACTGTAAGAGATTAGACATTTCTAATCTAGAAAACATTTTACATGTGAAGAACTGTCTGTAAGAGATTAGACATTTCTAATCTAGAAAACATTTTACATGTGAAGAACTGTAACAGAGGGACGGTGCATGCTAGTGGTTAAGTGACACTGCTCACAAGCCGAAGGTACTAGGTTCGCTCTCCAATCACAGTACCGGCCGTTACCCCGGGGAAGAAAACCCTTAGTAAATGCAGGAGGAAGCAGACCCTTAAATAAAATGCATGCTGAAGTCAGATGCACTGGGCCGACAGGCGCAAAATAGGAGCAGTGCAACACGCACCGCCTCTGGGAATAGGTAAACGAAAAAAGAAAGTTTATAATCTACAAAATGTTTTACATATGAAGAATTGTAACAGGAGATTAACCAACGTTTCTGATCTACAAAAAGAAAAATCTTCTAATTACCAATTGAAGACTACAAACAAAATAACCGCTGACAGGAGATATTGGATTTATTTTCAGGATTTACCATATATTTTATTGGGCTATCCATAAAAGACACACCCAGAAGAGATGGGGTAGCGGAGCTTTATGTATAAAATGGACACGGGAAGGGGATATTTAAGTTGAAAGTGGACATCCATGTGGCAACTCTCACTTAAAATTTACCAATGGCAACAAACCATCTTATCTATCAAGCTTAGACTCTCAGGCCTTGACAAACCTGAACCACATAGAACAGTCATTTTGACACATAGACCTGCACATTTTCTTGGGACAAGGCCAAAATTCAGTCTTGGCAGTGGTGTACCTGTAGTGGGAATCACTATCAATGGCACTTGCATCAATCACACCGAGGACTTCATTTACCAGTACAGCAGGTGACTTCTGATGCACGCAGAAATCACTTTGAGGATCTGCCTTGCGGCATCATCCATAAACTTACTGTAGAACTCAGACTGTAGACTCAGCAGAAGCTCTCCCTGGAAATCAACAGGCATCTCTGTAGTATTCCAATCATCTTGTACGACTCCGAAACTTGACTTACACTGAGAGCATAGAGCGGCTCGAGGCCTTCCAGATGCATAATCAGAGATGTATTCTTGGAGTGCACTAACAAGACTTAGTCACCAACAAACCAACACCAAGGTCTCCCGATGGACACATTTCGAGAACATTTCCTCAGCACTGGATCAGCACCGCCCCTCTTTCTTCGGTCATGTGGTCCACCCCTCTCAGAAGGTCCCAGATCGAAAGCATCTTCGCCTGTTCGTGGAAATCAGGGACAGTAAAACATCACACCCCTTATGTAGTCTTCAACGCCACTCTCGCAACATGTGGCTGAGGCCCATCACCTCTACTCCACCTGCCCTGAATGATACCTGGGACTGTGCTGACTGTCTGTGATCACGGTTGCATAGGGGGATTACTTGACTTAAGAAACAGTAAAATCTTACATCAATTTCAATGAACGATTAGTTAATGATTATTATTGGAAAAATTGTGTATGCTTCCATGATCAGATTTCTAAATTTATTAGATAGCCTTGTTGCATAAATTGTCAAAACTTTAATTTTTGGTTGACTTTTAATATTGGAAAATCATTGTGTACTAAAGTTAGGAAACCCACTATAATTTTACATGCATAGTTTTATTCAAATATATAAATTTGTACATAGCTTTAGTGTTTTACTGACACTCAAAATATTAAGTTAAAATTATTTCAATTGCACTCAACAATTGAGTTGAGAGTTGTAATATACAATATTTAGTACCTAGTGTTTCCAATAATTAAATCAAATTTTCTCTATACAAATGAAGTTCAGTTTAGACCTAAATTAAGTTCTACGGACAGGTAGATGGCTATAACATGTTACACATTTCTGTTTGATCAAGACCATTTGGAGTAGACATCTACCAGTGGAGAAAGGTCAATCAAAAGTAGACAAAGGTGAACATTGTGTAGTGGAAGATTTTTTTAATGTCAGATTTTTGTAGACATATTTTATGGATGACCCCTACATTGATATTTGTTGAAATGAGTTGACAATGTTTAGCCTCTATTGTTCTCATGTGTCCAATCCTTGATAAAAACCTATTTAGATCAATCAAACTGTTGGTTAACATTCGTTATCCTATACACGAAAAACTGCTTTTTAACTTTGTATTTCAGACTAGAACTTTCAATTCACTAAACTGTAAATGGATAACTGAATGTTAGGGAAAGTAAGAGAAAGGGAACTGGTCACTGCACTATACAAAAGCTTATATCTTGTACAACAAAGTCTCTAACATTTAATCCATAACAACAGTATCTGTTATAAGGCTACATTTACTTTTACTGAATTGATGCAAGATTTTTACCAAAAAATTCATCTGAGTTGTCCATTAGCTTCATGATGGCATGTCAGCACATGTACTGAATGATAATGAACTTTCTGCAGTATTTTCAGTTATAAATGGAGTCAAACAGGGCCGTGTGCTGACCCCAATACTCTTTAAGCATGGTATTTGCAGCCCCACTTTCTGATATGCATCTGTTCACTGAGTCCCCTAAGGTCCCTCACAATGGTGAAAGACGCAACCATTTTAGATCTCTTTGCGGATGTCTGCGTGATTAACAGGACCTCAGAACAGGCCGTACAGACAACCATGGATGAGTTTTCAACTGTGTGCACTAACTTTAATCTTACGGTCTACACCAAGAAAATAGAGATAAAGTTTCTACCTGCACCCAGGGAGTCCTACCATCAACCAAACATCAATGTACAGGGCACGCCTATTAGAAATTGATTTCCAAGGCCAGTGCTGCTTTCACGAGCAAATGTGTGGGATTGACAAGTAATCAGTGTTACTACCAAGTTCAATGTTTATCAAGCTGTTGTGCAAACTACCCTTCTGTACTCATGTGAAACATAAACAGTCTATAGCAGGCATGTCAGGACATAATCATATCCATGTAAGCCGTCTCCCCATGCTGCTTAGGATAGAGTGCTCAACTATGTGGCCCTTGACAGGGCAAGACTCTCCGGCATCCATACGCAGCGGCAGAAAGTCCAGATCAGATTGACTGGGCATGTTGTTCGCATGTCAGTTGAGGGCCTCCCTAAGCAGCTGTTGTACAGGAAAGGATGATTGCGTGGAGACAAAAAAAAGATACAAAGACACTCTAAAAGATTCTTTGAATAGTTTCTCCACAGATGTCGCTGCCTGGTGCTTGCGTCGCTGAGCAGAGAACTATTATTGAGATGCAGGAAAAGTGAGGTGCCCGAAAGGACAGAATGCAAAAACGGCACTATTACTAATGCTGTTCATGTGTACCCTATGTGCAGTAGAGTTTGTCACGTTCAGATAAGGCTAAACATACAGTGATATGCGGTCCCATATGAATAACCATGTCTGACGCTGTCGCCATCTTTGCTTGCAATGAGCAACTAACTAACTAACATTTACATTTATTTTTTTAAATGTTGTTTCATATTATGTTATTGTTTTTTAATGCATTATGCTTATTGTTTTATATATGTTATGTTGTGTTGTTTCATTATGTTATGTTATTATATTACATGTTATTTTTGCTAGACCTATAATCTATATATGTTGCTAAACTGCTGGATTATTTACAAGGTTGCGGCTACTTTCAGATGCAACTTTACAGACAGAAATGATTGATAATATTTTATATTTTGCTAAATTTTTATTGAAAACAGCATTAGCTTTTAAACGTTTGTTTGTTGTTGTTTTTTTAACATTGACAAAAAAGATAAAACCATTTGTAAGTTTTTTAAAGTTGCCATAAAATATACGAGCTGCTAAACCGGGAAAAAGAAGATGTGAAAGAGTCTGAAAATTTGTCAAAATTGTAACCCTGCCACTGGACAGGAAAGTAAAAGTAAAATTATCTAGCATACATTGTATGATACAACTATAATAATAATAGTGAACTATGTGTATATTGGAGTGTATGCACATCAGTCTTTCAGTTTCCTATTGTGAGTTATTGTCACTTGCTGAAAACGTCGCCAGCGTAGCAAGATCACCGTAACTTCCACCATGGATTTGAATGCAATAAACATTATTATGTGTAACATGTCTAGTCTGTCTTACTCTTACGCCACAGTATATAGAGTACAGTACAGAAAACAGAGAAGTCTGAGAAGGAAGAGTGAAAACTTGTTTTCCAAACTAAGACGGCAAATAAATAATAATAATAATAATTTTATAATGTATACTATAATACTACTACTATAGTACTAGAGAGAGTACTTAGTACTAGTAAGTAGTTAGTAATGGTAGTCTACTCTACTGACTACTGTTAATGTTATACACTATATACTTTATATTATTTATTAACTTCTATAGACTACCACTTAGTACTACAACTTGAGTTCTACTACTAAGTAGGAAGTACTTTTCAATTCTAAGGACACAGTTCTAACATCAGATGAAAATCAAGAACCAAGAATGTTAGACTGCCTTACTTTAAGATCTATATTAGGTTCAGGGTTCGTGTAACTTAATAACTAGTCGGTTATGACTTCCAGTAACACATAAAGTACTACCAAATAAATATACCAACTCACATTATCACATCTTTACCGCCATAAAAGTTAATGTCGAATAACTCTGGCTGTTTAACCAGGAATAGCGTCCCCTTATTTTGAATTTTTGTTTTTAAAATGCATATAAACTTAACTTAACGTTTTTATACTGGTTTAGAAGACTCATCAGAGTCTGTATACAACGAGTTACATTTGCATTACCGAAAAAAACAACCTTGCTGTAAAAGCTATGCGCATCCAATCTACTCTTAAATGCATTAACTGACCATGTCTCCACTACCTCCTGGGGCAATGCATTCCAAGCATTCACCACTCTGACTAAAAAAAACATTTTTTAATATCCAATCTGGACCTTTCTTTAGTTAATTTGTATCTGTGCCCACTTGTTCTCGTTGGTGATTGTATTTTGAAAAACTTGTTATAGTCTAATTTATGACAGCCTAAAGAAATTATGGCAGAGCACCAACAAAATAATAAAAGTAAAAGTATGTTTTTCCTGTGGCAGCGTATGGCTGTGGAATCATGGACGATTGCCAAAACTTCTAGACAAAGAATCGAATCCTTCGAGTCAAAAGGTTACAGAAAGATCCTCAAAATACTCTGGACAGAGAAAAAAAACAAATGTAGACATTCGGCTGGTTTATCAATTAAATTTTGGCTAGAAAATGCAAATACTTTGGTCACATCAAGAGACACAACGGTCTTGAGAGAACGGTGATGGAAGGTATGGTGCCAGGCAAAAGAGGAAGGGGTAGACCAAGAAGACGATGGCACCAAGATATCCAGGAATGCCTGGGTATGACTGTGGTGGAGGCTGGAGTTTTGGCAAGAGAACGAGTTTCTTTCAGACAGACTGTGATGGGGGCGACGTTCTACAAAGGACATGCTACATGATTATGAGTCTAATTTATTCGTTCCTTTGATTATCGTATAAACCTATATTAAGACACCTCGAATTCTTCTCCTTTCTAGACACTGTATGCCAGTTTTTCTAAGTCTTTCCTCATAACTGTATTTTTGGAATTCCACTATCAGTTTTGTCGCTCTTCTTTGTATCCTTTCCAGCATGTTTATAGCTTCTCTGCGATAAGGACTCCACGCCTGTACACAGTACTCCAATCTAGGTCTAACCAATGCTTTATAAAGTTTGACAATCCCTTCCTTGCACCTATATTTAATATTTCTTTTGATCGTACCCAACAAACATTGCATTTGCCTTTTTCACTGTTACCTGAACCTGCTCACTCACCTCACCTGTATGCTCTATTATAACCTCTAGGTCCCTTTCATTATCTTTCATTCTAATATTGTTCTGGCCCATTCTGTAATTATGTTCCATACTGGATCTACCCATGTGGATGACTGTACATTTATCTATATTAAACCCCATTTGCCCTTTCACAGACCAATCTTGAATTTTATCTAAATCCGACCTCAATATATCCACTTCTTCTATAGATGAGACATTCCTACATAGTTTTGTGTCATCAGCTAATTTTTAAATCATGGATCATATATCAATGTCCAAATCATTTATAAATATCAAGAACAATATTGGTCCCAAAACAGAGCCCAGTTGCACTCCACTTTTTACTTCACACCAATCTGGACACGCTTTTCCAACAGGGGCGATTCCGTCTCGGATCCATGGACTACCGTAGGACTCGCACTGGACACAACAACTTAGCAATATGCACATCCAACTGCGGCTTTATATGCTCCACACCTCAGCCAAGCCACCTTCTGGATGAGTGCGGCAATATTGAGTATGACATTATCGGCCTCTCGGAGACAAAACGTGAAATGAACTCACAGCAATCTGGACAGACTGCACATGCGTCTACTTTGGCGCCCGGAAGGTCAATTCTACGACAGCATATATGACGTCATACAACAAGACCGCAGCTTCTTCAAAATCATTGTAGGTGACTTCAACGCAAGAGTGGGTCCTCGCCAAAACCTAAGTGGCCCCTCACTCAGGCGAGCTACGAAATGAAGCCGGAAATAGATTGGCTACTTTCTGTGAAACGAACAGGTTGTTCCACTCTAGCAGCCTTCTTTAAAAAAAAAAAAACCTCCCCAGAGATATACACACATAGGTCCCAGCGATCAACCCGACATTGACCACGTCCTATCCAATCGCAGAATATCAACAGGCGTGGCCGTTGCTGCTTCCTTCTTCACAGACAGCGACCATCATCTTCTCCGCGCCCACTTTCACTTCAACACTATCTTTGCAAAGCTGCAAAGGCATAATTCACACAGGGGCCCAGAGCGAATTCTCAACCCCACGTCAGCTGCCCCCCCCCCCCCATCCCCCTTTGCTGATAGTGTTAACCTTGCAGCGTCTAACACTACGGACATCGATGTCGACTACGCCACCATAATTTTTAAAAATCAAGTCCATCACAAAAACCGTCCGACTCCCGGCACCAAACCACACACAAAACACAATTTCACAAGCTACACGAGCATTGCTGGAAGACAGACGCATGATGACTCGTTACCCTACCAACAATACAGCGTTCAGGACCCTCAGCCCACTCGGCATTCAAAAACTCAATTACGTTTCTCCCTGTCACCTACACATTTTTTACCAAGTGTAAACTCACTAGGATCCGTCCCCTCCTCGAGGCCGTGCAACTGATCGAACAGGCTGGCTTTCGGCGCGCCTTCACCTCAATGGACCACATCTCAACCTGGTGCCGCCTAATTGAAACAGCCCGAGAGTTCCAAACGCCTTTGATCTTCCCCTTTATCGTTTACAAGAAGGCATTTGACTCTGTAGAGCCATTCTTTGTCTGGCACTCTCAAGGCATCGATCTCGGCCATCTCAGAATTCTTGCTAGCTGCTACTCAGACTGTACGACAACCTTCCAGCCATTCCAAAGACCAGTAATAGTATCCGTCCAGAAAGGTGTTCGCCAGGGGGATCCTATTTCACCAAGTCTTTTTTCCACATACATGGAGTCCATCATCAGTCAATGCAATTGGACCCCCTTTGGCATCAACATCAATGGCAAGCGACTTTACCACCTCCGCTTCGCAGATGACAAAGTGCTCATCACAGAAACAGCCAAAGACGCAAACCCACTGGTAGCCATGCTTCATAAAATAGGGATAAAAGCCCGTGTCAAGATGAACACCTCCAAGATAAAAGTCATGCGTAACCATTTCGCTACAAATGACCCAGTCATCCTCGATGGCAAGAATCTGGAGGACGTAGAGGAGTATATCTACCTGGGACGCTTATTGAACATGCAGAACGACCTAAACCCAGAACTAACAAGACGTCGTCGCGTGAGCTGAGCGGCTTTCTCGTCCATAAAGACGGCACTAGACCATATCTACGACCAGAGGCTGCGCGCCTACCTATAGAGTCTGCGCGCCTCCTTAATCAACTCCACAGTTCTACCTGAAAGGTATTATGCCGCAGAAACATGGGCTATTACAAAAGAAATGGAGTCCAAACTCAGAGTGACCAAAACCTCCCTCAAGAGATGTATGATCGACCACACACTCCACAACCAACGTTTGAAAGATCTTCACAACACTGACGTACGGCAGATGTCATTGGTGAAGGATGCAGTCACCCACGCAGACAAGGCAAAGCATTGCTGGACTGACCACCTGCTCCGGAGAACTGATGACCGTTGGAGCACAGCAGATGTTCAGCAGTCATGTTATCAGTGCCGCAGACACAATCATCGGCAGGTCCTGATTTGAGCTTGTTCAATAGATGCTATCATGACCTGCTGTGGCATATGCCTGAAAATCAGCATTTCTTCGGCTCTGTTTAGCTTGTAGAAAGCGTCATGTTGTCGTGACCCTGGATTCTCCGCTAACCCCTTGTTTTTTGTATCTGCACCTGATAAGCCTCTTCATAACTTAATGTTATACACACATTAGTTTGTGATAGCGTTCTGCCTTCTCATGCCAGTATGTCAGACTGCAGATTGCCAAGTATGTTGCAATGAGAAGGAATTCATAGAATCACAATTTTCCTTAATCGGGGACAAAGTTTAGAGAGTACTTCCCAGAGTTCTTTTAGATCTTGTTTTTTTTTCGGTTTCCAAACGCCGCTACCCTAGATAGTATGCATGTGAAAAGGGACACTTGTTTCTCTGTGTTTTCATTCGTCACAAGAAAAGTGACACGTGTTTCTTTGTATTTTCATTCATCACAAGAAAAGTGAAACGGGTTTCTTAGTGTTTTCATTCATCACAAGAAAAGCGACACGTGTTTCTCTGTGTTTTCATTCATCACAAGAAAGGTGACACGTGTTTCTTTGTGTTTTCATTCATCACAAGAAAAGTGACACGTGTTTCTCTGTGTTTTCATTCATCACAAGAACGTCTGCTGCATCTTCCTTCTTCTTCATCGTACGCAGTCAGACAGTAACCATTATTTTTTCGAAAAAGGCAGCGGTCATCCTGTCGACACTGCCATAAGCGCCTCTTTCCACACCTTGTCAAATGCCTTCTCTAAATCCACCCAAACCGCTACTGTATGCTTTTTCTCCTGGTAAGCATCCTCTATTTCCTGAGCTATGAGAGTGATCTGGTCCTCAGTGGATCTGTGCTGTCTAAAGCTTGCTTGCTGTGGAATTTGTATGTGTTTTTCTTCCAGATGCCACATCAGTTTGCCTACACAGCTCAGAAGACTGATAGGCCTGTATCCATTTGGATCTGCTCTATCTTTTTCTTTCTTTGGTACTGGTATAATTACAGCATCTTTCCATGCCTGCGGTACAATTCCCCTTTTTCAGCTTTGGTTCAGGACTGATAGTAACTTCCTCTTTGGCCCAGCCCCATCAGCATTTCGTTTGTTACCCCATCTTTTCCGGGTGATTTCTTTTTCTTTAAAGTTCTCTTGCTATTTGGTTTAGTGTTCTTTTGTATTTCGTCATGATGGTGATATTTGCCTTCATAGATTGTTCTCTCTCTGCCATGTTCCTAGCATTTGAGACTTCGTCCTCCGCTTTCTGCAATTCATCATTCCAGTATGGCTTGTAGTTTTTCCTTGCCCCTCTTGGGATGGTTTCGGTGGCTGCTTGCATTATTGCTTTGATTAGGCTTTCCACCATGGGTTTCATATTGTTATTCCGTGTGTTGATGGTTTCACACAGCCCATCTGTCAGCAGTGCAAATCTGTCCCAGTCGGCTCGTTTATAGTTACAACGTGGGAGCGGTTTTATGTCTTGTGGGCCTACTTCAATATCAACTTCTAGCCTAATTGGCCTGTGGTTACTACCTGCCAATTGGTTGAGCACCTGGCGGTCTATTTTGTGGTGAATATCCACCGTGGAAAAGACCATGTTCTAGAATAGAAGCTAGGGCTGTCCTCCGGCCTATTGATAAGATAGAGATTTGTGTCTATCTCCCAGTCTTCCACTTCATCGCCTCTGTTGTCTGTGTCCAAATATCCCCATCTCTCCCAGTGGCTGTTGAAGTCTCCAACTACTAGGCAGCTGGAGTCCTTTATTTCCATACTCGAGAGCGACAGGTCTTTGTTGGGAGGCCATACAGGTTGAAGATGCGGATATTCGTTTCTTGTGTCATTATGTAGAGGAATTCGAGGTGACTTAATACTGTTTATAAGACGATCAGGGGAACGGATAAATTAGACTATAACAAGTTTTTTCTTCAAAATACAGCCACCCACAAGAACAAAAGGGCATAGCGACAAATTAACTAAAGAGAGGTCCAGATTAGATATTAGGAAATGTTTTTTTAGTCAGAGAGTGGTAAATGCTTGGAATGCATTGCCACGGGAGGTTGTGGAGGCAGGGACAATTAATACATGTAAGAATCAATTGGATGTGCATAGTTTTTAAAGCAAGGTAATGTAAATTAAACTGGTTGTATACAGACTCTGCAGAGTCTTCTAAACCAGTGTACAGACATTTAGTTAAATTAAGATGACCCGGGACAGCAGCATTTGAAGTGTATATATTTAAAACCTCTGCTACACAGGCAGTGGCGCAGCAACGGGAGGGGGACCGGCCCGGGCGCCAGTTTGTAGGTATGGTCTAAAATTTAAAAAAATTAATTTCACTATTGAAGACATACTTAGTAGTTTCAGGGACAGCATTGGTACAGAGTACTAGTTTCTCTACTAAATTCGGACACTATCTCTCTCTCACACACACACATTTGTATATATATATCTCGCTGTAGTCAAGAGGTTAAGGCACTCGCCTCTCAGTGATGAACGAAAACAGCGGGCGTTCGAATCCTGCAAGTTTCAAGCGACCCCTGGTCTTACGGAGGTAAGACCAGAGTGCCTGCATCCCGAGTTACCTCCAGTCGTCTCCACCAATAGTTTTGCCACTGATTCAAAGTAATTCAGCAAAAGAGTGAGATTGATGACCAGTGCATATTCTTCCTCACTGTAATCCAAATACAGCGCACATCATATTATTAAGACAAAACCGTCTGGTGGAAGTGAGTTAACACAACAATATGCAACAGACCTGGTCTCAGAAGATCTTTCGTTAACTCACATCCTTCTTTTAACATCGTTATTCTGTTCTTCACTGTTATTTTCGACACACTTTTGTCCCCACTTACTTCATTCTGCAATAAATGTCAACTGGTCGACACCCTTCATCTGTTAAAAATCGAATTACTGCTCGCTGATCAACTCTGCACGGATTCCATATCACATCCGCCATATTTTGAACAGGGAGTACCCCAAGGGGGAGTATTGTCACCCACACTCTTCCTGGTATATATAAACGATATTACAGAGAATATACCAAGAAGAGTCCATAGCTCAATGTTTGCAGACGATCTGGCTATGTGGACCTCTGAAAAGAATCTCACCATAGCAAGAAATCGGATGCAGACGGCCCTAACATCGCTGGAAGAGTGGGCGAACTCATGGCTAGTCAAAATAAACGAGGAGAAAACCACATGCACAATATTCTCGCTCTCATTAAAACCCCAAAGTACCAAATTAAGTCTAAATGGAAAAATCCTGCAGCCAAACAACAACCCAACCTATCTGGGAGTCACATTTGATCGGCGCATGACATGGAAAAGTCAGATTGAGAGAAACCGAATGAAAGCCAGAGAAAGAATGGCAATCATGAGGAAACTTGCTGGCACAAGCAGGGGAGCAGACGAAGGCATACTAAAGAAACTATATACTGGAAGAGTGAGACCAGTTCTCGAGTATGGCATTGCGGCATGGACAACAGCAGCGAAGGCGAACTTCGATAAAGTTAACAAACTTCAAAACCAAGCCATGAGAATTATAACAGGTGGCATGAAGTCAACGCCAATTGTAGAACTTGAAAAGATTACAAAACTGCAATCCATGACCGATAGAAGAGACTGCAGAGCCCAGCTGCAGTCAGAGAAACTCAGAAGACTGACCGACCATCCAATGCACCAGAGACTAAACAATTTGGAAAATGGGAAACTAAAGCGGAGAAACTTTGCAGAAATAGCCAAAGCAAAGATGCACGAAGATCCCATAAACGCACTAACAACACCAAAACCCATCACTACTGTACGAAAACCTACCTGGAGGCAGGATATATTTCCAGAGGTGGTAGAAAATATACCAGGTATTGCAAACAAAAACTGCCAGACTGAAAAAGAAAGGAGAGATACTACCCTAAGCTTCATAACGAAAAGCTACCCAAGCATGGACTGGACCCATGCATACACCGACGGTTCTGTAACAAACACTACACAGAACGGAGGGGCAGGAGCATTCCTGAACCTACCAAATGGCAGAAAAATAACACTGTCATTCGCTACTGGTAAGTACACAAGCAATTTCAGAGCGGAGGCAGAGGCACTGAGGGCGGCAGTGGAAGAAATGGTGACACACAGTGAAAATTAGAGCCATATAGTCCTGCTGACAGATGCTCTCGCCGTAGTCACAGCACTAAAAAGCCAGAAAAACACTGAGCTTAATGACTTAAGAGCAGCACTCTGCAAACTGTGCCAGCAGTCCGCACCAAAAAGGGTAGTGGTACAGTGGGTTCCGTCACACTGCAACATCCAAGGCAACGAGGAGGCAGACAGACTGGCAAAAGAAGGAGCAAGACTACCACAAACAGATACCAGTATGACGTACGAAGAGTCAAAACGGCTTATCAAAGCCAGATACATGACCAAATGGGAAACCGAACATACTGGTTACACCAAAAACGATGCCTATTACCAGTTGAACCGAAGAGAGCAGGTCGTTGTCTTCAGACTTCGCACTGGCCACAACAGACTGAGGTACCACCTATTCAACAAATTGAAGATAGGGTGTACCGACGAATGCCCGTGCGGTACTGGTAAAATGACCGCTGAACATCTGCTGCAGAACTGCCCGACATACGAGGATTAGAGAGAGCAGATGTGGCCATTACCAGTGGAACTGCAAGACAAGCTCTATGGCAGTGGCGAGAGCCTCAGGATGACCGCCGCTTTTTTCGAAAAAATAATGGTTACTGTCTGACTGCGTACGCAGAAGAAGAATCCTGCAAGTTTCAAGCGACCCCTGGTCTTACGGAGGTAAGACCAGAGTGCCTGCATCCCGAGTTACCTCCAGTCGTCTCCACCAATAGTTTTGCCACTGATTCAAAGTAATTCAGCATAAGAGTGAGATTGATGACCAGTGCATATTCTTCCTCACTGTAATCCAAATACAGCGCACATCATATTATTAAGACAAAACCGTCTGGTGGAAGTGAGTTAACACAACAATATGCAACAGACCTGGTCTCGGAAGATCTTTCGTTAACTCACATCCTTCTTTTAACATCGTTATCCTGTTCTTCACTGTTATTTTCGACACACTTTTGTCACCACTTACTTCATTCTGCAATAAATGTCAACTGGTCGACACCCTTCATCTGTTAAAAACCGAATTACTGCTCGCTGATCACATCCGCCATATTTTGAACTGTCTGCTGAGGAAACTATGAGTCAGAGGATAATGAAATTTTTCAAAATTGCTGGTTCATATGTGCTGTTTACACCTGAAGTGATGTCATCACGCGCATCGTACATATGTTCACTTGGTGGAGTTAGGTCCAGTTTCAGTTGAAAATATAGTAAAGTAAAATAAGTAGCATGTCCTTTGCAGAACGTCGATTTTTACAACAGCCAACCTATTTGGCTGTTATAAGTTTCTTGGCAAGTGTGTAGTGCTGTAGGTTGCCATTTCTTATATACACACACACATTATCATGTTGCATGTCCTTTATAGAACGTCGCTCCCATCACAGTCTGTCTGAACGAAACTCTTTCCCTTGCAAAAACTCCAGCCTCTGTCACAGGCACTCCTGGATATCTTGGTACCATCGTGGTCATGGTCTACCCCTGCCTCTTTGCTCCATGTCCATTCAGTCAGAAAAGCTACAATGGCGAGATATTCTGAAATGAGTACTAGCATGTAAAAGGTTTCTAGCATCTCAAAATTTATCATTTTGAGGTCATATAGAAAGTTTACATACTGATGATGGAATAAATATTGACAACTTTCTTGCCTTATTCAAATTAATTTTGATCATTGTCTGCTCATGTCAGGTAGTATCGAAACATTTTTATTGCACAGCACGGGACTAACGGCCGCCAAAGATCAACTCATCACCAACTGCTAGAGGGCACAAGTGACTACATAGTCTTAGTCAACCTATACTTTTTATTGGACGAATGCCCCTATGCAGGTTATTCTAGCACTGGCATGAGCTGGATGTAGCCAGGAAGAGGAATTCTTGCCCAGCAGGCTAGGCTCGAGCAGCTTACTACTCCGCTGGTTGGGACAAGTGCTGCGGGGGTGTTAACCGATGTGCGAGTTCATCGTTATAGACTAAAACACTAAAGCAAAGTAGACCCGCAACCTGTTAGGCGCCATCTATGTAGCTCTTAACAAACCACCTAATCATACCGATATTAAGCGATATCACAGTCGCCTCTTACGACATGCTCTCTGTGGCGCAGTGGTACTATTCTTGTCCTTGTGATACACAAAGGCCCCGGCAGACCACACGGGTACTAACCACTCACAGATTTATAAATTTTCTTTCTAACCAGTTATAGATGTACGAATTGTCTATCTAACCACTCAAGATATATAAATTGTATCTCTAACCATTCATAGATATAGAAATATCTAGAACAGCAGCAAAAACTGTATCATGTGTTTGTTGATTTTAAGAAGGCGTTTGATAGCGTAAGGCATAAAGCACTAAAGGCAACCATGAGGATGTATAAAATCAACGGAAATATTTTAAAGGTCCTTGAACACCTGTATGACAAGGCGTCCAGTGCAGTTCCTGTGAATGAGAGGCGAAGGGACTGGTTTCGCACATCAGTCGGTGTGAGACAAGGGTGTACACTCTCTCCAACTCTTTTCAATATATTTCTTAAGGGAATTATGAGTGAGGCACTTGGAGGTCATGTTGGTACTGTCAAGATAGGGGGCCGAACAATTACCAACCTTCATTTTGCAGATGATATAGACGAATTGGCGGGTTCAGAAGCAGAACTCCAGGAATGGGTCAGAAGGCTCGATGAAACAGCTCTTGACTATGGTATGGAGATAAACGCTGGAAAGACAAAATTAATGACCAACAATGCAGAGGGCTTTAACAGCAAGGTAAAAGCTAATGGTCAGGAACTCGAAGTGGTTGACCGTTTTAAATATCTAGGGTCGATTGTCAGTGATGAAGGATCAAAATACAAGGTGTTCACCAGAATAGCACAGACAATAGCGGCGCTTGCACAGCTTAACAAAATCTGGCAAGATAAATGGTTAGCACTATGGCCAAAAATCAGATTAATGCGTACACTGGTCCTGTCAATATTTCTCTATGCTTGTGAGACATGGACAGTTACAGCTGACCTTCAACGAAGAATACAGGCCTTGGAGATGAGATGTCTCTGAAGACTTTTAAACGTCACATACAAAGATCAAGTTACAAACGAGGAAATACGAGATAGAATTACAACAGCAATGTGACCTTTTGAAGACCTCTTGGCAACTGTCAAAAGAAGGAAACTCGCTTGGTCGAGATCAAATGGACTTGCAAATACAATCCTCCACGGACAGGTGCAAGGCAGATGACGAAGATGCCGTCCCAAAAAGAGGTGGGAAGACAACATAAAAGAATGGACCAATCTCCGACCAGAAGAGGCACAGGCAGCGGCCACTGACAGAGAAGGATGGCATGATATTGTGAGGATGTTTTCATGTGTGCCCCAACGACCTCACCGGTTACGAGATGATCTGACAGTACTATTAGAGGCAATGCAAGAAACGAACCACTGTTATCAGAAATCAGAGAAGAACTAGGAAAACACCAGAGATCCTTAACAATAGCGCTCCAATGGCTACCCTCCCATTGCAGAATCACAGGAAACGAGAGAGCTGACTCTCTAGCAAAAGATGGCAGCAAAAAGGCACAATTTAATCACTGAGTACCAGAGAGATCAAGAACTTCATAAGAAATCAGTATATGCACCAATGGAGAGAAGACAGAAACATAAGCAGTACACCAGACCCAATTCACCAACTCAAAAGAAATCAACAAACTACCTTATTTCAACTGAGAACTGGACACTGCAGACTACTAGAACATCTATACCGACTGAAGATCTCACACACCGATGAGTGCCCATGTGGAACAGGAGGCCAAAGCCCTTTGCACATTCTTCAGGAATGCCCAATCTATAGGGAAATGAGAAGCCAGACCTGTCCAGAGGGTGCAGAGCTGAGACAAAAAGCTGTGGGGCAGTCGCTCCCACCTGGTGAAGACTGCAGACTTCATCATGGCGACTGACCTGCATATATAGCATGACCAAAAGATTCTGAACGCAAAGAAAGATCTGAAATGGCGAAGAGAGAAACTTTTTGTCGAGCAATCTACATGTCAATGCTCTATATGTTTAAACAAAATATGTTAGTGATCTTTTGGGACACTGTAGTGTCTACGTAGCTTTCAAATCGTTTGCCCGTTTAAGCTGTCAAATGAAGTCTACGAATCCTATATAAAACTATGATAGCCGCTCTACACTTTATCTAAAGTTTATAAACACATATATAGGAAATGGATCAGTAACCACACCAGGACAAAAATGAAAGACCACTTACTTTACAGCTACAAAGGTTTTTTTACATTTATATATGTGTATATGAGTCTCTTGATATTTGTATTTTTCGTGTGTGTGCGCGATTGGTTCATATTTTCGTCTCTGCTTTTGTCAACATGTAATCATCTTGACGATTTCTTGTTTGGTCAACCCGTTTTCATATTTGGCATAATGTGACTCACAAGTTCCTGGCTATTTCCAGGTATGTCCGAAAACAGCTCATATCATAGTATTTGATTTGTTTGTTGTTTAAGTTTGTTCTTTGTCACTGGCGAAGGATTTGTGGCCGTAACGTAGGTATCGTGATGTTTTTGTGTTGTTGCTGTCACTTGGATATTATCTAAATGTGTTTTCTACTGACTTTTGACATTCAGTACCACTGCAACTTCGATTTATTCATTTATTTTTAAACTTTATTCACCTAATATCCTCAATGTAGCAATCTAGTCTATCTCTTATTTCGAAAGCCCGTCTGTTCATCCATAAGCTGCTTGTCCATGGCATATTTCGTCTCTCAAGAATAACCTTGCACAAAATCTTACTCAGAACAGACAATAACATAATACTTCGAATTCATTCATGGCTGTAAAGTACATTTTTAAAGGTCATTTTAGTCATAGTACATAACTGCCTGAAAAGTTGTGAATTAAGAGCGCCTCCTTTTTAAAATCACAATATGATCCAAAACCTTTCCTAATATAGATTAAATTGTTTTTGAGGTCAGCCCCGGACTATGGATCACACAATGAATGACTTTTAGATTTGTTTTTTACATTCACTTGAAATCCATATTTTATCTCCAGCATATCTGGAATGCAATTAGACATTATCCCACAAAAGATGTTCTGATTCTATTAGCTTAACTTTGTTATACTGGTTTAGAAGGCTCTACAGTCTGAATGAAACCAGTTTATTCCACTTCACTGATACTAAAAATAACTGTGAGCATATAATCTATTTTTGAATGCATTAACTGGCAATCTCCACCACATCCTGTGGAAATATATTCCATGAATCCAGTACTCCATGATTTAAAAAAAATAGTTAATAATATCTAATCTGGACCTGTCTTTAAACAATTTGAAGTGATGCCCTCTTTTTCTTGTAGCCGGTTGTACTTTAAAAAATTTAGTCTAGTCTAATTTGTCATTCGGTTGATTAATTTATTTAAACTTGTATTGTCACCTCGAATTCTTCTATGTTCTAGACACTGTAGACCAGTTATTCTGAGTCTTGTCTCATTACCACAATTCTGAAATCCCACTGTCAGTTTTGTAGCTCTTCTTTGTATCCTGTCTAGCAAGCTGTAAACTACGACAACGCATTCCGTTCTCTGGACTACATTCTGCTACTTAGGCCCTTTCAGGGTTTGGTAGCGGGAGATTGAGAACGAACAAAGAAGAAGTAGAAGAACCCAGCACCTTCGGTTGTGAGCCGTGTCACTTAACCACTAGCCCACGCCGTCCTCCGAAAGCATTTGACCGGGCAAACAGTTGCAAGCTATGGGAGGTAAATCTAAGTAGCCCCTTTTCAGTCATGTCCGACTATAGGTAAATGCGACCTTGGTGTAGCAACCCTCTACTGAGATTTTAGTTTTCCTTTTCCTTGCGGCATTGTTGTTTCACTTCTCTGTGTTGCATGAGCTTATTTTTGCCCAGCCTGAGGTTGTATCTCTATTTGCTTGGGTCTGAGCTTTGTCTTCCCAGGATGTCAGATCTATATCCAATGCTTTCATGTCCCGCTTGCACGCATCTTTGAACCTCACATGTGGACGGCCAGCTGTACTTTTCACCACACGTTACCTGCCAATAGAAAATATCTTTGGGGATGCGGTCGTTGTCCATGCGACGAACATGGCCAAGCCATCGCAATCTTTGATGTCGAAGAAGGGTGTACATACTTGGAAGACCAGTACGAGAATGTACCTCTATTTGTCCCCCTGTCTCTCCAACAATGGATCTCAGGCGCCGTTGGTGAAAGCTCTTTAGTCTATGCTCCTATTTGGCATAGGTTGTCCATGTTTCACTAGCTTATATAGACCATGGTTTTGGCTGCAAGTTTGGGGTTTTACCAGACACGAGTTGTGAGACGAGAAATATGGCAGCAGCTGATTAATCACATCCAAACTGCAGACCTTCACTCTGATACCCTTTGCCTTATGTGATGGACACATCTGTTAGTAAAGGTCTTTAGTCTGGATGTAATACTTTTAGTTACATGATGTATTTTTATGAATATTGTCATTAACTGAGTTCAGATGTAGAAAACTAATTTTTTGTATTTTCTACACTAATGATTCCTATCTTGGAATCCATTGTTGGTCTGAAGAAAATACAGATATGAGATTATTTATTTAACTTACACAGGCATATCTGCACAAATGTGTACAAGATGATGGAGGAAATGCGAAAATGTACCTAAAGTGAATCATTACCTTATATTCACTTATCTGTGCATATAATACACTGCAATTGTCAAATACAGGTTTAACGTAGGAAAATAAGTCATAACTAATAAAGGAAACAAGATGCCGAGTAGCGCATGAGCTGCAGAGGTCAGCGACCCATAGCTGACTGCTAGCGGCAGGATCAGCGAACCAAGACCCTTCTACATCTCCACGAGGTGATCCTGGATAACAGGCTGCAACAGAGCAGACTGGCTAAGGAGAAGGGATCGAAGATGGAATGCTAACTCGGTACTAAAAAAATGCTTGCTTAAGTGGGATGAGTTGGACCGAAAGATGCAGATATCGTAGTCAACTACAACACAACGCATTCCGATCTCTGGACTACATTCTGCTACTTAAGCCCTTTTCAGGGAGATTTTTTTTTTTTTGGTGGTTGCCTTATTTCTCTTATCCCCAAGGCGGTGTGCGTTATACTGTGGTTTTTGTTTGCACCTGTCGGCACAGTGCATCCGACTTCAGCATCCATTTTATGCAAGGGTCTGCTTCCTCCTGCATTTTCTAAGGGTTTGCTTCCCCAGGGTAACAACCGGTGCTGTGATGGGGATCGAACTCAGCACATTCGGGTTGTTAGCCGTGCCGTCCCCTGTAGCGGGAGATTGAGAATGAACGAAGCCAAGCCATAACTAAATTAGACACAGTAGGCAATATTTTATGGAAAATAGAAATAACACTCTTAACTACAATAAACACTGTAGACATTATTTTAGAGACAAGTGTAAGCATATTAATGAAACTTCATTGTAATAAACCACAGCTTGGGTTTGGCCAGTTCCCTTGCTCGCTGCCTTTCCTTCACTAACCATAAGTTGGGATCCCATTTAGAAATGAGCCCTTCACAGCTTGGTCAATTATATGAGGGAAACAGATGTAGTTAAATGAGAGATAAGATGTCTGTGAGGATAGAAGTCTGAGACGGACCATCAGTTAAATGAGAGAAATAGATCTAGTTACTTGGGGGAAAAACTGTATGGTGAGAAGAAAAGTCTGAGGAGGACCCTCAGTTTCATTAGAGAAATATAACTAGCTATATGGAGGAACAACTGTATGGTGAGGAGAAAAGTCTGAGGCAGACCATAAGTTTTATAAGAGAAATAAATCTAGCTATATGGAGGAAAAACTGTATGGTGGGGAGAAAAGCTTGAGGTGGACCATCAGTTTTATGAAAGAAATAAATCTCTTTTGTTACAAAAGTATAGTAACCAATAAAGGTCTTTATGATGGACTGGACAAATGAAAACAGAACAGAAAACAACATTTAACAAAGCCAAGCACATAATATAAGATAAAGTGTTAGAAGCTGACATAGGTGTTAAGTAAGGTTCCCATTTATAGCTAAGCAAATAGTATGCTTCGGCCCAGTCCTTTTGTAGAAAGCATTTCATTTTCTAGTAGTACCCTCTGAAATTTGTAAACGACAAATAAGGTGCTTTGCTCACTGCTTTAGGGGACGGTGTGGGCTAGTGGTTAAGTGACACAGCTCACATCATGAAGGTGCTGGGTTCAATCCCCATCACAGCACTGGCCGTTACCCGGAGGAAGCAAACTTTTAGAAAATGCAGGAGGAAGCAGAAACTTACATAAAATGCATGCCGAAGTTGGATGCACTTGAACGCCAAATAAAAACATAATGCAACGCACACCGCCTTAGGGAATAGAGAAATAAGATGAATGCTATTTTAAAAACTGTCCTGACAGAAAAAATTAATAGATGAAAAGAATATTACTCAGATCTTCTCGGGATGGAGGAAGACAAATGAGAAATTTTAGGACAGGGAAGATATCAGGATGAACTAAAGGCAGCATTGAATAAAATTATGGTACGCAAAGTATAGCACCAGAATTGGACAAATACATGGGAACTGCCGGTGAGCTACTATTCCTGAGGTTTCTCCAGGCAGCCTGACTCCCCAAGACTTTACCAAAAAATTGTGAGTTTGCCATAATAATACCAATATTTAAAAAGGGTGGTAACTGGCAAAATGTGAAAATCATCGAGGCATATCCCTACTTAGTATTTACTTGCGGATCTCGAAGCAGAGATTAATATGTTTGGTTGAGTGAAAGACGGGCAAAGCCCAATGTGGTTTCCAGGCAAATAGAAGACCTCTTCACACTCAGGCAACAGAGTGAAAACCCTATTGAGTTTGCTGCTGAGATAAACTTGTGTTTCTTAGATCTGAAACAGCATTGGATATGGCTGCAAGGGCCAGGCTCTGAGAATACTTGGCAAGAAGGAACATTCCAGCACCTTTGACCTGTGCCATATGGGGCTTCTAAAAGACTTGCAAAAACTAAGTTAGGATAGTAAACAGAAAATTGAGGATCACCAGTGGCATCAGGCAGAGCAACATTTGATAATCCTGTTTCCATACTGCTAATGGACAATGTCACCAAAGCTTGTATAGAGAGGACAAAACTGTAGGCAGTGGGGTAGCACAGGATGTTTATATATCAGAGCCGGTATTTATAGATGACTTGGCCCAGGTCACATTATCAGAGCTGGTATTTGTAGATGACTTGGCCCAGATCACCATATCAGAGTTGGTATTTATAGATGACTTGGCCCAGGTCACATTTTCAGAGCTGGTATTTGTAGATGACTTGGCCCAGATCACCGTATCAGAGCTGGTTTTTATAGATGACTTGGCCCAGGTCACCATATCAGAGGCACATTTCCAAATCAACTTGCTAGTCTGGACCAGTTCAAATATCTTGGAGCTGCAATAGACCGTAAGGAAGGCACGAAAGAGCAGTTGACCACCAGAACTGGTAGACTTTTCTATGTTATAAATACAGGATTCATCACAAATGAGAAGTAAGAAATCAAAGAAGACTGTACACAGCTCCACTTATGTGTCCATCTTGATTTATGGCTGTGAATCATGGGCAATGAGCACAACCTACAAAAGTCAGGTCCAAACCTTAGAAAAAGAAAAAAGGTACTTATGAAACAAATAGCGACAATGTCCACAATCAGACAATACATCAATACCTTGAAACCAAGTCATTTTTGATTTGATTGGAGCAATCTCAAATTTCCTGTCTAAAAGAATAAAAGAGATAAGGAAGTTGAGAACCAGCAATCCAGACCCAAGTGATGAACTCCAAGTCCACTGTGACAACAATGTAGGATAGTCTCTGAACAACTAGACTGGAGTCAAGTCAGGAGGACACCAGCAGATAGAATAGGCTGTTGTAGTCTGTGACAAACCTCTACACCCCAGTGTAGAAAAGGAGTGACCGAAACTTATATAAATATGTACATTTAAACAGCCATCATAGATAACATGTCAACTTCACGACAAACAGAAATGTTTACACAAATAAATGACAATAAATGTGTACTTCAGACATATTGGTGACATACTCATTATTTTGTTTTGAAATTAAATGTCAACTGAAAAATAAACAAATATTGAAATGCCTTTCTCACAATTTAAAAAACAAAAAAGTTTCCCTTTGTCCCAACAAAGATATTATTGCTGTAGATAAAGGTTGTCATATTGTGTGTTTGTCCACAAAACGGAGCAAGATGAGTTGATGGTGTTAAAGAAGCATATAGATGAATGGATTGAAAATAACATCAACCACAGATAAGGCACACAAACAAATATGAGTCTACTTGTCTGCGTTCTTTTCTCACAAACTTGAATATTCACAATCTATCATTTACACTGTGTCTCAAACCCACAGCCTGTCTAGCTAGCCATGAGTTGTGGTCCACAACGTGATTGGTGTCACAGAGTGACAAAGTGCAAAAATCATGTCTGAGAGTCTTCTATCCTATAGAGTAGGTTAGACAACACTATTAGCCAAATCTAACAACATGCTCACAGCGTAGTGGCAGTTACTATCTGTCACACAAGCATCCCTTCTGGAAACATAATTCTACCCTTGTGGGCTAAACCACACTATACAGCGGTCATCTCTTTTGACATGCTCTCAGTGTGGCAGAGGTATTATTCTCACCTCTGTTACAGAACCATCCCAGAAACTACTTATATTTATCAGATGTTAGACCACATTGCCAACCATCTCTTTTGGCATGATTTCAGCATGGCAGTGGTCATATTTCATCTTTGTCACACTCACAGTAACACCACTGTCACATGGGGGCTCAATGTTTAGGTTATGCCATTCCTGAGTAGTATCTGGGAGAGCACAGTGTGTGCCAGAGATGAGAATGGGATAACTGCCACACTGTGAGCATGTCATAAGAGATGTGGATTAGCCTTCTGGGTTTGCAAAGCAATTTCTAGAAACAATACCCCAAAAGAAAGCTCTAGAAACATTACCCCAAGTATGATACGGTAAAAATAAAAGCTTTCCTAACCATTTAGGATCCCAACTGGAGTGTAACACAAATGTCTGTTATCTGCATATCTGTTGGCTACTAACTGGATTATAATAATCAAATTTATATACTTTTTGTAGTATCCAGTCAATTGGATCGGCAAATGCTCTGTGGAAAGACACAAATCAGATTGAATGCTCCTAGCACCAGCCCGATTATGTTGGGGAAGTCACCCTTACAAGATGTGGACATCCAGCTTGGTAGTTACATAGACACACTTTGTAGCACTGATAAGGATATCATATTATGTATACACAAAGTCATGAGGTGCTTTCATTGCATTGTGGAAATTATGTCCTCAACTAAACTGCGAATCTTCGACTCTAATGTAAAATCTATCCTCCTGTATGGCTCTGTAACGTTGGGTACAACAAAGGCTTCTACAGGAAAAGTTTAAGTTGTTATCAATGGGTGTCTACACCGACCAGAAGGTTTGAAATGGTATAAGATCTCTAATGTTGGTCTATGACGGAGAACTGGACTAGGCTCAGTGGCACTTGAGGTGATGGGAAGGCACTGGCATTTAAAAAGCTCGCTGAAAAGCATTACCAGACAGTCCCTGTTTTGAAATCTACAGAGCAGAAGAAGGAGAGGCAGACCAGGACACAAATTGAGAAGGAGGCTTGTAGCAAACTTAAAAGAAAGTTGTGGCCACAGTTTGAGATCTTGGCACAAGATAGACAGACTTGGCAAATATTTGTTAAAGACATATGCTTTACAGGGAGCTCATTAGTTTTTGTTGATTGATTGAAAAAAAGTGAAAAATGGTTTTACTGGGCATTGGAATAAGAATATATCATGTCAAGTCAATAAATTCAGAGCTTCCTGATGACAGTTTTGGTATATTCCACGACAACAATGTAGATGACTTCTTTGGAACATTGTCTGTAGTTAGTGTCATTTCAGCATCTGATCGTGTTACATATTTGAGTTTCTTATCTATTGCACTTCCTCCCAACGATGATGATGAGGAACGAGACGAGGTAGGAAATGACGATGATGAGGGACAGCTAGCTTGAGCAAAGCTATTTATTTGAGGCTGTTTGGTCAGCATTTTACTACTGATAAGTTTATCTTTTTTACTGACATTTTTCCTGGGGACAAACTTGAGAGAAACATCCTTAGTCCTAGCTTGAGGATGTACACATGTTGTGGAACCTCCAAATCCATCGTAACCTCGAGTTATCACGGACGGTACATGGGCTCTAGAGTTTGATTGGCCAGTCAGTTTCTTTTGCAAGATGCTCAGCATGGACTGCGGAACTTTGGGAACACCCTCGACAACCGCCTCTGACCTGCTTTGCCTGGAAGCCTGAAGACGTTCAGCAGCAGTTGGAATGTGAGAAAACTTTAATTTCCGTCCGTCTAATTCATCAAAACATTTGCGCTTCAGATATCTTCTGTGGACAGGCGAGTCATCAAAAAGGTCAGGGGTCAGGCAAAGGTTTTGATGAGTTGGAGTATTAGTTTTTTCGCTTTCATCTTGCATTTCTTTCATGGCATGATCTAGAAATTTGGGAGGAGTGTACGCCACATTCGGACTGTCCTCATTTAATGCTCGATGAAAGCTCAAGCTACCATCTGTCTTGTTGTGACGAACAGCATTTCTAAGATGTACAAGTCTACGTCGATTCTCGTTATTATCTTTCTCCACCTGAAAAATAAATTTGTACATATTAGAAAATGTAAAATTAAAACAAGATGATGCTGTGGATTAAAATAAAAAGTAAAAATGCACATTCTCATCTCACCTGACTACAGACATTCTCACCACACCTGACTACAGACATTCTCACTGGATAGTAAACAGTCACACCTTACTACAAACATTCTCACCTGACTGAGACTTTCATTTGTCTTCTCCAGATCTCTCTGAAGTTCTTTTACTTTCTGTTTATACTTGTGTGCTTCACTGTGGTAGTGTCTGAGGTCACGTTGAAGCTTTGACACCTGCTCTCGTAATACTTTCTTGTCTGCCAGTACCTGAAACGGTAAAACAGTAAAGGTAGTCACACAGCAGTAACTGTTGGTTGAGAAATGGAAGTGTTAGAGATATCATTGTACTAAGGCACGGCTTGCTTATGAGATGGGGTGACTAGTTTCCTTCCTCTCTGCCCTTTCCTTCCCTAATTGTAAGCCAGGTACCCATTGTGACGGATTTAGTCTTGCCAGACAAATCGTGTTTCAGATTAGTTTTGCCATAATTACGCCGAAAGGATGATTACGTTTTAAATAATGAATAGAATTAGGGACAGGATTTTCACCAGAACCTGATCACACACAGCGTTAGCAAATACTGCAACAGTACGTGGAATAATTTAGGATGCACCAAAGCAGAAGACAAGAAACATGCAGGAAATGACGCCATCTTGAAATTATGTCCGGCGTAGGAACATAGTCCGGGGGTTATAAAAACCAAGGATAACCGAGGAAAGAGGACAGTCAGAGAGAAAACGCAGAGAGAGTGAACGTTAGTTGTAGCCAAGGACAGACTGATTCCGACGAGATTTCGACACACAGTAGTTGACAATAGAATTGCATCCTCAGTTCACAGAAGAAAGGTAATACAGATTTTTGTCAAAGTAATTAGAATTGTGTCAGAGCAATCATAGATCTGACAAAGCAGCCTAGATTTTGACAGCTACCCCGCTATAGATGAATATAGCCCTTCTTCGAGATTTAGATCGGCTAAGAGATATAATTTCGCCAGATTATTAGTAGTCAGCGACAGACACGTGGCCGACCTTTGCCATTTTAGAGTCGTCATATATCTGACAGAAGCAGCTTAGATTTTGACATCCACCACGCAGATCAACAGTCGTCGTAGAGGAACAGAGTCAAGGACAATTACCTGGGTTTAGACAACGAGTTTACCTGCTGTGTCAATACACGAAAGATTCGTCACAAAATTAAAGTAGGCCAAATTCGGAGAGTAGACTGATGACAATAATTATAGGTTTAGCTGTAGTTTTAAGTCATAAATAGCCATTAGATAGGAGTGCATTGTAAGCTGAGTATGATAGAAGAGTGTAGAAGTGGAGAGTAAAAGGAGGGGCTTCAGTGAGCCAGAGGAGCAGAAACCTGTTCTGTCTGCTATACCATTTACAGTTACATAAACTAGAGCGCACCAGTATCAGGAGCTAAGCTCCATTAATCATAGATCTTTACACATACCAGTTAATCACACATACACACAAATTAATCATAGACCTTCACACATACCAGCTAATCATATATATTCGCACATAACATTTAATCACAGACCACATACAAGAGTAAAATCAGACCTACATACACAAGTTAATCATAAAACTTCATACATAACAGCTAATCATACATTCACACATACCAGTAATTGTAGACATTGATACACACTATTAACCCTTTGAACCTGTGACACTGATATTTCGGAGTGTGTAAATACCCCATTTCCCCGAACATCCCGTTTTTCGATGTGTCAGGTGGACCATTATTTTAAGGTAAAATTTTCGTACATTAAAGGAAAAAATAAATATGGCTGCGCAAATATCAAAGCATGCCTTCTGGGAGATTTGTAAATCCTTCATAATTTATCAAATAAATTTGATGAATATATTACACTCTACTGAAGTAGAAATATTGGAGTTGGGGCAGACTAACGTCTGGTCAGGCACAACATACACTGATCAGACATGTTAGGGTCAGAAAAAATATACTGGCCAAGACCCTCACCTCAGCTTCCTAGTAGCCCTCCCTGGAGACGTCTAATTTCATCGCAGCCTGGCTAATGGGGTGAGGGATCAACGTGATCCCCGTAGTAGTGAGCGAAATGCAGATGAAGCCAAACATAGTACAACCACCTGGAAAACACCAGTCCATCTTTATCAGCACGCTCTGGATGTGAGGAAAGCTACTGCAACCCGCCACATAATGTCCTTTTCAGGGCACACAAAAGAGTAAATCTACTCATTGTGGGCAATTGAAACTTCTTCTACTTCTTCATCGTACGCAGTCAGACATCAACCTATATTTTTTCGAAAAAAGCAGCGGTCATCCTGAGGTTGTCGACACTGCCATAGAGCTTGTCTAGTGTTGCCAGTGGTGATGGCCACATCTGCTCTCTCTGATCCTCGTATGTCGGGCAGTTTTGCAGCAAATGCTCAGCGGTCATTTTCCCAGTACCACACAGGCATTCGTCAGTGCCACCTATCTTCAATTTGTTGAATAGATGGTACCTCAGTCTATTGTGGCCAGTGCAAAGTCTGAAGACCACGACCTGCTCTCTTCTGTTCAACTGGTAATAGGCATCGTTTTTTGTGTAGCCAGTATGTTCGGTTTCCCATTTGGTCATGTATCTAGCTCTAATAAGCCGTTTTGACTCTTCGTATGTTATACTAGTATCTGGTTGTGGTAGTCTTGCACCTTCTTTTGCCAGTCTGTCTGCCTCCTCGTTGCCTTGGATGTTGCAGTGGGATGGAACCCACTGTACCACTACCCTTTTTGGTGCGGACTGCTGGCATAGTTGACAGAGTACTGCTCTTAAATCATTAAGTTCAGTATTTTTCTGGCTTTTCAGTGCTGTGACTACGGCCAGGGCATCTGTAAGCAGGTCTATATGGCTTTCATTCCTTTTACCTGTCGCCATTTCTTCCACTGCCGCCCTCAGTGCCTCTGCAATTGCTTGTGTACTTACCAGTAGCGAATGACAGTGTTATTTTTCTGCCATTTGGTAGGTTCAGAAATGCTCCTGCCCCTCCGTTCTGTGTTGTGTTTGTTACAGAACCGTCGGTGTATGCATGGGTCCAGTCCATGCTTGGGTAGTTTTTCGTTATGTAGCTCAGGGTAGTATCTCTTCTTTCTTTTTCAGTCTGGCAGTTTTTGTTTCCAATACCTGGTATGTTTTCTACCACCTCTGGAAATATATGCTGCCTCCAGGTAGGTTTTCGTACAGTAGAGATGGGCTTTGGTGTTGTTAGTGCATTCATCGGGTCTTCGTGCATCTTTGCTTTGGCTATTTCTGCAAAGTTTCTCTTCCAGTGTAGTTTCTTTAGTATACTTTCGTCTGCTCCCCAGCTTGTGCCAGCAAGTTTCCTCATGATGGGCAATTGAAACAACAACAGGTCATAAATTTGAACAAATTGGTAAATGGTTTTATCCAGATGTCTAAATCGTGCGTAATTTCTCAGGAGCACAGGAGAATGGAATTTTACGAACTGGGTAGCCATGTTGCAAAGGCTTAATCAGTAAAGCAACAATTGGCTTCATCTTCTTCGTACGCTGTTGAATGTCAACCTGTATTTGCTCGAAGAAAGCAGCGGTCATCCTGAGGCTGTCGACACTGATTTGGCTTCTTCTAATTTTCCTGTAACACAAGGTGCTCATTGGAGTATCATATCTCATTGTATCATGAATTGTCTATTTTCACGTATGTGTGTATCGTCAGTATTTCAGTCATTGTCAGAGTAAGGTTTTCCATTCGTTTCTGTATATTGTCTGTCCAGAGCATATAAAGTCTCCCTAACAGTTATCAACGTCACCACATATGATCTACCTAATAATCTGCCCAAACCATGTAATGTCTTCCAAATATTATCTCCCCAGACCATAATAAGGTCAACCTAAAATATCATGTCCTCAGACCATATAAGGCCAGTATATTATATTATCTACATTGACCATATAAGCTCTTCATAATATTATCTACCCTGACCATATAAGCTCTTCCTAACTTTATCTGCCCAGACCCTATTATCTTCCCTGACCATTTAAGGTCTTCTTAATTTTATCTGCACAGACCACATAAATCTGGAAGGCTGCTTTTGGCCCTATCATTTGATCTATACCACAATTCACATCCGTAGTTTTACTGTAAACACAACAGGCCAATCATCTGTTTGTCTGCACACTTTATTGTAAGTATAGAAAAACCTTTACCTGTCTACTGGGGTAGAAGAGAATTGACTAAGTGAAGTTTTACTGTTAAGACTCTATTCTCTAATGAAAACCCCAGTGCTTCACCTGGTTGTATTCTCGTTTTACCACTGTCAGGAGACTGGCCAGTTGCTTGACTGAAGCTTCTCCACCCTCAGAGTATTGGCAGACCATATCCTGAACATCGCTCTCACAGCCTGTGAGGAGAACAGTGAATGTTAGCAAAACAGGTGGGTAGGTAGGTAGTTCATTTAGGCAACAAGGGCATGTTGCGTCAACAGTCCATGAACATGATGAGTAGCTGAGTCCCAGACTGCATGCAATGAGGATGATGTCTTTTTGATTTGACCTAACTAGGTGGTGTATAGACAGCAATTGGATCAGTACCATGATTGAGAGGGTCGACTACCAACCTTGATGTCCATGGCCTGCTTTAAGAGCTGGTGGACAGGGGGTCCTCTGCAAGGTGGGTCACATGCCCAAACGGGGACGGTTTAGCATGGTGAATGTACTTCTGAGGCATGTCCATGGGGTGACTTTTTCATTTGAGACTCAGTCATACCAGTGGATCGCAAGAATGCTGCGGACATGGAAGGCTTCAATGTGCTTCTGATCATTCTTCAGAATAGTCCATGTTTTGAAACTGGTTAGCAGGATGGCGACGGCACAGGTTATGTAAATTCCTGACTAAGTTTTCAGTGACAGCCTCTGCTGGTTCCAGACAGAGACAGCAGCAAAGCCGACTCTTCAAATGATGCAAAGGGCATATGTCACCAAAAAGTCTAACAAACAATAAACTGTTTTACAGTAACCACAAATTTTACTGTAGCACACTAATAAACTATTTTACCTTTGAGTATAGCCTCAACATTCTGCAGCTCCTGCACCCTCCTCTGGGTTTTCCTAAACTCCTTCATCTCTTCAATGAATGCAGCATTTTCCTTTCGCAGCACCTTCAGGTCTCTCTGCATGACGTCTCTAACATTCTGCTCTTCGTTAAGTTTGATGCATAGCTCCTCCCTGACTGCTTCAGACGCCACAAATTGAGTGGAAAAGTGGTCTCTGGATTCGGCAAGCTGTTGCTTCTGTTTTTCTCTCTCAGTTAATTGAGCCTGCAGATATTTATAAACATAATTGCAATTTCAGTGACATTTAAAAAACAGATATTTGTAAATTAAAATGTATGTTGTTATTTTAAAACAAATATTTATAAACAAAACTGTATGTTACTATTTTAGAACAGATATTTATAATAGAGACACTGGTCCAGCAGTCTGGATGTCAGTCTTTGACCACCAGGACTTGCATTAAAATCCTCTTTTAGATTAAGTTTTTTTTAAAAAATCAGAGTGGTCTGCCGGGGTATTTGTGTATGACAAGGACAGCACCACTGCCTCACAGAGAGTATGTCGTACAGGTGACTAACTGTGTGACATGGCATAATACCGACCATGGTTAGGTGGTTTGTTTAGAGCAGCATAGATGGCACCTAACAGGCTGCGGGTCTACTTTGCTCTAGCGTTTGAGTCTATTAAGATGAACTCGCACATCGGTTAACCATCCTCTGTAAGTTAATTGTCCCAACACAGCGGAGTATTAAGCTGCTTGGGCCTGGCCTGCTAAGCTGGAAATCTTTCTCCCGGCTACATCCAGCTCATACCAGAGCTGGAACCTGCAGAGGGACATCTGCCCCTGCAGCAGTACAGGTCAACTAAGAAATAAGAAAATTAAAACCTAGTCTGTAGAGTGTGTGGTGACCGTAGGGGCAAACAGAGTTGTCCTAGAACAGTTTCCTCGCAAAACTCGATCTAGGGAACCTGTGTCAGTTCATTCCTCTTTAGATGCAGGGCTAGTCTGTAAGGGATGTGTTGATTGTAAGAAACTTTATCTAGTTTTCAGTCTTGAGTACTGCATCTGGTGTCAAACACAAGGTACCGTAGGTGTTTATCTGTTTCTGTTCCTCAGTTTCTGATGCGCACTTCTTTGTATCTTGGGCGTTGCTGTGTCGTTAGGGTGAACAGATGGCACTATTAGCTCATGATAGGACAGTTTGGCGGTTGTTAGTTGAAGGTCTAGTTCCCCTGAGAGTGCAAAAGAGATTGCTTGATTGTTTCGTTATGCTTTTAGTCCAATGCATCTGATTTCAACAGGCCTTTCTGTCAGGTTTGTATTCCTTAGTCACTAGCTATCCCCAGTCTGTCTGTATAGTAACAGATTTCTGTCTCATTTGGTCTGGTCTCTACCCTTCAACTTTTACAATGAGAAATCCTGCTGGTAACTATGCTGCTGCTGACACAACTCTTGAGGTCATAGGGACACAAGCTCACCTACCACAAGCCACGAGACAAACAAACACAAGCTCACCCACCACAAGCCACGAGACAAACAAACCCAAGCTCACCCACCACAAGCCACGAGACAAACAAACACAAGCCACGAGACAAACAAACACAAGCCATGAGACAAACAAACACAAGCTCACCCACCACAAGCCACGTGACAAACAAACACAAGCTCGCCCACCACAAGCCATGAGACAAACAAACACAAGCTCACCCACCACAAGCCACGAGACAAACAAACACAAGCGACGTGACAAACAAACACAAGCTCACCCCCCACAAGCCACGAGACAAACAAACACAAGCGACGTGACAAACAAACACAAGCCACGATACAAACAAACACAAGCCACGAGACAAACAAACACAAGCTCACCCACCACAAGCCACGAGACAAACAAACACAAGCTCACCCACCATAAGCCACGAGACAAACAAACACAAGCTCAGAGACAAACAAGCACAAGCCACGAGACAAACAAACACAAGCTCACCCACCACAAGCCACGAGACAAACAAACACAAGCTCACCCACCACAAGCCACGAGACAAACAAACACAAGCTTACCCACCATAAGCCACGAGACAAACAAACACAAGCTCACCTACCACAAGCCAAATAAAACTGTTGTTTGTTAATGTTCATCCCCTCACGCACTTATTGAGGCTCCTCTGGGACTAAACCTAACACAGCTGAACGTTACTATGCATTTTGTAAAATGCGACAAACACTGGCACAAAATAATGGTGGATATTGACACTTCTAAATGGATGTGCATAAACACAAATGTGCTTGTTGCTATTTTCCAATGGGCATTTATAAACAGAACTGTGTTTGTTGCTGTTTTAAAATGGGCATTTATAAACAGAACTGTGTTTGTTGCTGTTTTAAAATGGGCATTTAAAAAAAAAACTGTTTTTATTGCTGTTTTAAAATGCATGATCAAAACATAACTGTGTTTCTTTTCTAAAATGGATGTTTATAAACAAAAGTTCCAAAAATTGAACGAACAAAAGGGTGAAAAAGTTGGTTTTCAAATCAAGCAAGCTTCAAATGTCATATGGTCTCAAGGAAGGTGAGATCATGCATCAAGTATTTTTGGAGATGGACCATAAACTTGGAGGTGCTGTGTCCCGACTGTGCATGTAAAAGAACCCTTGCCAGTTGAAAATCTAAAACAGCAGACCATAAGCAATTATCTGAGTAACAATTATACAGGTAACAAAATTCCTACCCAATAGTGGCCTGCATGAAGGTGGTCCCTCCGTCACACAAAGACACAACAGGCCCGTTTGCACACTCAAATGCAAATATATATAAAAGGACCGTTACATCTCAAGGAGGAAAGAGGAGTGACTACGAAAACATCACCTCTATGCTTGGAAGTAAGTGTGCGTGTTAAATATATTTTCAAACATAAAGTTCACAAGTGGCTGGCTACATGATGATTCTTTGCTGCATTTATTGAAACTCTACAATGAGTTCCCATCCCTGCTTTGAGAAGGTCAGAATGCAGACAGAGCTATTCCAGAGTTCAATTGTAATTAGCGAAGGACAATATTTTTGTTTTATTCCTATGTAGCGTTAGTATTTGTAACGATGTCATTATTTTAAAAAGCACAAACCCTAAAACCAGTAAAACTTGTTTTAACTGTATTTTTACCCTGCTAATATTATCACCATTTTAATTTGTATTGTAAGTGACTTCAATCTTGGCATATTTATGGTTTTTAATTAACACACTTTCTAGGGTAAGTTGCTGATTCTAAGAAACAAATGTACAACCTTTGACATGTCCAGGAAAATCTGACTCCCAATGATTCTAAAGTTCAACAACCATGCTCTAGCCAATTGTAAACAAATATAATGACCGGAGAAGCCCATCTCTAGCACCTCATTCTCTCTTTTGTCTGTTCTTACACATTAGGTAATCCCACCTCCTTCTTGATTATTGTCACCCACTTATACCATCACAAATCCCCCTCCCCTCTCAGTTCACTTTGAGAATCACTGATCTATATTAACAAAACACCTTCAGGTTGCCGATCTCATTGTGGAGCCTGTCAACATCTTCGTCCTCATCACCACCTTCTCTAATATCAAAGTACAAGCGCTTTATTATCTGAGGAATAAATGGATAACACAAGAACATTGAGAAATGACTGGATAACACAAGTACATTGAGAAATGACTGGATAACACAAGTACATTGAGAAATGACTGGATAACACACAAGTACATTGAGAAATGACTGGATAACACAAGTACATTGAGAAATGACTGGATAACACAAGTACATTGAGAAATGACTGGATAACACAAGAACATTGAGAAATGCCTGGATAACACAAGAACATTGAGAAATGACTGGATAACACAAGTACATTGAGAAATGCCTGGATAACACAAGAACATTGAGAAATGACTGGATAACACAAGAACATTGAGAAATGACTGGATAACACAAGAACATTGAGAAATGACTGGATAACACAAGTACATGGGGTTGGAACATTAGGCCAATACAAGACTCACAAGTTCTATTATCCCCTCACGTCCAAGCTTACCCAACATACAAGAGTGGTGGACTCTGTTTTCCCGGCAATCCAGCTGAAGGTTATGGTTTCAACCCCCAGTAAGAGACTGGATGGGACAGCAGACGAGGTTCAGGTGAAATTTGTTTACCCCAACCAATTGGGGTATGGATGAGTGCACTCTTCCATCGAGAAGGTGCTTAAGATGCCAATACTGTTTCACAGTATCACACAATTTCCCACTCTATATGAATGAGTGTATCCTTATAAGAAAATAAACCTGAACTACAATAAATGTTTCCTCAGTGTGTGTCCCACGATACTTTACTGGGAAGGAAAGAATAGGATCACAGCACCCTGCTATACATATGTAACTGAGGAAAATTATGTATGGGGCAAGCAATATCATCGTGCCAAACAGTCATGCAGAAACAACCACTAAGGAGAGTAAACTTTGGTACATTCTTCCTGAAAGGAAGCTAGTTGCAGCGATTTCTTTATGCTCCTGTTGGAGCATAAAAGAGAGGAACCATCAATCATTCAGCAGATTTTCAGCATGTCTTCAATGACTGTGTCCAGGACATTAAATGTTGACTTGCTTTATCTATTGAAGTTTTTGTGGCTTAAAGATTCTATAGAATGTGGTAGCCAACCCATGCCAAAATCTCCTTGGTCACATCTTGCTTCCATTTTGGGCTCTAGCAACACTTTGGCGTAATAAAGAGGAGTAATAATCTATCTATCTATCTTCAGTCCACTTATGTCGTTAGATGTCGTGGGGAGGTGTTTCTTCTTCTTCTTTGCGTTCAGGATCTTCTGGTCATGCTATATCTGCAGGCCAGTCGCCATGATGAAGTCTGTAGTCTTCACCAGGTCAGAGCGGCTGCCCCACAGCTTTTGACTCAGCTCCGCACCCTCTGTCCAGGTCTGGCTTCTCATTTCCCTATTGATTTGGCATTCCTGTAGAATATGCTCAGGGTTCTGGCATCCTGTTCCACATGGGCACTCATCAGTGTGTGAGATCTTCAGTCGGTAAAGATGTTCTAGTAGTCTGCAGTGTCCAGTTTTCAGGCGAAATAAGGTAGTTTGTTGATTTCTTTTGAGTTGGTGAATTGGGTCTGGTGTACTGCTTATGTTTCTGTCTTCTCTCCATTGGTGTATATACTGATTTCTGATGATGTTCTTGATTTCTCTGTATGGTACTCGATGATTAAATTGTGCCTTTTTGCTGCCCTCTTTTGCCAGAGCATCAGCTCTCTCGTTTCCTGTGATTCCGCAATGGGAAGGTAGCTACTGGAGTGCTATTGTCGAGGATCTCTGGAATTTTCCCAGTTCTGCTCTGATAACAGTGGTTCGTTGTTTGTTTTTTGTATTGTCCCTAATAGTTCTCTGCAGTCCATGAATACAGCTATTTTTGTTGGAGGTTGCCTTTCTGTTTTGAAGTATATTCAGTGCTCGCAGGAGGGCCATCGATTCTGCTCTAAGGTTTGTGGACAACTTTCCTGTTGAAAGGGCCTCTTCTGTTATATTTCCCCTTTTGTGTCTTATGAATATGCCTCCTCCCCCATTTCGGACTGCCCCCTCTGCTGAACCATCTGTGTCCATTACTTGGTATTATATTTCTCCTCAATCATTGTTTGTGCTAAAATTTTCAGCTTGTGGACACTGTGTTGGTCTTTTCTTCTTATTCCTGGGATCTCTGTACTTATTTCGATGTTGTTTATGTTGCAGCTTGGCTCTTCATAGTTAATAAGCATTTCTATTTCTGTAGGTTGGTTGGGAATTAGTTCTCCATATTTTTGGTGTAGGTGGTTTGATATATAGATGAAGCTGGTTCTCTTGAGCCTATTTTTTACTGGGTGTTTTAGTTTGATATGTATGGGATGATCAGGCATGCGTAGCATCTTTTCACTATGTGTCAGCACTCTTTCCTCTCTCTAGTATTTAGGGGTCTTATATTTGTGTATGTTTCCATTTTCTGGATTGGTGTAGTCTTCATTCCTCCTGTTATTATCCTTAAGCCTGAATTTTGGTTAGGCGTTCCATGTTTGTTTTTGATGCTGTGGTCCAGGCTGTCATGCCGTATTCAAGTACTGGCCTGCACTGTGCCAGTGTATACATTTTTGAGGATGTTGCTATTTGCACCCCAGCTTGTTCCGGCCAGCTTCTTCATGAGGGATAGTTTTCTGGTTGCTTTTTGTTATATCTCCTGTATGTGTTCCCTCCACGTGAGTCTCTTGTCCATTTTAACTCCGAGATACACAGGGGTATTTTCTTGTACAAGCTCTTTGCCATTTAGAATAAGTTTTGTTACTTCCTTGGTGTTGGATAGTGAGAAGCATGTTGTAACTGTCTTTGAGATGTTAATCTGCAATCCCCAATCTGAAACCCATTTTCCAACAGTGCCCAGTGCTGTCTGCATTCTATTTTCAGCTGTTGGTAGTTTTTCTGCAGCACTCCACATTGTGAAGTCGTCAGCGTGTAGGGCACTGGATACTTTCTTTGGGAGTTTTCTCGCTATGTCGTTTATGAATAGGATAAAGAGGGTAGGGGAGATGACTCCTCCCTGGGGTACGCCTTGTTGGAGAGTTATTCTATGGCTCAGTGATCCATCTAATTTGACTCTTGCTGTTCTGTATTGGAGGAAGTCTTGTATCCAGCTGTACATTCTCCCTTCTAGTTTGTTGTTTAATAGTTTTAGGAGGAGTCCTTCTCTCCATACCTTGTCAAAAGCTTTTGCCATATCCACAAAGACCGCAAGTACTTTTTCCTTACCTTGGAATGCATTTTCTATTTCTTGGGTTAGGCACACTAGTTGGTCTTCTGTGTTGCGGTTTTTCCTAAAAGCTGACTGTGAATTGAGTAGGAGATGTTTTTTTTCCAGACGTTTTATTAGTCTTGCGTTTACCATATTTTCCATGACTTTTCCAACACAGCTGAGCAGGCTTATTGGCCTATAGCTTTCCTTGTCCTTTTTTGGTTTTCTGATGGGGATAATGATAGCCTCCCGCCAATGGTCCTTGGCTCCCTCTGGTTTCCTCATTTAAGGCTCTTGTCAGGTTCCAGAGTTTACTTGTATCCCTGTTGAGGCTTTCAGTCTTTTCACGCCAACTTCTTTGGATCTCCTCCTTCTTTTGCTCTATGAATGTATTTTTAATTTTGCTGTGTTTCCCTATGTTTTCTGGGGAAGGATTTTTATCCATGGTATCTCTTGCCGCACTTAGTTCCTTGTGCATTTTCCCTAATTTATTGCTCCAATAGGGTTTATAATTTTTCCATTTTCCATGTGGAATTGATTTCTTTGCTGCCTGGATGATAGCCTCCGTCATGATGGTAACATTTTTATTTAAATTTTTGGCATGGGATATATCTTGACAGAGTTTATTTCCATTTTCTCTAAATAGGGTCCAGTTTGCTCTTTTAAAATTCCAACTTGGGTGCATATCTGATATCTCTGTTTGTCCCATGTTGCATATTTCTAAAGTTATTGGGACATGGTCGCTCCCATCCAGTTGGCTGTTGACTGTTCTTACTATTAGTTGGTGAAGGTCGTCCGTTGCCATCGCAAGGTCTGGAGTACTCATTTTTTTCCATATTCTAGAGTAATATGTGTGCCTATCATCTGGCCTATTTATTAGGATGAGTTTGTTTTCTATCATCCAACCTTCTACATCCTCGCCTCTCTGGTCCATTGTTTCGTAGCCCCAGCTTGGGGAGTGACTGTTAAAATCTCTATGAGGTGTCTCAATTCTTCTATTTTGACTTTGTGTATTGCCAGAGCTGTGGCTGGGGGACTATAGCAGCTTGTTATCATTGAGTCTCCACTGGGTAGGAATATCTTTACTGTGATGTATTCGAATTCATCTGGTCCAGATCTATTTGTTTTTACTGCTGGTATAGAATTTTTTACTAGTGTTATTATTCCTCCTTTGGATCTTTTTTCCCTATCTTGGCGGAAACATTCATATCCTATGATGGACAATTTTTGAGTTTCTTTTAGATGTGTTTCCTGAATACAAATGATGTCTATTTCGTTTTCCTTGAGAAATTCTTGCAGTTCGGCATTCTTGTTTTTTCACGCCCTCTGCATTCCATTGTACCACTTTTAGGTTCCTTGTTTGTTATCAGTCGCACTACTCTGCCTCCCCCTGACCACTATATTAGCAGAGGCACCGGTTGCTTGGGTGGGTCCCCTCGAGGCCGGGGGCCCGGCGCGGGCCCTCCCCGGTTGTAACTTGTAGGAGCGACACCATGATGATAGGGTAGACTGTCGCATGACCATATCCTGTTGATGCGTGTGTGCCCTGATTTTTCCCGGTTCATGCGCCGTAGCTGGCATACTCCATCTTCGGCAGGTCAAGTTGAGTTTTCTGTTTTGGGTTGTCTCCCATAGCCTTTCCATCTCCCGATGGTACCTGCATGGCAGTAAGTTGGTTTGTCTACCGTGGTTTCCTTCCCGTGGCTAGAGCATATAGCGGCTCTTACCCGCTTGGTGTACCCGTCATAGGACACATGGGGTATTTCAGTGGGGAAAGCAGTGCCACCTATTGTCCCACCGCATCCTGCTGGAATACACCGTCGGTTGGTCCACGACTGCTTATTCGTCCAGTTATTATACCTGGCTTATATCGCAGCTGGAGCTCCATATCTGGAGGTCGCCCCACTATCCGCCACCTGTGGACGTGCCTGGTTGGGGTCGGTCGCCCCTGTCCTCCAGGGTGGGGAGGTGTGATGTCCTTTGTTTCATATTTTTTGCAGGTGAAAATCCATTGGTGAGTTGCCAGGTCAATCCCAGCATCTGTTAGCCTCTGGAATATATGATCGCCTATTTATGGGGCTGGTAGAGGTGGAAGCGTAAATTAGAGCAAGGAGGACCCGTAACCTGCCAGGCGCCATCTAAGCCACTACACTAACCATACAACCAAGACTTGAACTTATAGCCACACAGTCCCACAAATATCCCTAGAATAATTTGAGTAGATTTTTAACTTGAATTTTGCCTGAGCAGCGGCTGTTAGAACTACTCTTTTAGATTTCCAACTGCTAAGGTATTTTTAACGTGCGCGCTACTGCACACGGGTGTCTGATCTCACTACTCAGAAATCAGGAGAAATATTTACCGGATAATCCACGTTAAAAAATCCCGGTCTCCACCGTGATTTGAACCCGCAACCTCCAGCGCCTGAGGCGAACATCTTACTTCGAGACCACTGGTCCCCCCAGAAGTAATAATAGACAATGCATAACATGTTTTTGTGTTAATCCAGTGGCACTTAGGTTCTTGCCCTCCATGAAGAGTTGAGGCATCTGTTCATTTCTTTTATATCACTGGTTAAAAACTAGAATGAGACAGAGATGGTGGATCATTCCAGCACTGAACCAAATTATCATGAAGCACCTGAGTAGTAGGTGGTAAGAGAGATTGCATCTAATGGCAATCGTACTGAATTCATTCTCTGGATTTGACATGCTCCAATCTATCTTGCTGTAAATGGGTGCCTGACTCTCTGTTAGGAAAAGAAAGGCAGTGAGGAAAGGAACTGGTCACCCTACCACAGAAGCTGATATCTATTGCAATGAATTCTCTAATACTTCATCTCCAATGGCAGTGTCTACTGTGGGACCACCTACACAAAGACATCATAGCCAAAACATGGTTCATTGTGCTCACCAAGATGTTAGATGGTCAAGCTGTATTTCTCCTGGGGTCCAAGCAGGTGACCGATCTGAAGGTGAAAGAATCATCATAACCACTGTGCTTCCTCGATGGGTTTTGGATGTCAGGGGGAAGCACATGCCAGCTCCCTCCCCGAAAGCCTATTCAGTATCATTCTGGTTCATGTCCAACCACAGATGGTCCTTATGGTCATAGCATGCCATATTTAAAAAACTCGAGGTTGGCTCCTTCAGATCTTCCTTTCCTTTTATGAGAGTCAGCACTTACAAGTTTCAAGGACCTGCTCTAGTAGAATGTGGCTCTTCACCACAAACCATGACCTTCAGGAATGACTGATAGTATCAGTATATATCACCTATAATGGAAACAAAGTTGCAAATCTGAGTACGGCCTATAAATATAGCTACCTGATTCTTCTTGAGGTGTATACGACAGCTGGGACAGGTAGAAGATGTGTCCATCCAACGCATCAAACATTCTTCATGGAAGGTGTGACCACAAGGTGATGCTGCAATATTCACAGTTGGCGAGTTCTCAAAGAGGTCCGCACAGATACAGCACTGGGCTCTCATTGTAAGTTATTGCGTTCTACAGTCTCAGAATATCAATGTGGATCTGAAGTTTAAAAAAAGAAACTTGTACGAAAAATTATACAAGCATACCTCACTTTCTGACACTTTGCTCATACAACATTGTTCAACTGCCACGATTCCCCAAATCTGTGACAGCTGGTTGGACAATATGATTATGACACTTCCGCTTCAGCATCTAGATAGAGTCAGTTTGCTTACTTGGAATACTGGTATTCAAACATGCAGGAGTATGTCTGCTGCAAGGTAATCAAGTTTTTCTTTTTTGTGGATTTTACCTACTGCGACATATTGGACCTGAAGGAATTTAGGTGGCATATTGAGTAGGAATTTTATTAATTTTATAAATGCTTGCCAAACGGCGGCTAGCGACCTGCTCTTTTAAAGTTCTAACTGCGAAGGATTCTTTTACAGGCACAATGTATACATGGAACCTCCATAGCAATTTGTTTGTTTACAAACACTCTAAACACTGTATCCATTTGCCTTACCCTCTGTGGTTAAGTGAATATTAACCTATTTGTAACTTTAATTTTTGTTTTCTCCTAATTAAAGTATAATGCAAATTAATTATCGGAGATAAAAATAGAAAGAGAAGGTATAGATTCATACATTAGATGTAAGGGATCAATATGCTGAACAGCGCATGAGTTGCAGTGGTTAACGATCCATAGCTGACTGCTAGCGTCAGGTTCAGCGAACCAGAGCTGCCAAGACCCTTCTACACCTCCGCGTGGTGATCCTGGATAACAGGCTGCAGCAGGGCAGATTGGCTAAGGAGAAGGGATCGAAGAGGGGATGCTAACCCGGTAATAAAAAAATGCTTGCTGAAGTCGGATGGGTTGGACCGAAAGGTGCAAATATCGCAATCAAGCTGTAAACTACGACACAACGCATTCCGTTCTCTGGACTACATTCTGCTACTTAAGCCCTTTCAGGGTATGGTAGCGGCTGATTGAGAACAAACAAAGCCAAGGCAAGCCATACATTAGATGTAAAGAGTATAATTATTAAACTTAAAGATGGTCTATCAAACACTGAGATAACATGCAGATTTCACTTGACAACAAAGGTCTAGAGTCTAACAAGTCACAACACTGGGGTCATGAATACAGTTTTGATCAAATTTATTAAGAAAAAGTGGCCAACAACTGTATCATTTTTCAATGCAGTCTCCATTGCATTTGATAGAAGTCCTCCAGCAACTACAAAGAGCACGATTACTCCAGAAAAAAGTCTTTGGGTCACATGTGTAGCCACTCATGCACCACTTCTTCATCGGACCTGAAAAATTTTCCTTCCATCGTCTGTGAGTGGTCCAAAGACATGGTAATCACTTGGGACGAGGTCTGGCGAGTACTGTGGATGTGGAAGACACTCAAAGTGCATGTCCTTGATGGTTGCAACCGTTGCACAAGCAGTACGGGGTTTGGGCATTGTCATGTTGAAACAAGACGTCTTTACTCAGAACCCGACATGTGAGATTGGTGACAGTGTTCCCTCTGGTCATGTAGTGCTCTAAAAAAACGTCTTCTTCATCCCAAAAGAGTCAGCATAACCTTCCCTGCAGATGGCTGCACATGGAACTTCATTGGTTATGGTGAATAGTGATGGTGCCATTCATTGTTCTCCTGGGGTACGACTGTGAAACTAGGTTTCATCTCTAGTAAAAATTCTCGCTGGGAAACCTGCACCTTCTGCTTCAAAGTGCCTGCAAAATTTGTTGACAGGCATCAACATGTCATTTCAATTCGTTGTCAGCTTCGTGGACCGTGAGGACATGATGTATGATGTGGTGTGCTGCGCTTTGACTGCTGTCCAGAAGTGTGGCTATTTCATTCAGTCACTCAGAAATTTTCCATCCTCGTGCATTCAACTGCTGCAATCAACTCTGGTATCACTGCCCAGTATACCTGAACGAGAACAGTCTGTCACAGAAACCCATGCCGTATCGGAACTTCCTCCTACGCCACTTGTACGCTTGCTGGAGTGACAAGCATGCATCACCGTACTGAACCTTCATTCACCTATGGATTTCAGGAACTTTCATTTCAATTCGCTGGTCAAAAAACGGATAGCAGAATGCTTCTCATCTTTGGTGTATATCGCTGGTGGTGCATACATCTTTATATCGCTATTATGAAGTCCTGTTGACTCGTCTGCAATATGCTACCACTTGCAGGACATTCTTGAAGTCTTTACTGTCAACTTATGTGACAACAGCAGTCTCTCAAGTTTAAGGTTTTCATTTGAAGCCCCATCATAGAAATGTTTTTCAGCCATAACATGCTTCTGTCCACAAAGTTGTAAATGGGTACCTGAGTGAGACAAAGCAAGGCAGAAAGAAAAGGAACATACCACTCTACCTTACAAAAGAATTGATACCTTGTGCAATGAAATCTCTCACTCCCAATGCATTAGTGTACACATGTTGATCTATAAATGGTGTCTCTGAAGGAAGAAATGGATAAAGTGTCTTACCATAATTACATCTTCTGTAACTGTAATTGATGTGCTTTATTTAAATGAGGAAAACTCTAGTAGGTTGATGTGAGTATAGTTCAAAATATGAGTTGGAAATACTAATAAGTAATAGCGGACATACCTTTAAAAATAAACTTTCATATGCACATTTAGAATTCAGATTTTCTAGAATAATTCATTAATAAGTATTGCACAATGGTACCCTACAAAGAACTCTTCAGCCAACACTACACCTTGCTCCTTCATTTTATGCAAGGTTCCTAGATATAAAAAATGTGTTATGCCTGCTATAAAGTTCCCTTGAAAATTGTACAAAGTGCTTACACTACTACAGTATGATTATCAATATGTGAAGTCTTTGGAAAGTATGATTGTCCCATTTCCATTCTGATACTGAATATTGTAGTCAATGTTTGGAATCAGAATGGAGATCGATGCAATGACTTCAACTCTGAGGTGGCTATCTGGGACCTTATTAATGAAGGCCGTATTCTCTGACTTTTAATAGCTGTTTCGGAAGGTGCAGAGGGGCTGGCTATGAGATGAGCCATGAGTGAATAGTGGACATAGCTGCGTCAAACCTCCGGGAACTTGTGTGGATATATTGTACTGGCCATGCTGGGGTTTGCAGGAATGAAAAAGCAGACATCCTGGCCTCGAAGAACACCAGCAGTGAGGACACTGGTAATGGATAGAGGTGAGATTTTGATGTTGATCAACGACCGCCTTTTGGGTGAAGGAACTGCAGTCAATGAACCAAAAATGTACAGATTGCAGGACTTTGAAATCATGTGCGGGTCAAGCAGAGAGGGGCAACCTGAGAGGACAGAGTAGGAGTATGTACAACCAGCAAGCTAAATGAACCATCAACTTAACTAACTTAACTTTAACATCTTTATACTGGTTTAGAAGACCCTGCAGAGTCTGTATACAACCAGTATCTACACTCTTCACCAATATACTGAGAGGGACTGAGCAACTATGGAGTATCATGTAATTGTATGGGTTTGTCGAAGTGCAATGATGTCGACTTATAACAAGATTCGGATTCAAAATCATACCACAATGGTTAGATCCATCCATCAAATCATACTCAGTCATAGGTTCTCAGTTTTTTTAAAGCAGTAAAGGTGTATATTTACTAATTTATAGAGCGAAAGGAAAACTCATTTGTTCCTAGTAACTTCCTAGCCTCCTTTTATTTAACTTTCAATTCTGAATTCATCCTGATCTCTGCATTAAATTCATCCATGATTAAATATAATATAGTCCACTTACAGTAGTCTACTAAAATACTAACACTTAACAGTAACACCGTCTGGAGGACCGCGGTCCACCTTCATCAGCATGCTCGGGATGTGAGGAAAGCTACTTAGTAACATAATAAGTAGTACTACTACTACTAGTACTACAGTCTACACTACAATTCGCCACCTAACTAACGTCCTTAGTTTTCAGGGCGCACAAAAGAGTGAACTTACTTACTCATTGTGATTGTGGCCATTCCATTTAACAACATACTAACACATCAATGTTTATTACAAAAATTTGTAAATTACATTAGTATATCGCTATTGACTTTTAATGTTCAATTATAAATTCAAAATTGTTGTTTATAACAGTAAATTAAAATAGTTTAAATAGTGATGATTACTCAGATTTGAGATTAGTCAGTTAAGTCAGTGATACTGATACTGACTGATGATACTCAGATTGAGATAGTTTATTGACGACATATAAACTAAAGATTTACAAGATCTATACAACAAGCCTTTCAAACGACAAGGCTATAGTATATGAATAGTAATTTAATAACTAGACCGTAATAGGTTCCATTTACAAATAAAAGTACGAAATAATAAAATATTGTAACACACTTCCATATTTGTCTTTACCGCTCAGAACGTTTATTTTCGATAACTCTTGTCGTATAACCGGGAGTAGTTCCCCCCTATTTCAGTCAGCTATCGTTACTCGTTACTCGGTTATTATAATTGATATGCCATGGCGATTGGTGTGTAGTCGATTTTACATCTCCAGTTGCTATTGTTCTTTGTTCATTCGTTTGTTGACCCTCTTGTATGGCTTGATGTTCAGTTATCAAGTATTCACTCTATTCATTGCCCTTATTTCACTTACCAGGCTGTCAATTAGAGAATACAAATTGATAAAATTATAAATGGTAGGATCAATTAGATTATACCAAGTTTTTCAAAGTACAAGAGGGCACAGCTTTAAGAAAAGTCCATGTTAGATGTCAGGACAGTATTTTTTAGTCAGAGAGTGGTAAATACATGGAAAGCATTGCCAAAGAATATAGTGGAGTAAGGGTCAGTTAATGCATTCATAAATAGATTGTATGAATACAGTCATAATTAGTTTTAAGTAGAGGTGAATAAACTGGTTGTATACTCTCTGTAGAGCCTTCTAAATCAGTATAAGGAAGTTAAGTTACGTAGCCATATCTTGTATCAATTATAAGAAAGGAAGGCTTCGACATTCTACAGTCCATGGTCGAAGAGGAGTGACTAAATCAAGTTAGACTAAGTAGGGTTTGACATGTGGTCAAAGACGGGAAAAGATGGGCATGACATCATCTAAACTGGAACACAACGGCGGAAATCGTCTATGTATTATGCAGCAATATCTCGTTCGTTACAAATGTAGAAGTGCTAACGTCGTTTTGACACTAACTACAGACCAATATTTATCATGCACTGAGCTCTCAACCCACCCCCCAACACTCCACCTCAAAAGCGAAATGCATCTAGCCTAGTACTTTGCTGATGCCGGGATCTTGTCTTCCAATGGAACTTGCATTATGACAGGAAGCATCGGCCATTACCAGACATGAGGGTCTATCTAATGACGGAAGTATAGTTTTCTAAATCCACTATCTAAATATGTAGCCATTCATCTCTGAATGATAGTCATGTAGGTAGATTATGAAACAAACATGAGTTCACCATTCTTCAACACTTCATTATGTCTGCTACCTGCATTAACTATTATCAAACGCTGTCCTGCACTACTTGGCACAATTCTCTTCGTAGTTCCATCTACAGATTATAATTCCATTTCATTAGTTTGGTGTGCATTTATGCATGTTTCAGCTATAAATAATTTAACAATTTTCTTTACGCATTTCTCTGACTCTGTTCCCTTAGATTTTTACTTATAATAGCTACTTGGTGAGGCTTTTCACAAATGATATGCTTGCAGAATGTGAAACCAGCAGCCTTTACAGTTGTCCCTTAAACAGTTTTAGAAATAGTAATGCCGTTCTTTCTCAGTGAAGTTGTCAATGTTCTCGAGGTAGATGCTACTTTAGATTTCAGCATTCTATAAATGTATCGTTTAACAACTTGTTTGTCAAAGCTATAAACTACTTTTTTTTCTTCCACGATCTCTGGTGGTATTTGTAGAAAGACTTGTCATGTTCAAATGTCCATCGCGAGAATGACCTTTGGCCCTGGGCATTCATTGTTCTTTTCTCTGGGTTTGAAATACGATGATACAGACTCCAATGTTTAGCCTCACTTTATTACGATTTATATAATTTGATTGATAAGTTATTTTAGCCAAACGAACTTACATTTTAACGTCATTTAAGTAATAAAAGCACTATTTCTTTGTTATGCCTTCACAAAATGAAAAGAATTATGAACAACTGCCTAAATTTGGGACGCATCTCTATACATTCGGTGCAATATTAGTGAGCGTTTGCAATTTTCCGTAAAAACACGTGCAGGGTGAAATACCTTTCCCCAAACGTTGCCACTAGTTACTGTATGACACGTAAATGCTTTAAGCAAAGACATACATTTAAAAAATAATCGCCAAATAAGCTACAATTTATTATAATTACTTCGTATGACTGAAAATAATGTCTCCGATTTTACAATAACTAATATATATATATATATATATATATATATATATATATATATATATATATATATATAAATCCATCAATTTATATCTAATTATTGCTGAGTTATATTATTTTCAAATTGTCAAGATCGGTACATATTTCTGAACACATTATTGTATCTTGAACATTTTGCTGCGGTTTTTGTAACATATATTTTATTTTGTTTGTTTTTCAAGGTTTGGATTGTAAGCCCTTGTTGTTGTTGGATGCCCACAATAAGTAGGATTACTCTTTTGAGCGTCCTAAAAAGGACGTTAAGTGGCGGGTTGTCGTAGCTTTCTTCACATCCCGAGCGTGCTGATGAAGGTGGACCGCGGTCCTCTAGACGGTTGTGCTATGCTTGGCTTCATCTGCGTGTCGCTTACTACTACGAGGATCACGTCGAACCTCACCTTGTTAGCCAGACTGTTGTCCTCGACAACAGCCAGTTTCCAGGGCGACCAACGAGGAGGTCATGTGAGGGTCTTGGCCAATATATTTCTCCTGAACCTGGCTAACATTGTCTGATTAGTGTGGTTTGCCTGACCAGACGTTAGCCTCATCGTGCCTTGTTAGCCATTACTTAACTTAATTTAATGTCGTTATACTAATTTAGAAGACTCTGTAGAGTCTGTTTTGTACAAGCAGTTTCATTTACATTTCCTTGCTCTAAAAGCTATGTGCCTCCAATCTATTATTAAATGCATTAATTGTCCCTGCCTCCACTACTTCCTGTGGCAATTAACTTAACGTTTTTAATACTGGTTTAGAAGACTCATCTGAGTCTGTACACAACCAGTTACATTTACAATGCATTCCACGCATTCACCACTCTATGACTAACAAAATATTTCCTAATATCTAATCTAGACCTTTCTTAAGTTAATTTGTAGCGATGTCATCTTGTTCTTGTAGGTGGTTGTATTTGGAAAAAAAAACTTGTTATAGTCTAATGTATCCGTTCATTTGATTATCTTATAAACCTGTATTAAGTCACCTCGAATTCTTCTCTTTTCTAGACATTGTAGGCCAAGTTTTTCTTTCCTCTTATCTGTAATTCTGGAATACCACTATCAGCTTTTGTCGCTCTTTTGTATATCCTTTTCAGCATGTTTATATCCTCTCTACGATAAGGACACAGTGCTCCAATCTAGGTCTAACTAATGCTTTATACAATTTGACTATCACTCCCTTGCTTCTATGTTTAATATTTCTTTGTATCATACCTAACATTGCATTTGCCTTTTTCACTGCTATCTGAACTCACTCATTTACCTTACCTCTATGACCTATTATAACCCCAAGGTCCTTTTCCTTTTCTAACTTTCTAGTATGTTCTCGTCCATTCTGTAATTAAATTCTAAATTGGATCTACCCATGTGGATGACTGTACATTTATCTACATTAAACTCCATTTGCCAGCTCGCAGACCATTCTCGAATTGTATCTTACCCAACCACTAAACCTGGGGGATGGTTATCACTGGCGGATGGGGCCTGTGTGCTCAAGAGCACCCCCTCCTCACTCGTTGTTTTTACTAAGCGATATGCTTTTGAAACCTTAATAAGTAATAATAATGATTAACTATGCAACTAATACTTTGAATAGGTGCCCAATTATTGGCAAGCCCAGAAAGACTTCTGCAGTATATGTTCCTGCATTACCACAGGCCACGGTTAAGTTCATACTCGCTCTCACATTGGATCGGTTGAAGTGACAACAAAAGCTTCGCTACCCAAACTGAAATTCCTGGCGTCATATTCACGCTTGAGTCACGAGCTATAACCCTTGCCTGTTGCTTTGTCGTTCAGGCATGTATTGTTTGAAATGCATGTTCGCAAATTAAAACAAGGCGCGTTCAATTCTCTGAGCGTATTACACAAAATTAAATGAAAAGCCAGCGGTGCACCGGTGCCTCAATTGTTTACTGAACAAAAAACAATTCAATCTGCATGTAAGAGTCGAGGTGTAATTGACGTGCAAATGTGATGCTTCTATGTAGGCTTCCAGGAACTTGTATTTGCTGACGACTGTGCTCTAATGAGCAACTCAGAACTGAACATGCAGGTTGGAATGGACCAGTTCTCTGCCGCATGCGAAAATTTTGGCCTGACCATAAATGCCAAAAAAAACAGAGGTCATGTACCAACCAGCACCAGGCATGCCGTTCACAAAACCAGAGACTACAGTCAGCGGGCAGATGTTGAATGCCGTAGACAAATTCACATATCTGGGCAGCACGCTGTCGAGATCTGTCAGCCTAGCTATTATTATTATTATTATTATTATGTAGGGCAGGATTTTCTGGTTGTGTGGTATTTGACTCGGTTGAAACAGAATTCGTGTGGAAATCGCTGGGCGAGCAAGGAGTATACCTCCACTACATAGAAATACTCAAGAAATGATCCGTCCATTCACTCAGCCCATCACCACCGATAAAGGAGTACGGCAAATAGATCTTATTTCGCCGAACCTATTCTCTGTATGCCTGGAGTCTCCGAACCTATTCTCTGTATGCCTGGAGTTGACAATGAGGCACTGCGACTGGGACAACTAGGGCATCAAAATCAACGGAAGACGACTAAACCATCTCAGATTCGCAGACGACATCGTCCTCATCACAGAGACGCCCTAGAAGCGACAGAGATGGTACTGTCACTAGACACGGAAGACAGGTCTAGCTATGAACCTAGGGAAAACCAGAGCAATGTGCAACCCCATACTCTTGAGGGGAACTCCCATAGAGGATGCTGACTAATATGTCTACCTGGGAAGGCTTCTCAACATGGAGAACACCATAAAATCTGAGATCGCCAGACGGAAACGGCAAGGCAGCTTTTAACTCCATCATGACAGAAAGAGACGCCACAAAAGACATCAGACTACGTGCGGACATCTTCCACTCGGTAGTCCTACCAGCGCTCTGCTATGGTAGCGAAGTCTGGTCTCTAACAAAAGCAGCAGAGAACCAACTGAGAACAGCACACGCATCTCTTGAAAGACGTCCGGTGGGCATAACTCTTAGACAACAGTGGCTACACAATAGCAACATCCGGAGAATGTCACACACACATAAAGGATGTCCTACAGTACGTCAATCATTCAAAACACAGCTGGGCAGGTCATGCAGTACCATAACCGCCATGTGGTACCCGGGCGACAAAAAGATACCCCGAGGACGTCCCCCATCTCGCTTCGAGATGCACTAGACAAGCACAACACACACAACCCCACAAGAAACAGACTACTGTTCTACTGGGTGACAGAAACGTCTGGAACTTGAGTAGGGACCCGTTCAAGGGAGACTAACCCTTCGCGAAGAAGGGGTCGAACTAAGAAGTGGCCGCGTCGAGAAAAAACGTTCTTTTTTAAAAATATTTACTGTTTGGAAGTGATGATAGTTGAACAAAGAAAGGGGTATGTGGCCTTAAACATTTTCATGAACAAATTAAAAAAGCATGAAAAATAAACAAAAACATAAACACACTGTTATCAGTTTTGAACTTCTCTAAAAATGTAACATTGCCGAAAGTTAAAGCAGTCATTACAAAGACGTAATTAAGAGGTAACTCTATAACTCTTCTTTTCTCACTCTGTTTCATTTGACTCTGTCCTACAGTCACACTCTTGCACTACTTTTACACGCGCCCTCATGATGAGACCCTTCCATTGCACTTTGGTTGGGCTGGCTTCTGAGAGCCCACAAACCTAGCATAGGTACATACAAATGCACACATACATCCAAGCACTGGTTTATGCGTCTTAATTAATATCGCCCAGGTTGACTACGGTATGATGTGTTGGCAGGCACAGAGAGGGAACTCCAGGAGTTGATTGATAGATTGGATAGAACGGCCCTGAGTTTTGGTATGGAAATAAATGCTGATAAAACATAACTCATGACCAATAACGTTGCAGGGTTTCAATCTGTCATAGAGGCAAATAGGCAGGTACTTGAGGTGGTGAAACGTTTCAAATATCTTGGATCGTTGATCAGCGAAGAGGGTTCGAAGCCAGAGGTAATTGCCAGAATAGCACAAACAACAGCGGCGCTGACCAGGCTGCAACCTATTTGGCGAGACAAGCGCCTAGCGCTCGGCATAAAAGTCAGACTACTGCGCTCTTTGGTGCTGTCAATATTTCTGTATGCCTGCGAGACCTGGACCATTACAGCAGATATTCAGGGCAGAATACGTGCAATGGAAATGCGGTGCTATAGAAAACTCCTAAATGTTACATATCAGGATCGTGTCACGAACGTAGACATCCGTCAGAGAGTTGAAGACGCTATTGGTCCTTTTGAAGATCTGTTCACAACTATCAAAAGACGAAAGATGGCCTGGTGCGGGCACGTCGCGAGGTCCAACGGAATTCCCAACTCGATACTCTTTTGATCCGTACCGGGACAGAGAGGGCGAGGACGTCCAATGAAGAGATGGGTGGACAACATCGCTGAGTGGTCAGACCTTCGTCACGGTGAGATACGTCAGGCGGCGACAGACAGAGAGAGCTGGCGTGGGATTTTCATGTCTTTATGTGTGCCCCAACGACCTGAGGGTTACGGGATGAACTGAACTGAACTGAACTGACTACGGTCTAAGATGGAATAGGCGCGCCCCCGCCAGTAGAAACCAGTAAGGCAAACACATAAAATAAAATAATTTTTTTAAAAGTCATTACAAAGAACATGTTATGTTCACGATGATTTAGTGACACCAAATTGGGATTATTTGTCCAAAATAATGAATGTATTTAAATGATGTGAAGCATGGAATCTGGAGCATTTCGATACAAGCGAGAACCATTTACGAGCAATGTTGGGGATTATTTAGTACAGAATCCCATTATGCATACGTTTTATCAGAAAGCATTTTGAGAGAATATTATCCACCGAGAAAGACATGGGGTAAGAAATTCCTGATTTAAACATAAAACTGATTGAGAAGTTCGCAAGTGACAAGTACAGAAGGGTGGAATTACACTACCACTACAAATGAAATACCAAGGTCAGTAACATAATTCGAAATATAGCAATTTCTATTTGCTCTTATGTTGTTGTCATTTCTATAGTTGAGCGCCTCCAGAATAAATCCCCGATCCGCCCCTGATGGTTTTGCACTTTTATTCTGGCCTCTCTCTTGGTCAGCTGTTCGGCTTGGTGAGCTTGCTACGAGCACAGGACTCCCGCCGACATAGTTCCCGTGATTAGCAATGCACGCAAGCGTCCCACCGCCTGGAAGTGCACTGGTGACTCTCATGGGACTTATTTTTATTTCGCCATTATTCCTCACTTAGTCACTTCTCTTCTACCCATGTGTGGGTGTAAAAGTTGTTTTTTAGCACTTGCAAATACAGTGTGCAGATAAACAGGGGATTGGCTTGTGTTTTATGTGATGACAGTGTCAATTTATTTTCATGTATAACTAGGCACACGATTTCACTTGAGACCAGGGCAAACTTGAAACTTAACTTCATTATACTGGTTTAGAAGGCTATATAGAGTATGTTTACAACCAGATTATTCGATGCCCCTAATACTAAAAATATCTGAGCATCAAATTTTTTTTTAATGCATTAACTGATCCTGCCTCCGCCACATCCTGTAGTAATGCATTCCAAGCATTCACCACTTGGAATCGAACCACTGCCTGTTTCGCGCATTCGTTCGTTTCACGAGAGCCGTGCCTACCTCACTTTTATAGCTACGGTAAATAATATTGCTTTTAATTATTATTCATGTCAATATTAGAGATATAAAATCAAAGAAACTATTGTTAAAAACTACAATAAACTAAGTGGCAAAGTGACTTCCAGTATGGTAGAAAATAACCCATGTTGTTGCAACTGGTAAATGGCTGCACAGAACCACTGACAACTGATACTCGCAACACAAATGTATGTCTTTCCCAGCTAAACATACAAATGCCGTTTGTTTCCTCTCATTTTATCAAAATTTGTCTTATTTTCAAAACACTTCGGGCCACAAACCAAAACTCTCTTTGAGTACCAGTTGTATGGTCAGTTAAGGAGGATACACTGGCCAAAAGATTCCATAGTACATTCAAAGCTATATGGAGCTAAAGAGCAACTGCAGTCAACCTGTCAACTCCTGTTGGTGTAAACATCTATGATTCGATCACAAGAAGAAGAAAACATACGAGTTGGACAATCCAGATATAAGTAATAGTAGTTTGTTTCGTTCTATATTGTGTACCTCCTTCATTTATAATACCAATTGCTACAGCCGATTCAGGAATCAACCAGCTTTCGTTATATGAACATAATATATAGTTCTTTTGTTTTTGCAATGGATTGATTGTCATCCTGTGAGTCCCGAGAGACAATGGACTTCACGCCAGAGAGGACAGTCAGTTGCTGCCCTAGCTTTTGCCGAAAACGTTTGTAGTCTGCATCTTGACGTATCCTGTCTTCCCCTGCCTGCAGACCAAAACACAAAGCCTACCTCCAGCCGGGTCTGTCTTTGGCAAATTCCTCCCAGTTGCAGGTGTTAACTTAAAACTTAACGTCTTTATACTGGTTTAGAAGACTCTATAGAGTCTGTATACAACCAGTTTCTTGGAGGGTTGTTTTTACCTTCGTGCGAGTATCTTAATAGACTCAAATACTAGAGCCAGTTAAGCGCCATCTATAGCTGCTCTAAGCAAACCAATGCCTTCAAGGTCACGCTTGCAAACATCTTTGTAGCGGAGGAAGGGTCAACATACACTTCTGTCAAAACAGATATCTAATATCTTAAAAATTAGAATCATTCATTACTTTGTACATTCAGTTTTATTGTATGAAGTAGAAATCTGAACCCTGAAGAAAATAGAAAAGCGTATTTAGGCCTTCGAAATGTGTGTATTCAGAAGACTTGGACAAGTTTCTTGGAAAGATAGGAAAACAAATAGATGAGGCTCTGGAACAACTCCACGTGAAGCAGATACTTCTGAAGAAAATAAAAGAACAGAAAATTAAATATTTTGGTCATGTCAAGAGCCATGACAGTCTGCTACAGGTTATGTTTGGTTAGCAGAGTAGAGGGCAAGAGAGCCAAATGGCAACAGAGGTACAGATGAACAGATAACATCAAGATGACACAGTTTGACTCCGGGTACCAGACTAGCGCGAGACAGAGACAGCTGGAGATCCATTACCATCAACCTGCTTTGCGGTGACGGCACTCGATGATGATGATTGTTTTTTTAAATTGAAGTAGTACGATTTCCAGATATTTTACATTCATGTCTTTTACTATGATTTTAGTTGGATATCCCCATTTGTGTTGTCCATAGCTCCCGGCGAAGATAGTTTGCTTGTAAACTTTTGATTATTTAGTACCGTGTACCGACTTAAAATAGACACAGGGGACGGCGTGGGCTAGTGGTTAAGTGGCATGGCTCACAACCGGAAGGTGCTGGGTTCGATCCCCATCACAGCACCGGCGGTTACCCAGGGGAAGCAAACCCTTAGAAGATGCAAGAGGAAGCAGACCTTTTCATAAATGCATGCTGAATTTGGATGCACTGGGCCGACTGGCGCAAATTAAAAACCACAGTGCAACGCACACCGCATTGGGGATTAGAGAAATAAAGCGAACGCAAAAAAACAAAACAAAATTGACACCGACTTTACTCTGTCGTTCCTTGCATTTAGTGCTTTTGTACCATTTTTTAAATCTCAACTTTATACAATGTATTTACTTTTTCAGTTAACGATTTATTATTTAAATAGCGACGAATGCTTCATTAAAAATGCGTTTCATAAAGTCATCTTCAGTCACAGCGCCATAGAGGCTGAGCAATTCCTTAATGAGCTCAACGAATCAAGAAAGTCAGTAGGCCGTAAAACTAATAGAAAAAAAAAACGAAGCACACACTGAACACTTTTTGCCCACAAGGGGAACAGTGGCTAAGAAATTATGCCTTCGGAAACGTAAATTCGTACATTTACATGGACCACGAAATCACAAAGAGCCAAAAAAATAAATCGTGAGATTTCACACATGATATGAATGAGCATAATGGTTCAGCTTCAACCATATCATAGGCATACTTCAACAGGTGAACAACGACGATGCACGATCTCACATCTTCAACATCATGGTTATTCCAGCCATATTATATGGCTGTTAGAAATAAAACTTACTAAAAACAGATGCACATAAGCTTTGAGTTGTTTAATGTACAGTGGAGAGAAGAACATTGACAGTTTCTCTAGGGGACCGAATTATAAACACACAAATCAAGAGCAGAACTACCATCAATGACGTCCTGGTGGTCCTTCAACTTTAAATACTCACGCGGACGTTCACAAATAAAAAGGAGAGATGACTTGAGCAAAACTCTTAGTCCAACATGGTACTCAAAAGCAAAATATTGTAATGAGTTTAACCAACATTTGGCTTCCTGGTGCCAGTCACTTCATATGATTGATTGAATATCATGGTTCCATATTTTCAAGTCATTTCAACAGAATCTTAGCCCGGTTAGAAGAAGATGTCTGAGTTATTGGACTCTTTCCCTACGAAGAGTCCAAAAGGTTTATTAGGGCCAGATACATGGCCAAATGAAAAACAGAACATACTGGCTACACAAAAAATGATGCCTATTACCAGTTGAACAGATGAGAGCAGGTCGTGGTCTTCAGACTCCGCACAGGCCACAACGGACTGAAGTACCATCTATTCAATAAACTGAAGATAGGTGGCACTGACGAATGCACCTGGGGTACAGGGAAAATGACAGCTGAACATCTGCTGCAAAATTGCCCGACATACGAGGACCAGAGAAAGCACATGTGGCCATCACCAGTGGCAACACTAGACAAGCTCTATGGCAGTGTCGACAGCCTCAGGATGACAGCTGCTTTCTTCGAACAAATTCAAGTTGACGTCTGACAGCGTACGAAGAAGAAGAAGAAGAAGAAGAAGAAGAAGAAGAAGAAGAAAAAGAAGAAGAAGAAGAAAAAGAAGAAGAAGAAGAAAAAGGACTCTTTCCGTTAGTCCCAAAGCTGACACAACCATCGGAGATGAAAAATTAAATACTTCACTATATAATGTTTTAGGTTGTGCATGTGTGGTGTCCTGGATTACGACCAGGTACTTTGAGGTCTGCAGTCCATGAACCTCATCAGGTTCAATAAAGAGTTAATATTTTATGTCAGTGCTAATTTAAAATGTCTATGTTTTATGTCTATGCTCATTTAATAGTCTGTTTTATGTCAGTGCTCAATAAAGAGTCTATATTTTATTTCAGTGTTCAATAAAGAGTCTATATTTTATGTCAGTGTTCAATAAGAAATTGTGATTCCAGATGATGATTCCTTTCAAGGCGGAGAGGTTTGTGTCTGACCTAAACCTTGCTCTTCAGGGAGGATCTGAGTGTGACGCCACAGCTAATTGGAACGTTATGAAAGGTGACATCTGTAATACAGCATTAGCTACGTTTGGCACAAGAGAATGGGCCAATCACGGCTAGTTCAATGCACATCTCGCAAGAATGGAACCAGTAATTGAGGCCAAATGAGAAGCTTTCATCAATTATAAAAAAATGATCAAACGAGAGGACGCTTGCTGCCCGCAGGAGAGCCCGAGGCACGAATCAAGGAACCGCTAGACAATGAGTACTGGCAGAAACTGTGGGAACAAATTCACCTAAATGCAGAGACGGGAAATATCCAGGACATGTATAGAGGCATAAAGATGGCACTGGGCCCTATTGCAAGAGGTTCTGGAGAAATCTCTGACAGGTGTGAGAATCATGGACCGTGATTTGCAGATGACCAAATGTGTGGAGCACTACTCTGAGTTCTACTCCCGGGAAACGGTTGTCACTGATGAGGCCTTGTGCGGGGTACAAGTCATGCGCATTATGGAGGAACCTGACAGACCACCGACTCTGGATGAGCTTGATTAGGCCATCAACTACCTCTCAAACGGCAAAGCATCAGGGGGAGATCATATCCCACCCAAGGCCATCAAATGCGGAAGATCAACACTTGCTCAGCCGATGTTTGACCTTCTATGTCTCTGCTGTGAGGAAGGTACAGTCCCCCAAGATATGCGGGACGCCATCATTGTGATTATTTACGAAAACAAAGGTGACCGAGGGGACTCTAATAATTATAGAGGGATCTCGCTCCTGAGCTTTGTAGGCCAAGTTTACGCCCGCATGCTACTAAACAGGTTGAAACAAGGTGTACCCAGAATCCCAGTGTGGCTTTAGAGTAGATAGATCAACCATGGACATGATTTTCTCGCTTCGCCAAATCCATGAGAAATGAAGAGAACAAGACCATCCGCTCTTTTATGATGTTTCTACACCTCACCTTCGACGTGGTTAGTCTTCTCGAACTTCTCGAGAAGATCGGCTGCCCCCCAAAACTGCGTAGCGTGATAATTCCTTTTCACACTGATATGAAGGGCTCAGTTCTATACGACGGATCATCTTCAAACTCTTTTCACAATGAAATGAAAGGTTCAGTTCTAAACGATGGATCATCTTCAAACTCTTTTGACACTGATATAAAGGGCTCAGTTCTATACGATGGATCATCTTCAAACTCTTTTCACACTGATATGAAGGGCTCAGTTCTATACGATGGATCATCTTCAAACTCTTTTGACACTGATATGAAGGGCTCAGTTCTATACAACGGATCATCTTCAAACTCTTTTCACAATGAAATGAAAGGTTCAGTTCTAAACGATGGATCATCTTCAAACTCTTTTGACACTGATATAAAGGGCTCAGTTCTATACGACGGATCATCTTCAAACTCTTTTCACAATGAAATGAAAGGTTCAGTTCTATACGATGGATCATCTTCAAACTCTTTTCACACTGATATGAAGGGCTCAGTTCTATACGACGGATCATCTTCAAACTCTTTTCACAATGAAATGAAAGGTTCAGTTCTAAACGATGGATCATCTTCAAACTCTTTTGACACTGATATAAAGGGCTCAGTTCTATACGACGGATCATCTTCAAACTCTTTTCACAATGAAATGAAAGGTTCAGTTCTATACGATGGATCATCTTCAAACTCTTTTCACACTGATATGAAGGGCTCAGTTCTATACGATGGATCATCTTCAAACACTTTTCCTATCAAGAGTGGGGTGAAGCAGGTATGTGTGCTCTCGCCGATCCTGTTTGTGATCTTCTTCATGCTCCTATCCTACGCTTATGACACATCTGTGGACGGTGTTTATCTGTACACCAGGTCACATGGGCGGCTGTTTACCTGTCCCGACTGCGTGGGAGGACCAAGGTGAGCCTGGTGCTCAGTGGGGAGATGCTATTTGCGGATGATGCAGTTCTAGTGACCAATAGTGAGGAGGCCTTGTAGAAACTGGGAGACAGATTCGCCTAGGGGTGCAAGCAGTTTGGGCTCACCATAAGCCTGGAAAAGACATAGGTCTGCGCACAGAGCATTACCACTACGCCCTCCATAAAGATTGATGTCGTCACTCTCGAAGTTTTCAACAGTTTCACTCATCTGAGGTCTGCCATCAGCAACAATCTCTCGCTCGAGAAGGAGGTAAACAGTAGACTTACAAGGGCAAGTATCGCCAAGGCTCGCATGGCGAAGAGAGTCTGGGAAAACACTGCGCTGTCTCACTACACCAAGATCCGGGTGTATCAGACCTGCATTATGGCACTCTCATGTATGGAAGCGAGACTTGGAGCACTTACACTAAACAGGAATGGCGGCGATACACCTTTCACATCAGGTGTCTACTGCGTATATTGGAGATTGTGTGGCACGAGAGAGTGTTACATAATACGGTTTTACAGAGAGCAAACACTCACAGCATGAACTAGATGTTGAGACAATGACGTCTTCAGTGATTGGGACATGTTTATCGGATGGAAGACGAGAGGCTGCCAAAGGATATCCTTTGTGGACAGCTAACGATTAAAGTTAGAAAAATCGGCCGTTCCACACTGCGATTAAAAGGAGTATGCAAGAGGGACATAAAGTCATGCGACATCCCATCAGAGAGCTGGGACATGAAGTCATGTGACATCCCATCAGAGAGCTGGGAAGAAATTGTTCAGGATCGAGCTATCTGACGACAGTCAGTTGAAGGAGGCATAGTGGCTGCTGACGCTCGTAGAGGTTTTCTGGCTGCAGAGAAAAGAAGAAAAGAGATCAAGAAACAGTCAGGCAAGCCAGCCTCATCAGTATGGTTGTACGATCTATGGCAGGAACTGTCACTCGCGGATCGGCCTTTACAGCCATAGCAGTGACGAAATATAGGAGACAGAGCTGGACAAAACTTATAGTGCGCCATGAGAGACCCCTATGATGATGGCTCAATACAGAGTTTATGTTTTTATGTCAGTGCTCAATTAAGTCTATCTTTTAAGCCAGTGCTCAATTTACAGTCTGTATTTTCTACTGATACTGTATTGACCTAGTAGCTTTACTATTTATAGAGTATGTCAGCACCGTCATGTAGCCTGCCCTTTGCACAACGTTGCTCTCACCACAGCCCAACTGTTAGACTTGATCTTTGGTCACTTCTCTACCGCCTCCGTCGCTGTCATTTTCCGAACATCTTTGATGTCGTGTGTTTTACCCTTCTTTTCGACATTCCTTTGCTTCGTTTTCCAGTTACCATGCCTTCTAGTATTGTTTTTTTTTCTCTAAACCATTTTGGCATTTGATGAGGCTAAAGTATTTTAGTTTTGTAAACGTAATGCTGTTTTCAAGCCAATGTTGTTATATATATCCTGCTCCATTAGTCTTTCTTTTTCTCTATCTATGGTATTTTGGTTATCTTCCTGAAGCATTTCAGTTGGAGAAATTTGATTTTCTTCTTCAGTGCTTGTGCCATGAGACATATTTTACATCAATACGTCGGCGCAGGGAAAATGCACATCTTTAGGTTTTTATTTGTGTTTGTTAGTGTTCTACCAAAGATTCTTAGTTTTATTTAACCTCTTGCTCTGTGTTGCTGGGGTCATCCTTCTTTTGACTTCTTTTTTGGGTCAGTCTCCGCTGTTGCTAATTATGAAGTAGATATATAAACAACTTGCGACATTTTCAATTTCTTCTTTTCCCAGGGTAACTTTGGGTCTGTTGTAATATGTGCTTATTATCTTGACTTTATTAATGCTCAGATAGAGAATGTGTCTTTTGCTGTCTCGTTGAACAAACATCTGCTCTAGTCCGCCCACACTCCCTGGAAAGATAACTGTGCCATCCGCATGTAGAAATCACTTACTGTCCAGTTTGATTATGCATGTGGTAGATTTTTCTCGGTATGACCACTTCTCCACGTACAGAAAGGATTAGTAAAACTATTTTACTGCAAAATTGCCATAGTGGATCACATTATAAACATACACACACACATCCACACACTGGCCAATACGACCGCACTACAAACATACACACGCATCCATACACTGGCCAATACGACCGCACTACAAACATACACACGCATCCATACACTGGCCAAAACGTCCTAATATCACCCAAAGGACTACAGTTTGGAGTGGAAAGGCGCGTTCCTTCGCCAGTAGAATACAGAAAGGCAAACCTTTAATAAACACAAATTTAAGTTCTTGTATTTCGTTTCCATATATTGTAAAAGAGTCAAACTTTATTAATGTGTGTAGTTTTTGACATTTCTCATGATGGTTTTTTCATCGATGTTAAATATATATGGGAAGAGTATTTTACTTTGTCTTATAGAGACCACAATGCAATTATTATTAGATGATAATATTGATAACTTGCTGATTGCGATAATATACCACGATGCAGGAACTATGCAGGAGAAAATGCAGGAACTATGCACGAGAAAATGCAGGAACTATGCAGGAGAAAATGCAGGAGGAAGCAGACCTTTACATAAAATGTATGCTGAAGTCGGATGCACTAGGCAGACAGGAGCAAAATAAAAACCACAGTGCAACACACACCACCTTGGGGATTAAAGAAATAAGGCGAACGCAAACAAAAAAATAAAAAATAAAATACCACGATCAACAGAAATATTTTCTTCTACAGGTACATACAGAAAAAAACATTAAATATATTGTGTAGTAGTTTACAGTAGTGATGCTGCGATATCTGCCTCTTTTGGTTCGACACATCCGATTTCAACACAACATTTTGGTGACCAGGTTTCCATTCTCTCTTCGTTTCCTATTCTCTCAGCACTGGTGCAGTCTGTTTCCATGGCTGACACTTGGAGGCGAAATAGAATCTTGATCAGTTCTGATTCGCTGTCCCTGATATAAGAAGCCAGCTCTGAGTTGATGGCTGCTATCAGCTCGTTCAATGTGTCTTCGATCCCGATCAGTAGATATAATAATGTTTCTGCATGGGTTCCTTGAACTTGTTTTAAGGGTTCCCTCATGATAAAAAGACTGAGAAAGGTTGCAGTAGAGTTTTGGGCCTGGGGTTGCCAGCTTAAAAATAAACAACAGAGTGTTACATAAGTTACCACGGCTGTCGCAAATAATTATTTTTTCCAGACTTCTTGTAAGGAGACTAAATAGTGTTTTTTGTCACTAAGAATCGACTTAGCTGCCCGCCGTACATACCATAGGTGGAGGGAGGGGCGGAGGCGGAATTAAACATGCGACTATATCTTCCTGCATGCATTTTAAATATAGATATGAAGGTTATGATTTTATAACTTGACGTGTATTGTTGAAGGCAGGGAACTAAACATGTTTTGATTTTTTGATCAATTTCCCGAGTGTCATAACTTATCTCCCGTTTGTCGTCCGGTGATCCCAGCAGTAATAGTGTCAGGCAGATAAAGTCAACCTTAGCACCACAGTCTGGGGGACCACGGTCCACCTTCATCAGAACTCTCTGGATATGAGAAAACTCGACGCTCTTTTCAGGTCCAACTAAAAAGTAAACTTCTCATCGGGGGCATTCAACAACTTCAAGCCCTGTTGCACCATTGTCCTTGTTTCCTGCCTAGGGTTATGCCGGCTCTTTTGTAATTTATCATTCAAATACTAATATTGGAATAAAAAACAAAGAAGACGAAAGGTGACGGTGAAACTAAATTACATAAGCTAATGCAAATAAGCTATAGTTGAAAGATTGTGTTACTATTTCCACCTGGTGGCATTGTTCACAGTCAAGACGTATCCGTTAAACATCCGCATCCGGTTCAAAATGGTAGACCGTTAATTTAAGAAATATACCAGTACCCACTTATGGTAAATCCTGTTATTTTTACGTGCTTGATTCATTGAAAATAAATATTTTAAGTTCTTCTTGTAAAAATGTATTACAGTTTTAAGCGGGCATTTTGCCGCGGTGGACAGTACCTAGAGACTTATTCCCTATTATATCAACTCCGTGTCGGTAGTCTTATCATTTTGTCACTCAAAAGTAAAAAAGCAAGTGCGACTCGGGTCACTGTTATTGTTTATAACTATTATGTTTTGTTGTGCTCCGTTGGTCAATATGATTTTCTTTGTAACATTTGAAAGAACATATGAAAAAGAATGAAAATACATTATGTGTTTTAATGGGATACAATGATTACTATTAATACTATGAAAAATTCGCACCAATTTTGAAATATTTGAATATTAATAATATCATTAAATATGACTATTAGTATTAGTATTACTATTATACTATTATTATGACTCTAAAACACTACATAGTACTGAGTAACACTGAAACAGTAACACACACTCACACAAAATAAACAATCAGAACATTATCACAGTGACTGGAGTGAGTCGTTGAATTGTCTGTAGTATCCATATCTACTTGAGCACTAAGTCTGTAGTAAGTGGCGCTTGAGAAGACCGACATTGCCGTCTATAAACCAACAAACTTACAGGAAACATCAGTATCCATTCCATGCATCTTGCCATTTGATTATTAGTTTAGTAAGTACTAAGTTAGTACTAAGTACTGAAAGTATTGAAAGAGATTGTCTGCTTGAAGTGCAGTAAATTAGTAATCTAGTTTCTGCATAAACATAATAAATCACATATGAAAACAAACGCAAATTTAAGTTTTGAGATTGTATGTGGAATGTAGTTCTGTGCATATATTTACCTTAATTGCCTACAACATACTAAATGACATACAGTCACCCTTTTCCATTCTCCATAGTACAGGGTCTTTTGTACTGTCCTGGCAGAACATGTAGTAATTTTTAGCATTATATTGCTTCATTAAATGTATTACTGTCCAATGTAAATAGCAACATATTCACAGGCAGTCGCACAATTAAATGAAAGTATAAACTGATGTAGTCAATAAATACCTTTTTTGTGTGCTCACTTGGGGGGGGGGGGGGGGGGGGGGGGAGACATGACAAAAACGAAGACGACTGGTCACCATGAAATAGATTGATGCCTCACCGTGTATACACTCTTCCACATGAAATGGAAGGAGAACTGAATAAATACAATGTAAGCACCAAGTGGGATTGTCTAAAGACAAGCATAAGCAGCTAATAGAACACTATTGATAAAAGAGTTTCAGAAAAATCTAGTTTGGAGAACAGATGATATATCTTAAGCAAAATGGAAGAAATAAAAAAAAAGTAAACAAAAAATCCGGAATATAGAGTACTGGACAACGAGATATGTACTATGTGTCCATATACAAAAGAACAATGGATAGAATCAAAATCCAAGATAATAGAAGATATTAGAAAGAAACACAACATAAGAGCTATGTATGCAGAAATAAAACAACATGTAAACACGGCAGGATTGGTTCAAGTAGGAGGATGCATTAAGAACAAGAAGGAAACTATCTTGCTTGAGGAGCAAGAATAAATCAAACAGAAGGTTGGACTATATCAGTGAACAATTTAACCACGACAGAGGCAACAGACCATCAACATTTAATAATAACGGCTCCATCTATTCTCAAATCAGTAATAGATATGTGGGCAAGGGGAAAGCAACAAGTATGGACACAATCAATTTAGAAATGATAGAGATTTTAGAGGATTTTGGGGCTGATAAAATTTATGATCTGTGTAAAGACATCTGTTTGATTTCTCTTCAGCATCAATAAGGCCCAAACAAGAAGTTATCCAGGTGCGGATATAGGCAGCAACCAAGATCTGCTTATGCTTACATTTCGTCTCAGCTTAAAGAACACGGTCAGACTACAACCACCAAGGATTAGATATGACCTTGATATACTGAAAGATCCACTAACCGTGGAAGCGTTTCATGATAGCCTGAGGAACAATCTTAACCTAGCAGCAAGCACTGACTCAGATACAGAATGCCAGGATGCACAGTCTATGTTAGAAGCCTTCAACACCATACTGAAGGATATGGCAGAGAAAATACTGGCAAGGTGCAAACGGAGGTCTAAACCCTGGGTCTCGGAACATATATTACTACTATGTGACACTAGGAGAGCTCTCAAAAATGAGAAAACCACAACAGCCGGCACGAAAAAATACAGAACTATAAACAAGACTATAAGAAAAGACATGGTGAAAGCAAAGTAGGAGTGAATAATAGATCATTGCACAAAAATTCAAGACTGCATTGTCAAGAACAATGGTAGAACAGCTTACCAACTAGTTAGAAACCTGACAAAGAAGTTCACGCCAACAATAAAAACATTTCAAGATGAGGCAGGGAATACTATGACCGGAAAAGGATGAAAGGCAGAGATGGATGGATCCCTCTAAGATCTCTAGGGATCCTAGAGATGTAACCCCAGCAGATCAACATGAAGAGGAAGATAACGTTAGCATCATGCATGAAGAAGTTGAGGTGGTGGTTAGATCTCTTAAAAAGGGTAAAGCAGCCGGAGAGGAAAACATACCAGGCAAACTATTCATTCTTTGAGGGACAGTGGTGATAAATAAAAAAAAAAAAATTTGTAACATGATATGGCAGACGGGAGAATGGCCCACAAGCTGGACAAAATCATTGATCATAGTGTTAGGAGAATGGCCCACAAGCTGGACACAATCATTGATCATAGTGTTAGGAGAATGGCCCACAAGCTGGACACAATCATTGATCATAGTGTTAGGAGAATGGCCCACAAGCTGGACACAATCATTGATCATAGTGTTAGGAGAATGGCCACAAGCTGAACACAATCATTGATCATAGTGTTAGGAGAATGGCCCACAAGCTGGACACAATCATTGATCATAGTGTTAGGAGAATGGCCCACAAGCTGGACACAATCATTGATCATAGTGTTAGGAGAATGGCCACAAGCTGAACACAATCATTGATCATAGTGTTAGGAGAATGGCCCACAAGCTGGACACAATCATTGATCATAGTGTTAGGAGAATGGCCCACAAGCTGGACACAATCATTGATCATAGTGTTAGGAGAATGGCCCACAAGCTGGACACAATCATTGATCATAAATTCTGTTAATATAACAATCAAAGATGATTTATCATGTGGTAACAAAAATGAAAGTGTATGGGGAGAAATAGAAAGTGGGGGTGAAAAAACTGATTGGAGTGTGCTATAGATGTCCATCAAGTCAAAAAGAGGAAGACGAGGAGCTGATTAGTAGCATAGCAAAGGCAAGTGAAGGGAAATTATTATTAATGGGAGATTTAAACTTTCCAGAAATAAAATGGGATATGGCAGAAGCACTTGTAGAGTCAAAACCTTTTCTTAAGTGCATAACTGACAATTTTTTAATTCAACATGTAGAAACAGCCACCAGAGGCAAAAACATGCTCGACCTAGTTTTTACTACAGAGGAAAATATGATTGAAAACGTTACCGTTGGGGAACTGTTTGGCTCAAGTGACCATCAAATCATCCGTTGGGATCTTATTGCAGGGAAAGAAGTAAACATAAACACGCGAACATACGACTACTCTAAGGCAGAAGTTAAGAGGATGAAAGAGGCAGTGAACCACATAATCTGGAAAGATATTCTCGTAGGAACAGATGTTGAACAAGAGTGGGAGAGTTTTAAAACAGTTCTAGAAACGCTAAAAGAGGAATGTGTTCCATGTAGGGAGGTGTAAAAAGTGGATAACTAGATTTGTAGTGAAATGTAGAAGAGTGAAAAATAAAGCATGCGAAAAATATATAGAGGCAGGTAAATCAAAAGAAACAGATGTAAAATATTTGGACAAGCAGAACATATCTCAGAAAGCGAATAAAACAGGAAAAAATAGACTTCGAAAAAAAACTTGCTCAGAGGATCAAGACTGACAGTAAAAGCTTCTTCTCTTATGTTAGAAATAAACAAAGAACGAAAGACAAAGCGGGCCCTCTCATAGACAGTACAGGGAAAATAATAAGTGAGAATAGTAAAGTAAAGTATCCCATAGCATTACTGTCGTAGGGGTGTGAGGTGTTAGCGATCTCACATTTCAAAGGCTCGGCTATATGAGGGCGGTAGCCATCTCCTCTCCCTCGCCACTTTTACTTCCCGGACTGAACCGGTACCCATTTAAGGCTTGGTAGACCCGGGAGCCATTGCGGTCTGAAAAAAACATTACCGCCTCAACTGGGGAATGAACCCAGGACCACTCAGATGCGAAGCCAGAGCGCTAACCACTGTGAGAATAGGGAGGCAGCTAATCTGCTCAATCAGTACTTTGGCACAGTCTACACAAAAGAGGACTGCTCCAAGATCCCAGAGCCTATAGATATTTTTCAAAGAGACATGGATACAGCGGGATTAAGATCAATCTGTATTACAGAGGAAATGGTTTTTACAAAATTGGAGGGGTTGAAAGTGAATAAATGTCCAGGTCAAGATGGTATTCATCCAAAATTGCTGTATGAAATTAGAGACCAACTAGCAAAACCATTGGCTATATTATGTTCTCAATCACTTACAAAAGGGATTGTTCCACGGGATTGGAAAGATGCAGGAGTGATCCCCTTATTCAAAAAAGTCAAAAAATCAGATCCAGCAAATTATAGACCGGTGAGTTTAACGAGCATAGTCTGTAAATTGTTAGAGTCAATAATCAAAGAAAACATTGTAATGCATTTAGACAAATTTAATCTAATTAGAAATAGTCAGCATGGGTTTACTAGAGGGAGATCATGCTTAACAAATCTATTAGAATTCATGGAGGAGGTTACTAAAATCATAGATAAAGGGGAGCCAGTGGACGTTATCTATCTAGACTTTGCAAAAGCCTTTGATAGAGTACCTCATCAAAGATTATTTCGAAAGTTAAAATCACATGGAATAGGTGGGGAAGTTGCCAAATAGATTGAAAATTGGTTACCGGGAAGAAGGCAGAGGTTGGGCATAAATAAGGAGTACTCTGAGTGGTGTGAAGTGAAAAATGGTGTGCCACAGGGCTCGGTTTTGGGACCAATTTTGTTCTTGATATATATAAATGATTTGGACATTGATATGGGATCCATGATTGCAAAATTTGCTGATGACACAAAACTATGCAGTAGTGTCTCATCTAAAGCAGAAGTGGATATATTGATGTCGGATTTAGATACAATTCGAGAATGGTCTGTAAGCTGGCAAATGGAGTTTAATGTAGATAAATGTACAGTCATCCACATGAGTAGATCCAATATGGAACATAATTACAGAATGGGAGAAAACAATATTGGAAAGATAGATAAGGAAAGGGACCTAGGGGTTGTAATAGATCATACGGGAAAGGTGAGTGATCAAGTTAAGGTAGCAGCGAAAAAGGCAAATGCAATGTTAGGTATGATAAAAAGAAATATTAAACAAAGGAGCAAGGAAGTGATCGTCAAACTGTTTAAAGCTTTAGTTAGACCTAGATTGGAGTACTGTGTACAGGTGTGGAGTCCTTATCATAGAAGGGATATACGCATGCTGGAAAGAATACAAAAAAGAGCAACAAAGATGATAGTGGGATTCCAGAATTACAGTTAGGAGGAACGACTCAGAAAAACCGGCCTACAGTGTCTCGAAGAGAGAATAATTCGTGGTGACTTAATACAGGTTTATAAGATGATCAGAGGAATGGATAAATTAGACTATAACAAGTTTTTTAAAATACAGCCACCCACAATAACACGAGGGCATAGCTACAAGCTGACTAAAGAGAGGTCCAGATTAGATATTAGGAAATATTTTTTTATTCAGAGAGTGGTGTCTGCTTGGGATGCATTGCCAGGGGAGGTAGTGGAGGCAGGGACAGTTAATGCATTTAAGAATAAATTGGATGCGCATAGCTTTTAGAGCAAGATGATGTAAATGTAACTGGTTGTATACAGACTCTGCAGGGTCTTCTAAACCAGTATAAAGACGTTAAGTTAAGATAGAAGAATGGCCCACAAGCTGGACAAAATCATTGATCACAGTGATAACTAAGAAGGGTAACCTCCAACAGTGTCAGAACTACAGAACCATCAGTCTGATTAGCCACGCCAGTAAAGTTATGCTCAAGGTTATCCTTAACAGATTGAAACCACAAGCAGAAGAAATGTTGCGGAAGAAAAGCGAGTTTTAGAGCTGATTGAAGCACAATAGAACAAATTTTTCACTTGCACTTGATCAGTGGAAAAATACACTCCGCACAAACAGAAATTGTACCAGGTCTTCATTGACTTTAAAAAGGCTTTTGATAGGGTGGGACATGAGACTGTATGGGAAACTGTGCAAATACAAGATAGAATGGTGGCTCACCCACGTCATTGAGAAACTATACTCCGATGCCAGCAGTGCAGTTTACCTCAACAGGCCCACAGGTGTACGGTTCCACACGACAGTTAACATGCATCAGGGGTGGATCTTCTCTCCGACACTTTTCAATGTTTTTCTAGAACACATTATGTCAGAAGCATTGGCTGAACACGTAGGGACGGTCAGTATAGGTGGACGCATACTCACTAACCTCCAGTTTGCCAACGACATTACCAGTCTGGCTGGAACAGAACCTGAACTTGCAAGGCTAGTCACAAACCTGGACAATGCTGCTCCGAAATTTGGGATGGAAATCAGTGCAGACAAGAGTAAGATCATGGTCAATGTTTCAGAGGGTATTTTAAACACTATTATGGTCAAAGGTGAGCCTCTGGAAAGTGTTACGTGGCTCAAATATCTGGGAGCAGAAATAATAGCCTTAAATCGAAGCTGACTTTAATGTTTACAATTGTCACTTTAGTATACCTCTACGCATGTGAGACTTGGATTATGACGGCTGCACTAGAGTGTAAAATTTGCGCAGTGGAAACAAGATGCTTGCGAAGAATTCTTGGCATTTCATATTTGGATCGTGTTACAAATGAGAGTGTTCTTGAAATTGTTAGGAAGGAGTTAGACCAGTATAACTTTCAAACAAACCCCAAAACACCAAAATAAGTCTTAACGGCAAATACCTGCGGCCAAACGACAACCCAAACTACCTGGGAGTCACATTTGATCGGTGCATGACATGGAAAAGTCAGATCGAGAGAAACCGAATGAGAGCCAGAGAAAGAATGGCAATCATGAGGAAACTTGCTGGCACAAGCTGGGGAGCAGACAAAAGTATACTAAAGAAACTGTACACTGGAAGAGTGAGACCAGTTCTCGAGTATGGCATTGCGGCATGGACAACATCAGCAAAGGCGAACTTCGATAAAATTAGCAAACTTCAAAACCAAGCCATGAGAGTTATAACAGGAGGCATGAAGTCAGCGCCAATTGTAGAATGAAAAGATTACAAAACTGCAATCCATGACCGACAGAAGAGACTGCAGAGCCCAGCAGCAAGCAGAGAAACTCAGAAGACTGACTGACCATCCAATGCATCCGAGACTAAAAAATTTTGGAAATGGGAAACTAAAGTGGAGAAACTTTGCAGAAATAGCCAAAGCAAAGATGAACGAAGACCCTATGAACGCACTAACAACACCAAAGCCCATCCCTACTGTACGAAAACCTACCTGGATGCAGCATATATTTCCAGAGGTGGTAGAAAATATACCAGGTATTGGAAACAAAAACAGCCAGACTGTAAAAGAAAGAAGAGATACAACCCTGAGGTACTTAACAAAAAACTACCCAAGCATGGACTGGACCCATGCATACACCGACGGTTCTGTAACAAACACAACACAGAACAGAGGGGCAAGGGTATTCCTGAGCCTACAAAATGGCAGAAAAATAACACTATCAGTGGCAGCTGGAAAATACACAAGCAATTTCAGAGCGGAGGCAGAGGCACTGGGGGCTGCAGTAGAAGAAATGGTGACAGGTAAAAGGAATGAAAGCCATATAGTCCTGCTTACAGATGCCCTGGTTGTAGTCACAGCACTAAAAAGCCAGAAAAATACTGAACTTAATGATTAATGAGCAGTACTCTGTCAACTATGCCAGCAGTCCGCACCAAAAAGAGTAGTGGTACAGTGGGTTCCATCCCACTGTAACATCCAAGGCAACGAGGAGGCAGACAGACTGGCAAAAGAGGAAGAGGGAGAGGAAGACCAAAAAAGAGATGGGAGGACAATATAAAAGAGTGGACGGGAAGATATATAGCTGAAACTAATGCCCTGGTGGAAAATCGAGACGTATGGCGGGAACTGGTTCAACAAACTGCAGTAACAGTGCCTCAACGACCTTCTAGGTTACAGGACTGATGATGTTGTTGTAAAGACATCTACAATACAGGATCTTTACTATACGACTTGATTGCATCAGTCTTTATAACATTACCCAAGATACTTTGTGCAACATAATTTACAATTTTAGAACAATCAGCCTAATGAGCTACACCATTAAGATGCTGATCAAAATTATGTAGGAGAGAGAATTAAGCATAGAGTAGACATCGAAGTTCTGGGTGAACAATGCAAGAATACTCAGTAACCTGTACTGGGAGAAAACTGCCACTGTAAGATCTGACCTCATTAACTCAATGTATATAGATATATAAAAAAAGATGTAGGGAAGTGGCAACATGGATGTGTGCTGTCCCCTTGTCTAACATTTACTCAGAACTCATTATTGAACAGATAAATAAAATACCACTATTAATTGATGGTCGAGTGTCAAAAAATAATCTCAGGTATTTTTGACAACACAGTTCTGCTGGCTGAAAGCAAACAAGAACTACAGGAATTGGTGATTCAAGTAAAGAACAAAAGTCAGGTTGATAATCTTAACCCAACACCTGGAGGATTTGTGTAATCTCATAGTCTGGCCTCATTGATTGTTTGTTAGCCTTAACCCAACATCTAGATGATCAGTACTGTCTCTTAGTCTGGCCTCCTCATTGTTTGTTAGCCTTAACCCAACACCTAGAGGATCAGTGCTATCTCTTGGTCTGGCCTCCTCATTGTTTGTTAGCCTTAACCCAACACATAAAGGATCAGTGCTATCTCTTGGTCTGGCCTCCTCATTGTTTGTTAGCCTTAACCCAACACATAGAGGATCAGTGCTATCTCTTGGTCTGGCCTCCTCATTAATGACTTGTTGACCCTAACCCAACACCTGGATGATCAGTGTCTATTCTTTGTCTGGTCTACTCATTAATGGCTTGTTATAAGTTTAACTCCCCCAGATGTATAATGCTTCCACATACATAGCTCATAAAATCAAAAAGGTATGCAAACTGTCCTAATATGCCCAGATGGAGCAATAACAGACAGCTATAATAGGGTAATACAATTATATACTGTTATCTTTTATGCAGGTTATTGGGCATATCATAATGGATCCCTACCCTCTTTCTGATCATGGAATACATTCTGGTCCGGGACCCAGCCATAGTCCAGGCCTTCTACACGATGATCATCTTCAGCAGCTGCATCAATCAATCCAACAACAGCAACAGCAGCTTCACCAGCAGCTGGCTTCAGGTAGCAGCAACATTAGTGATCTTATTGGAATGCTGCCACAGACAGCTACTCTCAACACATCTGCATCTATGTCATCTTCCTTACCAGAGTCCCCGCTTGGCCATGGAGTGCCTGGCATGTCATCTCACCATCAGAACCTGTCAGGTATGATTATCTGTCTTCAAATGAGCATACATATTTAACTTGAACATCAACATTAACATCCTCTGTGTAGTATTTCTCTGGTAGTGGGTTACAGTGACTCTTGATACATACTGAGGCATATTTGAGAGAGAAGGTGGACCGTGGTCCTACTGGCTGTAGTGCAACGCAGAGCTCCCCAGTAAACTTATCACTTTTTGGATTACAGTGTCGATTCTAACCTTATTTGCCAGGCTGCTGTAATGCGGCCTATTTCCAGGAGTCCTACAAGAAACTGAGGTGAGGTCTTGATCAGTATGTTTTATATGACCCTGATGTTACTCTTTACTCCCAGGAAGTTGTGTATATCCATGATGTCCTAAGCCAGTTAGCATGGTATATAATGATGGTTATGAAGTTGTTATTGTGTTATTACTCTGCTAGTATTATTTTCACAACAGATGAAATTCTCATTCGAATCACTTTGGCCTTCCCCACTTCAATCAATTAATGAATATCTGGAAATTGAAATAAATGAGTAAACACATCAAACTCAGGATACTTAACGTCAACTTAGTGCTGTATTAACATATGGCTTTGATAATTGGAAAATGACAAAGACCCTTGAAAATGGGTTGAAAATAATTGTAAATAAATGCATTAGACATACCCTGGACAATGGCTCGAAATAAATCCTGACTAATGAGCAAATACAACTACAGTCCAACCAAAATATGTTTTTACTGTCATCTGAAAAAAAACAGGGGCCATACATCTGGAATGGAAACAGTGGGATTAGGATCAATCTGCATTACAGAGGAAATGGTTTTTAAAAAATGTGAGGGGTTGAAAGTGGATAAATGTCCAGGTCAAGATGGTATTCATCCAAAATTGCTGCTTGAAATTAGAGTTCAACTAGCAAAACCATTGGCTATGTTATGTTCTCAATCACTTGCAAAGGGATAATTCCACTGGATTGGAAAGATGCCCTTATTAAAAAATGGCAAAAAAATCAGATCCAGCAAATTATAGACTGGTGAGTTTAACAAGCATAGTCTGTAAATTGTTAGTCAATAATCAAAGAAAACATTGAAATGCATTTAGACAAGTTTAATTTAATCACAAATAGTCATCATGGAGATCATGCTTAACAAATCTATTGGAATTCATGGAGGAGGTTACTAAAATGATAGATAAGGGGGAGCATGTGGATGTTATTTATTTCGATTTTGAAAAGGCATTTAGAAAGTCAAAATCACATGGAGTAGGTGGGGAAGTTGCCAAATGGATTGAAAATTGGGTAACGGGTAGAAGGCAGAGAGTGGGCATAAATAAGGAGTACTATGAGTGGTGTGAAGTAAAAAGTGGAGTGCCACAGGGCTCAGTTTTGGACCAATTTTCTTGATATATATATATATATATATATATAAATGATTTGGACATTCATATGGGATCCATGATTGCAAAATTCGTTGATGACACAAAACTATGCAGTAGCGTCTCATCTAAAGTGGATATATTGAGGTGGGATTTATATTAAATTCGAGAATGGTCTGCAAGCTGGCAAATGGAGTTTAATGTAGATAAATGTACAGTCATCCACATGGGTAGATTAAATATGGAACATAGTTACAGAATGGGCAAGAACAATATTAGAAAGATAAAAAAGGAAAGGGACCTAGGGGTTATAATAGATCATACAGGTAAGATGAGTGAGCAAGTCCAGGTAGCAGTGAAAAAGGCAAATGCAATGTTAGGTATGATAAAAAGAAATATTAACCATATGAGTAAGGATGTGATAGTCAAACTGTATAAAGCATTAGACCTAGACTGGAGAACTGTGTACAGGTGTGGAGTCCTTATCATAGAGGGGATATAAACATGCTGGAAAGAATACAAAAAAGAGCGATAAGGACGATAGTGAGATTCCAGAATTACAGTTATGAGGAAAGACTCAGAAAAACTGGCCTACAGTTTCTAGAAAGTAGAAGAATTTTAGGTGACTTAATACAGGTTTATAAGATAATCAAAGGAACGGATAAATTAGACTATAACAAGTTTTTTAAAATACAACCACCTACAAGAACAAGAGGGCATAGTTACAAATTAACTAAAGAGAGGTCCAGATTAGATATTAGAAAACATTCTTTTAGTCAGAGAGTGGTGAATGCTTGGAATGCATTGCCACAGGAAGTAGTGGAGTCAGAGACAATTAATACATTTAAGAATAGATTGGATGTGCATAGTTTTTAGAGCAAGGTAATGTAAATGAAACTGGTTGTATAGAGACTCAGCAGTCTTCAAAACCAGTAGAAATACGTTAAGTTAAGTTCTTCAGAAGTACAAAAATAGACTTCCGTTACAAGTGATTACGTGGAATCCATGGGGTAAAAGAAAGAGAGGAAGATCCAGGTAAACTCTATGCAGAACAATCTTCAGGGAGGGTGCAACAATTAACTTGGGAACATACAGGATCTATAAAGAGACAGTGGATTGATCAAACTTGAGAATTTTGAGTTCATAAGGTGATTGTGTTCATAAAGAATTTAATGAAGTCCCCTGGTATGTACACAAAGATAGCAGACTTCAGTGAATTAGGGATTAGCTGTGTGGATAGCATTTTTTTGAGTTACTGAGATGAAAACCTGTATGCTGGATCAGTAAAGAAAAACCTAACACAAAGACTCACAAAAAACCTTAACATGAACAAAATGTATTGATCAGTTTTGCAAGATAAAAAGTTTGAAAATGATGCAAAAACACATACATTGTTTAGAGGTATCGTACATCTGTAAAAATTGATATACTGTGTAGGTGTAGAGCAATGGTTTCCCGCCTATAGAGCCTTTGGAACAAATCTTATTTGTGTCAGCAATCCGAATCAAGATTTTATAATTAGGTTTTTAAATTTGACCTTATGTGCTGGAGGGGAGTAGGTGGTTGCAAATTTTGATTGTATTCAGAAGATCTGTGACCTAGAAAAGGTTGAGAACCGCTGAATGTTCTCTTTTATGAGCAGAACATGCACTATTTGCACTTTTCACTATGTCACTCTCTTCTTACCTCACACTCGAGGAGGAAGACTAACGTCTGGTCAGGCCAGAGTACCTCTACCGTGAGTAGACACACAACACACTTGTTTTACTATTTTGTTGTGTAATGGATTTCATTATAACAGCAATTTTCTTACAGGTTATAGGTCAGACAGTCACAGCCATTTGTCCATGCCAGCTTCCCCAATCTACTCAAGCCATGCTAGACTGTCTTCACTTGGTCCATCCCATCCCTGTAACTCCCAGCACACTCCTAAGGTATTGTTACAGTAGTATAATATATTTTTCTGTGAATGTATTTAACATCACACCACATGTTTGCCAACCAAAGAGATTGCAGCATTATTTATATATGTCTGCTATCATTAAAAACAATAAATATAAGCTGCAGCAGTACTGAAGGTCAAATGGTTTTTTTAGGTATTAAAAATGTATGCTATAATGTTGTGCTCTGTCTTATTTGAAGCCCCCTAATTGGAAATGAAAAAAATGCTAGAGGGATCTTGTGTGTGGCAGAGAAGATAATAGGCTCACACTGATAGCATGTCATAAATATGCATATATTACTGAAGTTATATTAAGTCAGTAATTTGTCTGAGTGGATCCCTGGGTCTCTTACAGAAGATGAAAGAATAGATTCATTGCACCTCCCTGCATGTTATAAGAGACAACAAAAGATAATTTATCACAGGGTTAATAACCTCATTGTGCAAAACAAATTGCTACAATAACCACTACAGCAAATGCATGCAAAGTGACACAGGCTTACTCAAGGAAAGTATACTCCAGTTGAAGTGGAAAATGAGACAAAAAAAGAAGAAAATACAATTTAAAAAAAAATAAACACATGCACACAGAAAAAAGAAATAAAAAACCATGCAGAACAAAAAGGACATCAAATAAATGCATGAATTTAAAAAAAAAATAAGCTGATTCACAAAATGCCACTCTTTGAATCAGTTTAAACAAAATATTACAATACATCTGGTCATAATAAACTGTATAGCAACAACAGGGTTGTACAGCATGGTGAAATGGTTAGTGGCATAGCACAGAACTCAAACTGCATGTGTTTGCATTCATGAAACAGCAAGGCTGTATCTCTACATGGAAATAAACCCATTAAAAAATGTGTGCTCAAGCTGAATGCAATGGTTCATTAAGCACAAAATACAGTACAACACACTCTACCTTAAGAAACCAGATAAATGAAAAGAAAGAAGAAGCAGCATGGCAACAAGATAAGCCTGAGAGACATCACCAGTTTATGAGGGAAATCAATTTGGCTATTTTAGGGATAGCATGCATGATGATGAGAGATGTCTGAGACAGACCACCAGTTTGAGGGAAATAGATTTGAAGGACAGCATGCATCTGTCAGAAATACTACAGGTTGTGGATCGAGATCGGTGTTTAACAATTTATGAGATGTCACCTTGATTGCCTAGATTTCTGCATCATAATTATAGCAGAATTTTTCAGTTGTTTCCTTGACTATATCCCTAATATTGTTTTGGTATTTTATGTACTCCTGCTTCTTTATTCTTGACTGCATTCTGTACTAACCAATCTGTGTATACTCTGACCCAAAGGTCTTGTGGGTATTCTTCATCCAGGAAACAGATTAACTGTCCTATGTTGCACACTGTTCTGTTCATCCTTGACTAATATTCCTTTCACTTTTGTTTGTATACATACTGATAGTTCATGCCTCTCTCTCCAAGGAGTTTGTTCTGGCATGGACTTTAGGGGGATGTTAACTTTAGATAGATCTGTAGTTTGTCTGCAAAGTTGTTTGACCTGGTGCATACAACTGCTAAATTTTGGAATCTGTTCTTCATTGAATGACTTGTCATGCAGAAGGACTTGTCTGCCTATGTTAGTACCATTGTGTCTCTATGTTCTCTTATTCCTTGTATCTTCCCCATTTTCTCCATCTTTATTATAGGTGTTGATTTCAATACTCCCATAATGACCCTAAGCACCTGGTTTTGCACCTTATCCAATTCTTAAAATGTAGTGTTTGCTACTGGACACCATACAGAAGTAAGTAGCTCTAAATATTTTCCCTTGAGCTCTCTGGATGGTTCCACTTAATTGTCTCAGGATGGCTAACTTCCTCCTGACTTTTTTGGCTCCTATCATCAAATGTAACTCCAAGATAGATGGGTTATTTATCTTCTCTCAAGAGCTCTCTATTTAATTTAATTAAAAACTCCAGCTTTTCATCGTGGAGAGAGTGAAATGCATAGTGCTGCATTTTTTCTGTATGATTACTAGCATACCATCTATTTGCCCATGAAATTAAGACATCAATAGCTCTTTGCAGCATTTTGATGGCAACTATTGCATGCTCATTTATACACAGAAATAGCTAACAGATAACAGATGCAGAAGTGACTGTATATGGTTGCCGTCTCACATCTGCAACGGTTGTCGGGTCCATTGTTTATTTTGTGAGTTGTTAGGTGTTTTTTTGTTTGTTCTTTGACCATGATAAAGGCATTGTGCCACAATGTGGGTTTCATTTTCTTTCTGTTCAGTTGCGGTCTCTGAGTCTTTACCTAAATAATTTGTTATTGACTTGTGGCTATCTTAACTTAACTTAACTTAACATCTTTCTACTGGTTTAGAAGACTTTGCAGAGTCTGTATACAACCAGTTTTATTTACATTACCTTGCTCTAAAAACTATGCGCATTCAATTTATTCTTAAATGCATTAATTGTCTATGCCTCCACTACCTCCTGTGGCAATGCATTCCAAGCATTCACCACTCTCTGACTAAAAAAATATTTTCTAATATCTAATCTGGACCTCTCTTTAGTTAATTTGTAGCTATGCCCTCTTGTTCTTGTGGGTGGTTGTATTTTGAAAAACTTGTTATAGTCTAATTTATCCGTTCCTCTGACCATCTTATAAACCTGCATTGTCACCTCGAATTCTTCTCTTTTCTAGACACTGTAGGCTGGTTTTTCTGAGTCTTTCCTCATAACTGTAATTCTGGAATCGAACTATCAGCTTTGTCACTCTTTTTTTGTATTCTTTCCAGCATGTTTATATCCCCTCTATGATAAGGACTCCACACCTGTAGGACACCTGTACACAGTACTCCAATCTAGGTCTAACTAATGCTTTATACAGTTTGAATATCACTTCCTTGCTCCTATGTTTGTTTAAAAAAAAATCATATCTAACATTGCATTTGCCTTTTTCGCTGCTGCCTGAACTCGCCTTACCTGTATGATCTCTATAACCCCTAGGTCCCTTTCCTTATGTATCTTTCTAATATGGTTCTCACCCATTCTGTAATTATGTTCCATATTAGATCTACCCATGTGGATGACTGTACATTTATCTACATTAAACTCCATTTACCAGCTTACAGACCATTCTCAAATTTTATCTAAATCTGACCTCAATATATCCACTTTAGATGAGACACTACTGCATAGTTTTGTGTCATCAGCAAATTTTGCAATTTGTACCTCATGCAACAAAAACTAACACCTTACCTTGTACATTCACCTATTCTCCAATGTGCCTATGTGGCTATCTTTATCTCATTCTACAAAAGCTAACATCTTGTATTTTCACCTATTCTGCAATGATCCTGCAGAGATATTTCTACTTTTGAAAAAAAAATTATAATAACATTTTTCTTATTGGTTGGGTCCACTGGAGAATAATGGCTCCTAATTCTGACAGTCACAGGTTAGGTTTTGTATTTCACCATTGGTAGTAAAAGCCTTTGTCCTTAATAGGGTCTTACTTTGCCACTATCATAGGATTTAGACGTCTTATTTCACCTGTGGCTTATTAGTTTTCATATGGTGAGGTAGCCGGCCCCAAGCTCAGCTGTCCTTTGTCGGCTCTTACAACAAGCCTAGTAGGTTACGGTGTTATTATTCTTTGTTACCTTTTGGGACATATGAAAGCAGTCCGGTTCAGTTGTCTATTCACTTGTGTGATGAGCGCAGTGGGAAACATAAGTAGGCTATCTTGGGCCAAGAATGTTGCGTCGTTTATTGTAAGCCTGTGTTGTTGAAGGATTACTCTTATGTTATCTGTCCATCTTCCATGAGATCTCCTTTGTGTCCTGTATCTGGAACCTCTTGTGTTATATGTGTGAAGAAGGCGTCAATAAGGCCGCATTCTCGTGAGATGACCAAAACAAAATATATTCTGTCTTGAAATGTATTTAATGCCAAGGATAGTTCCCACCATATTTCAAATGTCTTCATTTCTTATTCTATTTCTCCTGGTGAAACTTATGTTTCTTAGACATCTAATTTAACATCGTTTTTTTCTCTCTTGGACCTGCGATAAATGCCAAACCGACACTGATGGCACTTTGTTAGTATAAATACACAGTTGATCAATTCTTCTTTAGTGTCAAGCATAATAATGTTCTGGTGCTTATGATGTGGTGACATTTGATAATTCACAGCAGTTGCTTTCTGGCATTGTCTTTTTATTTTACTATCATGTCTTCCATCTTATGAGAAATGACTCCCTTGGTATTTGAAGTTCTCAGCCTGTTGAAGTTTACACGTATAGTTACACTTATGGTACTACAGTGGCACGCTGTTATTTTGTTATCTAGTTGTTGAGGTAGTTAGTCGACATTCATGACGAGTGCAGGTCTCTCTGTTGTTTGTATTCATGAAGATTGTATGTCTCTATGTTCTTTGTATTCATGAAGATTGTATGTGTGTTTGTAGTCTACCTTCATGAAGATTGAATGTCTCTGTGTTGTTTGTAGTCTACCTTCATGAAGATTGTATGTCTCTGTGTTGTTTGTAGTCTACCTTCATGAAGATTGTATGTCTCTGTGTTGTTTGTAGTCTACCTTCATGAAGATTGTATGTCTCTGTATTGTATATAGTCTACCTTTATGAAGATTGTATGTCTCTATGTGTTGTTTGTAGTCTACCTTCATGAAGAGTGTATGTCTCTGTGTTGTATGTAGTCTACCTTCATGAAGATAGTATGTCTCTGTGGTGTATGTAGTCTACCTTCATGAAGATAGTATGTCTCTGTGTTGCATGTAGTCTACCTTCATGAAGATTGTATGTCTCTGTGTTGTATGTAGTTTATCTTCATGAAGATTGTATGTCTCTGTGTTGTATGTAGTCTACCTTATGAGAGAAGGAAAACTAACGACTGGTCAGGCAAAATATACTGATCAGACATGTTAGTCAGATTCAGGCAAAACATACTAGACAAGACCCTCACTTTGGCTTCCTCGTAGCCCTTCCCAAAAACGGGCTGTTTTCATGGCAGCCTGGCTAACAAGGTGAGGGACCAACGTGATTCCTGTGGTAGTGAGCGGCACACAGATGAGGCCAAGCATAGCACAATAACCTATAGGACCCCGGTCCACCTTCAGCAGCACTTTCAGGATGTGAGGAAAGCTACTGCAATCCGCCACTTAATGTCCTTTTCAGGGCGCACAAAAGAGTAACCTACTCATTGTGGGCATTCGCAAACAACAACAACCTTATGAAGAATACATGCCTCTCTGTTGTTTGTAGTCTACTTTCATCTCTCTATTATTTGTCCAAACAGCCACATAACTCTGGTCGTGGAGACACCGGGATTTCATCCATTGAATACACAAGGCAGGGAGATAGCTATGTCTGTTCTTTGTGTGGAAAGGTAATTCATATCTTGTTTTACATGAATAACAGCAGTTTACTTTCTAGCTTTTATTATTGATCATTGCTGCTTTTGATCATTTCTTTGAACTTGTTTTAGAGGTAGAATATATTGACTTATTTTTGCAATCAGTTTGATTGTTGTCATTAGTCTGTCCAAATATCCACATTTTTGTTGGGGTAGAATTGTATTGTTTGTGCCAGTGTTTCTCAACCCAAATTGAGTTTGCATCCCCTTTTCAAAACAAATATTTAAAAAACAACAACAATCATACCTTTCATATACATTACTTTGAATAATTCTTACTAAAATTAGATTAACTTTTTTTGTTAACTTAACTTAACATCTTTATACTGGTTTAGAAGACCCTGCAGAGTCTGTATACAACCAGTTACATTTACATCACCTTGCTCTAAAATCTATGCGCATCCAGTTTATTCTTAAATGCATTAACTGTCCCTGTTGAAATAATCAAATTAAAGGTGGTATGAAAAGAATATATTCAAATATGTATTTAAGCCTACAATTACGGTCTCCACAAGCTAAATAGAACGATGATAATAATAAGGCACAACAAAGATATCTATTTTTGTAAATATTTTTTGCTGATGAACTTTAATGTGATCCCTGCACTTCGTGTAACTTAGCTAATTGAACAAGATCGTTCTATATTTGTTAAAAGAAATCTCAAGTCTACTCTGTCACATGATTGCAATTTGTGCAGCATCATCATTACTGAAATAAACCTTTTCTCTACTTAATGTGATGTTGGAAATGCTGTAATAAGTAGTTCAGCTTCTTGCAAAGGAAGAGGATAAGGCAGCCTATTCTGGATCAAACATTTTTGTTAAGGAACAAGATAAACTGCCTTTGCTTCAAAGTGATTTTGTGGCACAATCAACTCTTCTTGCATATTTGCTGATAAGTTCTAAGTATGTTTCATAAGTATCATATACATACATACAAATTTACAGCAAAGAAGTTACAAAGCTGGCTGACAATTGATAGGATAGAACTATCACACATCAACAAAGTTGCTCTCTAGTGTAATCCAGGATGTATAAACATATCAGGCAATGAGGAAGCAGATCAAAGCTCAGAGCAGGCATGGTTCAAATAAACACACTAGCCAACATGCAGACAGCAAAACAAATACTTCAAAACAACTTCAAAGAGAAATGGCTGAATCCATATATGGAAGGGTCTACTGAACATGACAAGTGTACAAAAGTGGCACTCCCAAACAACAAGTTGATGTCAACAAACTGCAATGCAGGGAGTAGCGCATAACTCTTCTAACTTAACTTAACAATTACATAAACAAGTTCGACCCTGCACATGAACCTAACTGCTGTAACTGCATCCATGCTTATGAGACAATGCAACATGTGCTGCTTGCTTGACCTGAAGTTATTGTCAGGCACCCCAACAATCACTTACACATTATACAGCTCCACTCACACAAAACACATGCAAATGCTCCAACTTGGCATAAATTATGAAAGAACGAACAGCTAGGCAGACCTAGTTTATCAATAACATGTCCCTTGGATTTCTTTCCATGGTGCTAATCAACTCTCATTTAGATGGTAATGTTACATTATCTTCAAAACTGTGTTGATACAAGAAGCATATTGGTAATAGTCCATTTGTGATGGAAGATACAAAACTGAATTTAAAGTAATCAATGGAATATTGTCTATTTTGTCCTCTTTACTTATGACATCTTTAATATATAATGCCCACACTGAGAAACATTGGTTTATGCTTTGTCTATAGATAGTTTTGTTAAAAGTGATGGTTGGCTATGCTCTGTGGTTAGATTTGTGAGAACTGATTGTTGTCTCTGCTCTGTCCATGGATAGATATGTGAGAATTGATTGTTGTCTCTGCTCTGTCCATGGATAGATTTGTGAGAACTGATTGTTGTCTCTGCTCTGTCCATGGATAGATTTGTGAGAACTGATTGTTGTCTCTGCTCTGTCCATGGATAGATTTATGAAAACTAATTGTTGTCTCTGCTCTGTCCATGGATAGATTTATGGGAACTGATTGTTGTCTCTGCTCTGTCCATGGATAGATTTGTGAGTATTGATTATTGTCGTTTCTTTGTTTATGTGACTATATATTTTATTTGGTAGAACTGTTCCATGGATTGTGAGAACTGATCATTGTCTATCACAAAACCCCCAGGTTGTGGTATCCAAGGCAGCCATTACCAGGCATATACAGCTGACACATGAGAAGAAGAAACCATTTGAGTGTAACATCTGTCACAGGAGGTTTGGCTACAAGAATATTTTAATGGAGCATCAGGTGAGATAGTCAATGTTCAAGTTTGATGTTGAAGTTGAGGGGTTTATGTTGAAATAAAGGGCTCTATGTTTAAGTTGAAGGTTTGGTGTTGAAGATTTGATGTTGATGTTGTGGGTTTGGTGTTGAAGTTGAGGTTTTGGTGTTGAAGTTGAGGGTTTGATGTTGAAGTTGAAGGTTTGATGTTGAAGTTGTGGATTAGGTGCTGAAGTTGTGGGTTTGGTGTTGAAGTTGAGGTTTTGGTGTTGAAGATGTGGGTTTGATGTTGAAGTTGAGGATTTGGTGTTGAAGTTGAAGGTTTGATGCTGAAGCTGATGGTTTGATGTTGAAGTTATGGGTTTGATGTTGAAGTTGAATGCTTAATGATGGTTTGATGTTGAAGTTGAATGTGTGATGACGGTTTGATGTTGAAATTGTGAGTTTGTTGTTGAAGTTGTGGGTTTGATGTTGAAGTTGTGGGTTTGATTCTGAAGTTGAAGGTTTGATGTTAAAGTTGTGGGTTTGGTGTTGAAGTTGAGGGTTTGATGTTGAAGTTGAGGGTTTGATGTTGAAGTTGTGGGTTTGATGTTGAAGTTGAGGGTTTGGTATTTAATCCTCCTTCAACTCCTTTCCTTCCTGTGACACACCTTTCTATACTAATAGAAGAAGGGGCAACGAGGAAGCTTCTGACACTCTAAAACCAGATAGATGCTTTATGTAGATGACTGCCAAAAACTAGAGAGAATGAACTCCTAAAAAAGATTAGGCTGAAAGAGGATGTGCCAGGCCAAAGATTGTAGATATTGCAGTACAATTATAAAACACACAAAAATTGCACATATTTACCACAGATGTGGCGTTCTATCTGAGGAGTCCCACCAGGTAGAAAGAATGCTGGGTCATAAGCATTGAAGAGGCCTACCCAGAGCTACCGCTGACTACTCCATCCTGGGGAGCCAGGAGGCAGAAACCAGAGGAATATACTACTGGCCAAAACCCAACAAAGTGAAACCGCTAAACATCCTTCAATGGAATGCAGGAATAATGAATAAGAATCAAGCCCCTGCAGGAAGACTCCATGCTGAGAGTATCAACATGGCTAGCATTGAAGATACATACCTTAGCAAACAGCACAGGTTCCAAATGAGAGTATGCCAGACCAATAAAATGGATAGGGATGAACACAAATGAGGAATCTTGATTCTTATACATAGCCTGCTATAAGCTAAAGAAATCCAAATCCAAACAAGAAGACACACAGAGACAGCAAGAGCAGACATTATGGTAGGACAGGAAATCCTCTAAGTATATCTCTTCTTTTTCTTCTGTGTTCGTTCTCAATCTCCCACTACCAAGCCCTGAACAGGACTTTGCAAGTAGCAGGATGTAGTCCGGAGAACGGAATGCGTTGTGTCGCTAGTTTCCAGCTTCACTGCGATATTTGCACCTTTTGGTCTGACACATCCATCTTCGGCAGCTCTAAGTATATGATAGGTACCACCTACCTGAAAGACCAATGGAATTGGAAACGATTAAAGTACCAGTGCGCCAGTGTATCATAGTTAGAGACAATAACATTCATTCAGAAGAGAAGGGATGTTGGGGGGGGGGGGGGGGGGGGGAGGAAAGGAGGAACAAAGAGACATACTAGATGAGAAGAAGTTGAGAACTCGCAGATGGATAACAACTTGCAGCTAATCGACCAGGTAGAAGATCAGTCAACCTTTTATTCAAGGCGAAGAAAAACACCATCTACTTCAGACCTTGCCTTTTCAACTGAAGATCTAGAAGGAAGGAGCTGCATACCATAATGATCAGAAGATCTACAGAAACTTCAAGAAGAACTATCAACTGCCAGAGAATTAGCAGAAGATGACCAAACTTTGGAAAGTAATTTCCAACTAAAGAAAGCCACAGGAAGCCTGAATGAGACAACAAGAAACGGTTGGAAAGAAAAAATAACTGAGAGCCTCGACATAGTTTAAAATGGTATAGAACTATGGAAATTTGCAAAGTCGCTGAACAACGAAACCAGATAAACACTAAATATCACATTAGAAGAAAATGGAAATCTGGTAACAGGAGAGTGTGAAGCAAATACATCCATTGAAAACTACAGTATTGAAAGCAAAACAAAAATAACAGCAAACAGAAAGAGTGATATGAAAAAAAGAATATAATCTAAGTGTCAAATACCAACTGTAGCAGAAGAGTACATGACAACAAAATTTAGCCAGCAAGAATAAAAAGATGCGCGAAGGCAACTAAAAAACAAGAAATCTCTTAGAAAGGATGAAAGTGTTAAAAAACCTTTCTTTGTTTAAAAAGTAAAAAGAGACTACTAGAAATCATAAATGTAAGTTGGAAAGACAGGACAGTGCTGCAAATGTAGAAGGAAGCAACCATGATTCCTGTATTAAGAAACGATTAAGATGGAACAAAAGCTGACCCAACAGCTTGCTTAGCTGCACAGCTAAACTGATTGAAAGACTGGTAAATACCAGACTTACGTGGCACTTAAAGAGAAAAGACTGCATTATACCACAACAAGCTGGGTTCAAACAACACAGGTCAACAAAGAACCAACTAACATATATCACACAAGAGATTGAAGATGCTTTCCAGGTAAAGAATTCTCTGGCAGTAGGGTAGATACAGGGTAAATCTTTGATAAAGTGTGGAATGCGGAAAGAAAGAACAAATTACTCAAATAGGATCTGTGGACACATGTACAAGTGTATAAGGCAATTCTTTCTAAATAGATAAGCCAGAGTGAAGATACAAGGTCACATAAGCCATATAAGAATGAAATTGAAACAAGAAGTGCTCCAGGGCAATGTGCTATAACCTACATTATTCTTGATCTTCCTCAGCAATATAGTGGATAAAATGTGACAGAGGGTCCACACTATCTAGCTTTGTGACTCGCTGAGAAAACAGCAAATTATAGGATGCAAGAAGCTCTACTACAAAGATCAGTGGACTCAGAAATGACTCCTGAGCATTAATGAGAAGAAAACAACATACACAAATTTAACACTTTCAAATAAGGCAAACAGAATCACACTGAAACTAAATGAACATGAAGAAATGTACCCCAACTCCACATATCTAGGAATAACAATGGGCAACAGATTGACATAGAAAAACCAATTTCTTCTTCTTCTTCGTTCGTTCTCAATCTCCCGCTACCAAACCCTGATAGGGCTTAAGTAGCAGAATGTAGTCCAGAGAACGGAATGCGTTGTGTCGTAGTTTACAGCTTGACTGCGATATTTGCACCTTTCGGTCCAACACATCCAACTTCAGCAAGCATTTTTTGAGTACTGGGTTAGCATTCCCTCTTCGATTCCTTCTCCTTAGCCAGTCTGCCCTGCTGCAGCCTGTTATCCAGGATCACCGTGTGGAGGTGTAGAAGGGTCTTGGCAGCTCTGGTTCACTTGCCCTGACGCTAGCAGTCAGCTATGGGTCGCTGACCACTGCAGCTCATATGCTGCTCAGCATCTTGATCCCTGAAAAACCAATTTGAAAAATGTAAACAAAAAGCTACAACAACGATTGACTAATTAAAAAAATAGCAGGGACTACATGGAACTACATGAAATACTGAAATTGTTGTACAATTGAAATTTTATACTAACTTTAGAATATGGAATGCCAGGTGGGACAACAGCTTCAAAATCCAACTTTGAAAAAGTCAAAATTAATAAACCGTGTCAGAAAGAATTATTAAATTAGCTATGAAATCAACATCATGGAAGAAATGAGAAAAATAACAAAGCTACAACCCAAGACTGAAAGAAAATGATTACAAAGTGCAAAACTAACAGGAGAAATTGAAACAGCTCCCAAATATTAAATGAATAAAAGACTTGATGGATATGACCAAAGCAGACTCCAGAGAAGTGGCTTTTCTAAAAAAATAAAAGCACAGATAAAGACCCTAATGATAAGCAGCACATTTCCACCATGGAAGAGAACATGATTCCCCGAGCTCAGAAGTGATGAAAAATGGCACCATAAACAGAGCTAGAGGGAAAATATATAGTATTAGAATATATTTATGGGACATACCCAGCCACAGAATGGATCTGCAAATACACAGATGGGTCAACAATGTGATCTATGAAAGATGGAGGAGGCGACGGCATTTACACAAAATTAACCTTCACCGGGCTGGACTAAAAAATTGACGTAATTTCCTCTGCAGCTGCATTAATTTTCAGCACATCATGTTTTACTATTGAAGTTGATTTTTAGACCGTGTAACCTTTTTATTAATTGGCCTATAGATATGATTTTGTTGTGTGTAGAGACATAAATTAATAAAGAACGTTTTGGTGTTATTGTTTTTGTTGTGTGAGTGTTAGTTTCTGAGATAGAAGAAGATGAAAATTTATAAAAATAAAGCAAAAACATTTAGACTCACCAACTGGGGAACGTCTCTACTCATATAGTCCATCGGAATCACAACAAACTATCGATAATGTGTTTATAATATCATCACAACTGTTAGTTTACACTAAAAACATATGTATTATATCTATATAAATAAACTAAACTGAACTACTTCACAAAGATGTTCTATAATAACTACTGATTCCACACTGATTGAAAAGGAGAATACATCCTTTCAAAACCTTGTTTTATCAAAGTCGATCTACACTATCGTGGCTAAAGTTGGTAGTAAAGGAAGTGACGATTGAGTACTATCAAATCAGCCGCAAAATTGTATTTTTGTATGGCACTCTGTGTTTTATATGATAATATTGTCGCCGGTCAACGTTGGGCAAAATTGTCAGCCTCCGGTGTGCAAACTGGAGTATTTTGTTGGCAAAAATAACAGCCTCTGGCGCGGTAAAGTTTAAATAATGGACAAGACATCCATATCTCAGTGGTCACTGGACATTTCTTAAACATCTTCAGGGTTGAGGCTTAAGCAATAAGAACTGTTGCAATAGCCATTACTGAAAACAAGGATCATGCCAGAGACAAGATAGTTTACATTACAGATTCTCTGTCATATTGGCCCTCAGAAAACCATAAAAAACAACGAATTAGACAGCCTATCAGAGTCACTCATGAGTAACACCTACAATTTCAACAGAGTGAAAATTCAGTGATTTCCTGCACAATGTTATACATGGAAATAAAAAGGCAGATAGACTAGCCAAAGCAGGAGGAGGCAAAACTAAAACTGAAGACAAGCTACATACAAAGAGATAAAGTCAATTAACTGCAAAGATAAATAGCACAGAGAACAACCAGAAAGCATACTACAACTTGCCAAGAAAAGATGTGACAAATTCAAATTGTAAACAAGCCACTGTTGGAGGAAACAACACTAGATGAATCAGCAATTCACAGACTGCATAACTTTGAAATCGAAATAAGTTTGAGCGAATTGGGGTGCAGGAGAGAATGGAGCAGAAGTATGTACAACCAACAAACTGCAGGAGCCATCAGTACCCACACCCATCATCATTTACTGAGAGACAGACTGAACACCTATTTGCAAGTCTAGAGTTGATGTTTAGGAACAGAACAGAACACTGCTATAGTCCAGATGGGTGTGGTGATTATTCTTTTCCACGACTCAATATTGATGTTACTTGATGCTAGAAGTTTTTGTTTTTTCATAGAATACCTTTTTGGCTGCTGTATAGATTACATATTTTGCAATACCAAAACTCTTTATGTAGAAACATCTATAGAAAACGGTATACTTTTGTACCCTGAAAGAAATGGATAAAACTGTACCAAAAAATAACTAAAGACTGAGCAAAGTGGAGGTTGTTTGTAGCCTTGAAAGATATCATCAGACTTTGCCGGTCATCAACCAAAGATTTGAGAAGATGATGATGACATATTTATTAATTAAAATTTCTTAAGAAAAGTGGGACACACCAATATCATTTTTCGGCATAGTTTCCATTGCATACAATACAGATGCTTCAGAGCCTACAAAGTGTGGGAATTGCTTATAACCACTCTTGCATGACATCATTGTTTCAATTCTGAAGTCAGCTGCCATCTTACAGACACTTTGTGAACTGTAGAACATCCTGAATCATGTGATGTGTTGAACCTTGACTGATGTTCAGAAGTGTGACAATTAAATTCAGTGACTGCGATTTTTTAATAATGATGCATTCAACTACTGCAATTGACTCTGGTATCGCCACTCGTGTACCTGGTCCGGTCGAGAACATTCTGGCATAGATCCCATGTCGTTTCGGAGTTTCCTACTCCACTCAATTTGCTGCAGTGACAGGCATGCATATCCATACTGAACCTTCATTTGTCTATGTGAAGAAAGGCTCACGTCATGGTCAGGTGATACTTGAAATACTTGGAATCCTGGTATTCAAACAGGCATGTTAATGTCTGTTGCCAGGTAGCCGAAGGCTTTAGCTATATGTAGTAGGTATTTTACAACTTCCTATGGCTTACTAGGCCTGGGGGAAGATGCACATACTTTGGGTAGATTTTTAACTAGATTTTTTGCCCGGGTAGCAGCCGTTACTGTTTTCGATTCCTAACTGCCAAGGTATTTTAAACGTACTCGACACTGAACGCAGTATTCCGATCTCACTACCCAGAGATCAGAGGAATTTTTACCAGAAAATACATGTGAAAAAATCACGGTCTCCACCGTGATTCGAACCCGCTACCTACGGCACTCGAGACGGTCACCTTACTTTGAGACCATTAAGGGGCGGCCGCCGGCCCCCCCCCCCCCCCCCCCCATGATACATATTGATCAATATCCTACCTACCCTACGGTGGTCAAAAAAGGGATAATAGATCGCTGCTCTTCTTTGGTACTTGTCACTAATGGGGCAGCCATCTTTAAGTGGCTTCTATGATATAATGTTGCTCATTTGCATCATTGAACCTCCTGTAGGACTCTTTAACTTACTTAACTTAGCATTTTAAAACTTGTTTAGAAGACTGCAGAGTCTTGAAGCCCTTAACATGACAATAGCACAGTGTTTCTAATTTCTATCGCAATTTTAAGGTTTTCATTTGTGGTGTTCTTGTATTTATTGGTAAATCACTTTATAATGTAAAAAAGGTAATGCAGATAATCTTTGATGCAGATCTCACAGAACATTCAAGGTTGTTCATTCAGTGGATCCCCTTCTACAGGAATATTGAAGGAAATGTAGCTGCAGACAGAGCAAAGTGTGGAGGAGTTTCCTCACAAACAGACCTAAGCATCATGAATGTGGCAAAGACCATAATTAATGTAGACTTCAGTGGGAAATAGACTGATCAACACCACCACCAGACTGAGAACAGGACATAAATACTCAATGGTCATCACCACAATGAGGATGAGGACAGATGACAGCTATAGAGCATACCATGACCATGGCACACATCCTGCAAAGCTGCATACTCACAAATGAAGAGCAAACGATACTGGTCTCGCAAGACAAAAGCTGTGCAGAGAAAAAAAACTACCTCATAAACAACGGTGGGCTTTGTAAGAGAAATTGGAACCTTGATCTGAGGATACATGAATGAGAAGAAGATATAAACAATGTAAAGGTATTCCCATTATAGATGAAGTGTTAAAGACTTCTTTATATAATGACTATTTCCTTTCATCACTGCTATCACATCTACCCTCACTAAGTCAGGTGGCCAAGAATGTGTCGAGACTGGGGAAACTTTACACCCACTTTTAAAAATCCCTTTTTTGTGTGCCTTGTTTCCTAAGACAGTGTGTGTAGTCCTGTGTTTTGCACCTGTTGATCCAGGGCATCTGACTGCAGTGCACATTTCTTTATTAAGTTAACTTCCCTTTGTGGTATGCCCTTGCTGGTCCAGACACCCAGAACATCTGATTAGCATAGTAATTGAGCATGGGGTTCAAATCCTGTTATCGGTATGCTCCAGTCAACCCAGCTGTAAATGTGTAATTGACAACCTGTTAGGGAAGTAAAGCAGTGAGAACAGGAACTGGCTGACCCACCTCATCAAGCCATGGTCTCGTGCAATGGTCTCTAACACTTTATCCCTGACAGCAGTATCTGCTATGGGACTATCTCAAGCTTTACCTATCTTGCCAGTTCATGAATCCGGTCACATACAAGTTTTGTCTGTGAGCCATGCTACTAACCACTTCACTACGCAAGCCCACTTTGTCATGTAGGTCTCTCATTTCTGAACATTCCAGAACATCCACTTTGGCATCAAACCCTACGCCTGCACTCTCTGTGACAAGCGGTTTGCAGCTCGCTCCAACTTGTTCCAGCACCGCCTACTCCACATGAAACCCTACTGCTGCTACATCTGCAATAAGCGATTTGACAGGGATGAACAGCTTCAGAGACACCTCAAGCTACACCCAACAGCCAACGCCTTGTCCTGCAGGTTTTTGTGTTTTTTTTATGAGTTGGATTCAAATGTGATTCCAGAAGAATTTAGTCATGTTTAGTGAGGTCATGTCCCATTCAGCCATGGTTATAGATATACTTTTGATGATATTGGAGAACCTTTTGTCTTTGTTTGTTCTGTGACCATGTTATTATGGGGTGTGTTGTTTGGTCCTATATTTTTGGGTTGTTTTTTTTTCTGTTTGTGTCTACATCTTTTTATATCTTGAAAAAAAACAACAACTGTGTAGCCCCAATAAGAGCTTCTGTTTCCTTGAGCAGGACAGTCTGTAGATCTAATAGGACCTGTATCCCTGAGAAGAACAGTCTGTAGCTCTGAGAAGGGCTTCTGTTTCCCTGAGAAGAACAGTCTGTAGCTCTGAGAAGGGCTTCTGTTTCCCTGAGAAGAACAGTCTGTAGCTCTGAGAAGGGATTCTGTTTCCCTGAGAAGAACAGTATGTAGCTCTGAGAAGGGCTACTGTATCACTGAAAAGAACAGTCTCTAGGTCTAATAGATCCTGTATCATTGAGAAAAATAGTCTGTAACTCTGAGAAGGGCGTCTGTTTCCCTGAGAAGTCTATAACTCTGAGAAGGGCTTCTGTTTCCCTGAGAGGGACAGTCTGTAGCTCTGAAACGGGCTTCTGTTTCCCTGAGAGGGACAGTCTGTAGCCTTGAGAACAACTTTCTTCTGTAGCCTGAAGAACGTTATGTAATTTTGAGGACGATTTTCTGTAGCTTTGATAAGGACTTTCTGTGTAGCTTTGAAAAGGACTTTCTGGAATCTTGAGAAAGACTCATTTTTATTGCCCTGAGGAGGATAGATTGTAGACCTGAGGAGTGATTGTAGATCTGAGATGGACATATTGTAGACCTGAGAAAGACCTGTTTATGACACTGTAAATGACTGATTTACCAGATACTAGTCCCACGCACAACCCTATTTAGTTGGCCACTTTGTTTACAACATATATGGTAATGTACAATGGACATAATTCCTTCCTTCTCAATAAAGAGACCCTAGTATCCACACATGAAAAAATATCTTTCTTCCAACTAATTGTATCCTAAGTTATTACCTACTTGCTCCATGTTTATTTACTTTGTGTTTTTGTTTATGTAATAGTGGTCACCTTTATATGTGATATCATAGTCATGCACTTTGGAGTGCTCAGTAGGTCACTGACATAATTCAGAAATTGTGGGAAGATATGACATGTAGAGTTTGTACATAAAGGTCAGTCTTTTGAGATGAGATGTAGTGTACGCCTAGGATGTCATCATTTCTCTTTCTGCTGGCTATTGACTGGATTATCAATAGCACGACTTCAGCCAATGAAAATGAAATTGGTTGTAATTGGACAAAATGACTTGATATTCTGTCTCACCTTCAGAAGCAAATTAAAATAAGTATGTTTGATAAATAGCTGTAACAATTGGCACTGAGGATACACAGATAAAAAAACCCACAGATTATCAGAATAAAAGTATCCCAACGTTAATCATATTGTATTAGGAGAAAATTTACTATAGGAGGTGAATTTGTTCATGTAACAATATAAACAACGTAGGACATGCAGATGGAGATTAAAATTAAGAGTACAAAAGGCTACAAGGCTTTCATTGCGTTAAGGAAATTTATGGAAATAAAAATAAAAGTCCACCACAGAAATACAAATCTTCTACTTGAATGATGTACAATAACAGATGTGCAATGAATGATGTACAATAACAGATGGGCAATGAATGATGTACAATAACATGTATAATAACAGATGTGCAGTGAATGATGTACAATGGCAGATGTACAATAACATGTACAATGGCAGATGTACAATAACAGATGTACAATGGCAGATGTACAATAACAGATGTGCAATGAATGATGTACAATGAATGATGTTCAATGAAAGATGTGCAATGAGTGATGTGCAATGAATGATGTACAATGAATGATGTTCAATGAAAGATGTGCAATGAGTGATGTGCAATGAATGATGTGCAATGAATGATGTACAATAATAGATGTGCAATGAAAGATGTACAATGATAGAAGTACAATGACAGATGTGCAATTAAGCCTGTAACACTTCACAGATGGTAGTGTCTGCCGTGGAATTACCTTTACCACAATTTTGAATACTGTCATCATATTGTTGGTATCAGGAAGTCTCTTTAACCCTTGACTTCCAATTTTTCGAATCTCCCCCATTCTTTAACCTTTGGCTTACACTTGCTTTCACTTTCCCTCAGCCAGTGCCCATTTACCGCCACCAATGTGGAAGCCTTGAATCAACACCTTCAGGAAAGCCACAAGTTGCTCACCTATGACACACGCAGACACTCCTCCAGTTTTGACAGCGACAGTGGAGACACGCCTTCACAGGTGATGTACTAATATATGTCTTGTGTTATCCTAGCTCAATTCTTGTCCTCCACACTGCTTTTATTGTGAAGTATTGGCAGAAATCAAATGAAACAAAGTCATGACAAAGAAAATCCAGTACATAGTCAACTCTTTTTGACCACACAGAGAACTGCTATGCGGGATTGAATACCAGGATTACTGATTACAGAGTGACAGCAAATATATAGATCAGAAGTCCGCAACTTTTTTCTTGACAATGTTGGCAAAAGAAATTCATAATTTTCTTTAAATTGTTCATGCTTTGGCATGATCTTCTTTCCTTCAAGATTGCCACAGGCTCCCTTCTCCATGTGTGCCTTGGTTTGTTCCTAATTCTTCTGCCATGTGGATTCCAGAACAAAGGCAAAGGCCGCCGTCCATCGTAGACGATGATGGTGTAATTAATTTTGCTAGCGCTATTTTTTTAATAAGGATTAACTGCGCTAATTTTTATCCTCACTCTCTCGTCTCGTGCCACCCAACCCCAGTGGCAAGTCAAGGACAAGACGACTAGGTGGCGACTACGAGATGCAGGGGACACCGCATCAAGCACCCGTGAAAAAGACGGCGGAGTTCAGAGTCGAACCCACACCACCTGATCACAAGACAGACGGCTTAACCACTGCACCACGGAATCCCTAGAACAAATACTGTCTAGTAATACTATCAGTGAGCTTTTTAATGTGTGCCAGCGCCTTCTTGTCACCTCATGTGCTAAGTCATTATAGCACTAAAAAGTCAGAAAAATACAGAACTGAATGATTTAAGATCAGTACTCTGTCAACTCTGCCAGCAGTCTACACCCAAAAGAGTCGTGGTACAGTGGGTTCCATCCCACTGTAACATTCAAGGCAACGAGGAGGCAGACAGACTGGCAAAAGAAGGTGGAAGGTTACCACAACCAGATTCTAGTGTAACCTACAAAGAGACTAAATGGTTTATTAGGGCCAGATGCATGGACAAATGGGAAATAGAGCATACTGACTACACAAAAAATGATGCTTATAACCAGTTGAACGGAAGAGAGCAGGAGGTGATTTTCAGATTGCACAGGCATAACAGACTGAGGTACCATCTATTCAATAAACTGAAGATAGGTGCTACTGACAAATGCATCTGTTGTTCAGGGAGAATGACCCCTGAACATCTGCTGCAAAATTGCCCGACATATGAGGACCAGAGAAAGCACATGTGGCCATCACCAGTGCCAACACTAGACAAGCTCTATGGTAGTGTCGACAGCCTCATGATGACTGCTGCCTTCTTTGAACAAATTCAAGTTGACGTCTGACAGCATAAGAAGAAGAACTAAAGTGCCACAGGACTGTGTCCGATTCTCCACCATAGATCCACATTAGAGACCATATCGTACCATTTCTAACTTTCTATTTGGCGTAGACACCCATTGATGAAAGCTGGAACTTTTCTCATAGAAGCCTTCGTTGTACCCCAGGCTAGAGAACCACACAAGGGGGTGGATTTCACATTTGGGTCAAAGATTCATTATTTCGTTGATGGTCTAATTCCCTTTGATTTTAATAAAGTCCCCAACAAAATGAATTTACCTCGTGCCATTTGTATACGTAATGTGCTATCCTTATCAGTACCACAAAGTGTGTATATAACTGCCAAGGTAGATTCCACATCTTGTAAAGGGGAGTTCCACAACACAATCAGGCTGGCACTAGTAGTATTCAATCTCATAATTTATTGTTTCTAGTATTCGCATGAATCATTTTTATATTTTCCTTTTGTTTCTATATAATGTTTTTCTTGTAAAGTGTTGACAGGAATAATTAATATTCTGTTGAAGTTTTCCTTTCCATTGAATTGACTTTAAAGTGATATTGACAGAGCTGATTATGTTGTTTGTTTTATGATGCACATATGCACCACTTCATAGCCCAAACAAAAGATATGGTAAGGTGCAGACCCAATCATACGCCAATCTGTAGCTAGAGATCTCAAACATCCCAAATCCCACCATAAAAAAAAGAAAACAAATCTCTGAGATGGTAGAAACCATAGATGGGATAGGAAAGATTGATTTAGAAAGGAAAATTATCACAGAAGAATATCTTAGGAGAGTCTACCCACCAGACACATGAATGCACATATATACAGATGACTCAGCTAAGAACGTCACATCCAATGGAGATAAAGAAGTCTATTACAGACTAAGAAACGGAGACAAATTATTATTGTCAAAGAGAATATACTCCAATAACTTCCACAGAGAAATAGAGGCATTGAAGTTTGCTGCTGAGCTTGTAATGCAAGATGAAGATATCCACCAAGCAAACAGCATTACTGATTGATGCCCCATCAAAACATAATAAAGATGTTCATAATTCAAGCAAAGCATGTATTTGTCAACACAGCTCTCAGCAGAACACTCAGGTTGGTCATTCAGAGGATCTCCTCCCACTGCAATATTGAAGGCAATGAAGCTGCAGACAAATTAGCAAGTATGGAGAAGCTTCCCCACAAACAGACCTGGACGTCATGTATGATGAAGCAAAGACCACGATTACAGCCAACTTCAGAGGAAACTGGGTTGATCAACACCCCCACTTCCAAAAATAAAACTACTCTGGTTTAACTAGAGAATAGTAAGTCGTCATCTTCTGACTGAGAACTGAATATAATAGTCATCTTTACAAGAAACTGAGGACTGGGACAGATGACAGGTGTCCATATGAGGACCTTACCATGATTTTGGGACATATCCTACAAAAGCTACATTCTCATATAGGAAGTGAGAACAGTACTAACCTCATGAAACAGACAAGAGACAAAATCTGTATGGATATTAAACAGCCTTACAAGCAAAGGTGGTCTTTGTAAGAGAAATCGAGACCTTGATTTGAGAATCAATGGTGAAGATATAATACATCCTCTAGCAAACTCATAATGTAAAATAAACTGCTGTATTAATCACTGCTACTATAACACATTAATGCGTTGATACAAGCTTCTTGCTTGCAGGACAGTTGCAGTTGTGATCCTTGCTCCTATAACTTAACTTCCCTCACAGTTCCATTTATTGAAGCAGATGTCCAATACTGACTGCATTATAAGCTTCTGTAACCAGCTTTAAGGAATGCCTGATAACAGTCACTTGTTGAAGCATAGGTCCAACACTGCTTTTTGACTTCCTTAACCAGCTTTTAAGACATTCTTCTTCGTTCGTTCTCAATCTCCCACTACCAAACCCTGAAAGGGCTTAAGTAGCATAATGTAGTCCAGAGAACGGAATGCGTTGTGTCGTTGTTTACAGCTTGGCTGCGATATTTGCACCTTTCGGTCCAACACATCAGACTTCAGCAAGCATTTTTTGAGTACAGGGTTAGCATTCCCTCTTCGATCCCTTCTCCTTAGCCACTCTGCCCTGCTGCAGCCTGTTATCCAGGATCACCACGTGGAGGTGTAGAAGGGTCTTGGCAGCTATGGTTCGCTGGCCCTGACGCTAGCAGTCAGCTATGGGTCGCTAACGACTGCAGCTCATGTGCTGCTAGCATCTTGATCTCCTTAAGCTCCAACACTGCTTTTTGGCTTCCTTAACCAGCTTTTAAGACATTCTGATTCCAATCACTTGTTGAAGCATAGATACAACACTGAATTTTTAAGTATGGTTTTATAGCAATGCATCCATGCATTGTTAGAAAAAGCATGACTAGGATGGGCCAGGCACCTCGTCTGTATGTCAGACGAGCGGCTCCAAAAGAAGCTTCCCTATGGCAAGCTGAGAGAGGGATGGCGCGAGAGAGAACGCCTAAAGAAATGTTTTAAAGACGGTCTGAAGACTCACTGAAAAGTTGCCAGATAGACATCTGGGAATGTCTTGTGCAAAACAGATCTGACTTGAGAAGCGCAGTCAAAGTGAGTGTAGCTATCGGCGAAGACCACCGTATTGTGAAAGCCCAGAGCAGACGCGAGACCCAGAAATCCCGAACAGCGGGAACACTATCACTTTCTACAAACCTCATGTGCCCGTTATGTAGCAGATGTTTTCGTGCCTGCATTGGCCTGTTCAGCCACATGCGCACCCACACCCAACAGGGCATCTGTGACAAGGATGATATCGGCAGTCCTCATCGTCAACGATGGACAGCTATTATTATTATAGCAATCGCTTTTACATGATGAGATTGCCTACCCCATGCAAGACCTTCTTTAATCACCTCTTACAACATGCAATTAAGGAAAAAGTAGGCCTATTCTGACTGCTCCTAACTGAGCAAACGGAAGGAATGAATGATTTTATATAATAGCTAGCAATAATGTATTACTTATTAAGTGTTCTGCTTTCAGCTGGTCATGTCTTTGCCAAGTCCTACATTGACTTCCCCAGACAAGTCTCCAGGCCATCATATGTCCCTCACCATGGACTCAGATGCCATGCGGAGAATCGACTCTATCTGTTCGCAGTTAGCCACAAGAGGTCAAGGACACCATGGTGGAGATGGATCTCAAGTTAAACAAGAGCCTGTGTCCCCAGGGGGCGTTAGGTTCCCCCCTCATTCATCGCCTCACAACTTTCCACCAGTCTCCCCATCGAGAGATCACCTTTTCAATAATGGTTCTCCAACCTCAACCATCAGCAATTCATCTGGTGTCAGCGTTCCATCTCGTGGACATAATCAGCGCCTTCCGCCATTTTCAGCTGCTCTTGGGCGGTCCTACTCAAATCCTTCAGACCAAGAACAGGGCAGTCCGCTCCAGATGGTGACTTGTCGCAAGGATACATCCCCCATTCCTGGCATCATGGATTCTCATGGAAATAAATTCCACATGGGCATGAACAATGCTCGATTTCTACCTCCTACTCGAAGATCTAACTCCTTGGGTTCAGTAAGTCCCATGGGGTCTCTCAGACATGGGGGCCAGGCCCCAGAGCACGTTCGATCAATTGCTGACTCAACAAGTAATCTGTCTGAGTTTTTCTCAACTCTGCAAGGACTAGTACAGAGGTCTCAAGAGATTCCAGAACTTCACGTCAACATCTCTAGACCTAAAGTAAGTTTATAGTTTTATTCTTAATTTTTCAGCTGCATTTTGTTTGTCGCACACATCTTTCTGTTGCAGGTTAAGCATCTTGATTCTAAATGCTAGGGTTGGAGGTGTCTCCATTTAGGATTGTTTCTGTTTTTGGAATCTTTGCATTCAGCACTATTTCTGAAACTGAACCGACCCGAAACGTTTATAAATTGTTTATATAGACTATTTTTGTTAATGATCAGATACCGTTTTAAAGAAGCAAATATTGAAAAATGTAATTATAAGCATTGTGTCTTTATTTTAAAATAGTGTTTTTAATTATATAATGTGTCACAAAGTTTATTATAAAGTTTTCGTACATATAGAATGAACAATCTATAGGAAAGAACATATCATCCTTGAAGAAACATCTTCACTCCAGGCTAAAAGAGAAGTGACTAAACAAGTGAAAGACACAAGCTCAGAAAGAAACATCTTCACTCCAAAGAAGAAGAGAAGTGGCTAAAAAAGTGAAAGATACAAGCTCAGAAAGAAGCTTCTACACTCCAGGGTAGAAGAGAAGTGACTAAACAACTGAAAAAAAACAAAAAAAGAAACATCTACACTCCAGGGTAGAAGAGAAGTGACTAAACAAGTGAAAGAAGCTCAGAAAGAAACATCTACACTCCAGGTAGAAAAGAGGTGACTTAACAAGTGAAATACACCAGCTCAGAAATAAAGTTTACAATATAACTAGATGTGGACTGAATTGGATCCCATATGGAAAGAAGGACAAGAGAATACTCCTTTAACCCACAATTTATGAAATAAATGTGAGCGAAAGAATTAGTTTACCAAATAATAGTAACAGTACAGCAATACCTAAACTTCTGTCCACTTGACTTACATCTACTTGACTTATGTCAACTTAATATAATTTCACTTTACTTACATCCACTTGACGTGTCCACTTGACTTATATCCACTTGACAAGTGTCCACTTGACTTACATCCACTTGATAAATGTCCACTTGACTTACATCCACTTGACAAATGTCCACTTGACTTACATCTACTTGACATGTCAACTTCACTTTCATCCAGTTGACTTATATCAACTTAACTTACATCCACTTAACGTGTCCAATTGACTTACATCCACTTGACATATGTCAACTTGACTTACATCCACTTGACTTTTGTCCAATTGACTTACATCCACTTAACAAACATTCACTTGACTTACATCCACTTGATATATGTCTACTTGACTTACGTCCACTTGACTTACGTTCAATTGCTCCTGCATTCGATTTCAGTTGCAACCCCTTCTTGAGTTGCGTCCACGTGCATTCTGCAAACATCCAACATCTTATTCCGATTGTATCAGCCAAAAGGCGGGCACATCGACTTACATTGCACACCATAATTTTGTTTCAGTCCTTCAATAGTTCTTGTTCTGGAGCAAAGAGTAATCAGGGTCAGGTGAAACATGCTGATCAAGACCTCCGCCTTCTGTCCTTGTTCATGCTCCTGGAAACAGGCTGTGTAACAACAGTCTGGTCAGCGAGGTAGGGATCAGCACTGTAATCCCCATAGTGGTGAGCTTACCGAGGAGCCTCATATTGCACTAAAATAAGTAGGACCAAGGTCCACTTTCCCAAGTTCTCCTCAGGATGTAAGAGAAGACACTGTAACCCACTACCAAAGACAACTCATCAAGAGTTAACTCTAACAGTGCAGGTAGCTTTCAACAACAACAACTACAACAAAGAAGTAATTGAATGTGCTTTGTTTTTTAAAAATTGTCTGCATTGAATCTTATATTTGTGATAATTGTGTTTGTACAAATATTATTTACATGTTATTTGACCACCTAAATACATTGGAACTGAGTGGTACCTGCGATGAAAAGAAAAGTACCACTGTCACCTTCTAAGCATGTTATAATCATTGCCCTTATAATGAGCCACTGCAGAAACTCGGATATAGCCTTCCTATAAAGCTGCTATTAAAACATGTGCTTAACATTTAGGCGAAAAGGTGAATTAATACAATGGATTTGTAAGCTAGATAAAGGCTATGCTTAGAATTTTGTCAATTTTAATTGAGATCAGAGCTCTGGTCACTAAATGTATGTAAGAGCAAGGTATTGTCATAGTAGTAGCCGGGACGATAACTGGTCAATGTTGAAATTGAATTGCAGTACCCTCAGAAGAGACCCAGATACAGTCACCAGAACTGTTAAAATGTGGACCTAAGAAGCAGAGAGGTCAACTTAAAACAACTTGACTGAGACCATTAACGTCAACATAAAATCATGAACAGCTGGGCAGTGTATGAAGGATGTTCCCAGACTAATCAGAGGGGAGGAGGTCTTTTTGCTGCCAGCAGACATGATGATCACTGGCTGCTTTGGCAGTCATCATCCAAGAGCCCAAGAAGAAGAAGATGAGTGGCTGGCAACCTCATCATGAAAACAAAATCTTACAGACACTATCAATGCCAGAGCACATAAGTACCTTTGACGCATGCATATTGTCTAGGCAGTTTAAAATCACGATCTCTGAATACATACTTAGAGTGGCCATTAAAGATGGCCCTCTCAAAAGTAGCCTATACCAGAACACTTAGCTGGGTTCTTTAAGTGGTGGGCTTAGTCTTAGCATTAGTCCACCTGTGCAGGTCCCAGCTCTGATGTGAGCTAGATGTAGCCATGAAGAGGATTTCCTGCTACGAGGGCTAGGCTCGAGCAGCTTATTACTCCGCTGCAATGAGACATTTGCCGCGGAGGGGGGTTAACCGATGTGCTTTTTTCGTCTTAATAGATTTAAACACTAGAGCAGGGGTTAGTGAGCTAGTGGTTAAGTGACACAGCTTACAATCCAAAGAGGCTGGCTTCGCTCTCCATCACAGCACCGGCCATTACCCCGGGGATGCAAACCCTTAGAAAATGGAGAAGGAAGCAGATCCTTACATAAAATGCACGCTGAAGTCAGATGCATTGGGCAGACAGGCGCAAAATAAAAACATAGTGCAAAGAACACCGCCTTGGGGAATTGAGAAACACGAGAAAAGTAGGCCTGCAACCTGTTAGTTGTCATCTATGCTGCTCTTAACAAACCACCTAACCATGGCCGGTGTTATGCTATATCACACAGTTAGTTGCCTCATACGATATGCTCTCTGTGGGGCAGTGGTGTTATTCTTATCCTTGTTATACACAAAGATCCCTGCAGACCACTCGGAATTGCGGGCTTAGTTAAGTTTATTTATATAGGTCATCATGATTTGGATCTGTTTAGTGATTGTTGCCAGCTTCAGCATAAGATGACTGTACTAGATGCCAAATAGATGATTGGCCAGTATTTGTTGAAGACCAATGCTGCACTGGTAGCAGACAGTGTTTTATTTGATTGTTTGGTGGATCATCTTTGTTGTCATGTTTGTTAAGTGGTTTGTTTTGAATGCCTGGTTAGGTACCCACCCACTTCTTCTAATTCTAATGTTCTTGAGCCCTGTAATATAAATACATCAGCCTCATCAAGGCTCATTCCAGACTAACTGCCACTGGGTCAATATGGTAAATACACCAAAATATCACTGAACAGACACAGTTTGTGGTTGAATGAAGTGTGCTTTGCCAAAAGGTGACATAAACCCTAATAACCAACAAAAAATAACCTACTTTGATTGATTATTTTACCTTCCTGCTACAAATGAAGCATTAGGTCACCACAACAGCTGGAACCTTTACACCAAGCCTAGATTTTAAACTGCGAAAAAAGTAAAATGGTGGCGCCTTAGTGGCTGCGCTCTTGACTCTCCGGTATTTGTGTCGAGTTTTCCGATGTTTGGTGGTTCCTGTCTGGATTATTTTTCACAATTCCTTCACCAGATGGTATCAGGGACTTTATTCTGTGGATTTGATGTGCTTTCAATCGGTTATCCTATTTGTTATGCTGCATGTCTTTACATTTCATGTCTGGCTCAAGCCGTGGGAAAACAGTCCATGACAAAGTTCAACGTTCTGCTTAACTACACACCAGAATTCAGTCCAGTTTATCACTACTCAAGGACATTTCTGCTCGGACTGAAGTAAACTGCCTTATGCCCACCCCTCCCTCCACCGGAGGTTACACGATACCTCTCCTAACCTCGTATTCTCAGCCATGCAAAGTTCACGCTGACCAACAAGTGGACACAGTCAGAAGCCTCGTCAACGGACATGTGGAAACAGGGAGTTTGACACGAACAGACACAGAAAGCTTGACAAAAACATTGGTCTAATACACTCCTCATGGTCCTAATTCCAAGGCTGCGGAGTACACAGCTCCACCTGGGGGAGTCTGTAGGGATTTCAGTCGACACGCTACGCATGGACATAGCCTCAGCAGTTGGACATGGTAGTGGTCAATCGACACAACAGGCGGGCCTTTAACGCCTACGCGAACATTATTACTATATCCAAGCATGTGCAGCAGTAGTCACCTGATTTCCCCTTTTTAACATGCTTGGAAGGTTACAGTAGTCCCATTCTTCTTTTGTCGTGGTCCTGAAATGATGTTTTGTTGTGTTGTCTCATAGTTTACTGCAAGACTGATATCTGCCACTTCAGGCCGGTCACATTTGGTGTTGGCTGTTAGTGCAGTGGTTAGTGCACTGGCTTCCTAGTCAGGCGATCATGGTTCAATCCCCAGTTAGTGTGGGATTTTTTTTTCTGATCGCAAATCGGCTGGGAAGTAAAGGTGGCCGGCATAACCTTGGGCCTAACACCATATTTCCTATGTGCCGTATGGCGTGACGGGATCTTTACTTTAACTTTTACATCATTATGTGGGCTGGGTTTCCGTTCCCTTTTATATCCTTATTCTCTCATCCAGGCTGCAGTCTGTTTTGAGGACTGTCACTTGTAGGCAGAATGGGGGTCTTGGTCAGCTCTGACTCTGATACAAGCATTCAGCTATGAGTCGCTGACAGCTGTCAGCTCATTCACTACTGTGTCTTCAACTGCTATTCTATCCCTTCACAAAATTGGTTTCCAGTGCAAACAAACAAGGACCGCTGTTTCCTTCTTAACATGTGTAAGAGGTGAATAAAGAGAGTTGTGCATGGGGCTGGCAACCTCATTATATAAAAACCATTTTTATGAAACCACACTGCAAATGATTGATACCAGGCTTTTCTAAAGGGTTAGGGAAGTTGAATGCAGTGTTGGACCTATACTTCAACAAATTGAGCAGCGGGAAAATTATTATTCTATCCCAGCATATCATTTGGATCTAGTTTAAAATTAATGCCTTAAATTATTATCATTACAGTTAACCAAAGAAGCCGGTACCCAATACAACAACACCAGCCTTCCTGGTGAGCTGCCATCCCTTGAAGACCTGCTCATCTACTATGAATCTCAAGGTCGGTTGTACAGGTGTCAGCACTGCCGAATCAGCTTCGAGGAGCGAGGCCTATACTTCCTGCACAAGTCGCTGCATGGAGAGATGAGTCCTTGGCAATGCAGCATTTGCCTCAAGTTTTGTGCTGACAGAAATGATTTTCATTTACACTTTGTCAACCAGCAGCACCGGCCTGAACATGTCATGCACTGAGTCATCTATTTTGTTGGGGTCACAAACTGAGTTTTCTTCTTTGAGGTCATGCCCTGAGTCTTACCTTTGAGGTAATGCACTGAGTCTTACCTTTGAGGTAATGCACTGAGTCTTACCTTTGAAGTAATGCACTGAGTCTTACCTATGAGGTAATGCCCTGAGTCTTACCTATGAGGTAATGCACTGAGTCTTACCTTTGAGGTAATGCACTGAGTCTTACCTTTGAGGTAATGCACTGAGTTCTACCTATGAGGTAATGCACTGAGTCTTACCTTTGAGGTAATGCACTGAGTCTTACCTTTGAGGTAATGCACTGAGTCTTACCTTTGAGGTAATGCACTGAGTCTTACCTTTGAGGTAATGCACTGAGTCTTACCTTTGAGGTAATGCACTGAGTCTTACCTTTGAGGTAATGCACTGAGTCTTACCTTTGAGGTCATGCACTGAGTTTTACCTATGAGGTAATGCACTGAGACTTACCTTTGAGGTAATGCCCTGAGTCTTACCTATGAGGTAATGCACTGAGACTTACCTTTGAGGTCATGCCCTGAGTCTTACCTATGAGGTAATACACTGAGACTTACCTTTGAGGTAATGCACTGAGTCTTACCTTTGAGGTCATGCACTGAGTTCTACCTATGAGGTAATGCACTGAGACTTACCTATGAGGTAATGCACTGAGACTTACCTTTGAGGTAATGCACTGAGTCTTACCTTTGAGGTAAGGCACTGAGCCTTCTTATTCATTGTTGTCATGCACTGAATCTTCTTATTCATTGAGATCATGCACTCAATCTTTTTATTCTTGAGGTCATGCACTCAATCTTCTTATTCATCTTGGAGGTCATGCACTCAATCTTCTTATTCATTGAGGTCATGCACTGATTCTTCTTATTCATTGAGGTCATGCACTGATTCTTCTTATTCATTGAGGTCATGCACTGAATCTTCTTTTTCCTCATCTTTGAAATCCTGCATTGTCTTCTTTTGACTTCATGTTATCAGATAAATTGGTGTAAGATGTAATGGTTGTCCCAAATTACATACTGACCTTTGGGATGAAGTGTTTGAGTCTTCATTGTACAAATTCTCAGCATTTTATCATTTGGGATAACCAGTTTCCTTTGTCTGCCTTGCCTTTCCTGACAGTCAATAACCTATTTATACAGCTGGGTAAACTAGGTGATAAACTTTTTTGAACTGATACTCTAACAGTCTCCCAGTCTTGTACTGGATACAGGGTAAAGCTGTGATGTGGCTGTGAATATGAGATTAAATAGAGTGGGTGAAGATGGATAGTACACACCATCAGAAAGAACCTTACAATATAACTGGAATTGTTGGATTAGAACCCACACGGAAAAAGAAATTGAGATCTAAAGCACTTGGTGAAGACCAGTAGAGGAATAAATTAAGTATGCAAGATAACCAAACTTCAGTGAGGACAATCCCACTGTGGTGTGCTGGGAGACGAGAAGGGAGATGGGCTTGCAAAAAAGGGGAAAGAGATTGTGAGCAAGAAGACATTGATATCATATATTTTGAGAAAAAGAAAGCTATCAGAAGAGAACTGAACCAACTCATTGATGACTACCACAACCTTGATCAGCTGGAATAGATTCCCATTCTTTGTCTGAGGACAGGGCACAACTGAATGAACAAACAAATGTACAAGTTTTGACTGTCTGCTTCCCCACTGTGCACATGTGGAATAAACGAGCGAACAGTTGAGCATGTATTACAGGACTGTCCCCTGTATGGCCAGTTAAGGAAGATATTCTGACTCAACAGTTTGACACTAAACTCAAAACTGTGCGGAGGTAAAGAAAAGTTCCAAACAATGGTTGAGTTCATCACGGGTGCTCACTTGTCGGTGCAAGCATCAAAGATGTGATCACAAAAAGCAGAAGAATCTGCTTCTCCTTGGATCAGGGGCTCATGACTAAGTGATCACTGACCACCATGCCTGATGTCCTTCATGACAGCAACAAACTCCCTCCACTTTGCAGGATATGTGGCCATCTTTTATACTCTGCTGCAGCACTAGTTCATAGTTTTGAATTTGGCTATATAGTTCTTCACCAAGCTGTTTTAGTGATCTCTTTCACCTTTCTTCTGGGGGTTCATACACAACATAGCAGTTCCGTTCTTATGATTGTAATAGGATCTCTTCTGAGGATATGTCTGATCCAGTTCCAACATTGACCAGCTTTGATGGTGTACATATCTATTTGTTGGTATTTCCTAATGACCCTTATTAATTTTTTATTTCCTACCTATAACACCATAGAGCTGAGCTTCAGAGCAAGATGAAGATCAAGTAAATGATAGACTGAGAGTGTTAAAGAAACACTAAAGAAGCACAGATAGAAAATTTGGCCTTTTCAATGGTTTGACATTGTGGGGATGGGATATCTTTCTTCATATCCCAGCTTGTTGTTATTGTTTTTTAGTGCCCACAATGAGTATGTTTACTCTTTTGTGTGCCCTGAAAAGGGTGTTAATTGGTGGGTTGTAGTAGCTTTTCCGACACCCTAAGTGTGCTGATAAAGGTGGACCCGGTGTCCTCCAGGCTGTTGTGCTGTGCTTGGCTTCATCTGCATGATGCTAACTACTGCGAGGATCACATCGATCCACGTTTGTTTCATCAGCCATAATGCCTTGAAAACAGTCTGTTTCCAGGGAACGCTGCATGGAATAGAGATTGTGGTCTTGATCAGTATATTGTGCCTGACCATGATGCAATATCCTGGTCAGTATGTTGTGCCTGACCATGATGCAATATCCTGGTCAGTATATTGTGCCTGACCATGATGCAATATCCTGGTCAGTATGTTGTGCCTGACCATGATGCAATATCCTGGTCAGTATGTTGTGCCTGACCATGATGCAATATCCTGGTCAGTATGTTGTGCCTGACCATGATGCAATATCCTGGTCAGTATGTTGTGCCTGACCGGATTAGTGTCCCAGTTTCCCAACTCTCCTACCCCAGGAAGAAGCCAGAATGGCACTAAACAACTGAGGGGGTGCATTATAAATGCTCGAAGATACCGTTGTCATGATACGGCTCGCTGTAGTCATTCCCCACCTCCAATTGTCTACAGATTAGGTAGGGTTCTCCGAGACTCTAGACCTGTGACCAAAAATTCAAGATAAATGGATCACTTCCTGGTCCACTGTGCCTTTACAACTTACTCTGATTGTCAGGGTGTGACGAATGAATATAAAATAACAACAGCCACAAGAAAAAGATTACACCACTATGTAGCGACTAATAACATATTTTGACAGACGAGGTAATATGTTTTTTTGTAACATCTGTGGACTAACGAGATAGTACATTTTGTTAAAATTATCTGGACAGACGAAATAGTACATTTTATTGTATTATTTGAGACAGTACATTTTGTTCAAAATTCATGGACAGACAAGATGAAAATTGTATTTCAATATTAGTAAACAGATTAAATAACTTTTATTTCAATATTAGGGGACAGATAGGATGATAAATGGTATTTTAACATTAGTGGACAGATAGGATGATAAATGTTATTTTAACATTAGTGGACAGATAAGATGATAAATGGTATTTTAACATTAGTGGACAGATACAATGATAAATGTTATTTTAACATTAGTGGACATATAGGATGATAAATGGTATTTTAATATTAGTGGACAGATAAGATAATAAATAGTATTTTAACATTAGTGGACATAAGATGATAAATGGTATTTTAACATTAGTGGACATAAGATGATAAATGGTATTTTAACATTAGTGGACAGATAGTATGATAAATTTTATTTCAACATTAGTGGAGAGTTGAGAAGATGAATTTTTATTTCCCAAGTGCATAATGTAGTTAAACTTACTGTACGTGGAGCCATAAGTGTTATATTTTGTGCAATTCTATTGATGTTGTCAATTGGACATGTTTATAAGACCATCATCTCTGTAAAATCCTATTGAAACTCCATAATATACCAAGTTTTACAGTATATTTTGCAGCAGTTTTACTGCTGTTTGTTGTGTATTGTTTACAGCTGGTAATTATTTACATTGTCACTGGATTCCTGTTGTGTTCAGTTTTTTGCCAATGTCATGTCATGTCATACAGTAGAAACACATCTTTTGTGAGGGTCCTTTCGTTTTGTGATTTGCTAGTTTTTGTTGTTGAGTTTATCATACTTTGTAGTACATTACACAGTTGGACTGTACAACCTATCAAAAAATAATTCATATACCGTAAACTGCTTGCCTGGAGTACCAAAGAATACATGCACACCATCATAACCAGTCTACACTGGAATTAAGTTGGCCATATCTTAAGAAGAGAACCTGACACCGTCACCAGAACCACCAAGTTATGGACCCCAGAGGGAAGACAAAAGACAAGTCGACTTAAGACAAACTTGGCATGGAAATGTAGACACTGAGATTGAAATCATGAATCAGAGCTAGAGCACTATACAAAATAAGACTGCAGACCACATAAAGTAGAGGGGGAATTTATTGCTGCCCTTAAAGAAACCACCAGGCATGATGGTCACTGACTCCTTTACCAGTCACTGACCAAGTATCTAAGAAGAGACAAAGTTTGACTGTGATATCTACAGCTTTCAGTCCAACATATCCGCTTTTAACAAACAATTTATTTGGGTTAACTCTTTGACTGTTTTCAGCCTACCTGGAAGACAGCAGCTGGTTTAATGTTAAGAGTTTTTCTTTTTATAGACGAATTAAGATTCAACGGATTATGAGCTACATTTACTGGGACCATACATATTGTAGAGCGCCTAACACTTGCACCTCCTCCTGCTAATAGGTTTCATTCCCAAAGTGAGAAGGTCAGGGCTTGATTGTTGCTGCCAGAGACTATATGTTGCTCATGCTTTGGGAGTGTGAAGCTAGAAATTAGATATCATTCTTGGTTCAACTTTTAGCTTTGACAGCATCTTCTTTTCCAGAGCCACTGAGAAAGGGAGTTGCTCACCCTACATTACCATACCATACCATGCAAATGTTTCTAAAGCAAGGTCGAGTGTTGGAGGGTCCACCTACTTCAACTCCAAGGAATGCATAAACCAATAATGTCACGATCATATGACAAGACTGGGTACGTGGGTGCTTCAAATGGAAACCTGACAGTTTTGTTCTTAACAATGTTTTTCAGAAAAGTGGCACACAACTGTGCGGTAACATTTTCCTACATATGGTAGTCTTTGTTGCATTCAGCGCAAGTTCCTCCAGAGCCTACAAAGTCAGTGGATTTTTCTAGAACAAAAGTCTTGAATGAATTTGTAGTTACTCATGTACCATGTCATCATTTCAATTATAGAGTCAGCTGACATCGTATCCGCCTTGCAGACACTTATGGAACTGGAACACATCATGGATGATGTGGTATGCTGAACCTTGACTAATTTCGAGAAGTGTGGCAATTTAATTTACAGTCACTCGGTGATGTTTCATCACTATTCGTTCAACTGCTGCCTTCAACTTATTACTCTGTGTGCCTGACCTGGTCAAGAACAGTCAGTCACAGAACTCACACCATTTCTGAATTTCCTATTCCACTCGTACACTTGCTGAAGTGACATTCATGCATCATCATACTGAACCTTCATTCACTGATGAATTTCCATAGGTTTCACCCCATCAATGCTCAAAATATATATAATAGAACACTGCTCCTCTTTGGTGCTTGTCACTAGTGGGGTGGCCATTTTTAAACATCTACTATGACATCATGTGGCTTGTCTGCACCATGGCAAATGGCACAATGTCTTAAATTTATGTCACAATTTTTAGGTTTTCATTTGAAGCCACCTCACATTTTAAAATCTCATTATTGGGAAAGTAACATAAAATCTGATATCTTCCAACTTTTTGTTGCTATATGAAAACTGAGAACTCAATCTCAGACATAACAGTTTGAGATGATGACCTAGGGCAGAATAACTTAGTTTTTTGGCTGACATTTTTTGTCAAAATTCTAACTTAATAAACAAATTATGAAAGATATTTGTTGATACGACCGCAGACCAGGGAATGAAGAGTAATCAGGGTCAGGTGAAACATTCTGTCCAAGATTCACCTCATGTCCTCATTGTGCTTCTGGAAATCAGCTGTGCCACAGTAGTCTGGCCAACAAGGTGGGGATGTACACTAATCCATGTAGGGGTGAGCTTACTGAGAAGTCTGATAATGCAGCACTACAGTCAGAAGGGCCATGGTCCACTTTCTCAAGTATGCTTTTGAATGAAAGAAGAGCCACTGTAAGCCACTACCAAAGACACATCAAGAATTAACTCAACTCAGCATGAGCATGGGCTGTACAATATATATAAGTGAGCCAAATATGGCCCTTGACTATAGTTAGACCACCCTGTTCTGTCTGAGATATTAATGCTCTTTAATTTTAATGATTTATGGTTATCTAAGTGAAGCATGGGGCCAGCATTACAGGGGACCATTTACAAGAAGCTTGTATCCTAGCAATTGTAGTGGTGGTTTGAATAGCAAAGCTTTTACATAAAAAGGTTGTCGGTCATATGCATAACTCTTTAGTTATTTAATCGCCTACTGCAACATGCTTAGAAGGTTAGGGGTCATATTCTTTTCAACCCAAGTACCACTGCGGTGTCTTAACTTCAATACAACAATGACATCCCTTGAGGTATCTATAGTGCTAGTAGTAGTAGTAGCCTCTTTCAGTCATGACTATAGGATGATATGACTTGGAGTGGGGAAAAAAATAATAACAACAAAATGTAAACTTAGCTTTTGTTGTCTTTCTCCTTTTTCATTACCAAATGTATGTTTCAGTAACAGAGCAAATAAGATTCCGAACAGTGCCGAGGCCAGAACACAGCCCAGCTTAACACCACTTAGAATTCAAAATGGTTGTGATATGCTACCATCAAATTGGACTGTTCCTGTCATGCTCTTATGGAATGATATTATTAGTCGCAGCAGTTTGTTTGGGGAGCCTATTTTGGAGAGGCCATCTCTACAAACCAAATTAAATGCCTTTGTCAGGTCAATGAAGGCAATATAAAAGGGCTGGTTCTGCTGACGAGACTTTTCCTGAAGTTGTCGAAGAGAGAAAATCATGTCGATCATTGGTCTTCCAGACCTGAATCCACACTGTGACTCCAGAAACACACGCTCAGCCAATTTCTGTAGTCTTAATAAGATAACTGTGGTGAAGACTTTGCCTACAACACTAAGCAGAAAGAGACAACTCGATAGCTTTTACAGTCACTTCTATCACCTTTGTTTTTGAATAATGTTACAATCTGTGCATTTCTCATATCTTGAGGTATTGTGACCTTTTTCCATCACTGACATAACATCATATACAGCAGCTGCAAAAGTGTATCTTTATAGCGATTGATCAAATAAGGTGGGATCCTGTCGCTGCCTAGTGCTTTTCCCCGAGCCAAGCTGTCAATAGCTTTATTCAGATCTTATATGGATGGTTTGATGTCAAAGTCCATACTAAGATAACTTTTGATAGCTTCAAGGACTGTGGGAATGACTATTAACACACGAGTAGAGCTCAGAATAGTGTTCGACCCATCTCTCCATCTGCTTTCCTTTATCTGTTATTTTCTCACCAGTAATGGATTTGAGTGGTGCTGTTTTCCTACTCACAGGACCAATAGCTTTCTTTATACCATCGTACATTTGTCTTATGTTCCCTGTTTGAGCTGTAGTCTAGATGTAGCTGTAGCCACTACTCATTTGCACACCGATGAGCTGTTTGTTGCACCTGGCTTCTGGTGGGCTTGAAGTTGTACAGAGTATCTGCATTTGGAAGCTGCTTGTATTTAATCAGAGCAGCGCGCTTCGCCTCAATCACGGGTGTCATATCCTTCACTTTCGCTTCAAACCAGTCATCTAATTTAACAGTTCTTTTTCCAAATATAACAAGTGCAGTGTTGTGTATGACATTTCAAAGATGCTGCCAGGTCTCTGTAACAGCTGTGTTATGATGTTGGATATTGAGAGCTTCCTGAAAGGCATTGTGAAATCTCTTGATCAGCACAGGGTCCGACACTCTACTTGTGTCGATGCGTGGCTTGCCTTTGCTTCTGGTGTGATGGAACTTCTTTGGCTGCAGTTTTATTTTACAGCGAACCAAAGAATGATCAGTATCACAGTCTGCACTATGGTAAGTGCACGTCAGGAGAAATACTTAAGGAGAGATCTTCTGACAAAATTAGATCCAGCTGATGCCAATGCTTTGATCGTGGGTGCATCCACGATATCTTATGTTTGGGTTTGGTCTGAAAATAGGAGTTGGTCACACACAGTTCATGGTAGGCACAGAGCTCTAGAAGCCACTGGCCATTTTCATTAATTTGTCCAACTCCAAACTTGCCAAGCCATGAAGGCCACGAGTCACGATCAACATCCACTCTAGCATTGAAATCATCTAGTAGAACAAGCTGTTCTTGACTATGGATGCTTTTAATGATCGCTAATAAATCATTATAGAACTCATCATTGACTTCAAGTATAGAGCACAAGGTAGGTGCATATACAATGAAAAGGGTGACGGACCTACTGTGGTATGGAGATGAAGCGTAAGCAGGCGTTCTTAACCACTCTCACCTGGTTCAACCATATGTAATAGAGACTTTTAAACTACAAAGCCTATGCTCTCTCTTTCGTTGGGGTCTTTTCCTTGCCAGTAGAATAAGTAGTCTTTCTCACTCATTGTCCCCGAGGCCGCTAACCGACTTTCTTGGAGTGCTACAATGTCCATGTCTAGTCTTTTCAGTTCGTAATTGATTATATGTGTCTTTCTGGCATCGTTGATATCATGCAGGTTATCAGATAGTCCAGTCAGCATGGTACGGACATTCCAACATTCCAGTTTAACTGTTGATGCACTTGTGTCGACACCGCAGGGTGAAACTGGAAGGGCTGTCCAGATCATAAGCTTAGGCATTCTTCTATGGAGAACAAGCTGTTGCATGTGCAGCATGTCCCCCGTCTCCACGTAACTAATTGATCCAGGGGACCAGCATTAACCGTTACAGTCTGGAATCAGCAGGAGTTGCCAGAATAGCGATGGAATCACCACTAGACTGCCTTTGGGACACCAGCTCCGGATTTTTTCTTAGGGTTTACTCCCAAAGCCTTTTGCGGTGAACAGGTATCCCACAAGACAGTGGGTGAACAGTTTTTACGATAAAAGTTATTTAGAAATTCAGCATTCATGTGAAAACAGTCAATTTACAGGTCGTGTGACCGGTTATTGATTATTTTATGACACTATAAGATGAATGATGATGTTTATAACACTTTCGTGGGTAAGTTTGGTAACTACTGTCACAAAAAACTATAACTATATATGTCTTTAATCCAAGTCGAAAGACCGAAGGTAAACACATCCACCATCTTGGTATCGTAATCGCTAGCCTTATGAGATATCTATATCAACCCAAGTACCACTCAGGTGTTCTAACTTCAATACAATAATGACATCTCTTGAGGTTGTTCCGGACTATTGTTGAAAAAGCTACTCGTTTTGAATTAACTCTTGATGATGTTACATTGGTAGCAGGTTACAGTGGTTCTATTCTTACATCCTGTATTGTACTTGTGAAGGTGGCTATAGTGCAATCTGAGGCTCCTCAGTAAACAAACCACTGTTGGGATTACAGTGTAGTACTCCACCTGGTTGGCCAGACCATTGTGATAGTCTGTTCCCAGGAACACGAATGGGGTCGTGAGGTGGCAGTCTTGGTCAGTATGTTTCACCTGACATTAGTCTTGGCTTCCATTTCTTGACTGTTACAATGATGAGATATCTTAGTTTTTATCATGAATGGGTTGTGAAGTATGTGTGTATCCTGTGAATAAGTTGGATCACACTGCCCTAAAATAAATGACAGGACACTCTCCTCACAGGAAAAACGACTTCAAATAGTCCATTTGTTAAAGTTGTTTATAAATTCATGTCATTTTAACATGTCTAAGTTATATTTACGGGAGATGTGACTCTACTGTATTTCTCATGTTTTATTTTGTGCATGAATATGAATGTAGCTGTTTATGTGTGAACTTAAAGGTCTCATTCAGAGATCATAATATATGAGGTGTCAACCACCAAATCTCTTCTTTGCTTTGTTTTTATAGACGCTCTCTTTGGTGATTGTTGTGGTATTTAAGATGTGATGTGCTAATACATGACTGAACCAGTTTAGATGTGATGTACTAATACTTGACTGAATCAGTTTAGATGTGATGGAGTAATACTTGACTGAATCAGTTTAGATGTGATGGGGTAATACTTCACAATCCTTGTAGCTGTGATAGGGTAATACTTAAGCAAACCATAGCTGACTACTTGCATCATTGTCAGTGAACAATAGCTGACTACTTGCATCATTGTCAGTGAACAATAGCTGACTACTTGCATCATTGTCAATGAACAATAGCTGACTACTTGCATCATTGTCAGTGAACAATAGCTGACTACTTGCATCATTGTCAATGAACAATAGCTGACTACTTGCATCATTGTCAATGAACAATAGCTGACTACTTGCATCATTGTCAGTGAACAATAGCTGACTACTTGCATCATTGTCAGTGAACAATAGCTGACTACTTGCATCAGGGTCAGTGAGCAATAGCTGACTGCTTGCATCATTGTCAGTGAGCAATCGCTGACTACTTGCATCAGGGTCAGTGAACAATAGCTGACTGCTTGCATCAGGGTCAGTGAACAATAGCTGACTGCTTGCATCATTGTCAGGGAACAGAAGCTGACTACTTGCATCATTGTCAGTGAACAATAGCTGACCAAGACCTTACTCCGCCTCGATGTGACGTCCCTGGAAACAGGCTGCACTAGTCTAGTCTGGCTAAGAGAAGAGGGATCACAGAGAAGATTAAACCCAGTCCCAAAAATGTCTTTCAGAAGCCAGATGTGTTGGGTTGAAAGGTGCAGATATCACGGCCTGGGTGTAAGCTACTACACGTCCTTTTCAGGACGAATGCTAAAGAAGGAAGATGTTGCAGAAGAAGAAGAATACATGTCAAAACAGATGGTGCGATTGTTTGGTCATCCTATGAAAATGCTCACTGACCGGGAACAAGTTGGCGACCTAAAACGCCATCCATCTGACCCAGTAGACTTATGCCCCAGCCGATACCTACCAGGGTACTGTTGGACTGATAACTTACTAACCAACTAAATGTGTTCGACCAGGAATTGAATTAAATCTAGGTAACAACCAAAAGACCTTCATCAGCGACAATGCACAGGGAAGCAGGAACAAATTATGAGACGTAGCGATGAACAAAGAGGTGTTTGCTGTGACCGCTCGTCTTCATAATAAACTCTTCATCTGGTAGACTGTCAATTGTTAGACTCTCACTCTGGAGTAGGCTGTCAATCTGGAGTACACTGTCAATCGTTAGACTCTCTATCTGAAGTATACTGTCAATCTAGAGTAGACTCAATCTGATGTAGACTGTCAATCTGGAGTAGACTCATTCTGGAGTAGACTCAATCTGGAGTAGACTGTCAATCTGGAGTAGACTCAATCTGATGTAGACTGTCAATCTGGAGTAGACTCAATCTGGAGTAGACTCAATCTGATGTAGACTGTCAATCTGGAGTAGACTCAATCTGGAGTAGACTCAATCTGATGTAGACTGTCAATCTGGAGTAGACTCAATCTAGAGTAGACTCAATCTAGAGTAGACTCAATCTGGAGTAGACTTAATCTGGAATAGACTGTCAATCTGGAGTAGACTTTAAATCTGGAGTAGACTCAATCTGGAGTAGACTGTCAATCTGGAGTAGACTCAATCTGATGTAGACTGTCAATCTGGAGTAGACTCAATCTGGAGTAGACTCAATCTGATGTAGACTGTCAATCTGGAGTAGACTCAATCTAGAGTAGACTCAATCTAGAGTAGACTCAATCTGGAGTAGACTCAATCTGGAATAGACTGTCAATCTGGAGTAAACTTTAAATCTGGAGTAGACTCAATCTGGAGTCCACTCAATCTGATGTAGACTGTCAATCTGGAGTAGACTCAATCTGGAGTAGACTGTCAATCTGGAGTAGACTCAATCTGGAGTAGACTCTCAATAGGGGGGAATGTTGATCTGGTAGAATGTTGATCTGGTAGACTACCGGTGTATTAGACTGTCAGTTGCAGCCATATCATTTTGCAGGTGTTGATTTTGCAATCTCGTGCTCTGAACATGGCCTATGTTTAGCTCTAATAAGCCAGGGTTGGTAGGAAGATGGTGTGAATCAGTTGCTGCTTTGTTGCTAAACTAATGTCGGAATGGTTGAGTGGTGGCGCAAGTTAAAATGGCACCCCTTTTGCCCTCTGGCATCTTCCGAGAAACTGCGGTCCAGGTACTTGACCTCCTGTACCTGCTGCAGAGCCACCCCTGCTGTTTGCCAACCCTCATAGCTGTAGTCTTAGATGTATCGATACACATACCATGCTTACCAAGTGATTGTTGAGTTTCTGTTCGTCTGAATTTGTGAGGCAGTGGTCATCTATGAAAACCAGTTCATGTATGGAACTGGCTATTACACCGTCTTCCAGGCAAAGAATCGAATCCTTCGAGTCAAAATGCTACAGAAAGATCCTCAGAATACCCTGGACAGAGAAAAAGACAAATATAGGCATTCGGCAAGAGTTGAGCAAAGAGAACTGATTTATCAATTCCATTTTGGCCAGAAAATGTAAATACTTTGGTAACATCAAGAGACACAATGGTCTTGGGAGAACAGTGTTGGAAGATATGGTGCCAGGTAAAAGAGGAAGGGGTAGACCAAGAAGACGATGGCACAAAAATATCCAGAAATGCCTGGATATGACTCTGGCGGAGGCTGGAGTTTTGACAAGGGAATGAGATTCTTTCAGACAGTGATGGGAACGATGTTCTATAAAGGATCATTCTACATAATGATTGATGTATGGAGTTATGATCTAGATAATATGTCTTAGCCTGATATTCCTATGAAACAACTGTGACATATAAATGGTAATAATCAATGAGAACAACACTCATTCCTGACGCTCCTATTGGTCATTGGAAAAGCCTATGTGGCACCGTACTACGTACACACTGCACTTTCCATTCCTAAATATAGAGATCTCACTTAATCAGTAATTGGTCCTGTATTCCGTACTGCTCCATTACCGTACAGGATTTATGCATGTCAACCCTGTCGAAAATTTCTCTTGGTCGATAAATGCTAAGTTGAGATGCTCACAGTATATCCATATTTTCACACACAGCTACTTCAGTGTAAATCGAATCTTAGCCATAATTGTCTGTGTTATATCCGTTATATTGTCTGCCAGTACCACCACAGCTTCGCCTCATTGTTATATAATTGTCACAGATGAGCCAATCAGATCATCAAGATGTCCTGACAGATTCTATTGAATTTCTATTGATCTTGACTGGATGGTGTCTTCTAATGAATGCATGACGTCAGTCGGGTCTTATCCACAACGATGTCAGCATCATTCTGCTTCAGGATCAAGATGATGAGCAGCGCATGAGCTGCAGGGGTCAGCGACCCATAGCTGACTGCTAGCGTCAGGGCCAGCGAACCAGAGCTGAGCAGCGCATGAGCTGCAGGGGTCAGCGACCCATAGCTGACTGCTAGCGTCAGGGCCAGCGAACCATAGCTAAGCAGCGCATGAGCTGCAGGGGTCAGCGACCCATAGCTGACTGCTAGCGTCAGGGTCAGCGAACCATAGCTAAGCAGCGCATGAGCTGCAGGGGTCAGCGACCCACAGCTGACTGCTAGCGTCAGGGTCAGCGAACCAGAGCTAAGCAGCGCATGAGCTGCAGGGGACAGCGACCCATAGCTGACTGCTAGCGTCAGGGCCAGCGAACCATAGCTGAGCAGCGCATGAGCTGCAGGGGTCAGCGACCCATAGCTGAATGATAGCGTCAGGGATAGCGAACCAGAGCTGAGCAACACATGAGCTGCAGTGGTCAGTGACCCATAGCTGACTGCTAGCGTCATGGCCAGCGAACCAGAGCTGCCAAGACCCTTCTACACCTCCACGCGGTGATCATGGAAAACAGGCTGCAGTAGGGCAGACTTACTAAGGAGAAGGGATCGAAGAGGGAATGCTAACCCGGTACTCAAAAAGTGCTTGCTGAAGTCGGATGTGTTGGACCGAAAGGTACAAATATCGCAGTCAAGCTGTAAACTATGACACAACGCATTCCGTTATCTGGACTACATTCTGCTACTTAAGCCCTTTCAGAGTTTGGTTGCGGGAGATTGAGAATGAACCAAGCCAAGCCAAGCCATTTCTGCTTCAGAACTTCTATTATCTTGACGCACTTTACCAGCGAGTAGACCAACAACAATGGTGTCACCATGCCCCTAATGAATATAGAAATAAAGATGGATGATATCAACATTTGTTGTACAAAATAAATAAATAGTTACGGCGTTTATTCTCATCGATGGAGTTCATCAGGGAGGGGAAACGAGGAATATTACGAGTAAGAAAGGTGGCTATTCTCCGAAGTTGCTTATTTCACTCCTAACAAACCTATCGTAACAGGCCGAAACTTGAACCCACGTCCTCTTGATTAGGATACCGATTTCAAACCTCACGGCCACCCGCTCGCGATATTTGCTGCACGATATGCTTTTTAAGAACGTTGACGTTTATTGCCGTAATTAGGTGTGGTATCTCGGAAATGACAGCAGACGTTAGTGACTTTCGCTGGACGCACAATTTTTGAAACTTTTCAAATTTCAGATCGACCACCATTTTTCTGTAATGTCTCTCGCTTTATGTTATAATTAACTAGAACACAACTATCACTACAGTGTTTAGTCACTTTATTAGCACCCCCCCCCCCCCCCCCCGTGCCGGATTAAGCCTAGACAGACCTCTGTGGTAAACATACTGTGAGGCCCCAGTAATATTCTCAACATAAATAAAGAACGAACCCATGGACATATATTTATTTATCTTTGAAAGTCCCCTTTCGACTAAATGGGCTGTAGCTCGCAACGCTCATGCCTTAATCTGACACTATGTCCACCATCATCATGTAGCATGTCCTTTGTAGAACGTCGCTCCCATCACAGTCTGTCTGAAAGAAACTCGTTCCCTTGCCAAAATACCAGCCTCCGCCACATTCATACTCAGGCATTCCTGTATATCTTGGTGTCATCGTCTTCTTGGTCTACCCCTTCCTCTTTTGCCTGGCACCATACCTTCCATCACCGTTCTCTCAAGACCGTTGTGTCTCTTGATGTGACCAAAGTATTTGCATTTTCTAGCCAAAATGGAATTGATAAACCAGTTCTCCTCTATGCTCAACTCTTGCCGAATGTCTACATTTGTTCTTTTCTCTGTCCAGGGTATTCTGAGGATCTTTCTGTAACATTTTGACTCGAAGGATTCGATTCTTTGTCTATAAGTTTTGGTAATCGTCCATGCTTCACAGCCATAAGCTGCCACAGGAAAAACACAGGCTCTCAAGACTTTTACTTTTATCGTTTTGTTGGTGCCCTGCCATAATTTCTTCAAACTGTTCAGTCTCTGCATTGCCATAGCTAGTCTTCTTCTGATTTCTTTCGAGCAGTCACCATTTTTGTCAATTCTGGAGCCCAGATATTCAAAATGTGTGACCTGATCTATTTCCTCATCACCCACTGTAAATTTATGCTGACATTGTGTTTTATCGGTGGTCATTATCTTTCTTTTTGTTTATGTTTATGAACAGATTTTGATCTTTACTATGTCCATTAACGACTGAAAGTAGCTGCTCTAGCTCTTCTGCACTTCTTGATAGTATCACTGTGTCATCTGCGTATCGTAACTCTGGAATCTCGTACCCCCCAATCGTAAATGGGTCGAAGCTTTCAATGTTCACATCTTCTCGAACATTTCTCATTATACATTCCGCATATATGTTGTACAGATAAGGTGAGAGGATACATCTTTGTCGGACTCCCTTTTGTACTGCAAACCAATCTGATGTTTGCCCAGATACTCGGACATCGGCTTTTTTATCTTGGTTTGTTTCAATGATATGGACTATATGCGAAGGAAACCCCATTTCCTTCATGATTCTCCACATATTTTGATGTTTTACCGTGTCGAAGGCCTTAGTGTAATCAATGAAACATGTGAACAGGTCTACATTAAATTCTCTACATTTTTCATAGATATTCCTTAAATTGAATATGTGGTCCCGGGTCCCTCTGTCTTTGCTAAAACCTGCCTGGACTACGTGAATTTCAGATTCAAACCTTTTCTCTATCCTTCTTAATAGGATTCGCAAGAGTATCTTGCTAGCGTTCCTGATCAGCACGATAGTTCGGTAGTTCGTGCACAGCTTCAGGTTGCCTTTTTGGAGGAGGGGAATATAAATTGATTTCTTCCATACTTCTGGCCAATCTGCACTGTGCCATATCTGTTTACACAGCTTGTGATAGACTCGAGCACATGCCTCTCCTCCTGCTTGTATTAGCTCTGCTGGGATATCATCGCATCCTGGGGACTTTCCCTTTTTCAGACTTTTAATTGCAGAGCGTACTTCTTCCAATGTTGGTTCAGGTTCTTTCTCATCCTTTGGTAGGATTGTAACTGAGCGCTTTGTGCTATCTCGATACATGGTTCCGCAGTACTCTCTCCATCTATTCAGAATGTCTTTGGTTTCTATTAATGTGTTATCCTCTTTGTCATTGATGACATGTGGAACCGGACGGAATTCCCTTGTCAGTGTTCTTATTGCTTTGAATGCATCTCTTTCTCTGCCTTGTTGTTGTAGGTTTTCTATATCCTTACACGTTTCTACTATTTATCTTCTTTTATCTTTTCTTATTTCTCTTCTAACTTTTCTTGCGCAGTTTTTATATACTGTGTTGGTCCCCTTACTTCCCATTTATTTTAATTGTTGCCTTTCTGCAATGAGTTTCTTTGTTTCCTCTGTTATATAGCTCTGTGTCTTGTGCAATATCTTTGGAATCATTTCTTTTGCTGTCGAGATCAAAATACTCCTCAGATGTCATCTCTTCCTGTACAGCAAGCAACGCCTATGTTTTCTACTTTGATGTTGAATTCAGTAGGTATTGCTGATACATCGAAGCGTATTGGCTGGCAACCTTTGTTGATCATAGGTAGTCTTGTTTGAAAAACTGCAAACAGTAATTCATGGTCCGTATCGCAGTCTGCTCCTGGCAGCGTTTTTGTCGCCAACACATTTGATCTCCATCTTTGTTGCACTAGGATGTAGTCTATCCACCAGGATAGTTTATTTGGTGCCTGAGAATGTAGCCCGCTTGTCCCTGAAGTCGACACGTGATGTAAAGAAATGATTCTCATTTTATCTTATAGAAGAGCAACATATGCCGTGTACCGATGTGTTCAACCTGCGTCCTTTGTGGTATGGAGACCGAAATACAAGCCAACTGGCCCCTCTGTAGAACACATGCACCTGGCTTTTCTCTGACAGCAAGGGGGGGGGGGGGGGAGGGGGGTGTGAGTGCAATGGAAGTGAAGTAAAGCATAGTAACACTGTAACCTTCCATGAATGTCGTGAGAGCCGAGTAAGCAGCGTCTTATAGTATTAGTCAAACGAAAGTTGTCTGGCCTCAGGTACACGAGACTTCAGGCGGTATTGTCATTGTTTAACACATGCGCAAATTTGGTAGTAGAACTCGCATGTCTGACTTTTTTAATAATATTGTTTCATCGCACGACGATTGACTTCTTATTTTAGAACTTCCAAATGAACTGTTCATCGATTCAGGCGAAGAGGATCGAAGAGAACCAACGTCGGGTTATTCGCAGCCTTCGACGTCTATTAATGATTCATACGTCTGCCATCGTGCGTCATCTACTCCAAACATTTTCAATCAAGACTAGTTGAGTAATCGTTTCGCGACCAGAAGCTGTCAGTTTAGTTAATTATATCAAGATAAACAATGTTATCATCACAATGAAAATGTTATTTCGCTTTGCAATTGTCATGGGTAGCTTGCTCCTTGTTTAGAACGGAAGATGACATTGTTCCCTGCTTCAATATAGACGGCCTGCTGAATGATCTATGAATCAAACGTATCCCACAACAATGACAACTATTCGTACTCCTCTAAATTGAGTCACAAGGCGGTGTTGCTGTATAATGGAAACCGACTCCTATTCATTTTAGTAGGACACACTGTGTACATAAAAGAAACCCACGATAATCTAAAACAGCTTTTTAGCTACGAGTATCTTCAAAACGGCACAGGCGTCTACCTTGACGTCATGAAGGCCAATTTCACATCAGGAGGAGTTGGTTTCCTCGTCGCCCCACACATTGCTCACCTCGTTCATCAGGTGACATTCGTAGACCCCCGCCTGGCATCACTAGTAATAACCATATCAAAACACTTCACTGCCACCATTATACAGGCAAATGCACCGACAGCAAACAAGACTGAACAGGAACACGCCGACTTCTATGACGTCATATAACAAAAACGCAACTTCTTCAACATCATTGTAGATGACTTCAACGCAAGAGTGGGTCCTCGCCAAATTGGCAAAACCTAAATGGGCCCTCACCCAGGAGAGCTACGAAATAAAGCCAGAAATAGATTGGCTACGTTCTGTGAAACGAACCGGTTGTTCCACTGCAACAGACTCTTCAAGAAACCCCTCCATAAGAGATATACACACATAGGTCCCAGCGGTCAACACCGACATGAAATTGACAACATCCTATCCAATTGCAGAATAGCAACAGCCGTGGCCGTTGCTGCTTCTTTCTGCATAGGCAACGACCATCGTCTTCTCCGCGTCAACTTTCACTTCAACATCCGCAATGCAAAGCTGCATAAGCATCATTCACATAGGGGCCCAGGGTGAATTCTCCACCCCATGTCAGCTGCCCCCCCTTGCAGGTAGTGTCAACATTGTAGCATCCACCACAATGGACATTGATGTCGACTTCGCCACCATAATTTAAAAAATCAAGTCCATTACAAAAACCATCAGACCCCCGGCACCAAACCACACACAAAACATAATTTTACAAGCTACATGAGCATTGCTGAAAGAGAGACGCAAAATGACTCGCTCCCCGATCAACAATACAGCTTTCAGGGCCCTCAGCTCACTCTGCCGTCAAAAACTCAAAGAAGACCACGAAGAGTTTGCCCGCCAACGCTTCATTGAAGCGGCAGTGTCCCGACACAGCATAAAGGTAGCCTCTTGACACATCGCCAACATAAAGCTAGCCTCTCGGCACATCGCCAACATAAAGCAAGCCTCTCGACACATCGTCAACATAAAGCTAGCCTCTCGGCACATCGCCAACATAAAGCTAGCCTCTCGACACATCGCCAACATAAAGCTAGCATCTCGGCACATCACCAACATAAAGCTAGCATCTGGACACATCACCAACATAAAGCTAGCCTCTCGGCACATCACCAAACATAAAGCTAGCCTCTCGGCACATCACCAACATAAAACTAGCATCTGGACACATCACCAACATAAAGCTAGCCTCTCGGCACATCACCAACATAAAGATAGCATCTCGGCACATCACCAACATAAAGCTAGCCTCTCGACACATCGTCAACATAAAGCTAGCCTCTCGGCACATCGCCAACATAAAGCTAGCCTCTCGACACATCGCCAACATAAAGCTAGCCTCTCGGTACATCACCAACATAAAGCTAGCATCTGGACACACCACCAACATAAATCTAGCATCTCGGCACATCACCAACATAAAGCTGGCATCTGGACACATCACCAACATAAAGCTGGCCTCTCGGCACATCACCAACATAAAGCTAGCCTCTCGGCACATCGCCAACATAAAGCTAGCTTCTCGACACATCGCCAACATAAAGCTAGCCTCTCGGCACATCACCAACATAAAGCTAGCATCTGGACACATCACCAACATAAAGCTAGCCTCTCGGCACATCGCCAACATAAAGCTAGCCTCTCGGCACATCACCAACACAAAACTAGCTTCTCGACACTTCACCGAGCACCACCATGTCAGTCCCTGCCTGAAAGCGCCTGATATGTCCCGAACTACTTCTAGACCAGAAATGGAGGAAATCATAAAGTAGTATTAAACCAAACTATTCAAGACAACTGACCCTCCATCTATCCCAACACAATCCCCACTTCCACCTTTCCAAACTTCCTACCCTCAGAAATTCTCACGATCTTGAGAGTATGCCACCTAGGAAATCACATAGAATAGATACCATCACTGCAGATGACCTCAAAGCCTGTGGACTACCACTCCATCTAGCCTTAGTTAAACGCTATAGAACATACCTCCCCATGGGACAATATCTGCAGCATGGCGTAACCCGAAAACATTACTCCTACATAAAAAGGAGACAATGAAGACTTTGGAAACTACTCTCCAACTACGCTTCTCCCTGTCACCCACAAACTCTTTACCAAATGTATACTCGCTAGGACCCATCACCTTCTCGAGCCCCCGCAATCAATCGAACAGGCTGGCTTTCGGCACGACTTCAGCTCAATTGACCACATCTTTACCTGCTGCCGCCTAATTGAAACAGTCCAAGATTTCTAAACGCCCTTGATCTTCCCCTTTATCGATTACAAGAAGTTATTTGACTCTGTAGAGTCACTCTTCGTCTGGCACTCTCAAGTCATCGATCCCGGCAATGTCAGAATTCTTGTTAACTGCTACACAGCTAACTGCTAACCCTCCAGCCATTCCAAATACCATAATAGTATCCGTCCAGAAATGAGTTTGCCAGGGTGATCCTATTTCACCAAGTCTTTTTCCTCATGCCTGGTCCATCATCAGTCAATGCGATTTGACGCCCTTTGACATCAACACCAATGACAAGCGACTTAACCACCTCCGTTTCGCAGATGACATAGTGCTCATCACAGAAACAGCCAAAGGCGCCAACCAGATGGTAGCTTTGGTAGAGAGAAATTCCGGTTTTGAGATGAACACCTCCAAGACAAAAGTCATGCGTAACCCTTTCGCTACAAATGACCCAGTCATTCTCGATGACAAGAATCTGGAGGACGTAGAGGAGTACATCTACTTGGGACGGTTATTGAACATGCAGAATGACCTAAACCCAGAACTAACAAGACGTCGTCGCGCGGGCTGGGCGGCTGTCTCGTCCATAAATCGGCACTAGACCATACCTACGACCAGAGTCTGCGCGCCTCCCTATTCAACTCCACAGTTCTACCTGCCGCAGAAACATGGGCTCTCACAAAAGAAATTGAGTCCACATTCAGAGTGACCCAAGCCTCTCTCTAGAGACGTATGATCGACCACAGGCTCCATAACCAACGTTTGAAAGGTCTTCACAACACTGACGTACGGCAGATGTCATTGGTGAAGGATGCAGTCACCCACGCAGACAAGACAAATCATTGCGGGGCTGGCCATCTGCTCTGGAGAACTGATGACCGTTGGAGCACAGCCACAGCAGTCTGGTACCCACAAGACAGAAGACGATCACGGGGAAGACCTCCAACGCGCTGGTTTAACTTCGTCGAACTCAGAAACAATATCTACGATGCTTCAGACGGGGAACTTCTCACCCACTGGTCCACCGTGGTCTAAGACAGAAGACAATGGAAGCAAAATTGAGACCCGCAGCGGCGTAACCGCCGATGAGAAACGGTTCGTCCAGTAATCCAGTAATCTTCAAAACAGCAAGTACAAGTGTATTGATGTCATCTTTGACATTGGACTCGGAAAGTAAGTAAGTATCTTTGACATAACCTGAAGGTTGTGGCTCTGTTGTTGGGTCTGCAGCTGAGATATACGAAGTACTGCTGTTTCTTATGTGAAAGAGGCAGCCAAGAAATGACTTTGCACTACAGGAAGAGAGACTGGGATAAGTGAAAATCTATGATGGTCGGAGAGAAGAATGTGCAACACAAAAAACCGACAGGAACGCACACAATTCTGCTAGCTTTCCTACACATCACACTCTGTGTGATGAAAAACTTCGAGCTATAGACCGCACTGGATCAGCTTTTCATTCTTTAATGGGCTGACGAATTCTCTCGGCTCAGCTAAACGAAAACTAAAGAGAGAATACTTGTCGGTCCTTAGATCGGTGAACTCTTCAGAGGCGAGATGTTAGACAAGCTGTTTGAGCGGGACGAGTACAAAGCTTAAAATTCGTTTCATGTTGTCTCAACTAAGTTTCTTTTTAATATCTGGTCGTAAACCTACGACATGTCCCAGCATCAACAACTTAGCTGTAATATGTCCTTAAAGGTCTACTTCTCTATTCCCAATTGGATTTTGCTTCCGACGACAGTAGTATGGCTAGTTATGAGTACTGTAAACGTTTTTCCCAGGACATTGTCGCGATGAAAAAACAATACCATGGAAGCTGGTCCACTTCAATGTTGACTGACTACCATTGGAGGCTCGCTTGAGATGATCCATAGCAGCTAACGACGTCGGAGGTAGAGGTGGACTTTTACCGTTACATGCATGTGTACCTTTTACTCTTTATTATTATTATTATTATATATATATAAACAATTATTTTGTGTTTACGAATTTAATACATTATTTTTTTTTAATCCCGAAAAACCAAGCACCATGATAGATGAGTTACATATCGAGGTACTCAAAACAGCGGGCCAGACTTTACAAAATTTACTTTTTAAGCATATTAATGAAATTTACAGCAATGAAATACGGCCAAAAGATAACACAACGTCAATAATAGTTTTTTGTCAAAAAATAAATGAAATAGAATGCGTTGAATTCCGAACGATAAGCTTAAAAAACATGCATCTAAAATTCCATTGAAGATAACTATTAAGAGAATCGATGGCAAGATAGAGGTGGTTCTGAAAAATAACCAGTTTTAATTTTGCAAGGCCAGAGGTACACGGAATGCAATCGGATCATTGCGGCTTCTCGCTGAGAGAATGATAGAACAAGAACTACATCTGGTTTATTGACTATGAGAAAGTCTTTGATCAAATCTCATGCAGGAAACTTTTTTCAGATATTGCAAGTCAAAGTAAATAGTAACGGTGTGTCCCATAGTAGTTATATTACTGTCGGAGAATGAAGTTGTTCGAGACTTCAGTTTACTAATCCACAGCTTGTATGAGGTAGTGTGGCCACTTCCTTTCATCGCTTCCTTTTACTTCCATAGTCGTATGCCGCCAGGTACCCATGTACAGCTGGGTCGACTAGAGTGTGCTGTTGTAGAAGTTGAACCCTGCACCTTTGCTGTGAAAAGCGATTGCTATACCACTATAATAATCAGACGCTCAAAACAAAGGTATTGAGAGACTAATCATTAGGTTAACCCAAAACATGTATGAAAACTAAGAGACGATCATTTAAATCAAAGCAGATCTAACAGATCCAGTTTCAATATGACATGGGATAAGACAGTGCTGCTTGCTTTCACCGAGTCTCTATAACGCACATTCTGAGATAATGATGGAAAGTGATGTTCGAAGTTGTAATATGGGTGTCATAGTCAATGGTAGGAAAGTTAATGCCATCAGATTTGCTGATGACCAAGCTTTAATGGAAGGACCAGTAGCAACGTTGCAAATGTTACTTGCAAAAATTAACAGCACAACCAAATAGTTTGGCACGAAAATAAACACATTAAAGACAACGACTTTAGTAATGGTCAAATAGTGGGGCCAGTGTCAGTTAATGCATTCAAAAATAGATTGGATGCACATAGTTATTTTTAGATCAAGTTCAGTAGAAGTACTGGTTGTTTACAGACTCTTTAAATCAGTATTCAGAAGTTACATTACGTTTTTATCCACGAGTAAGATGGTTGGAGATAGTAGACATTTCTGTCTGATCTCAGTTTGAAATACACATGAATCTGTAGTTTACTTTCGTAGAACATTCTGTATTTGAGCCTCCTGAGATAAATCTGGTATAATTCTTAAACCTTTAGCTCAGAAATGCAATTTGAAACATATTGCTAGACAACCGTATTACAATATCACTGTTAGCGGAGGCTTGTAAGTTATGAAAATAAAAATGATCCATTTTGACTTTCAACTGTGAAAGCTAACATTTTTAAGACATCAACAACATCTTGTGTGAATGTACTGTTCTTATCGCGCCTTTCGGCAGCTTACGTCAGTCACTTCCCGTGTCGATATAGTCACCTTCAGAACGTGAACGTCGCGTTTTACAATTATGAACCTTTCACTGCGGTATTAAAAGCAAAAGCTGGACCAAATGAGCAGAGGACATCGGTCTCCAGTATAATGCAGGTCCAGACATCCCAGCATCATGTGGCTTCGGGTAGCAGTTCTTGTACTTTCAGTTTCTTCTATAGACACACAGTTGGTGACTCATACTAACGGATGTAAGTATAACTATGTACACGTAGAAGAGTCTCATCTGACTAGGAAAGCTGTTTTTGTTGTTCAAAGCTTCTCGTACTAACCTCTTTACTTTTTACGATGTTTCTTTTTAAAAATAGCAAATGTCCCCCTACAGAATCGTATTGTGTCGAGTCTATGTTCATAACTGTTGAGATTTGTTCGGTATTTTCGTTTGTATTCTTCTTTGTCTCTGGCGAAAACCTTCTGATCGTAAAATAGTTTTCGATTGTTGTTTGATCAGTACTTGTTTAAATTATTATCAACGATGTTTCTATGGTAGCAGGTTACAGTGGCTCTTCGAATTTTCTAATGCTTACTAGAGAAGGTGGACCTAGGCTATCCTGGCTGTAGTGCAATGATAAGCATTTCAGTAAGCTAACCAATATAGGGCTCACGGTGTCAGTCCCCATCCAATTGACATACTGTTGTAATACAATAGTACTTTGAGAACGTAAAGTGAGGTCTTTGGTCAATTTGCCTCACCTGAGCCTGACTCTAGTTTTGTCTTACAACGCGAGAGTAACATTCTTCAGGAATACTGGAATACCGGTATTCAGTCAGGCAGATAACGTATACCTGATTCCAGGTAGCCATTCGCTGTCCTCTTATTCTGCAGCTCATCTGGTCACATCCTAGAATGTCCAAGACATACAAATTGCAGTATAGTCAAATCTTCTTCAAGGTGGTTGGTTCATACTTCAATTGTTTTCTGGGCTAATTTCATTTAAGTGGTTGGCCCAGACTTTAACCTTTTTCAGGACTACGATCATTGAGGTGGTTGGCTCATACTTCAATTGTTTTCTGGGCTAATTTCATTTAAGTGGTTGGCCCAGACTTTAACCTTTTTCAGGACTACGAGGTGGTTGGCTCATACTTCAATTGTTTTCTGGGCTAATTTCATTTAAGTGGTTGGCCCAGACTTTAACCCTTTTCAGGACTACGATCATTGAGGTGGTTGGCTGATACTTCAATTGTTTTCTGGGCTAATTTCATTTAAGTGGTTGGCCCAGACTTTAACCTTTTTAAGGACTACGATCATTGAGGTGGTTGGCTCATACTTCAATTGTTTTCTGGGCTAATTTCATTTAAGTGGTTGGCCCAGACTTTAACCTTTTTCAGGACTACGAGGTGGTTGGCTCATACTTCAATTGTTTTCTGGGCTAATTTAATTTAAGTGGTTGGCCCAGACTTTAACCTTTTTCAGGACTACGATCATTGAGGTGGTTGGCTCATACTTCAATTGTTTTCTGGGCTAATTTCATTTAAGTGGTTGGCCCAGACTTTAACCTTTTTCAGGACTACGATCATTGAGGTGGTTGGCTCATACTTCAATTGTTTTCTGGGCTAATTTCATTTAAGTGGTTGGCCCAGACTTTAACCTTTTTCAGGACTACGATCATTGAGGTGGTTGGCTCATACTTCAATTGTTTTCTGGGCTAATTTCATTTAAGTGGTTGGCCCAGACTTTAACCTTTTTCAGGACTACGAGTTGGTTGGCTGATACTTCAATTGTTTTCTGGGCTAATTTCATTTAAGTGGTTGGCCCAGACTTTAACCTTTTTCAGGACTTTGAGGTGGTTGGCTGATACTTCAATTGTTTTCTGGGCTAATTTCATTTAAGTGGTTGGCCCAGACTTTAACCTTTTTCAGGACTACGATCATTGAGGTGGTTGGCTGATACTTCAACACTTTTATGGGCTACAGTTCAGGTGGTTGGTTCCTACTTCAAAACTTTTAAGGAGCTGCGGTCCAGGTGGTTGGCTCATACTAAACATTTTTCTGTGATAATTTCTTTCAGGTGGGGTTGACTCAAACTTCAACCTGTTTCTGTGATAATTTCATCGAGGTGGGCAGTTCAAACTTCAACATTTATTCCAGAGAAGTGTTGACTGCGCTGCGCATCTGTTTAGGACTGGTCGCCAAATATACGATGATTTCTTATGCGCGTTGTGTCTTGGTCTGCCTTTCCGACTCTCATTTGGCTTTTCTTAGATGGTTTGTGTGTCTCTTATTTAGGCTGGCTAGACATGTGGAAAGTGCTGCTGTAGGATTAACCTCCTCCCTACACTTCCATGTTGTTCTAATGCTATGGTATGCTAAACATTGTCGACATCCCTGAACTCCCGACAGACTAGCAGGTGCTGTCTCTTGTTATACTTTGTGAATCGTATGGACACATATAGTTGCTGTAGCTCTCTAGTTATACACACTCTTCGCCTTATTATTCGTGTAATCTTTTTTCTTTGGGTTTGTCTTTCTGAATGACATGGTCCGCATAGTTGGAATGCATATATATATATTTTATATATATATATATATATATATATATATATATATATATATATATATATATACACACACACACATACATACATATGGGGTAGCTTCAAAAAGTTCCCAGAATTAGTGGATTGTATAGGAATAAGTTACAATACAATTACCTACTTTACATTTCCTTCAAAGTAGTTTCCTTCGGCAACTACACACTTTTGCTAACGTACATACAGCTGCTGGAAACATTAGCGGAATCCATTCTATGAGACCTCTCTCAGTTGTCTTGTCGCATTGATGATAACGTCCTCAACATCTTTTAACCGCTGTCCTTTCAGTGATGATTTCAGTTGAGGGAAAAAGAAAAAATCAGCCAGTGCCTGGTCGGGAGAATATAGAGGATGTTCCAAGGTAATCACATTGTACTTTGCGAGGTACTGTTTCACCAGTAGGGATCAGTGTGCTGGCGCATTGTCATGCAGTATAATTCAACTGTTTGTTCCCCATTTTTCTGGTCGTTTTCTTCTGATTTGCGATATCTGTGGCAGAGCTGATGGTATTGATATAGTTCTGTAGCAGACGGTAAGGAGGTCTGCTCTGTTCTATACAGTCTACATTCACTCAAAACAATCAATAAATTCAAGCGACACTATTTAAAACAAAAACACAATACAACTAGATTCTTTATTTCTATACAATATAAATCTTTAACAAATTCAATTTTCTCACACGGCTTTCTAAAACACTCCTACAACTAATTCTAACCTGATTAATACTGTTATCGCCTGGTTTTCTCTCCTCTCCTAAGTTGGCCTGCTGTAGGTAAGTGTGAGCAGAAAAGGTAAACTAGTTTTATCGAACTTTGTGGAGGATTGCCGCTGATGGTCAGATATATTTTCTAAACCAAGTTGGTCGTCCGTGGGCCTGTTTCTCTTCGTCGGCGGTAGATCAATGTAATCGATGGACGACTGACTCTAGATGCTACTGACTACTGTATTAACGTGATAAATTGGATATAGATGTGAACAATGGAAGAATGACTCTAGATGCTACTGACTATTGTATTAACGTGATCAATTGGATATAGATGTGAGCAATGGAAGAATGACTCTAGATGCTACTGACTACTGCATTAACGTGATCAATTGGATATCGATGTGAGCAATGGAATAATAACTCTAGATGCTCATGTCGACTGTATTTACGTCCGATAAATAACATGTGGGTAATTATCTTGCTTGCTGCTAATACTAGAAGATGTTCTACCTCGACTGTTCTTCCTCGCTCAACTATTTCTTTGACTTTCCAAATCTGGCGTTCTCATCTACATTTCATCTCACCTCAATCTCGCTGTCAACCTCGTTCTGATGTGTCTCTGATCTGATGTGTGTGTCAACTGAATGTCTCTCCTGTGTCGAGCTCAATCTCACTGTGTTCCAAATCTCTGTGTCGAGCTCAACCTCGTTCTGATGTGTTTCTGATCTGATGTGTGTGTCAACTGAATGTCTCTCCTGTGTCGAGCTCAATCTCAATGTGTTCCAAATCTCTGTGTCGAGCTCAACCTCGTTCTGATGTGTCTCTCATCTGAATGTCTATCCTCTCAGCTGAGTGTTTATCTCGACTGCTGCCTCTCTCCGTCGACTGCATTTATCTTTGTCTCTTTATAAACTCAACTCCTTGTTAGGCAAACCGTCCGGAACTTATTATATATGCTTTCCCTCCTCCAGATTACGTAATCTCCAAAGGACGCGCGCTTTGTCTCAGTCGCGTGGGTGAGATTACTTGCTAATTGCGTCAGATTACCTCAGACCACACCTGCGTACTATGAGACAAAGTGTACGTTCTACATAAACAGAAGATAGGTGGCACTAACGAATGCACCTGTGGCACAGGGAAAATGACCGCTGAACATCTGCTGCAAAATTGTCCGACATACGAGGACCAGAGAAAGCACATGTGGCCATCACCAGTGCCAACACTAGACAAGCTCTATGGCAGTGTCGACAGCCTCAGGATGACAGCCGCTTTCTTCGAACAAATTCAAGTTGACGTCTGACAGCGTACGAAGAAGAAGAATAAGTACGCTCTACGTTTCAGCTACGTTGCACTGACTTGGTTCCTTAGTTCAATACCAAGAAAGAGAAAGAAAAATGGTTGTCTACACACTTTCTATTCCTTCTTCCCAACTCTGTTGAATGTAAAACACGTCTAAACTGCTACCTACAATCTGTCTATGCAGCTAAGATCTGTTACATGCATCTCTTAGATGACGGAGGATATCAACGTACATTTCCTTGTTAGCTGTTCGGTCTTCAGGAATGAAATAATGTTGAACAATACCCTGGAAAAAAAAAATGTCCAACATAACTTTTCCTTTGCTTTTGTCCAAACGCAATTTCTGTGTCTGGGGAGATGTGAGAGATTTCCATCCAGAGGACGGACGTTTTGTCTGAGAATCGTACACAAAACAACATGCCTCATCTCCTGTAATTATGTTGTTGAAAAAATTGCTTTCTTGGTCAACCATTGTGATTAGATCTTCTGCCAGGGTCAATCTCGTTTCTTTCTGTTCAGGAGATAACATTTTGGGAACCATATGTTGACAAACACGAGGCATGTGCAGTTCATTGTGGAGAATACTATGACAACTTCTGATATTCTAACTTCTGAGGCTACTTTCTCGACACTAAGTCTTCTGTCAGCACACAACGTTTCGAACACGCTCAATGTTTTCGTTGTTGATCGAGGTTGGCGGTCGTCCACTACATGCATCATCATCGACACTAATATGACCTTCGCGGAAGCGCTTGTGCCACTCACATACTTGTGATTTCTTCATTGCGGAATCACCCCATGATTTATTGAGCAATGTTTGTGTTTCTGAGGGTGAATTCTCAAGCAAAACACATAATTTGACATTTGTACGTTGTTCTTCTTCTTCTTCTTCTTCTTCTTCGTACGCAGTCAGACATCAACCTTTATTTTTTTTTTTTAAACCGCGTTCATCCTGAGGCTGTCGACACTACCATTGAGCTTGTCTAGTGTTGCCACTGGTGATGACCACATCTGCTCTCTCTGATCCTCGTATGTCGGGCAGTTTTGCAGCAAATGCTCAGCGGTCATTTTGCCGGTACCACACGGGCATTCGTCGGTGCCACCTATCTTCAATTTGTTGAATAGGTGGTACCTAAGTCTATTGTGGCCAGTGCGAAGTCTGAAGACTACGACCTGCTCTCTTCTGTTCAACTGGTAATAGGCATCGTTTTTTGTGTATCCAGTATGTTCTGTTTACCATTTGGTCATGTATCTAGCTCTGATAAGCCGTTTTGACTCTTCGTATGTCATACTAGTATCTGGTTGTGGTAGTCTTGCATCTTCTTTTGCCAGTCTGTCTGCCTCCTCATTGCCTTGGATGTTGCAGTGGGATGGAACCCACTGCACCACTACCCTTTTTGGTGCGGACTGCTGGCATAGTTGGCAAAGTACTGCTCTTAGATCATTAAGTTAAGTATTTGTCTGGCTTTTTAGTGCTGTGACTACGGCCAAGGCATCGGTAAGCAGGACTATATGGCTTTAATTACTTTTACCTGTCACCATTTCTTCCACTGCCGCCATCAGTGCCTCTGCCTCCGCTCTGAAATTGCTTGGGAATTTTCCAGTAGCGAATGACAGTGTTATTTTTCTGCCATTTGGTAGGTTTAGAAATGCTCCTGCCCCTCCGTTCTGTGTTGTGTTTGTTACAGAACCGTCGGTGTATGCATGGGTACGTTGTTCAATCAAGGACATTTTCAACTCCGACGATGCAACCAGCCCAACACACAAACAAAATTATGTAACTTCTGTTCGAGAGTATATGTTAAGATTACGTCTGCCATGTCATTTCGCCAAGGTCACTACCAACTTTAAATATATATTCTCCGTAATATCATCTTTCATTCAAATACGAGTCGACTATATATATGTCTGTTGGCCCTGTACATCTGCGACTGGCAAGTTTTTGTATTCTCGTTAACTATCTCTAACCATTAGCCATCAGCAGACTACCTGATTTTCGCCAGACATTTGATTTCACTCGATATAGTTTTCAGCCATTGATGTGTATGTCTTACGGGGAGGAAGGAAAAGGAGAAGACTACTAAAGTGTGCCGATTGCTGTACAAAATGCTTAGCTTGGCTATCAATGCTTAGTTTCATATCAACTATGCACGTACGTGACGAATGCTGTGCTGTAGATGCCCATATGGCAAATGCTGTGCTGTACATGCCTATATGGCAAATGCTGTGCTGTACATGCCTATATGGCAAATGCTGTGCTGTACATGCCCATATGGCAAATGCTGTGCTGTACATGCCTATATGGCAAATGCTGTGCTGTACATGCCCATATGGCAAATGCTGTGCTGTACATGCCTATATGCCAAATGCTGTGCTGTACATGCCCATATGGCAAATGCTGTGCTGTACATGCCTATATGGCAAATGCTGTGCTGTACATGCCCATATGGCAAATGCTGTGCTGTACATGCCCATATGGCAAATGATGTGCTGTACATGCCTATATGGCAAATGCTGTGCTGTACATGCCCATATGGCAAATGCTGTGCTGTACATTCCTATATGGCAAATGCTGTGCTGTACACGCCTATGTGGCAAATGATGTGCTGTACATGCCTATATTAGAATATGGGGCTGGATAGGACATAAGCTGCGGAAGGCACCGTCTATCATAGTCAGACAGGCTCTTATATGGAATCATCAGGGAAAAGAGAGAGAGAGAGAGAGAGAGAGAGAGAGAGGTAGACCTAAATATACACGGAGAAGAGAATGTGAATTGGAGCTAAAATAAAATAATTACACCTGGAGAAAGGCAGAAAAAGCAGCCATGGACCGTATACACAGGCGAGATATTGTCGATGGCCTATACACCAAGAGGAGCGATGGGCTTTGATTGATTGACATGCGTATATCTGTAACATGTAATCTGGGTATTCAGTCAGACAGAAAATGTGTCTTGTGCCAGGTAGCCAAAACTTGTTTAAATTCAATTCGGTCTTTTTGACTTGAAATGCCAAGCAAGATTTAAAGGCCGACAAGTGAAAAGGGCAGTGTTTCTGCATCTGACAACGATGTGTCGTGAACATAATATGTATGTAATGAATTCATGTGCGGGATCAAGATGCTGAGCAGCACATGAGCTGCAGTGGTTAGCAGTGGTTAGCGACCCATAGCTGACTGCTAGCGTCAGGGCCAGCGAACCATAGCTGCCAAGACCCTTCTACACCTCCACGCGGTCATCGTGGATAACAGGCTGCAGCAGGGCAGACTGGCTAAGGAGAAGGGATCGAAGAGGGAATGCTAACCCGGTACTCAAAAAATGCTTGCTGAAGTCAGATGTGTTGGACCGAAAGATGCAAATATCGAAGTGAAGCTGTAAACTACGACACAACGCATTCCGTTCTCTGGACTACATTCTGCTACTTAAGCCCCTTCAGGGTTTGGTAGTGGGAGATTGAGAACGAACGAAGAAGAAGAAGAAGAAGAATTCGTGTGCATTTTTGTGTATGCTTTCAGCCAGTGGTCAGCCATGTCCTGTGAAGAAATGTCTAGCTGGTAGAGCGCAGTGTATCAATGATGAGTGTGTGTGCAACCCTCCATTTGTGCTGTATCCTAACAATGGACACTTTGCCTGTTACAGAACTAGTGAGTTATGTTATGTTGTGGTATGTTATGTTGTGGTGTGTTATATTGTGGTGTGTTATGTTCTATTATGTTATACAATTAAAGTATTTTTGTTTCTTGAATAGTGAGTTATGTCATGATATGTTATGTTATGTTGGGGTATGTTATACAATTAAAGTATTTTTCTTTCTTGAATAGTAAGTTATGTAATGTTATGGTAGGGTATGTTATACAATTGCAGTTTTGGTTTTTCCTGACCAGTCAGATATGTTATGTTATGCTTTATTAAAGTTATACAGTGAGATCTTTGACATGCAACAGAGCTAATGAGTTGTGTTATGTTATGTTATTCAACGTTAACTTTTGCTGTTAAAGAACTAGTCAGTTATGTTTTGTCATTAGGGATATTCGCGTACTTAGAACTTTGGTCAATGACTTATAAAACAATCGGTAATCGTAATTTCTGACGGCTTTTTTAATGGTACCAAAATCTTCTTTTACAAAAGCAGTGTTTGACCTATGGTTAGGTTGATAGGCCAAAAGCAGTGTTGGATCTATGTTGAGGTTGAAAGGTCAAAAGCAGTGTTGGACCTTTGTTTAGGTTGAAAGGTCAAAAGCAGTGTTGGACCTTTGTTTAGGTTGAAAGGTTAAAAGTAGTGTTGGACCTTTGTTTAGGTTGAAAGGTCAAAAGCAGTGTTGGACCTTTGTTTAGGTTGAAAGGTCAAAAGCAGTGTTGGATCTATGTTGAGGTTGAAAGGTCAAAAGCAGTGTTGGACCTTTGTTTAGATTGAAAGGTCAAAAGCAGTGTTGCACCTTTGTTTAGGTTGAAAGGTCAAAAGCAGTGTTGCACCTTTGTTTAGGTTGAAAGGCCAAAAGCAGTGTTGGACCTTTGTTTAGGTTGAAAGGCCAAAAGCAGTGTTGGACCTTTGTTTAGGTTGAAAGGCCAAAAGCAGTGTTGGACCTTTGTTTAGGTTGAAAGGTCAAAAGCAGTGTTGGACCTTTGTTTAGGTGAAAGGTCAAAAGCAGTGTTGCACCTTTGTTTAGGTGAAAGGCCAAAAGCAGTGTTGGATCTTTGTTTAGGTTGAAAGACCAAAAGCAGTGTTGGACCTATCTTTCAATAACTAAAATGAAATGAAACACCAAGCAATGATGTATATATCATAACGATAAATCTAGTCCTAGTTGAGCAAAGGAATAGGTCCACTTTTAGCTTCAAAGCATGCCGTGAAAGGCGACTTGAGACAGTTTTCATGGAGTTAGCAATCTAATAATGTTAATCCACTGCTATTGAAAGTCCGGCTTATTTGATTGTAGTATCTGGCTGGAGTCCAGAGTACTGATGGAGGAGTTAGGCTACAATCAATCGGACGTAAAGCTGTCCAATTTAGAATGACAATGGCAAGTAGCCATGACAGTCATTAGAATTACAAGGGCGAGTAGTTGAGTAAGATTGACTGCTGACATTTCAACGGGGATAGAACAGAGTACCTCATAACCCCCACATTTTTTTATTTAGGCGGAACTAAATAGGCTATAAAAGTAGAAGACAAAAGACAGAGAGACGGAGCTTGGCAGGGAGGTTATCTCACTATATATCAATTGCACTACTGTCCATTGGTACGAATGGAAAACGTTTAGAGAAGAAAACCTGTTGACTTCGAGTGACAGAGTCGAGATCGTGACAAATCTATCTGTAGTTTTCACAGACATCAGCTCTAGATTATCTGCTGAGGGCGAGAGATAATTGATCGTAAGCACGACTCAGTTAGTAGCAAACGTATCTGTAGTTTTCCGAGACATCAGCTCTAGATGATCTGATGAGAGAGAGAGAGAGAGAGAGAGAGAGAGAGAGAGAGAGAGAGAGAGAGAGAGAGAGAGAGAGAGTGAAAAACGGCTTATGTCTGAACGTACGAAAAAGATGAAAGCGGGACACCTAAATGTGCATTCTCGCAGATTGGCTGGTGGACTGCTCATATCAGGTTACACCGGAAACGTTATTTGAATCAGAATGGTCAGAGGAGTCGGCCATAGCCCCCTAATTGAAGGAGAGTTGTAACCTGAATCATCGGGGAGCAGCCCCACAATAATAGCAAGGGGTATTTGTTGCACAGCGCAGGACCAACGACCACCAGAGATCAATTCCCCGCCAACTGCCAGAGGGCACACGTGACTATGAAGTAAGTAGTTAGTTTATCAGGGTAGAACAAGATTGTATAGATTGTCATATACATTAGGGTAGACTACCTGACTGGTTTTATAGTTCCAGGAATTCTATTGAAGCTCAAGCTATCATGACTTGAAATAGAAAGATTTATTTATATTTAGTTAACTTAGTTTCTCTTAGTAATTGTTGTAACAATAACTTTGGTGATAAATGAATTTTTCTTGTTTTATTATTCGCATACGTTTTAGAGATTTCTATGTTGAGTCTTAACGTTAAGTATGAAATGTTTTTAATTTTTAACATACAGTCAAAAAGAAATCGCAGCTTTCTCACATTCACTTGGATCCATGATCATCCTCGTTTCATGCATAAATGACGTCACCACAGACCTGATATAGCCTATAAATCAGCAGTCTCTATTACCTTGTCGTAAGAAGCGACTATAGAGGGTTGTGTATGGGAATGATAGGCGCATCACGTAACAAACATTACTTCAAAACTACCACTGGAATTGGTTACATATACATTGTCGGAATAATGGTTAAGTTAAGGTCCCAAATACATCGTCGGACCAATGGTTAGGTTAACGTCCCAAATACATTGTCGGACTGATGGTTAGGGTAACAAAAAAACTGTCAATATGACTTTTTCCCAATTGCTGGGGAAGTCGAGGGATTTATAGGCTGAGAACTACAGTCCGCTTTGCGCTGCTGTTGCCACGTCGTGTGCTGGCTGTGTTTGTTTATTTCACCCCAAACAGAAAAACAACATGTGCCATACCGGGACTCGTACCGCTTTCCTCCTTTTCGGCAGGCAGGCCTCGAAACCATTCGACCACGTGGTCCTGGTTAGGGTAAAGTCCCAAATAAATTGTCAGACCAATGGTTAGGTTAAGGTCCCAAATACATTGTCGGACCGATGGTTAGGGTAAGGTCTCAAATACATTGTCGGCCCAATGGTTAAAGTAAAGACCCAAATACAACGGCGTAGCTATGGTTCGGGTAAGGTCTTAAATGCAGTATCAGACCGATGTCCCAGTAACTGGGGCGATGGACATGAAGAAGATAATTGATACTACTGGTAAAACGTGCATCTTGGTGTTGTGAGTTCTACTCGCGAGCATTGAAGGTCGTGAAAGCCGTATTAGTTATTATTCTATTGCAGAGACCAGGAAAAAAAAAAGTAAGATGGACACGCCTTAATGGCTGTGCTCTCGACTCGCTCCAGTGTTAGTGTCGTTTTATGATGTTTGGTGGTTCCTGTTCGGATTATAATTCACAACTCCTTCATCAGGTGGTATCAAGAACTTTATTCTGTGAAAATGTTGTGCTTTCTGATCGGTTAACATGTTTGTTTTGCCGCATTTCGTTGCATTTCATGCCTGGCTTAAACCGTTGAAAACCAGTCTATGATGGAGTTCGGCGTTCCGCTCAACTGCACACCAGAATTAAGTCCAAGTTATCACTACTCAAGGACCTTTCTGCTCGGACTGAAGCCGACTTCTTCCAGCGCCCTCCCTCCACCGGAGGTTACATGATACCTTTCCCAACCTCGTATTTCCAGCACAGCAAGAGTCACACTGACCAAAAGAGTGGACAGAATCTAGAAGCCTCGGCGGCGGAACACGGAAAAACCGGAAGTTTGCGCCGACAAACACGGAAATCCTGACCTGAACATTGCTCGCGGCCCTCACCTATAGGCAGCGGAGTACTCGGCTCTATCCGGTGAGTCTGTAGGGATTTCGGTCGATACGCTACGCATGAACACAGCCTCATTAGTAGAGCATGGTAGTGGTCGATCGACGCAACGGGCCTTTGACGCCTACACGAACATTATTATAATTAGAGACCAGTTTGCCAAAGACAATAAGACGGCAGCTGGTCTTCAACGACTTACCATGCAAAACTGATGTCTACCATTCTCAATGTACACCACAGATTAAAACCTGCATAGGGCCTCAACGAAATTGGCCGAAGCTAGTGCACAAAACGATCTGGTACTTGGTAATATGTTTTGGCATACATTAATTCACTGTCAGATCATGGGTAAAAAAATCAGTCTAGCCCATTGGCTAGAGTAGATTGGCGCTCAGGAGAATAGTAATCACACGAAACATCTGCGTGAGTACATCTTCCAATGACCCCGAAAGTAAACACACTATATGGTGAGATGTTCAAAGGATTACCAAGACCAGTACCAACAATGGACGAATTAGTAAATGAACCTCTCTAGAGTAGAGGACTAATGAACTTGTGACATTTTATTCGCAATAAATAGACACATTGACCCTGACCTGCGTTCATTATTTGGACTGATGGTAATCAGCTGGAGATGACTAGGAGGTCAAAGGAGGGTAGATACAAGACGATTCCATCCTGTCCAAGGCGTGATAGGTTTACGTCTTTCAACTAATGGCAAATGCTGTTGTCGCAAGTACATAAACTGTGCCAGGAGACTGTAGGGGGGAGAGAATGGCATGTGATAAAGTACACTTTGAGTGCCATACACTCCAAAACAAAACAGAAAGCATCTCACTCAATTATAAGTTAGTCAGAAGAACAAATCAGGTCTGGTCTCAGACCTGTTGAATGTGTAAGAGACCTCTACGTTTTAAAGAAAGAGCTTAAAACACAACTTCTAAACATCGAGAATCCATGAAAACGGACCATAAACGAGCTTGCCAGTCGCCTCATAAAAGGTACATGTATGGTTGTATAGACCTCGGCTATCTCGAGCGAAAAGTTAGATACGAGATGCGCATTAAACATTCTTCAAGTCAATGTCTCTAGACTTAGACCAAAGACCTTAGAGCTAGGCAAACAGCTACAAAAAACGCAGTGTCCACATTGCACTGTCATAAAAAAACTAAATCTGCTATCCAATACAGAACACTGAGTACCAGGTTACACAATGTACACATGCAAGTGTATATGCATCTCTACATAACTTAAAAACTATGTCCAAGAAGAAATGTGCAGAATATAAAGAACGACACCATCGATATGCAAGAAACGAGGAATGGCACAATGGACTGCGCGACACCTTGGCTAATGTCTACTATCATCAAAGATCTAAAAGTGAAATCAACATCCTTTTAAAAATCTCCAGAGAACAATTATAGCAGGGGACTTTAATGCACACATACATGCCCTAGGATACAAGGATAAGAGCCTCGTGTGGAATAATATAGAAGAGCTATGAAACATCATAAATTTAATAAGACTGCAGAGTCCCTTATCCGTACCGACACTCCTCGATATAGCCAGCTTAATTACATGTATATCCGCATGATTAGTTGGAGCACGACACATACGTGAAGCTCGATCTTGGTCAATGTGCTTCAGCTGGACTTCACGTGAAGTTGGGTCTTGGTCAATGTGCTTCAGCTGGTCTTCACGTAAAGTTGGATCTTGGTCAATGTGCTTCAGCTAGTCTTCACGTGAAGTTGGATCTTGGTCAATGTACTTCACCTGATCTTCACGGGAAGTTTGCTTTTGGCCAATTTGGTTCAGCGAATATTGGACGTGATATGGGAGTCTTGATCAGCATGTGTCATCTTACCCTGAGGCGAGATGAGGTGAGGTTTTGGTCAGTGTGCTTCACCTGACACTGTGACGTTAGCTGAGGGTCTGGTCAGAATGATTCCCCTGCCACTAACGGGAGATATGATCTTTCAGTATATCTCACCTGACACTGTGACATGCAATGGGGTCTTGATCTATATGTTTATCCAGACACTGACTTGAAGTAAAAATCGTGGTTATCATATCTCACCTGACATTGTGACATGCAATTGGGTCTTGATCTATATGTTTCTCCAGACACTGACTTGAGGTAAAATTTTGGTCAGTATATCTCACCTGACATTGTGACATGCAATGGTGTCTTGATCTGTATGTTTCTCCAGACACTGACTTGAGGTAAAATCTTGGTCAGTATATCTCACCTGACATTGTGACATGCAATGGGGTCTTGATCTGTATGTTTCTCCAGACACTGACTTGAGGTAAAATCTTGGTCAGCATATCTCACCTGACACTGTGACATGCAATGGGGTCTTGATCTATATGTTTCTACAGACACTGACTTGAGGTAAAATTTTGGTCAGCATATCTCACCTGACATTGTGACATGCAATGGGGTCTTGATCTATATGTTTCACTTGACCCTGACGCTAGTCTCCCCGCTTTCTTACCTACCATGTTTACAATGATTCTTCCACTAGATGAAGTGTTTGGAGAAATTAAGAACGACCCAACCATCATAAACTTTAACAACGAAACAGCCACGTTCCCATTTCCTTGCAGGTAGGTACCTATAAATCATACGAACCCGATTCATCATCATCAAGTGTTATTTTGAGTGGCTTTGATGACCAATTACTCCAACAAAAATGTTTCCCTTAAGCATATCTTCACTTCAGATGTTTATTGAACTTATTATCACATCCGATATCCTCTGTTTCCCATTGTGTTTGCCAACCATCCGACATCTTTTGCTGTCCTTCTGTTCCGTAGAAACTTCCGTTGCGTAATGTTTTAAAAGTTGTCCTTCCTGAGTGCGTGCCCAGTGTTCTTGTTCATTTAGCTAACACATATTAAGGAGGCATACTAATAACATTACGCGGCAGGATTTGTTCTAGATGCCCCATGGCAAGAGTGCTATAGGCAGACTTCGGAACACATTGAGAACGTGGGCCCAGTTGAACTGGATGATGATTACCGCCTGGAGGGCCTCTGCCCACCTTTATCTGCACACTCGGGATGTGAGAAAAGCAAACTGCAGCCCTACACCTAACGCCATTTTCAGAACGTACAGTAAACATACTCTTTATCGACATTCAACAACAAAATAAGCAAATTGCGAATAACGAAACATGTTTAGATCAAGTGAGAAATAGAAAACAAATATAAATTTAGTCCCCCGACACACCATGATATCAAGACAACTCTGTTTAGATAAGTTCATTTCTACGCCCATCCTTACTGCTGGTTTTTCTTATTTTGTGCTCTAGACGAAGTTCTTTTCGTAGCAACGTAACTATTGCTGATGCTTTTCATCCGCTGCAATGACTAAAACAGAGAAGAATTCGACTTGACGTAATAAAAGTTTATAAATTAGTCAATGGAAAGGATAAACTAGACTATTCCAAGTTTTTCAAAGTTCAACCGGCTACATGAACAGAGCACAGCTTCAAATTATTTAAAGTCATGTCCAGATTAGATATTAGGATATATGTTTTTAGTCAGACAGTGGTAAATGCTTGGAATGAATTACCACATGATGGTGGGGGCAGGGTCAGTTAACGCATTCAAAAATGGATTGGATGATCGCAATCATTTTTAGTATCGATGGAGTGGAATAAACTGGTTGTATACAGACTGTGTAGAGCCTTCTAAACCAGTATAATAAAGTTATGAAATAGGTGTTATTGTTCTTGAACAAAGGGAGAGTTGGAGAAACCGTTAATGGCCCAGCTAACAATCTCATAATCCGAACTTGCCAGGTTTTGATTCGTGAAACAGCAACTTTGTGCCCCTATGACCAACAAACAACTTATTAAACAGAGTGAACTGAATTCAGATGTTCTAGGACATTTATGTTAGTTTAGTTAGTTTTACATCCCGCACGCCGTTGATCGGCGTGGAGAGCTCAATACGCACATCCAGGGCTAAGCGCATTGCATCGGTTGTGTTACGACCATGTCGATGTAGGATGGTTAATATGTCGTCTATCAATCTGCCACACGGCCTCTCTCTTTGTAATACAGCAGTGAAAATCCATCATGATGCATTATCATGAGATGGCTGAACCATTTTGTTTTCTGTCTTGAAATGTTCTCGATACAAGTTCAGACCATTTTTCAAATCATTTCGCAGTCTGCCTACCCTGTTGGCACGATGCCATTTCGCAGTCTGCCTACCCTGTTGGCACGATGCCATTTCGCAGTCTGCCTACCCTGTTGGCACGATGCCATTTCGCAGTCTGCCTACCCTGTTGGCACGATGCCATTTCGCAGTCTGCCTACCCTGTTGGCACGATGACCTTTCTAAAACACTTCATTTCACACGTAGAAATTCTACTCCCGCAGTTTGGCACTGGTATCCCAGAGTCGGAATACAATTAATGTTTATCAACTGCCGCTTTGTCGCCAAGGTGATGTTCCGATTCTTAAGTAGTGGCGACAATTCGTGTCCTGACAGACACTTTTTAACATCTTATCTCGATTTCCCATCACATCTACTGAAAAAAAAACTTTTGGCCAGAAACTTCCTAAGCTTTCTTGAAAACGACATTATTTACGACATTATTTACATGTATGTTGTGTTGACCAGGTGTTCTACCGATCCTCATCATCTCTATTTTCGACGCGCTAATTTGAATGTTAACATTTTTCGTAAGTTGCCTCAAACGCAATCAGGTGATATTGCCTCTTCTAGTGTGGTTGTTTGTCGCTGATAATTATTATCGTCACTTAGTTGTTTGGTTAGTTTCCCCAAATTTCTGCCTTCCTTCTCAAAGCTTAATTCACGGGCTCTCACTTTCCAGCTTGTCCTCTGGGCTTTTAGTTCGCCTTTGATGAACTTTACTTTGGTCTTTTGCAGCGTAATGTTATTCAGTTGTGATGGTTCTAACTGCCTTGTTTGTTGCCTCATTAATCTCTACATGTAATTTTTGTAAAGTTTTAGTCCCATATGGTACATAATTCTTCCTCAGTCCTCTTGGTATTGTCTATTTTGATGCTTGAAGCACTCTCTTATTAAACTCCCTGCGGGCACTGTTAATGCCTCTGTCTAGTACCCTGCTATCCTTTGTCAACAGGCATGTAGATGTAACAGGAAAAAGCATGGCGAACGAGGAGAAGAAGAAGAAGAAAGTGCTTGTGCAGTCTAGCTTCATCTTCTTGCACGTGGCGCTGGCCACCAGCAAAGAGTAGTCCGTGTGTTGAATGAAGTTCTATTTCTGGTGTCGCAACTTGTTTGGCTCCTGTTGTGTGATCCCCGCTGAACAGCGGAGAGGAAAAGACACTGCCCTGGAGCACCCATCGGTGTTGACGTGAAAACCGTATGTGATGTCATCTATTATTGATCTTATGACGATGTTTCCCCCGCGTGCAGTGCTCTCACATTATCACGTAGCTGACCTTGAACTACATAATACTCTAATATCATTTATGTTTTTATGACTACTTACTCTATCATTAGCTTTACCTTGATCATTTATATATATTTATATATTTGTATATATGTATTAATGTGTGTATGTGTATGTGTGTGTGTGTGTGTGTGTGTGTGTGGGCGTGCGTCCGTCCGTGCGTGTGGGAGAGCTCTGGTGCTCTAGTGAGTTATACATGCGGGAATGTATATTTCTGGCATGGTCACCATCATTAATGGTAAGGGGACTGACTGAGAATGGAAAACCAGTCTCTCAGAAAGAGAGAACGGACAGCTCAGAGAAGGTATGATAATTATCCCAGCGAATGGAATGGAGAAACATTTCTGGAATGGAAAGCGGTCAATATAATACTTTTGGGAGCAGGGCCGCACCGACTGTTTGTCTACATTCCTATAGCGCAGTGATATGCCCCAGCAGATGACTTTGATGAAGATGTGAAGGGAAAATCTATTGGTGGCTGCAGAGGAAGAGAGTGAAGGCCCAGACGTGAGCTCAATTTGGTAATAAGTGGAGGGCAAAGCGCATGCAGCGAGAATGTCATTCGAGATGGGGATGTGGGAAGCTGCGTGAGAGGGGTGGGCAATTCTAAACAACAGCACCTTAAATAATTTGATCGGGGGGGGGGGGGGGTGTGTGATACATTTCCCAAGGTGAGGATATCCACTGCAGCTTCAGCGAAGAGCATGTTGGGAGATACATTCAATTGGTAGCAGAAATATTTGGTCCACTGTTTACACGGGTCTGGCAGGCGGAGACGGCATCACGGAAGTGGAGCATGGGAACGGTTATGGAATTACCAACAAGGGGTGGTCTAACAGAATTTAGTGGTGACTCTTCTTTCACCGGTTAGCAAAAAAAACTGGACAGGATGAGAGAGAGAGAGAGAGTGCAAAGTTCGGATAGAGCTATGGATGCATAGATCGTTTATCCTCCATCACATACCTAGAGAACTACTGCAGGGAAATGCAAAGACAAATGTGCGTACATTTGTTTGACTTTAATAATGGTAAAAATTTGAGGTAGTCTATAGATGATGCTGGTAGCCTACATTACTCAGTGAAAACTCATTAAGGGTCATTCCACAAATCTTGTGTGCAATTTTGGGCAGAATAACAAAGTTATTTTAGGTTCAGGTAGGAGTACGATAGGGATGTCCGTTACTAACCATTCTCTTCCTGGCATGGGCTGGGGATGCGGAGAACCAAAACGAAAACCCCAAGAGGAATAAAATGGATATTATTCTCTACACCCGGGAATCTGAAATACCTTCAAGAGAAGATGGAGCGATTGGGCGCATGTGGTCATCTGATGGGAGTGGCCATTAATGTCGTGAAGACGGAAGTTATGAGACTATATTTGTTAAATCCCGCGCTAATTGGAATAGGAAATTAGGATCTAGCGGTAATAGGCGAAAGTGTGTGTACCTGGGAGGCGTAGTTACGTCAGACAGTGAGACTGGTAAAGACATTAAAAGAACAGTGAACATGGCTAGAATGGTCTTTGCTGACTTGGACAATATTTGGAGGTCTTCGCAATGAAGACCAGGCGCAAGACTAAGAATATGCAGGAGTTGCGTACTTTCTGGGCTTTTGAATGGCGCGGAGTGTTGGACCATGGCCGTCTGTAATTACAGTAGGTCATGGTTTGATCGTGACAGAAAAGGATACAATAAAAATTGTCGGGATTCCACACAGCCTGCCTTGGAGCATTCTTAGAGTTTTCTAATCGAGTGGCATTACCACCCGAAATCTACTTGTCCGAAGCACTCAAGGAAATATGCGGGCCATATCTGGCGGAAGCTGGAGTTGAATCGGAAATGTCCTGATAGAAGAGACTAGCCCCATAGACAGACTCGCTATAGTATTGATCCCAGAGGGAAGACGAAAGAGAGGCCGTCAAATAACAATTTGGCGAAGAACAGTAGAAGTCGAAATGTAAATCATAACTCAGAGTTGGAACATCGTACGAATGAAGGTGCATAAATACATATATATATATATATATATATATATATATATATATATATATATATATATATATATATATATATATACGGTCTGCTGAGGATACTATGAGTCGGAGGATAATGGTATTTTGCAAACTTGACGGTTGCTGTGTGCTGTTTACACCACGAAGTGACGACATCATGCGTATCGAACGTATTTTCACCTGTTGCAGTTTGGTCCGGTTTCATATGAACACGCATCGTGTTCAAATATATATATATATATATATATATATATATATATAGATATATATATATAAAGACCCAACTTTTCTGCGTCAATGCGTTTGCAGACCACATATTATTATTACGGAGTCTGCTAAATAAAGAGAGCCACCTCCCAGTTTTACATTATAATGCGTCCTTGACACTCAGATACAGTACTGTTAACACACAACAGCTTATAAATGGTTTTCCCATTGTTTTGAATGTTAGATATCTGGTGACAAGTACAACCACTGACTTGAGGATCGACAACCAAACACAGGGCACATGCAGGTGCCAGGTAAGTCCTTATCTATTTAACGGCCCTTAATGTCTAGTTCAAAGAGATAGTTATTTGAAGTGTAAAGAATGTGGGGGCTAAAGAAGTGTACAGATGGCCATATTTGAGAGGGGAATATATATGGAATAACAAACTGTATGGTGAGAAGAAAAGGTTGAGAGAGATCGCCAGTTCTATGATGGAAGTAGATGTGTTTATCTGAGGATAAATTGTGAGTAACGAGAGATAATTGAGATAATCTGACCATTTTATACCGGAAATAGAGGTGGTTATGAATTCAAATATTTAAGGACAGGGAAATGTTAACCCGACCTCTAATTTAGTAAGGGAAATATATGCGGATAACTTGGGGGGATAAACTATATGTTGATGAGAGAAGTATAACAGATCGTCAAGATTATAAGAGAAAAGATATGGTTGTTAGAGAATAAACAACCCTGAGGAAGATTATATCATTTTGTGTTGGTGATTTTACTTCCAGGTCCACGCGTGGAACTCTAAATGTCGTGGTAAATTATTCGTTGGTGGATTTGACTATGCTTGCTTGATCAGCAACATTTTACTCAACGAAACGCTGGGCTTTTCTGTTCGGAAGGAAGGCATCGCAGAAAACGGACAATACACGGTACTTCGTCCTATTATTTGTTGTCTGACTACCTCCACATCATCCTTACATGTATGGCTACATATTTGTTGTCCCATCACTTCTCTATTACCCTTACATGTACGGCTACATATTTGTTATCACATCACCTCTCTATTACCCTTACATGTACGGCAACATATTTGTTGTCACGTCACCTCTCTATTACCCTTACATGTATGGCTACATATTTGTTGTCACATCACTTCTCTATTACCCTTACATGTACGGCTACATATTTGTTGTCACATCACTTCTCTATTACCCTTACATGTACGGCTACATATTTGTTGTCACATCACTTCTCTATTACCCTTACATGTATGGATACATATTTGTTGTGCCGTTTACTCCATATTATCCTTACATACTTAACTAGACTTAACGTCCTTATACTAGCTTAAAATACTCTGCAGAGTCTGTATACAACCAGTTTAATTTACATTACCTTGCTCTAAAAGCTATGCGCATTCAATCTATTCTTAAATGCATTAATTGTCCTTGCCTCCACTACTTCCTGTGACAATGCATTCCAAGCATTCACCACTCTTTGACAAAACAAATATTTTCTAATATCTAATCTAAACCTTTCTTTAGTTAATTTTGAAGCGATGCCCTTTTGTAACCGCCCTCTTGTAACCACAATGTACACGTTCTTGTAGATGGCTGTATTTTGAAAAAAACTTTTTATAATCTAATTTATCCGTTCCTTTAATTATCTTATTAGCTTGTATTAAATCACCTCGAATTCTTCTCATTTCCAGACACTGTAGGCCGATTTTTCCTCATAACTGTAATTCTGGAATCCCACTATCAACTTTGTCGTTTTCTTAAAAATTCTTTCCAGCATATTTATATCCCCTCTACGATAAGGACTCCACACTTGTACACAGTACTCCAATCTAGGTTTAACTAATGCTTTATACAGTTTGACAATCACTTCCTTGCTCGTATGTTGAATATTTCTTTTTATAATACCGAACATTGCATTTGCCTCTTTCACTGTAACCTGGACTTGCTCACTCACTTTACCTGTATGATCTTATATAACCTCTAGGTCCCTTTCCTTGTCTATCATTCTCATATTGGGGATCAAGACGCTGAGCAGCGCATAAACTGCAGCGGTCAGCTACCCATAGCGGACTGCTAGTGTCAGGGTCAGCGAACCAGAGCTGCCAAGACCCGTCTACACCTCCACGTGGGGATCCTGGATAACAAGCTGCAACAGAGCAGGCTGGCTAAGTAGAAGGGATCGAAGAGGGAGGGCAACCCGGTACTCAAAAATGATTGCTGAAGTCGGATGTGTTGGACCGAAAGGAGCAAATATCGCAGTCAAACTGTAAACCACGACACAACGCATTCCGTTCTTTGTACTACATTGAGCTACTTGCGAAGCTTTTTTTCAGGAATTGGTAGCGGGAGATTGAGAACGAATGAAAAAGAAGAAGAAGATTCTAATATTGTTCTCGCCCATTTTGTATTTATGTTCCATATTGGATCTACCCATTTGGATTACTGTACATTTAACTACATTAGTCTCCATTTGCCAGCTGACAGACCATTCTCGAATGTTATCAAAATCCGATCTCAATATATCCACTTTGCTTTAGATGAGACACTATTGCATAGTTTTGTGTCATCCGTAAATTTTGCAGGCATGGATACATGTATGAATACATATTGTGTATTTGATGTGTCAAATTTACGTTATTTGTTGTTGTTGTGATTCGTTAGCTGTTTTAATTTCTTCCTGTTCAACTTCGTCACGGACGAAAGTTTTGTGGCTGAGACGTAGGTTTTTGACTTGTTTCTGTCCAGCTAGTGTTAATATGTCATGCTTGTTCATGATATTACCAACTGACTAGCACAGTGACCGAGCGCTTGCTTCATACGGCAAATGTACTTGGTTCGGTATGACAGCCTCATTAGTCCCCGTATTATCACGCATCAGCTGATTAACCTGGAGGTCCGCGTTCCTGTTGCGCCACTTTCTGCATTTCCCGTCAGTTGCTATGACGACGCCTTGTGGTAGTCCATCGGAGTATTGGCAATATCGATCAATTCTTTCTCTTTGGTTAAAATATCAACAGTTGTCACCTGACCAATCGTGCCCTCTACTTGTACCATCCGTCATATTAATCTTTTGAGTCTCTACTGCGATTGCTCTGATGTTCTTTGATTTACCAAGATATCAAACACATTATAAGAAAGTTTTAACTTCAGTATATATCGAATTATAACACAACTGTAACTACAATATACATCGCATTATAACACAATTTGAATTCCAGTATATATCACATTATAACACAATTTTAACTACAATATATACCACATATAGGCTACCACAGCCTCAACTCCATTATACGTCCCATTATAACACAACTTTAACTCCAATATGCATTGCATTGTGACACAACTTTGACTCCAATATACATCCAATTATAACACAACTTAAACTCTAATATATAAGGACACACCAGAGTCAATAGCCACTTAAACCGCATCAATACCCAGCACCTGCCCCTTGTGCAGACATTGCTCTCATCCTGATGAAACAGTTCGACACCTACTCATTGTTTGCAAGACGCTTGCGGACGTGAGGAAAATATTCCTACAAGCACTGCCGACAATTGCCAACACACTGTACGGAGCAGTGAAACAACTGAAGAAGACCTGTATAAGAATGGCATTGGGCTGTCAAGAGCAGGCTTGCTCAGCAGCTATGGGATAACAACAACAACAACAACTCCAATATATATTCCATTATAACACAACTTCAACTCAAATAAACATCCCAGTATAACAACTTTAACTCCGATATACATTGTACTTCACATTTTAACACCATTTTCACTACAGTACAAAGCATATGCAGCCAATTCTTATGCACCTAGCGGATCTTGGCCAACAACGCCGGCTAATTTCGCTGGAGCAGGTGTCAATGTCAACTGCGGCTATGATCTCGACAACAACCAGGCAGGAGTGGCTGTAAGTTACCATTACTGTAAGAGCGAGTCAGAAATGTCCGTGCTGACAAATTGTACCTTTTCGCTTCAATGTGACACATTGTGAGGGGGTTCAGTGGTCTGGAGATAGGGTGTCCGCCTCGAGTGCCGGAGATCGCAGGCTCGAATCACGGTGGGCGACTGGGATTTTTTAATGTATATCTTCTCGTAACAATTTCTCCTGATCTCTGGGTAGTGAGATCGAAAAGAGTGGGCTTAACTGCCGCTGCCCGGACAAAATTCAAAAATTCAAGTTAAAAATCTACCCAAATTTGTTGTACCTTCCCCCAGGCCTAGTAAGCCCCATGAAGTTCTAAAATACCTACTATGCATAACCGAAGCCTTCGGCTACATGACAACATACAGTAAACCTGCCTGTTTGAATACCAGGATTCCAAGTATTCTAAGTGACTCATATAGATGAGGGGCATTCGTTGTTCATTTTTAAAAGAATTTTTCCTTCTGTCTTTTTAGTTATTTTCATCTACTTTTTTTCTAGTTTTCAGCTTCTCTTTGTTCTCCGTTTTCCTCTTGTTCTTGTTCCTCTTGTTCTTGTTCTAGTTTCTCGCCCTCTTCTTATTTTTCTTATTTTTTCAATTTAGTACATTTTGATATACTTTCTTCCTCCTTTTATCTTCTTCTTACTATGCTTTTTCTTTTGAATCTTCTTTTTGATCTTCTTGGTCTTCTTCTCTTATCTCTTTGTTGTCATTTTTATTCTTCTTCATTTCTTCTTCTTGTCCTATTCTCTGTCTTCTTTACCTTTTTTCTGTATCTTTACTATTCCTGATTTTTTTTACCTTGAGTTGCATATACCTTCAGTTGTTCTTCTCTAAGCAGCGCTGACATATTGTATGTTCTCCATTTCATCCTAGCTCCTCCTAGCGTGCCTTGTATCGCCTATAAACGTTTTATCCGTGCGCTCTCTGGCTTTCTTTCACTTCTGCTCGGGGTGGTTCCAATACAGAGATTGCTTGGTGGCATTTACTTCTTCTATCGCAATGTGCATCTGCCCTCAGCCATTACCTCCCAAAAATGTCTGGGCCCACCTGTTCATGTCCTGTTCTCACATATAAGCTTTCGTTTGCAACCTTGTCGAACCATTACAGTCATGATTCTTTCCAAAGGATTTATTTATGAGGTCAAGTAATATCCTAATATTGAGTTTAATTATACCCCATGTTTCAGTCAATCAATCTATCAATCAATCAATGTTCTGTAAGTGTCATATATGGCACATAAGGAAGAATTAAGTGCTCTCCATTTTGATCTGTGAGATGCCACTCTTTTCAGTTCATGAATGCTGTTCAAGCCCATAGTGGAACCTCTTTGACGATTGTTTTGAGGAGAGTCTATTACGGTCTTCCTCTTTTCCTGCTGCCCGATGGTGACCACATAAACGCTTGCAAAGGGAGTCTATTGCTGTCCATTCTAATAACACGCCAGATGTATGCCCACAACTTGTTCCTGATGAGTGATGCAACATATTGTTGATTAGTAACTTCTATAATTGTTTTGTTGGCTATGAATTGCTCCCAGGCAATTTTCATGTTTTCTAAAGCACTTATTCTCGAATGCATTTAGCCTCTTTTCCAATGCCTTTGTTATTTTCCAGCATTTACATTCTCTGTTTCCGATACATACAATGGATCAAGATGCTGAGCAGCGTATGAGCTGCAGTGGTCAGCGACCCATAGCTGCTAGCGTCAGGGCCAGCGAACCAGCTGCCAAGACCCTTCTACACCTCCTAGCGGTAATCCTGGATAACAGGCTGCAGCAGGGCAGACTGACTAAGGAGAAGGGATCAAAGAGGGAATGCTAACCCGGTATTCAAAAAATGCTTGCTGAAATCGGATGTGTTGGACCGAAAGGTGCACATATCGCAGTCAAGCTGTAAACTACGACACAACCCATTCCGTTCTCTGGACTACATTCTGCTACTTAATCCTTTTCAGGATTTAGTAGCGGGAGATTGAGGACGAACGAAGCCAATCCAAGCTAAGACACATACAAAAAGACCGACTTCACGTTGGAGTTGAAGATGCGTAGCTCGGTGTACGTTTATATCACCATTATTCTTGTCTAACAAAAGCTCTCATCTTGTACAGGTACCAGAATGCGGATATACCATTACATTCGTGGCATACGACGTGATTGAAAGGCGAAACCAAGCACAAATACCAGGGTTATCAGTCGCCATCAACTTGGAACATAGTAAGTCTACTGTTGCAATTGGTTATGGAAGACGTAGGACAATTTGTAGCAGGATTCCAGCTGATCGTTATATTTTCTCCCGTTGAGCAATCGCGTATTATGGTAGCATTCTGTCATGGATAAACTGACTAGGACGAAGACTCGCACGCATCATTGGTCTGGTGCAGGGAATTTCCCTCCCAGATTTGGAACTGGACCCTACCATTCTTGCGGCTAGACCCGTGTTTTATCAACTCAGTCAGCTTGAGGTTATTGTGAAACTAGAACTTTAGATGCATTTAAACTTATTGGAAAAATAACTTACTTTGACAAACAATCATTGAGGATGTTAACTTAACTTAACGTCTTTATACTGATTTAGAAGACTCTGCAGAGTCTGTATACAACCAGTTTCATTTACATCACCTTGCTCTAAAAGATATTCAATCCAATTTATTCTTAAATTCGCTAACTGTCCCTGCTTCCACCACCTCCCGTGGCAATGCATTCCAAGCATTCATCACTCTCTGACTAAAAAAAAAGACTTCCTAATATCTAATCTGGGCATCTCCTTAGTCAACTTGTAGCTGTGCCCTCTTGTTCTTATGGATGGCTGTATTTTAAAAAAACTTGTTATAGTTGTTTTTTTTACCATTCCTCTGATCAACTTATAAACCTGTATTAAGTCACCACGAATTCTTCTCTCTTGTAGACACCGCAGGCCGGTTTTTTTTAGTCTCTCCTTATAACTGTTGCTCAGGCAATATTGAATGCCCTTGAAGTTTACTAACATAATTAACCAAACCGAACAAGATATGAAATAAAGAGTTCTGCATGACGGTCACGTGTCTGGGTCTTTCAAATAAGCAAAGGCAAGCATCAGGGAAATCTCTTATCGCCATTTCTCTTGCTGTTGGTTGATGATTGGGACATAAAGACAACAGCATCAATCAAACATAGAATCCATTCCTCTATGACATAACAACTTGATGATGTGAACTTTATATATATACAATATCTTGATTGTTCTGTCATATAACCGCTAACATGCAAAATAAAATAAGTATGATTAATGAGGTCACAAGTTGGGACCTTTGAAAAACCGATAAAAACACAACGATTAATTAAATAAATGTAACTTACGACAATCAGATTGTGTGCAGAGACACATTAATAAAAGATCATTCATATATCTTGAACACAATATAGATAATATAGGGTCTACGTGCACATATATCACAATTTGAATTCACAAGGCGAATACACATTGCAGTATTGAGCTGATGGATATTAAAAACAATAGAGAGAAAACAATAGAGAGAAAACAATAGAGAGAAAACAATAGAGAGAAAACAATAGAGAGAAAGATAGATAAGGAAAGGGACCTAGGGGTTATAATAGATCATACAGGAAAGGTGAGTGAGCAAGTTAAGGTAGCAGTGAAAAAGGCAAATGCAATGTTAGGTATGATAAAAAGAAATATTAAACATAGGAGCAAGGAAGTGATCGTCAAACTGTATAAAGCTTTAGTAGACCTAGATTGGAGTACTGTGTACAGGTGTGGAGTCCTTATCATAGAGGGGATATAAACATGCTGGAAAGAACACAAAAAAGAGCGACAAAGATGATAGTGGGATTCCAGAATTACAGTTAGGAGGAACGACTCAGAAAAACCGGCCTACAGTGTCTCGAAGAGAGAAGAATTCGTGGTGACTTAATACAGGTTTATAAGATGATCAGAGGAATCGATAAATTAGACTATAACAAGTTTTTTTAAAAATACAGCCACCTACAATAACACGAGGGCATAGCTACAAGCTGACTAAAGAGAGGTCCAGGTTAGATATTAGGAAATATTTTTTTAGTCAGAGAGTGGTGTCTGCTTGGAATGCATTGCCAGGGGAGGTAGTGGAGGCAGGGACAGTTACTGCATTTAAGAATAAACTGGATGCGCATAGCTTTTAGAGCAAGGTGATGTAAATGTAACTGGTTGTATACAGACTCTGCAGAGTCTTCTAAACCAGTATAAAGACGTTAAGTTAAGTTAAGTTAAAAGAAATTATGTCTAAAACAAAAACAAAAATAAACAATTCCAATGTAAGGTCAGGACGGTTACAGCCATCTGTTGAAACACGAAGAGCACCAATAACAACAACCAAAAAGGTACAGACTTTCATAAATGGGTGCTTCTACAAAACAGAGGAGTTGCACTTGTATGATTAGATAACCAATGTGGAACTGTTGGAAAGAACCAGACAGAGCTATAGAATGTGAGGAGAAGACGGGGGTTGGATAGAACACACATAAAGGAAACCAGGTAATAGCATTACAAGGCAGTCTCTATTTTGGAATCCCCAGAGCAATGAGCTAGAGGAAGACCAAAATACACACGAAGAAGATAGTTCGATACAGACATAAAGGCAATATAGAAGACATGCAGACCGTTTATTTTGTGTGTTTCTCTTACTAACCACAGCAAAACCAGCTATTCTCTCTGTTATCTCTGTATAAAAACCAAGAAGGCTTTTCCTCCCTCGAGTCTTATATGAAAGACAGTCCATGATGTCATGATTTGGAGTCTCTTCTACCTTTGAAGGGCTTGAGATTGTAGACTAACGACCGGTCAGGGAAAATATACTGATGAGACTATGTTAGTCAGCGTCAGACAATACATACAGATCCGACAATGTCAGTCAGGGTCAGGTATAATATACTGATCAGGCAGTGTTAGTCAGGGTCAAGTATAATATATTGATTAGGCAGTGTTAGTCAGGGTCAGGTATAATATATTGATTAGGCAGTGTTAGTCAGGGTCAGGTATAATATACTGATCAGACAGTGTTAGTCAGGGTCACGTATAATATACTGATCAGGCAGTGTTAGTCAGGGTCAGGTATAATATACTGATGAGACAATGTCAGTCTGGGTCAGGTATAATATAGTGATCAGACAGTGTTAGTCAGGGTCAAGTATAATATACTGATGAGACAGTGTCAGTCTGGGTCAGGTATAATATAGTGATCAGACAGTGTTAGTCAGGGTCAGGTGAAATACACTGATCACGGTTCCATCTCCCTTCCAAGCAGTTCTTCCTGGAAACGGTTTCAAGGCAGTCTGGCCATAGTAGGGCGCTTACTGAAGAGCCTCGTATTGCACTAAAGGTCAAGAGGACACCGGCCCACTTTCTGCAGTAGGCCTCGGGGTGTGAGGAGAGCCACTGTAACCCGTCACTAAAGAAAGTCGTCAAGAATATCTAATGGAACAACGTCATAGTTCAATTCTTTGAACATATGACAGGAATACGTACAAACCTACACATTACTCCAGCCTATAACACCATACATATGACAAGAATGTCTACAAATCTACACATCACTCGAGTCTATAACACCAGTCACGACAAGACAAATTATAATAAACATGCCAACACACCACTCGAGCCTATAACACCAGCCATATGGCAAAAGCCTATAAACCAGACTCATGACAAGAATATCTAAACACCTACACATCACTGGAATCTATAACACCAGCCATATGACCAGAAAACCTACAAACTACACATCGCTCGAGCCTATAACACCATACACGACAAGACAAACTACAGAGCACATTCAACACATCACTCGAGCCTTTAACACCGGCCATATGACAAGTACATATATATACCTGCACATCACTTTAACATGATTTAAAAGTGAGATGAATGCTAATACAATGACGGATGACATTGTTGAAGGAATATTGCAGTGGCTGGTATGAACTCGAACAACGGCCACTCAGATGACACAGAACAGATAGTTACACGTCCCCACGCCGTCTATCGATAAACGTGGGTAGATGAGATGAGAGGATAACACAAAAGAATACTGACAAGAAGAATAGGTAGATGTGACTGATGATTGATTCGTTTTTTCGTTTCAATTGAAACATAGGGTTACCACTGGATCCGGCCTCCTTACCGGAAGCCTGTATTCGTCCATTTGCGGTGTTGATTTCTTCTTCTTCTTCTTCTTCTTCGTACGCAGTCAGACAGTAACCATTATTTTTTCGAAAAAAGCGGCGGTCATCCTGAGGCTGTCGACACTGCCATAGAGCTTGTCTTGCAGTTCCACTGGTGATGGCCACATCTGCTCTCTCTGATCCTCGTATGTCGGGCAGTTCTGCAGCAGATGTTCAGCGGTCATTTTACCAGTACCGCACGGGCATTCGTCGGTACCACCTATCTTCAATTTGTTGAATAGGTGGTATCTCAGTCTATTGTGGCCAGTGCGAAGTCTGAAGACAACGACCTGCTCTCTTCTGTTCAACTGGTAATAGGCATCGTTTTTGGTGTAACCAGTATGTTCGGTTTCCCATTTGGTCATGTATCTGGCTTTGATAAGCCGTTTTGACTCTTCGTACGTCATACTAGTATCTGTTTGTGGTAGTCTAGCGCCTTCTTTTGCCAGTCTGTCTGCCTCATCGTTGCCTTGGATGTTGCAGTGTGATGGGACCCACTGTACCACTACCCTTTTTGGTGCGGACTGCTGGCACAGTTTGCAGAGTGTTGCTCTTAAGTCATTAAGCTCAGTGTTTTTCTGGCTTTTTAGCCATGTGACTACGGCGAGAGCATCTGTAAGCAGGACTATATGGCTTTCATTTTCTTTATGCGTCACCATTTCTTCCACTGCCGCCCTCAGTGCCTCTGCCTCCGCTCTGAAATTGCTTGTGTACTTACCAGTAGCGAATGACAGTGTTATTTTTCTGCCATTTGGTAGGTTCAGGAATGCTCCTGCCCCTCCGTTCTGTGTAGTGTTTGTTACAGAACCATCGGTGTATGCATGGGTCCAGTCCATGCTTGGGTAGTTTTTCGATGTAAAGCTTAGGGTAGTATCTCTCCTTTCTTTTTCAGTCTGGCAGTTTTTGTTTGCAATACCTGGTATATTTTCTACCACCTCTGGAAATATATCCTGCCTCCGGTGTTGATTTCAAATTTAGTGACTTTATATGAAATGTTTGCCAGCCATATGTTCATCTTTCTTTAACCACCTTCTAAAGCATGTTAAGTTACAGTTGTCCCATTCTCTCAACAAAGTACCACTCCGTATGAAGTAAATATGTGGCTCCTAAAATAACTTTACCATTAATAGAGGCTTCACAGTTGAACATTCAATCAATCGATCAAAGCCCACCGATCATCTCAGTGCATAGACCATTGTACACATCTCGCCAGCCCATACGTACGGGGGTTATACTTTGTACAGCTCTCCAGGTGTAACCATTTAATCTCAGTTCACTCTCACATTCTCTTCTCCATGTTTATTTAGGTCTACCTTTCTTTTTCTTTACTTGAAGATCCCACGTGAGAGACTACCTGACTATGTTGGACGAGTCCTTCCTCAGCGCATGTCCTATCCAGCCACATTTTATTTTTTCTGAATTTCTTGGTCTGGTAGTTGTTGGCTCATTTCCCACATATCTTCATTTCTCTCCATTCCCTGCTATTTCATGCCCATTATCATGCGTAGGCATCTGTTAACGACGGACTAGAGTCTTTGTTGTATGACCTTAGTCGCTCTCCATGTTTTCGCAGCATACATCAGTACCGACTTGACCACACTTTGGTGTGGATATTGATTTCTCTAAATCTTCGTATGCTGGTTAGTTTAAGGATTGTCATTTTTGCCTTTCCAATTCTGGTCTTTATATCTGCATCTATACCCTCCAAACATGTCAATTGTGCTGCCCAAATGGGTAAAGACATCAACCGTTTCTAACGATTCTCCCTTCAGCGTGACCGATTTTTTGTTGATAGTGTTGAGTTTAAGGAGCTAGGTTTTCTTCATGTTGATATTCAGTTCCATTTTGACAGATCGCTCTATCACCCTGCCAGTTTGAACAGTGACATGTAGGACACACGGGATGATGTTGTTGTTGAAGTTGTTGTTCTTGTCCGTTTGCGTGCTGAGTCCTTCATTCATATTGAATTATCTATGCTAACAATCTTGCTGTCGCTCTTTTTTGGCCGCAGAACGTACTGAAGTAGGTGGATTTAGGTATTCTATCCTGTATTGTAATGCGGGAATCTACTCAGGCTAAATGTTATGGAAACGCAGTGTGTATTACAAGCTCGTTGGTCAGATTTATTTACCAGAGTATGTTGCATGTGACTCTAGTGTTAGCTTTGACAGCCACACACGCGTTGATATAACCAAAGCGCCTTGGACTGTATGTAACAATGACACATCTCACCAACATAAAGCACACATACTTCAATAACCGCACTAATAATTGACTGTGTCATTGCAGATCCTGTGTTTCACGACAATGAAATAGTCATGGCAACGGCCCCCACATGGCTTGGGGGAACTACGTACCAAGCCCAAGTAGTTCCGCCTTTGACTGTGCCGGAATTCTTGCTCATTAGAGGATTTAGCGCAGACGTGGTTCAGAATCAGTAAGGGAAGAGGTCAAATGCTATGTCATTTTGTTCAGATGTTCCTTTATACCTGCTTGATGTTTTTTGCTGTTTGTCTGTTCTTGTTGTTTTGTATGTTCTTATTGTTTCTCTGTACTTGTTTGTGCTTTTGTTGTTTGTGTGCTCTTGTTGTTTGTATTCTCATGTTGTATATGTGCTCTTGTTGTTTGTCTGTACTTGTTGTTTGTGTGATCTTATTGTTTGTTTGTACTTGTTGTTTGTGTGCTCTTATTGTCTGTGTGCTCTTGTTGTTTGTTTGTACTTGTTGTTTGTGTGCTCTTATTGTTTGTGTGCTCTTGTTGTTTGTGTGCTCTTGTTGTTTGTGTGCTCTTGTGGTGTCAGTGCTCTTGTTGTTTGTGTGCTTTTGTTGTTTGTGTGTTCTTGTTGTTTTTCTCTTCTTGTTGTTTGTTTGTCCATGTTGTTTATCTTCTTCTTCTTCGATCAATTATACTATGCTTCCCGCCAGTGAGGTTCACTAAGGAGACTGCGTTTCAAGTCTGCATTTCTTTTTTTTTTTGCCGTTGTTGTTTTTCAGTCCTGCATTGTTTGTCTGTCATCTTTGTATGTTTGTGAAATGTGTTAGTTTGTTCTGGTTGTTCTGTCCTGATTGATTGTTAGTCTTCATTATTTGTCATTACTCATATTTGCTTTTCATGTTCATCTATCTTTATTGTGTGCATCTCAATTTTGTCTGCCTATTTTGTTGTCTGTCTGTTTTTATTGTTTGCTTATTTTTATTGTTTGCTCGATTTCATTGTTTGCCTGTTTACATTGTTTGCCCGTTTTCATTGTCTGCCTGTTTTTATTGTCTGCCTGTTTTTATTGTCTGCCTGTTTTCATTGTTTACCCGTTTGTATTGTTTGTCAGGTTTTATTGTTTGCCAGTTTTTAATGTTTGCCCGTTTTCATTGTTTGCCCATTTTTATTGTTTGCCTTTTTTATTGTCTGCCTGTTTTTATTGTCTGCCTGTTTTCATTTTTTGCCTGTTCGCCTAACTCAACTGCCTTTCTTACTTCCTAGTTATTACCCACTTGTCCTATTTGCCTGTACTTCACGATAAACCAGAACTCCCCTGTCAGTATCCTACATGGACTTTGACCAAAGCGCACGAGAAGAACATCAGGCACTAAGAAACAAAATGTTCAGGAACAGTCATTGGTGTTACCTGGAGAGATCAAATAATATATGATAACATAAGAAAGATAATGAGAACTACATCTTGTACTGAATACGTATAACTACAGAAAATATGGAGGAAGAGTATGTGGCTGACGGAAGATGATATAACTTAAATTTAATACCAAACAAAGAAGATAGGACGCATTCCTATAACACACCAGTTGTACTTGTATTATCAAACAAAGAAGATAGGACACATTCCGATAACATATCAATTGTACTTGTATTAACAAACAAAGAAAATAGGACACATTCCTATAACACACCAGTTATATTATCAAACAAAGAAGATAGGACACATTCCGATAACACACCAATTTTACTTGTATTATCAGGCAAAGAGGATAGGACACATTCCTATAACATACCAGTTGTATTATCAAACAAAGAAGATAGTACACATCCCTGTAACACACCAGTTGTATTATCAAACAAAGGAGATAGTTTACATCCCTGTAACACACCAGTTTTATTATCAAAATAAAGAGAAAGTACACATCCCTGTAACAATAAAGTTGTATTATCAAACAAAGGAGATAGTACACATCCCTGTTACACACCAGTTGTATTATCAAACAAAGGAGATAGTACACATCCCTGTAACACACCAGTTGTATTATCAAACAAAGGAGATAGTACACATCCCTGTAACACACCAGTTGTATTATGAAACAAAGGAGATAGTACACATCCCTGTAACATACCAGTTGTATTATCAAACAAAGGAGATAGTACACATCCCTGTAACACACCAGTTGTATTATCAAACAAAGGAGATAGTACACATCCCTGTAACACACCAGTTGTATTATCAAACAAAGGAGATAGTACACATCCCTGTGACACACCATTTGTATTATCAAACACATAAGATAGTACACATCCCTGTAATACCCCGGTTGTATTATCAAACACAGAAGATAGTACACATCCCTGTAAAACGCCAGTTGTATTATCAAACAAAGAAGAAAGTACACATCCCTGTAACACGCCAGTTGTATTATCAAACAAAGAAGATAGTACACAGCTCTGCTCCATCAGTTGTTGCCTAAAACAACAGAGCAGATAGTGCACAGTCCTAGAGGAAATATGTTTGTCGTACCGTGTGCTTGAAAAGTTGAGCGTGTAGCCTAGTCGACGATTGGCTCGATTGCTATATTGGGATTTACATCGTGTCAGGATTCAAATTCACGACGAACTAACACAAAAATCTGGGGTGTGAACCCCTCCTACAGTCGACTACGCTGTAAATTGGTACCTGACGTATGAGGAACAGAACTGGCCACCCCAACTAGGCTGCTGCAACCCGCCAGTTAACGACCTTTTCCTGTTCACGCAAAAGAGTAAACTTCAATGGGGGTATTAAACAACAACAATCATATAACAAGTTTGTAATAGCATATGCTCTAATATAGACGTATCAAATATAAATTGGTCGTACCGTATGTTCTTCTTCTTCTTCTTCTTCTTCTTCTTCTTCTTTCGTTCTCAATCTCCCACTACCAAACCCTGAAAGGATAAGTAGCAGAATGTAGTCCAAAGAACAGAATGCGCCGTGTTGCAGTTTACAGCTTGGCTGCGATATTTGTACCTTTCGGTCCAACATATCCGACTTCAGCAAGCATTTTTCGAGTACCGGGTTAGCATTCCCTCTTCGATCCCTTCTCCTTAGCCACTCTGCCCTGCTGCAGTCTGTTATCGACGATCACCGCGTGGAGGTGTAGAAGGTTCTTGGCAGCTAAGGTTCGCTGGCCCTGACGCTAGCAGTCAGCTATGGGTTGCTGACCACTGCAGCTCATGCGCTGCTCAGCATCTTGATCCTGTACCGTATGTTCTAATATAGACGTATAAAATGATCTCCCTTTTTCACAGGCCAGATGGAGCAGCCGAGTGCTACAATGTTGGTGAATACCTGAAGCTGTGTATCAATGATGGACTGATACTAGCAGCTAAGCAATGTTTCTGGATGTTAGATGAGCCACATTTCATTCGATGTATGAACAATGAAACCAGCATTGACCGCCTGCTTGTTCTTCTAGATGTGTAAGTAATGGTAGTACATTTCATTTGTACTACTCAGTTTTTTTGTTATGTCCTGCGATGGCCAGTCCCTCACCTCGCTGATTTTCCTTCCCAAGCAATAAGTAATAATACATTTACAGTTGATGGTGAGTAAATAGTTCAGGTCACACATTTTGAATATCTGCTCGAGCTCTTCATCCCTCCCCGAGCGAGCCCGGTCGGTCGATTGGTGTGTGTACTGGGCTGTCCAGGCGGTCCCTAGGTCGATGGAGTGAGGGACGGAACAACCGTCCGTCCGTCAGTCAGTCCCTGCGGCCGTCCTCGGGAGGCTTTTTACCCTTCAATCACCGACCGGTGTGTGTGGTTCGTCTCCGACAGCTATCTGGTTGATTCTGCCAGTAGTCATATGCTTGTCTCAAAGATTAAGACATGCATGTCTAAGTTCACACTGTCTCACGGTGAAACCGCGAATGGCTCATTAAATCAGTCGAGGTTCCTTAGATGACACGATCCTACTTGGATAACTGTGGCAATTCTAGAGCTAATACATGCTTACCAAGCTCCGACCCTCGCGGAAAGAGCGCTTTTATTAGTTCAAAACCAATCGTTGTTTGCGGCGTCCCCACTGGTGACTCTGGATAACTTTGTGCTGATCGCATGGCCTCATGTGCCGGCGACGCATCTTTCAAATGTCTGCCCTATCTAATGTCGATGGTACGTGACATGCCTACCATGTTTGTAACGGTTAACGGGGAATCAGGGTTCGATTCCGGAGAGGAAGCATGAGAAACGGCTACCACATCCAAGGAAGGCAGTAGGCGCGCAACTGACCCACTCCTGGCACGGGAAGGTAGTGACGAAAAATAACAATACGGGACTCTTTCGAGGCCCCGTAATTGGAATGAGTACACTTTAAACCCTTTAACGAGGATCTATTGGAGGGCAAGTCTGGTGCCAGCAGCCGCGGTAATTCCAGCTGCATTAGCGTATATTAAAGTTGTTGCAATTAAGAAGGTCGTAGTTGGATCGCAGGCGGGCGGTCCGGCTCGCATCTGTTCTCTGTCCGTTGTCTCCTGCACTACCGTCTGCCGGCTCTCTCCCGCGGGTGCTCTTCGCTGGGCGTACGGGTGCCGGCGCGTTTACTTTGAAAAATGAGAGTGTTCAAAGCAGGCCTCGGTTGCCTGAATAATGGTGCATGGAATATGACCTCGGTTCTATTTTGTTGGTTTTCGGAACTGGAGGTAATGATTAACAGGGACAAACGGGGGCATTCGTATTGCGGCGTTAGAGGTGAAATTCTTGGATCGCCGCAAGACGAGCTACTGCGAAAGCATTTGTCAAGAATGTTTTCTTTAATCAAGAACGAAAGTCAGAAGGGCGAAGACGATCAGATACCGTCGTAGTTCTGACCATAACCGATGCCGACTAGCGATCCGCAGGAGCTGCTTCGATGACTCTGCGGGCAACTTCCGGGAAACCAAAGTGTTTGGGTTCCGGGGGAAGTATGGTTGCAAAGCTGAAACTTAAAGGAATTGACGGAAGGGCACCACCAGGAATGGAGCCTGCGGCTTAATTTGACCCAACACGGGAAAACTCACCCGGTCCGGACACTGTAATGATTGACAGATTGATAGCTATTTCTTGATTCGGTGGGTGGTGGTGCATGGTCGTTCTTAGTTGTTGGAGCGATTTGTCTGGTTAATTCCGGTAACGAACGAGACTCTAGCCTATTAAATAGTTCGCCGGTCCCTCGATGCGCCGGCGCAACTTCTTAGAGGGACGAGAGGCGTTTAGCCACACGAGATTGAGCAATAATAACAGGTCTGTGATGCCCTTAGATGTCCGGGGCTGCACGTACGCTACACTGAAGGAATCAGCGTGGATGCCTCCCTGGCCCGAAAGGGTTGGGAAACCCGTTGAATCTCCTTCGTGCTAGGGATTGGGGCTTGTAATTCTTCCCCATGAACGAGGAATTTCTAGTATGCGCGAGTCATAAACTTAAAGGAATTGACGGAAGGGCACCACCAGTAGTGGAGCCTGCGCCTTAATTTGGCTCAACACGCCAACACTGTAATGACTGACAGGCCTATAGCACTTTCGGTGGGTCTAATAGAGAACGTGTGCTGGAATTAGACCCTCGGAAGACAGGTCAGTTTTAACCTACTGATGACAGGTCGTTGCTACGGTAATCCTGCTCAATCCGAGAAGAATCGCAGGTCTAAGACATTTGGCTCACGTGCTTGGTTGAGAGCCAATGGTGCGAGCCTACCATCTGAGGAATTATGGCTGAACGCCTCTAAGTCAGAATCCCGCCCGAATATGCGACGATACTCTTAGCACCACTGCGACGGGAGGCAACGATATGGTTGGGACCTAGTGCTCGCGCCTCAGCCCGACCTGGTCAAGCCGCAGAAAGAGGTCTCTGCCGTCCCGCCGAGCAAAGCGGACGGGTAGCTGTCCGATATTCACCCCTTGCGGCGTGGAGGTGTGAAATCACTTGTAGATGACTTATTTCTCTGTCGGGGTGTCGTAAGCAGTAGAGCAGCCACCTCACTGCAAACTGTTGAGACTCAGCCCTCGATCATGAGATATGTTCGCAGACCAGGCGAACAACATCTCCGTGCATGACCAGGCTTGTATTCTGGCAAAATACACTCTTACCTAGTTATTTACTTTTGTCTCCTATCAGTCATCCCAATAGACGCAGAAGAGAAGCAGGCCAGCAGACATTGCATATCTGCCCCTTTGTGACAACCTCCCAGGTGGCGGGGAATGCTAGGCGTACCATCACTGCAGAGGAGCCGAGAATACTAAAGGGGAGCAAGGAGATACCCCCACTCACATATATATGCTACGTTTCTGGCAGGACGTGACGATCCTGGGATATAGTCACACTGAACTGCCTCTCTTCTGGGACACTTGAAAAACTAGTACATAAGTCCATCATATCAACATCATCATCACCCTTTCGACATGTGTGGGGAACACTCGATAGTCCTGCAAGACAACTTCCCTAAGAGAGACAACTCTGACCTCAAACAACTGCTGCCTTGCAGATGGGCTAGGGACAGCCAAAGGCTAAGAAGGCATCCTTACAGAAACGCCTGTTGAAATTGGATGCACTGGGCCACAGGCCGAAACAGTGCAACGTACATCGCTGTATGATGACGTCACAACTTAAACGAAGAAAGTATGGTGCTCATCCTGTGGAGTCCCGCCAGGCAGCGAGAGTGCCGGGCCCCATGCCTTGAAAGGGCCCACCTGATGCTAATGGTGGTCACCCACCCATGTGCTGTGAAGTCAAGGCACAAGGAGATGGGGCAAGAGCTATTGACCAAAAACTCAAGACACTTAAAATACTACAGTGGAACGCGGAGGGAGTCCTTAACAAAAAAAGGTTTCCCTAACAAATCGCCTGTACGAAGGTAAGATAGAAGTGGCATGGATCCAAGAAACGCACCTCAACAAAAACCACAGATTCTCAATCAGAGGATACCAGACCTTCCGTCTTGATAGAGAAGGTCACAAAGGAGGAGTGCTGTTACTGACACGAAACTGCATACCAAGTAGCGCAGCATCTGTAAATCACACGGGACAAGCAGAAATTGTAGGAGTCGACATAAGGACACAGGAAACGAAAACCTGTATATTCAACCTGTATGCCCACCCAACAAAGACCTGTCGCTCTCGAGAATGGAAATCAAGGACTCCAGCTGCCTAGTGGTTGGAGACTTCAACAGTCACTCTGAGAGATGGCGATATTCAGATACAGACAGCAGAGGGAATGAAGTGGAAGACTGGGAGATAGACACAAATCTCTATCTTATCAATAGGCCGGACGACAGCCCTAGCTTCTATTCTAGAACATGGCATACCACGTCCACTCCAGACTTGGCCTTCTCCACGGGAGATATTCACCACAAAATAGATCGTCGGGTGCTCGACCAATTGGCAGGTAGCGACCACAGGCCAATTAGGCTAGAAATTGATATGGAAGTAGGCCCTCGGGAAATAAAACCGCTGCCACGTTGGAACTATAGACGAGCCGACTGGGACAGATTTGCAATGCTGACAGATGGACTGTGTAAAACCATCAACACACGAAATAACAATATGAAACCTATGGTGGAAAGCCTAAGCAATGCAATACTGCAAGCAGCCACCGAAACCATCCCAAGAGGGGCAAGGAAAAACTACAAACCATATTGGAATCATGAACTGCAGAAAGCGGAGGATAAAGTCTCAAATGCTAGGAACATGGCAGAGAAAGCGAGAGAGAGAGAGAGAGAGAGAGAGAGAGAGAGAGGAGAGAGAGAGAGAGAGAGAGAGAGAGAGAGAGAGGTAGAAAGAAATCTATGGAAGCAAATATCACCCTCAATGTATTCACTGCTAAATTCAAAAGAACACTGAACCAAATAACAAGAGACAGCTGGAAACAAAAACCAGAAAGCCTCAATCTAGATATAGAAGGGAACAAACTATGGAATTTAGTCAGAGCTATGAATGACGAAACACCATCAAATAAACAAATTACCATCAAGCAGGGCGACAACATGCTTACCGGAAAAAAAGCAGCAAACGCCTTCATAGAACATTATGCCAGAGCAAACCACATTGATGTCCCTTCAGACAGGCATACGGACATTAGTGAAGAACAAAAGAGCCACGACAACATCAATATGGCACCAGAAGAGCACATGATGGCAAAACTAACAATGAATGAAATTAATGAGGTCATGAGAACTCTAACGAAAAAGAAATCGCCCGGAAAAGATGGGGTAACAAACGAAATGCTGATGGGGTTGGGCCAAACAGCAAAGAAGAAGTTACTATCAGTCCTGAACCAAAGCTGGAAAAGGGGAATTGTACCGCAGGCACGAGAAGACGCTGTACTTATACCAGTACCAAAGAAAGAAAAAGATAGTACAGACCCAAATGAATACAGGCCTATCAGTCTACTGAGCTGTGTAGGCAAACTGATGGAGCGTATGATAAACCCCAGACTGATGTGGCACCTGGAAGAAAAACACATATTAATTCCACAGCAAGTAGGATTCACACAACACAGATCCACTGAGGACCAGATCACTCTCATAGCACAGGAAATTGAGGATGCTTACCAAGAGAAAAAGCATACAGTAGCGGTTTGGGTGGATCTAGAGAAGGCATTTGAAAAGGTGTGGAAAGAGGGACTTAAAGTCAAGCTACGAAGAAGTGAAGTATCTGAAAAAAAGTACAGATGGATCAGCCACTACCTCGAAAACAGAATGGCCAGAGTTCAAGTGCAAGGGCAGATGAGCAAAAAAGGCGACACTGGAGCAAGGAGTACCTCAAGGGGGAGTACTGTCACCTACACTTTTCCTGGTGTATATAAACAACATCATAGACAATATACCAAGAAGAGTCCGCATCTCCATGTTTGCAGACGATCTGGCTATGTGGACCTCTGAAACAAATCTCACCATAGCAAACAATCGGATGCAGCAGGCTCTAACATCGTTGGAGGAGTGGGCGAACTCATGAATGGTCAAAATAAATGAGCAAAAAACAACATGTACGATATTCTCGATATCAAATAAACCACAGAACACCAAAGTAAGTCTCAACGGCAAATACCTGCGGCCAAACGACAACCCAAACTACTTGGGAGTCACATTTTATCGGCGCATGACATGGGAAAGTCAGATCGAGAGAAACCGAATGAGAGCCAGACAAAGAATGGCAATCATGAGGAAACTCGCTGATACAAGCTGGGGAGCAGACGAAAGAATACTAAAGAAACTGTACACTGGAAGAGTGAGACCAGTTCTCGATTATGGCATTGTGGCATGGACAACAGCAGCAAATGCGAACTTTGATAAAATTAGCAAACTTCAAAACCAGCCATGAGACGTATAACAGGAGGCATGAAGTCAACGCCAATTGTAGAACTTGAAAAGATTACAAATCTGCAATCCATGACCAACAGAAGAGACTGCAGAGCCCAGCAGCAAGCAGAGAAACTCAGAAGACTGACAGACCATCCAATGCACCAGAGACTAAATAGATTTAGAAATGGGAAACTAAAGCGGAAAAACTTTGCAGAAATAGCCAAAGCAAAGATGAGCGAAGACCCTATGAACACCGTACAACACCAAAGCCCATCCCTACTGTACGCAAACCCACATGGAAGCAGCATATCATTCCGGAGGTGGTAGAAAATATACCAGGCATTGTAAACAAGAACAGCCAGACTGAAAAAGAAAGAAGAGACATAACCCGGAGGTACATAGCGGAAAACTACCCAAGCATGGACTGGACCTATGCATACACCGACGGTTCTGTGACAAACACAACACAGAATGGAGGGGCTGGGGTATTCCTGAGCCTACCAAATGGTAGAAAAATAACACTGTCAGTGGCAACTGGAAAACTCTCAAGCAATTTCCGAGCGGAGGCAGAGGCACTGAAAGCCGCAGTAGAAGCAATGCTCACAGGCGAAAACAATGAAAGCCAGATAGTTCTGTTCACAGATGCTTTGGCCGTGGTCACAGCACTAAAAAGCCAGAAAAATACCGAACTTAATGATTTAAGAGCAGTACTCTGTCAACTATGCCAGCAGTCCGCACCAAAAAGAGTAGTGCTACAGTGGGTTCCATCCCACTGTAATATCCAAGGCAACGAGGAGGCAGACAGACTGGCAATAGAAGGTGCAAGATTCCACAACCAGATTCTAGTGTGACCTACGAAGAGTCCAAAAGGTTTATTATGGCCAGATACATGGCCAAATGGGAAACAGAACATACTGGCTACACAAAAAATGATGCCTACTACCAGCTGAACAGAAGAGAGCAGGTCGTGGTCTTCAGACTCCGCACAGGCCACAACAGATAAATTGAAGATAGGTGGTACTGACGAATGCTCGTTTGGCACCGGGAAAATGACCGTTAAACATTTGCTGCAAAATTGCCCGACGTACGAGGACCAGAGAAAGCACATGTGGCCATCACCAGTGGCAACACAAGACAAGCTCTATGGCAGTGTCGACAGCCTCAGGATGACAGCTGCTTTCTTTGAACAAATACAAGTTGACGTCTGACAGCGTACGAAGAAGAAGAAGAAGAAGAAGAAGAAGAAGAAGAAGAAGAAGAAGAAGAAGAAGAAGAAGAAGAAGAAGAAGAATATCTGCGCTCTAGAATTGACAAGAATGGTGACTGCTCGAAAGAAATCAGAAGAAAAATAGCCATGGCAATGCAGAGACTCAGCAGCCTGAAGAAATTATGGCAGAGCACCAACAAAACGACAAAAATAAAAGTCTTGAGAGCCTGTGTTTTTCCTGTGGTAGCTAATGGCTTTCGAATCATGGACGATTACCAAAACGTCTAGACAAAGAATCGAATCCTTCGAGTAAAAATGTTACGTAAAGATCCTCAGAATACCTTGGACGGAGAAAAAGACACATATAGACATTTGGCAAGAGTTGAGCATAGAGAAGAACTAGTATATCAATTCTATTATGGCCAGGAAATGTAAATATTTTGGTCACATCAAGAGACACAACGGTCTTGAGAGAACAGTGGTGGAAAGTATGGTGCCAGGCAAAAGAGGAAGGAGTAGACCAACAAGACGATGGTACCAAGACATCAAGGAATGCCTGGGTATGACTAGGTTAGAGGCTGAAGTTTTGGCAAGGGAAAGAGTTTCTTTCATATAGAGTGTGATGGGAGCGGCGTTCTATAAAGGGCATGCTACATGATGAGCAATACGTCATGTATCCTTGAGAATCTCGGTTGACAAGAGCGTTGCGATAATGGATATTAAAGAAGGTAGATTTGCTGTGATAACCAAAGGATGTATCGCTCTGCCACTCAAACGCTCAGTTTGAAAGCATGGAGGTCTGTTTCATGAAATCTTTTAATTACAACACAAGCTGAATACAGACAGGGCAGTACAAGGTGGATTCAGACAATAGAGACTAACAGAACACGCTGGATTCAGACAATAGAGAAAAACCGAACAGGCTGGATTCAGACAATAGAGAAAAACAGAACAGGCTGGGTACAGAGAGCAGAGACTAACAGAACAAACTGGATACATAGAGCAGAGACTAACAGAACAAACTGGATACAGAGAGCAGAGACTAACAAAACAATGTGGATACAGAGAGCAGAGACTAACAGAACAAACTGGATACAGAGAGCTGAGACTAACAGAACAAATTGGATACATAGAGCAGAGACTTACAGAACAAGCTGGAAACAAACAACAGAAGCCAATAGAACAATATGAATTCAGACAGCATAGAGCAACAGAACAAGATGCATTCAGAAAACAGAGCAACAGAAGGAGATGGATTCAGACAAAAGAGACACTACTAACCAAATCGAATGCCTCTGTCAGGTACAATAAGGCGATATAAAAGGGTTTAATCTACTCACGTGACTTTTCTTGAGGTTGCCGTAGAAAAAATCTGTCGATTGTTGATCTTCCAGACCTAAATCAACATTACGGTTTCGAAAACTCACGTTCGGGATCAAGATGCTGAGCAGCGCATGAGCTGCAATGATCAGCGACCCATAGCTGACTGCTAGCGTCAGGGCCAGCGAACCATAGCTGCCCAAGACCCTTCTACACCTCCACGCGGTGATCCTGGATAACAGGCTGCAGCAGGGCAGACTGGCTAAGGAGAAGGGATCGAAGAGGGAATGCTAACCCGGTACTAAAAAAATGCTTGCTGAAGTCGGATGTGTTGGACCGAAAGGTGCAAATATCGCAGCTAAGCTGTAAACTACGACACAACGCATTCCGTTCTCTGGACTACATTCTGCTACTCACCCTTTCAGGGTTTGGTAGCGGGAGATTGAGAACGAACAAAGAAGAAGAAGAAGAAGAAGAAGAAGAATACTCACGTTCAGCCAATTTTTGTAGATTACACTGGCTTTGCATACAACACTAAGCAGAAAACACCTGTAAAGTTATTAGTCACTGTTGTTACCTTTGTTTTTGTATAATGTTACAACCTGTGCATATCTCATATCTTGAGGTACATAGCCTCTTTCCAGCACTGGCATAACATCACATACAGCGGTTGCAAAAGTGCACCCTTACTGTGCGTGATCAAATCAGGCAGGATTTCGAAGCTGCTTGGTTCTCTGCCAGGAGCCAAGATGTCAATGGCCTTATTATTATCTTCTAGAGATGGTTGGATGTTCAACTCTTCGATATTAGGATTGCTGTTGACATCGTCAAAGACTGTGAAAGTGTCGATATTGTCCTCACTTTATATATATATATATATATATGATGTAACAGCATTTACAAAGTGCACACAGCTGTTTCTATACATTATTTGGCCTTGCGGATCTCTGAAAAAATCCGAACAGCAAGAGTTGGAATGCGATAGGCCTTGGCATTATTGGAGGAGTGGACCAAGAGATAGTGAAGAATCACAATTTTTTTCCCTCTCAAACAATGCACATAAATCTGCAGCTGGGTGATGACCTGAACTATTTAGATATTACATATGTTCGGCATGGGACGGGAAGAAAAACAGATAGAAGGAAACCCGTATGTGTTCAATGTCTTGAATGTTAATTATGAAAAGACTTGCTTGTACAGCTTGGGTAAGAGGTGGAAGTGTATTAAAAAAGATGTACACTAGATGTGTACGATCAGTCCCAGAATATGGAGTAGCTACAGGGACAACTGCACCCTATTCGAACATTTACAAATGAGAGTTAAAACCAAGCAATGAGTTTCATAACAGAGTGGCACATGAGACCAATCCCAATTGGTGAACTAGAACTAATTACGAAACTACAATCAATAAATGACAGAAGGGATAGCGTGGTCCAATAGAAGGATGAGAAATTAAGAAAGCTAATATGTAATGTACAAGAGAATAAATTGGCTTAGAAGAGGAAGACAGAAGCGAAGCATCCTTGTAGCATCAGTCAAAACAATGTGAAAAACAGATTCTCATAAATGGTACATCGCAGATAAAACAAATGCACACTGCACACATGATTTCCATTTAGATAAAGCAGCGTTCCCCATATCTATAAAACACAAAGAGATGTGGCCCGCCGGGGTCTTTGTCTATGACAAGGACAAGCATAGCACAACAGACCCAAAGAGGGTATGTCACAAGCATGTCAGCATGTCGTAACACCGGCCATGGTTAGGTGGTTTATTTAGAGCAGCATAGATGGCGCCTAGCAGCCTGAAGGTCTACTGTGCTCTAGTGTTTGGACTAGCATATCGGTTAACTACTCTCTATGGCACTTGTCTCAACGCAGCGGGGTAAAGAGGTGCTTAAGCCTAGCCCACTAAACAGGAAACCCTCCTCCAGGCTACATACAGCTATTACCAGAGCTGGAACCTACACAGGGATATCTGCCCCTGTAGAATTACAGATCGACTAAGACACAGAGATACACTACCAACGCAACAGATGGACACATATTACGTATATAGGCATAAAGAAATGCAGACCTAAAGAAACTTAGAGAGATACTCTATAAACCATGTAATCTATTCAAGGGAGTTGTGTTAAAGTGGCTTCCATCTCATGTAACATTCTGGGCAATGAGGTGCCTTAGAGACAGTCAAGGAAAGATGGAAAGCAACCTCAACCTGATAAATGTAACGTTTGAAGAATCCAAGACGTTTAGATGGGTAAATACAGAAGCAAATGGGAAGCAGAACGCACAGGTCACCACTCGAATGGAACATATTACCAGCAGAAATAGCTGAGCAGGTGGTGATCACCAATACCACTCCTAGATAAGGTCTTTGGAGATAGCATTAGCCTTAGGCTAACCGCTGCTTTAAAAAAAATTTTCTAGTTGACGTCTGAAAACGAATTAATTAACAATAATATAATTTAAATAATAACAATAATACAAAATAATATTAATAAATTATTAATACAAATTTTGAAAATTGTAATTATAAAATATTAAAATATAAAATGCAGTAACAATAACACAATATTAATTACGTAATAATAATAATAATATTCATCAAATGACAATAGTAACATAATCAAATAAAAATACATGAACATAACATTAAAACAGTAAAAAATAAAAATAATATAACAGAAATAAAATAATAATAATGATAATAAAATTAAAATAATACAATAATAACACAATAATAAAATTAATTAAAATAATCATCGTAATAACATAATAATAATAGAGAAATAGCAATAATTTAATGACAATAATAATATTTATAAAATAATAATTTAAAAAATTATAATAAAATAACAATCATAAAATAAAATAATTAAAAAAATGTTTCCCACTTTAATCAATTTAAGCGTAAATTACAGCATCAGACTTACATCTGTAAGACAATGAGTGATTTTCTCTTCAGTTCCTGGAACGTGTGCATTCTGCTGGACAGGGCAGACATGACGGAATAAAGGACTTCACTCATAGCCAGAGAGATTGCATACTATCAAGCAGACGTGGCTGTTCTTAGCGAAATAAGAAAGCACGACGAAGGTCAGCTAGAGAGAGGGGAGAGCTACACATTATTCTGGTATGGCCGTGCCATTACTGAATGACACGAGTCTGGTTGGTGTTTGATTGACCGTTAGATTCCGACTAGTCTGAGAGCCTGCTGTGCTTCCCAAGTGAGCCAAATATTGACTACTATGTCTTTGGCTCTCATTGGGTCAGGGATGGCGTGTTACGTTGATCAGTACATACCTCCTTCCAATGACGAATCCAGATACAAGAATGACAACACCTCATTATGTCCGCCAAGAGTTGGACAAGCTCGTAACTCTCGGAGACTTTAATGTTAGTTAAAGTGGATTCTGACCATCATTCCTGGAATGGAGTACTTGAAGCACACGGTACATAAAAGTGCAACAGTAATGGCCAACTATTGCTGAGCCTCTGTGCCTGTCATGACCTCGCTATCACTAACACCGTGTTCGTCTGTCAATTCGAAAAAAAGCAAAGTAAATGCACCCTCGATCTAAGCAGTAACATCTTATCGACTATGTTTTCACTCGACGGAGAGATACAAGTGCTGTTCCTGTGACTAAGGGCGTATTTAGTTCCAATGGTTGGACAGACCACAGTCACATTATCTCCATGTTTAACATTCATGTGGTGCCTATACATCAGCATCGGGGACAGAAATATGCGTATAGGTTCATCATCTCCAAGCTACAAACCGTGGCATACCTTCACTGGGACATGAACAATCGGCTGAGGAGAAATCAGCCCCCACTAAGTTGTGGGGAACACGTAGACCTTTCTAAGAAAGCAGCCCCTACTGAGTTGTGGGGGACACGTAGACCTTTCTAAGAAATCAGCCTCCACTAAATTGTGGGGGACATAGATCTTTCTAAGAAATCAGCCCCTACTAAGTTGTGGAGAATACGTAGACCTTTCTTTAAGAAATGCACTTCTCTGCAACAGTGTTTGGGAGATCTGACGCGTAGGAGAACTGATTGCTTCGACGAGAACGAAGCAGCTAGTCAATGTCCTGCTGGATGAAAAGCACCGCTTTTTCGGACTATTCCAAATCGATCCCTCCTCACCATTCAAAAGAACTGCATTCAACAACATACGTACGGCTGTGCAACGCAGACTCAGGCTAATGCAGAATGTCTGACTCTAGGACAAGGCCGTAGATTCAAAAGTATGCCGATTCGAATGACTCGAGGTGATTTTATTTTTCCTCCGAGGGCGGTATGCGGCCATTCATCACTCAACTTCAGTAGTTAGTACTGACGACACGGGGCTATTGACTGGCACAGTTCATATTTTGGACCGTTGGGAAGAGCATTTTGGCGCTATCCTCATCTGTCCGTCCATCATCAAAGAACAAGCCATGGCTCGTATATCTTAAGTAGCAATTATCCAATTGACTTGGCCTCAAGCCCAGCAGGGCTGAGATCAGAATGCAAGCAGCTCATTGTCCAGATCTAAGGCTCTGGGTCATAGTTCCTCCTTGTTGAGAGTTACCAAGCAGGGAGTCATGTGATTCTTCCGGAACTCTTTACACTCTTTCCGTGTACTTGAGAAGCGGAAAAATATCCACAGGAGATGAAAGATATTGTACATATGTACAATCATGTCAGTTATATCTGTGGCAGGTTACATTGTTGATGTTCACCACCCTCTATTTGGGCCCAGCAGAACACAAGCACATTTTTAAAAATCTACGCATTTTTTAAAACAACTCTAAATTTAACTCAAATGGAATTACTAAATTCTCAAGAGAATATAAACATATAATTCATGAGTCTATTCCTAAATTCTGAATGAATTTAATAAATTTCAAAGAAAAGATCTGCTATGTTTAACCGACAGGGTTTCTTAAGTTCAACCGAAAAAAAATGCACTTGATTCAACTAAACAGGTTTCTAAGTTTAACGAAATAGATGTTCTTACTTTAAATCCAAAAAGTCAAATGCTAAATTTAATGGAATAAATGTTTACAAAAGCAGTCCAAAAATTATCCAATGGTCAACGTGGATAACCTAATGGTCAAGGTCTTTATCTGATTCAGATTTTGTTTTACCGCACATTTCAGTTGTATCATGTATCATTGCACGGATCTACCATCTTGCAGTTTGTTCGTCGATAGCGTGATTGAAACAGATTGTGGGAACTTGTCAGGTATCACACAACTGGATAGCATCGTGAGAGGAAATTACTGCAGACTTAAATCAGGTTTTAGAACATCACTTTAGTTAGACATTTTGAGTTTTGTTGTTGTAACAGAATCATGTAAAGCAAATAGTCGTGTATATTCAGAGTTACAATTAAACAAACCTCCACATTTGTTTATACACACGCACGCATGCACGCATGTCCGCGCGTGCGCGCACACACGCACACGCACATCTACACGAGTCTTCTTGTTCGGGTGAAACCCGCCAAATTGGATTTTTTACAAACATTTGAAAGGAACATCAGCGGTGTGGCAGAATTAAACAAAGCAATGTCGGCGATGGCTTCTTCTGTCACATCAATATGCGCCTGATCTGGTCGCGAACGATCTTTTGTAACTCACACCTACTCGAAACATCCGTGCCCAACCATTCTCTTTTGACTTTGACACACTGCTTGCTTTAAGCGATGAATGTCGACTGGTCAACCTCCTTGGCTGCTAGGAACTGAACTGAATCTCCGCTCACTGATTAACCCTGGACGAATTCCGTATCACACCCGGCATTTTCTCAACGGTCTGTAGCAGAACCAATGAATGAGAGGATAATGAACACGTGCAAACATGTACATCAGTATGGGATTATTTCTTCAGATGGGAATTTATAGTGCATCTCGCGGGCATGTTCACGTAGTGCAGCACCGGTGGGTTTCATTTGAACACGCCTCGTGTATGTGTACATCTTTTCTTGTATATCTTAATATTGAACCAACTTACATACATACATACATACATACATACATACATACATACATATATTTATATAAAATGAGTGCTGCAAAAATTGGTTGTGTGTAGACTCTGCAGAGCGTTCTGAACCAGCATAAAGAAGTTAAGTTTCACGTTCAAAGAATATTGTTGTAAATTGTGTTCCGTTTGGACCTTGTGGCATATTTGAGACAATTGATTTCTCATGTACACCATCATCAAAACACTGAGGTCGTATTGTGTGCTAAGTCATAACAGTTTCAAACAGATGCCACGGCTAATGAGGTCTTAACACACAGACTTTGCTGTTGGGGATGAAGTGTTAGAGATTTCATTGAACCAAGTCTCCGTTTTTTTAATGATGTGGGGTGACTACTTCTCTACCTCGTTTCCTGTCCTTCCCAAACAGTAAGATAAGTACCCATTTTTAGCTTGGTCAAATAGAACGTGACGATAATGAGGATGGAACCTGGAATTTTTGCCGTGTGAAGCAATCACTCTACTACTCTACCACCAAGACTCTTAATTACGCTTAAGAAATGTTACTAGGTCGTATTAACTTTTTAAATTTCTCAATGACCATTGGTTTCCAGCTTAATTGCAATCCTGATTGGAAGGATAGGGTTGTTATAGACGAAGTAGTTTACTCTGATTCAGACCCAGAAATAGCAGACCATTTTCTAAACAATAAAACTGTACTTTAATATAGTTTGTTATTAGGCAGAACGTTAACATCATTGTGGGTTTTTGTTGATACTTGTTATCATTTCGGTAAGATGAATGTTGTCTGTATCTAATGCTTCATTGTATATACAAAGTGCAAACAAGCAATTAAACAATTAAATAACATTTGTGTTTTGTTTTGTATGACTACAGGTTGGAAAATTCACGTTCACATATTTTAAACTATTTAAGAATAGTTCTTAAGCTTTTTCGTTGTTTGGTCTTAAAAATAACCACACACACATTTCCTTCATCAAACTGAAGACTTGTCCCATTCTCCGCTCGTTAGCATGCAGTGTATCCCTCAAATATCTTTTTCACTCATGAACTGCTTATCCGTATCAGTTTTATTTTACCACCATATTATTTATCCTTCAAGTAACCACACATATTTTCCTGATAATCCTTTCAGGTCTTATGTGCTTTACGTAAGCCATTCTTTGGTATGTTTACTGTAATTGACTTTCTAATAACCTCTTCACGCGTGTGCCGAAGTGTTTCATAATATTTGAACCTATGGCTGACTATAGTTTCGTATGTAACGTTTCTAAAGATTTAAAATCTGTTCTCAAGATGTTATTTGAATTTAGCGTTTGTAACTTTATTTGGTAAGTTTAGCGTGGTGTGTTTGTATTTTCTTTTAGCAGAACTGCCTTTGAAAGCTCAGTTTTATTGCGAAAGTTGCAAAGAGTGAGGAGGGGGAGGCCTGGTGTACCCTGTGCTCCTCTCTTTACCCACACATCCAGTAAGCAGCGTCGGTATTTCCGATCTAATGTAAAATGGTCAATTGCGTTTTCAGTGTGTCCATCTGGTGAGCACCAGGTGGTCCGATCTAATGTGAAATGGAAAACAACAATACACACCAACAACCCTACAGACAGTCAACCAACTACCAAACAAAGAGGCATGGCTGAATAGATGGGCATTGGGAAATACTGAGAGGGAAATCTACAAACACAGGCTATCCCAAATTCCTAAGACAACATCAACCTCCTGAAAAGGATTTTTCGGATTTCACACTCAACACGTACAACTTAATAGTCATTTGAATAGAATTCAACCAGAACATGCTCCAGAGTATCGACTGTGCGCATATCCTTATGAAACTGTTGAACATTATCTTTTTGAATGTCTGGCGTTTGCCGGTGTTAGGAAAGAACTTCTTCCTCCAAGGCCAGACACATTGAACACTTTGTACGGAACTAAACAACGGCTTAAAAACATTTGCAGATACCATTATATGGTATTGGGCCAAAGGGCAGGAATCCGTAGGTCGCTGGATCAATAACCAACCAACCAACCGACGACAGCACAAAGCTTCCTCACTTAAAATCTATTTAAGCGCAAGTCACATCGCCAGACATAACGGATGCTCAAACTCAATATTCATTAACAAATCCCCGAGAAAGATTTTTGAATTTGATAGTTGAACAAGGTTGCTACGTAGAGCTGATATGAGCGAACATGATAGATATAGATAACACATGAAGTCTGAGGGAGAAGATGGTCTAGCACTGGGTCACACATCACGATAGATTGAGGTCGGTCTCACTAAGCAAACTTTACTTCCTGAAAGGGGATGTACTCATAGCAGTCAGCAGAGCTATCCATTTTAGGAGTTAGTGGCCCTGCTTGGCCCCTGTCTATTTTCCAACAATCTGGCGGATGCTGATTCATCGATTGAAGTCGTCATCTAAGAGATGGTCGTTGAGAGGTTCGAGAATGTCCCTCTATCCACATGTAATGTCTCCCTTTATGGATTCTTTCACAAATCGGACGTTGTTTCTTTCATTGTCATGAATCACAGCAGACCAGGAGAGTAGATCCACACAAGTCCCATCAGGTCATATGGATATGTGTCTGCTATCAGCTCTTTCATTTAATGAACACCATCATGGCCAAGGCATTAGATCCACACGAACTTAAAAATGCACTACGTTGGACAAGTTTTGGGGATGATGAGAGTGTGATTAAAGTAGTGAAGGAATGGCTACGTGATCAAGACAAAAACTGGTACGGGCAAGGCATACATGCCCTTGTTTGGGGTGAGGTAAGGCCGTACGGACAAGGCATACGTGCACTTGTTTGGGGTGAGATAAGCCCGTACGGACATAGCACACGTGCACTTATTTCGGGCCGGCGTAAAGCCGTACGGACAAGGCATACGTGTCCTTGTTTGGGGTGAGGTAAGGCCGTACGGACAATGCATACGTGCACTTGTTTGGGGTGAGGTAAGGCCGTACGGACATATCACACGTGCACTTGTTTCGGGCCGGCGTAAAGCCGTACGAGCAAGGCATAAATGCATTTGTTTTGCACTGTCGTAAAGCCGTACAGGTAGATGGGGATTACGTTTAGTAATAAATATGTTTACATGACATATCCTTGTACATTGTGCAAAAATGTCTTGCATTTTGAATAAACAGTTTCTGAAAAAATGGTGTAATAAGTTCAATAATCCAAAAGTTGGGGGCAGAAACCCATGGATGCCTAGACTAGCGAAGTAGATGTTCAGCATATATTGAACATGATGTTTCAGACAATAGTTATGTGTTCGCAGTCTGAATATTGTGTAAAAATGAAGCTAGGCCAAGATTTAAAGTGGACAGATTATAATGGTGTATGAACCTTCAGCTAGGATTTAAAGTAGGTACACTTTAGAGGTATTGGATGTCTTCCCGCGGTCTCTTCTTACCTCGAAGATACCAGACTGCTGTCGCTGTGCTCCAGCGACCATCGTTTCGTCGCAACAAAGCCTGCCTGTTCGACTGGTTGCGCTTATTCGAGAGTTGTGCAGACTCTGGCAAGCATGCATTTTGTGAACAGTTTGTAGTGACCAGAAGAAGAGTAATAGGACGACAGTTTCCTAGATCCTCTTTGTCTTCCTTATTGTGCTAGAGTGTTGTCCTCAAGTTGTGCCAGGGGGTATATGTTCCTCCCGAATGAAGTTTACGTGTAAAACGTTAAGCTATGGCTTAGTAAAGGGATAGACCGCGATTCCATATGACCTTCGCAGTGATGCCATCTTCACATGGTGATTTTCCAGATGACATTGACTCGACAGCATGGCGAATTTCTGAGAGCAGGAAATCTGGAGGGGGGTGAGCGCGGGGGGTGGGGGGGGGTGGAGGGAATGGGTAAAGTGGATGGAACGGCAATTGGAGGGGGGGGGGGTTCTGATGATCTGAACAGGTTGCTATAGTAACCTATCTGGTTGTCTTGAGAGCAAGCCATCTTATGCCGCTCCTCTAACAAAGCTCGAGTGGCAGGTGAAATGCGATACGTGGTGTGAGTGAGTGATGGGAGACTGGCTGCCTCTAAAATGGATGTGATTGTTGCAATCAGAGTTGGCATCGATGTTAGTGTTGATAGAAGTTCCGAGTTGCTTGCTTGCTAGTTGCGAGGGTGGTAGCAATCGAGGGGTTGGTGAGCGTCTCTGGGCCGCGATATTATCGCTGATGCTGAAACTTGACAAGTTTTAGATGGAAGTGGAAACAGGCATGGATGGTCGCTTCCAGTACAGAAGAAATCAACCACTGAAACTTGCCGATCTACGATTGGATAAGACATGGTCAATTTCATGACGATGAAGTCCACTGGGTCCTATATGTGTGTACTTCTTGTAGATGGGTTTCTGGAAAAAGCTTTTACAGTGAAACAGTCGATTTAATTCACAAAAAGAGGCCGATCTGTCATCTGGGTCGTCCCTTGCTTCTCCAGAGTGTGTCCCCACATAGGTTTCACCACGTTGACGAGGTCATATTCTGGCATTAAAGTCGCCGATAATGATCTTGTAATAGCTGTGTCGTCACCGGAGGACTACATGGAGGGTGTCATAGAAATCAGCATGTTCTTGTTCGTCTTTGTCTGCTGTTGGTGCATACTAACATAACTAATATAAAGAACAAAATTGAACGAACAATAGCATACTTCCATAAAATAATTAACATACTAACGTTCCTGACAATGAAAGTTTGAGAGGAGTCTTGAAATTGTATCTTGAAGCAATATTTATTCATTGATTTGAGTCATGGATAATAAGAATAGAACGCCAGTAATGATTTGCAGCATGCAGCAATATAAATGTGCTCCTGAGAAGAATGATGTCTGTACTATGGAAATGCTAAGAAATGTATTGGAGATATTGTACAAACTAAAAACATAAATGTTTGCAAAATTACAACAACAAAATAAACAAAACACACAAGACATAAAAAGTTCATTTGGCACATACTCATGGAAAACATTGTGACAACATTATACAAGCACTAAGAGAACGCAGAGACACAAAGGTAATAATACAGGCAGAAAAGTCACTCTGCATGCCGAGCCATCCAATGAAAGACAGATTTCAAAATTTAGCAATGGGAAGACTGAAAAGAAATAGTTTTATGTATCAGGCCAAACGACTTCGCAGGCAAATTATTAATCTACCTGAAGTTGACATCCTCCTAAAGAATGTATCAGAACACATCAATTAGAGAGAGGAGCATGGACTATCAGTATGCATTCAAAAAAAGTTAAAGGAATACTAGACAAGGATGAACAGAACAGTGTGCAACGTAGGATAGTGATCCTCAATTTCCTGGATGAAGAATACCCACAAGACCTCTGGATCAGAGTATACACAGATGGGTCAGCACAGAATGCAGTAAAGAATGGTGGAGCGGGAGTGTACATAGAATACCCAAACAACATTAGGAATACAGTCAGAGTACCAACTGGAAAATTATGTCATACATATGATGCAGAAATAAAAGCAATCAAGGTGGCAACTGAGAAACTGTTGAACACCAATGCCGGTCCACAACCTGTAAGATTTCTGACAGATGCACAATCAGCACTCCAAGCACTCAAATTTGAGAAACTGCCAGATCTACAGGCTCTACTGTCTCAACTGAGCAACCAGCGCAAGATTGTCACGGAGGGGATACCTTCTCATTCTGGAGTACCAGGAAACGAGAGAGCAGAACGACTGGCAAAGGAAGATGCTGCAGACCAGCAGCCAGATGTGCCAGTTACATACCAACAAAAGATAAGGATGATCAAATCAATCAGAAAGCCATCAAAGGTAACACAAGACGATTACCTTCAGATGAACAGACAAGAACAAACTGTTATGTTGCGTCTTAGAACAGAACACAGCCGACTCCGCAGCCACATGTACACAAAATGAAGATTGGCAACTCAGCCATGTGTACATGCGGACAGGCACCACAAACAGCAGAGCACATACTACAGAACTGTCCCGAATATGATATACAGAGAAAATCTCTCTGGCCCATAGAAACAACACTGGAAGAGAAACTTTATGGACTTGTATGTGAACTACAAAAGACAGTGAAGTTTATACTAGAGACAACATTGCAGATATAGACAATATTTTTAAAGCGCATGAAAGAAGAAGAAGAAGATGATGATACTCAAAGAACATCTGAAGTGATGATACACTCAAAGAACATTGATATGTTAAAATACATCAGGTGATATACTCAAAGAATATTGATGAAACGCTCAATGGACATTGATGATACACTCACAGAACATCTGAAGTGATGATACACTCACATAATATCTGCAGTGATGATATGCCAAAAGGATTTGATTGTGAACTAATTAACCTTCAACGTAACTCGGAATAACACTTGATGATGATGATGCGGTTTCTTATATATTCTAGGTACCTACCTGCAAAGAAATGAGAATTTGACTCTTTCGTTGTTAAAGTTTCTGATCATTGGGTCGTTTTTTATTTCCCCAAACACTTCATCTAGTGGAGGAATCATGGTAAATATATCAACTTGATAAGCAGGGAGCTGAAACTGGCGTCATGATCAGTTGAAACATATTGACCAAGTTCCCGCATCAAGATACAGGATCAGGCGAAACATTTCGACCAGGATCGCGCATCGCGCCACAGGGTCAGGCGAAACATATCAACACAGACCTCACGGGTCTAATTATCAGAAGAATATGACCAATAACATCACTCACCATAGTGCGATCACAAAAACGTACCATGTGCGAGTCCATCTTACTAAACTCAAACACTAGAGCAAAGTAGACCCGCAGCCTGTTAGGCGCATTTATGCTGCTCTAAACAAACTACTTACACATGACCGGTGTTATGCCATGTCACACAGTCAGTCTCCTCTTACGACATGCTCTCTGTGGGGCAGTGGTGCTATTCTTGTCCCTGTCATACACAAAGACTCCAGTGGACCACTCGGGTAATTGCTGATATAAATTATTTTCAAGATCGGCCCGTATTTGTGAACGTACAATAGTTATGTTGCAACATATGTGATAGTTTAATAAAATAGCGTAGTATCACTAAAAAACGCCATTTCGGAAATATGTGCGCTCAAAATTCGTCTATTTGCTCCATAATTTAATGACAATCACCACGATGTTTTGCAAGTTTTCTTCTTCTTCTTCTTCTTCTTCGTTCGTAATATCCCGCTACCAAGCCCTGAACAATGCTTTACAAGTAGCAGAATGTAGTCCGGAGAACAAACTGCGTTGTGTCACTAGTTTACAGCTTGACTGCGATATTTGCACCTTTTGGTCCGACTCATCCGTTTTCAGCAGGTGCAAGTGGTCGTATCTTCAATGACCATGTCGGGAGATTTCTACAAACAGTTGGAAATGAGATACAATGCAATGTTGTATCCGGTATTTAATTTGTATGTACGTAAGCGATGAAGAAGGACGTTTTATGTATGCTAGTTGTGCGTGTGTGTGTGTGTGTGAGTGTGTGTGTGTGTGCGTGCGTGCGTGCGTGCATGTGTGTGTGTGTGTGCATGTGCGTGTGCATGTGTGTGTGCATGTGTATGTGTGTGTGCATGCATGTGTGTGTGTGTATAATGGAAATGTATTATTTTTTTTACGTTCGCCTTATTTCTCTTATCCCCAAGGCGGTGTGCGTTGCACTGTAGTTTTTATTTTGCGCCTGTCGGCCCAGTGCATCCTACTTCAGCATGCATTTTATGTAAGGGTCTGCTTCCTCCTGCATTTGCTAAGGGTTTACTTCCCTGGGGTAACGGCCGGTGCTGTGATGTGGATCGAACCCAGCACCTTCTGATTGTGATCCGGCCACTTAACCACTAGGCCACGCCGTCCCCTGTATAACGTGAAAACACTAAACTGAAAACCAGCTTCCTGGCGTGACTGATACAATGATACCTTAACGTCGTCGTGTTGACTTACATTCCTAATGCCTTTTTGCAACAATGTAATCCGTTTGGAACAGTTACAGCAAAAGCGTGACATGCTTCAGAACGGACTATATTCATGTAGCTGGTTAGAGATCTCATTGTATAACTCACAAAAGGGATAACTTAAAGTAGCTCACTGGAGGACACTGGCCTACCTTCATCAGCATGCTCGGGATATGAGGAAAGATACTTCAACCCACTATTTTACGTCCTATTCAGGGCGCAGAAAAAAGTACTTACTCGTTGTGGGCATTAAACAACAACAACAACAACTCACTAATCCTGTAACAGCGTCATGTAACAGGTTAGATATAATATTGTATAACTTACAAAAGGATAACATAACGTAACTCTTCAGTTAGTTCAGTTCAGTTCATCCCGTAACCCGTCAGGTCGTTTGGGCACACTTGAAGACACTCCCGCAATCCCACAATATCTCTCTCTGTCCGCTGCCGCCAGTCGTGCCTCGCCTGGACGAAGGTTTGACCACTCAGTGATATTGTCTGCCAATTCCTTTCATGGACGACCCAGCCCTCTCTTTCCCGGTAGGGAACCATGCAGTGTCGAATTTGTAATTCCGCTGGACCTCGTGACGTGTCCATACCAAGCCATCTTTCGCTTTTGATAGATGTCAACAGATCATCAAAAGGCCCAATTGCGTTATCCACTCTTCGTCGTATTCATACATTTGTGACACGATCCGTATATGTAACATTTAAGAGTCTTTTAAAGCACTTCATTTCCATTGTATGTATTGTGCATTGGATATCCGCAGTAATTGTCCATCTCACAGGCATACAAAAATATTGAGAGCACCAATGAGCGCATCAGTTTAACTTTTATGCTGATGGCGACCCGCTTATTCTGCCTTATGAGTTACAAACGCGTAAGCGCCGCTGTTGTCTGTGCCATTCCAGCAACTATCTTGGCTAGGAGCCCTCATCACTGATCAGTGATCCCAGATACTTGAACCGGTGTACAGCTTCGAGTTCCTGACCATTTGCTTACATCAGATGTAAACCCTTCCATGTTATTAGTCAACTGTTTTGTTTTATCTTCATTTATCTCCATGCCATAGCTCTGAGGCGCTCTGTTCGATCTACTAATCAGCTCCTGGGGTTCCGTTTCCGTGCCTGCCAGACCATAGATATCATCTGCAAATCGTAGGTTTGTAGTCTTTTCACCTACTCTGACCGTACCAACATGTGCCTCCAGGGCCGCCTCAATTATTCTTTCCAAGAATACATTGATGAGTGTTGGAGAGCGAATACAACCCTGTCTCACCCCAACACACGTGCGGAACCATTCTCATATTATTCCGTATACAGAAACTACACTTGACACCTTCTCATAAAGGTTCTCAATTACTTTCACAATATTACTATTCATTTTGTAATGCTTCATTGTTGTCCAGAGCGTCGCATGCCATACTCTGTCGAACACCTTTTTGAAATCGATGAAGACATGATATATGTGTTGTTGGTACTCTAAGTATTTCTCATTCAAAATTAGCAGATTAAATATCTATCCAGAGGTACTTCTTCTAGTTCGAAACCCTGCTTTCTCTTCGACAATGATATTCTCTGCCTGTGGTTTTAAACTGTTGGTTATTATTCTTAAGAGAGCTTTGCTAGGATGACAAATGAGGCTAATTGTTCTATAGTTCTGACACATCTTTAGGTTCCCTGATTTAGGCAGCGGGAAAACCACTGATTTGGTCCAGATGCTTGGCCACTGTCCTGTCCGCCAAATTCTGTCACAGAGCTTCAATTATTACCTCACCTCCACTTGTAGGAGCTCTGCTAGGATATTATCCACACCCACAGCTTTCCCATTTTTTTAGCATCTTCCCCGCTTCAGTTACTTCCTCTTTTGTAATCTAACATATTCATTTCGGGGGCGATTGCATTTCCTAGGTCACCTCGATCCTCATGCTTATATAATTCAGAGCAGTACTCTGTCCAATGCACCCGAATGTCTTGGGCTTCTGTGATACATTTCCCTCTCTTATCTTGAATCGCTGTATTTCGACCTTGTAAAGGTCTTACTTGGTCCTTGACTATTTTATGTGCACCCTTGGCATCGTTTCTTCCCAGATTGTGTTTGATATCTGAGCACTGAGCAGTTATCCATTCTTCCTGGGCCTTTTTTTCATCTTGGCCTTTATGTTTCCATTTATCCGGTCTGTGTATTTAATAATCCCATCCAGGGTATTCTTCGTCCTCTTCATTGATCTTTTCTTGTCCTATAACTCGAGTATTTCATTTGTAATCCATGCCTTCTTCTTTACCCTTCCTTTCCTTAAGAGCTCAGTTGCCATGGCTATCAATGTGGAATTCAGGGTTTCAGTCATCGTCTCAATAGCTGTCTCTTTGTTAAGAACCAAGAGGGGTGTGAATCTTTCTCTCGTCTCAATAGCTGTCTCTTTGTTAAGAACCAAGAGGGGTGTGAATCTTTCTCCCGTCATCGCTCCAAAAGCCTCTACTATATCCGGGTGCTTCAGGTCAAATCTTAGTCTAGTTACCTCTCTGTTCAGAGCTTTCTAAGTCGGAGACCCATGATCATCATCACTAAGTCATGGTCGCTTTCTATATCGGCTTCTGGGAAACTCCTCGCCCGTGCGCCATTGCTGTTGGATCTGAATCGCTTCTATACCAGAATGTAGTCTATCTATGCATTGAGTTTTTTTTTGGGCTGTGCCATATCCACCGTCTCGACATTTCGTTCGGTCCTAGCGTATTCACCCCAGTACTTGTTGTAATGTTCCAATCTCGCACCATGTCTTCACCAATTTTAGCATTCCAGTCCCCCTGTACCACTAGTATATCCTTCTTTAGTATCTCGTTCATGTCTGTAATTCTTCCTAGAAACTCTCTACCTCACTACCCTCATAATCTGAGGTAGGTGCATATCATTATAATCACCGTGATATTGAAGGGCGTGGCTTTGAGTCGTATCCTGAGCAATCGACTTGATACTGGTCGACATCCCAATACACAACTTGTTGTGTCTTTATGCACCAACATTCCGACTCCATGTAGGTGTTTTTCAGATCTTCCACTATAATAAAACTTGTGACCCTCTTCAGTGGTATGTTCCAACAGGCCTCACGTATGCCAAGCATCCATCTCATGGGTCAGTTCCTTCATTTTTCCACATGCACTCAATGTTCTGACATTCCAAGTACCCAAAGTGAAGTCAACTCTTCTGAGCCTTATGGTATCACCAGTTGCAAACTTAACACCTCCGCCTTGGTATAAGACGGCAGGCGCGGTCATTGTTAACCCGGGCTGCGACCGAGCCGGTATTATAGATTTTGATTGTATCGTCATGTGTGAATCTTGGGCTTAGAATCTCTTGGCGGCGCCCATTTCCTCTCCAAGCTGTGTTGTGGACCAACATCTGCATTTGACCTGGAGGAGCCAATCCCTCTAGAAGAGCCTAAAGCCTCGCGGTTCTAGTTTCCAGTGTGCACCCCGAGGAGGTGAGGTTGGCTTGAGAGTTCCCTTAATCGGCAGGCTACTCAATTTCACTTTTAATCCTTCTGAAGAAGAGCTAGACGACCCCAACACTGCTGGATTGCGATGCCGAGCATGAACACACCTTACACACTAGTAACAGCGTTATTTAGAAACTAAGAGATCTCATTGTAAAACTCGCAAAAGGATAACATAACGTAAATCATTAGTCTTGTATCGGCATTATTTAGCAGGTAAGAGATCTCATTGTATAACTCACAAAAGGATACATTAAGGTTAGTCTCTAGCCCTGTAACAGCGTTATTTGCTAGGTTAGAGATCGCATTGTATAACTCACAAAAGGATAACATAACGTTACTCACTGGTCTTGTAACAGCGTTATTTGGTAGGTTAGAGATCTCATTGTGTACCTCACAAAAGAATAACATAACGCAACTCACTAGTCATGTAACAGCCAAAGTGTCCGTTGTTTTGAAGCAGCACAAATGGAGGTTTGCACACACACTTGCCATTGATACACTATGCTCTGCCAGATAGACCTTTCTTCACAGGATACGGTTGACCACTGACTGAAAGCACACGTGAAAGGGAACAGAAAAATGAGCTTCCTCGCCACATTGATATACGCAGAAAGTCGTCGTAGTTTGGAACAATATTTTTTTTTCAGTTATCAACGTATATACATCTGCATCTGACCTGGAGGAGCCCATCCCTCCAGAAGAGCCATTGTCTCGTTTGCATGGTACTCCAAGGCATAAGACCGAAACTAATTGTAACAAAACATGGCTACCTGCCACCGGGGAGAATGTTGACTGACTGACTCCCTGGATTACAGATTACAGACACAAGCACATTTTTTTCTGTTCTTAAGAATCGATTTCATTGCACTACGGGCATACCCATCGGTGCTCAGTCTATCCCAGTAAACGGGGCGAGTGAATACTATGTGTCTCTGTAGTTTGTTGATTTAACACTTGCCTGCTCTGTCCCATCATGCGTTCCATTTGATTTGACCCTCGTTTGATTTTAAAGTTCTGAAGTTTGTGTTATGTTGTTTCATCTAATGTGGTGTTATCATCCATAAGATTATTGGTAGACTTCAAAATAGCTCTACTATCCATATTCAAAGTGCCAATAATGTTTGATTGAGTGGCCAAGACGTCAGCTGTTTCATTGCCCAAAACTCCAGCGTGAACAGGACAAGAGATCCACACCAGCCACTGGAGGCTTGAGGTCTCAGTAGCTGCTATCCACTCATTCCTTAGCCGTCCCTTTCTTGCGAAGAACGGTTGCAGAGAAAACCATTTTCTCGTGGCCGGAACTCAGGAATAAAAACATATAGAGAGCATCTGCTTCAGCTTTATGTTTCAAGGGGAATCAAATGTACAAAAAGACGATATTAATGATGGTGATGATGCAAGCTTAAATTTATGAAAAATGAGAAAGCTGCAGGAAAAAAAAATGGGATCTCATCATAACTCATGAAGCAGACATCCCAACCCCGGAGATGCAAGACCAGTTTTTCAAGACAGTATTGGAACAAGGAAACAATCCCAAAAGATATAAAAAGTGATCCTTCTGTTAATATCAAAGGAGCACCAAGGCGGTAGTCCGGTCTGGTACAACATACTGACCAGGACGTCGCGTTAGGGTCAGGCACAATATGTGGACCAAGACCACTATCTCTCTTCCATGTAGCGTTCTCTGGAAAGAAGCTCTTTTCTAGGCAGTCTGGCTGACAAGATGTGGATCGACGTTATCCCCGTAGTAATGATCGTCACGCAGATGAAGTTAAACATAGCACAACCACCTAGATGTCTGCAATCCACCTTCATCAGCACGCTAAGGAAGCGAGGAAAGCTACTGCAACCCGCTACTTAACGCCATTTTTATTGTGCAAAACAAAGTAAACTTGCTGATTGGAGGCGTTAAACAACAACAACAACAACAACAGCAGATCAGAGAAAAAATATCTGGCTACACGAAGTCTTCACGAGGCGTGTCCTTTAAATCCACTGGCACGACCAGATTTCCAACAGTGAAGCAATTGGACGTACTCAACCTGTAGACAGTGCCTCAAAATTTGATCGTTATTGCCTCTCCCTGGGGAAGTCTCAGCGATGCTGTGGGGTTGAGGAACGGGAAGAAGCCGTGTGTATCCTGCAGACGTCCTCGGCGCCGCCCTCGCAACATCTGGCTAAACTAGATAGATATCCACCTCTCCAACAGAACTGCAGGCCCCCTGGGACACCGCCATCAGACGTGGTCATGGACATGGTCATTCGACGCGACGGCCCTAGTCGTCTTAGCGTACTATTGATTGATTGAAATGTGGAGTGGAATAACCCACATGGCAGCGAACACAGGTGTGGTCCTGACAAGATTAATTATTGAGCATGCATTAGATGGGAAGAAAAACAAGCAGAAATCTGAACCGAAAGACCCTGTACAGATCAAATAGACCTGTCGAAGACGGATGTGTCGGATCAAAAGATGCAAATATCGCAGTAAAACTGTAAACTAGCGACACAACGCATTCAATTCTCCGGACTACATCCTGCTACTTGCAAAACCCTGTTTAGAACTTGTATGGGAAATTGAGAACGAACTTAGAAGAAGAAGAAGATCAAATAGTAACTCTCAGAATTATCATACAACAAGGAGGGGAGTGACAGACACATCAAAATATTAACTTGATCGATTTCGAAAAGGGATTCAATAGTACAAAATAGTTATTAGGAAAAAACTCAAACATTGTGCAATACTAGAGAAAATATATAAGAATTATGCAAGAATTCTATGCAGAATAGTCTTCAAAGGGAAATTGTCAAAATCATCTACATGGGTCAGACAAGGATTGCCTATTATATCCAACAATCTTTCGCATGGATATGGATACAGGAGATGCGGCAAACAACGGAGAGTAGGAAAAATGGAATACAGTGTACATTGAATAAGCAACTGGCTGATCTCTATTATACAAATGATAAATACGGGCTGTCGCATGAGCTGCAGGACATATACGAAAAGATAGACACACTAACATACGAAGCAGCAAATGTGGACCTGCAGATTAGTGAACAAAACAAAGGAAATGGTTATTATTTTATTGGAAATTACTCCCACAACTAACTTTTCCCAAATCAACTTGTGCCACATTGCGTAGTTTTGACGTCACTTCATAACTATAGTCGCAGATCGACATTTGACACGTCACTTGCAATCAGTTCAGATGCATTCATTACACCTTTAATAATTAGTGAATACGCGTTTTTTAAATCTCAAAATGTAAACAGGACTTCTTCATTTGAACCGTTACATTCAAGCTAAATGAATATTTTTGATTGCGTCTTCAACGTAGGTGTTTGTATATTCAAGACAAAATTACAGCTATTATTGAAGAGGAATGGGTTGAGAGAGGGTAGGGGAGGGGAATATCCTTTAATTTTTAAACAGCTGTTGTTTATTTCGTATTGTATAGTTTGAACGACAGATAGATCTTCGGCACGGGTATTCCTATGAACAAGTAAAACAGTCCCATGTAAATTAATGATCAGATAATTGAAGATATCTAAAGCTTTAACTTTCTGGAAAGTAACATAGACAAAGACAGAGGTACAAACCAAAATGTTAACGTTAGAATTATCAAGACTAGATATGATTTTAGGTTTATTCTTTCATGCCTTGCGGCGACATTCTCCCTAGAGGATTAGAGAAGATAAATCACGAGTGTAAAGACAGTCCTGTTGTATGGCTCAGAATCATGTCTTAGAAAAATCAGATAGTCTGTTGATAGCAAATGTTTATAGAGAATAAACGAGAGTACAGAGATTTGGTCAAAAGTGGAAGTGCCAGGTCGGGAGTACAGATACCAAATTCCAACTATATGGACCAACGTTGGATTTGTCGTTAAGAAAAAAGAATACAAAGGAAAAATAGCTAACGAATAATAAGACGTAGAATGTGTACAACTATAGAGCTACATCAATTATCAGTATTATTACACATGACCAGGGCTTTAAAAAAGCGATGGTCTGCTCGTCTGTGACGAGTAAAAATGTTTTCTTGAGGAACAAAATATACAAAAAGTTTGTTGTACGTTAAATAAGTTAATCTTATAATCGTTTCTACATAACGACTCTCTCACGATTATTAAATGATATTACGATTCTAATAGATTGCAAATACCACATTTTAAACCTACTAAAGCTATTTATAATTGATACTTCAGTGCTAAAACCACCAAGCCTTTTCAAGGACAGAAATGCGATGCCCCCGACAGCAGTGCATTTTTTCTTAAGAAGAAATAAGGCTAATAATGTGTAAGTAATACAATATATTTTGGTTTGCTATGCATTGTTATATAGACATAAAAGTGAATGAGTGCCTAGTTTAAATTTGTTAATATAAATTGCATGACTGTAATTAGACCATGCTGACTGGTGACATTTTTGACTGACTGGTGAGCAGCCCTAAAAATTGTCATGCCATGCACATGACATGCTATTCGTCAATTACAGAAAGAAACTGATCACCTATGAGTCTGTCTGTGAGGGGAATGCAATGATATCAATTTATTTAACATAAAATACCGTTTGAACAACAGGGAGATGTCTTGAGGCGGAATCTCCCCAAAGATGTACCTAGCCAAGGCCTAGCAAGTCCCAAGAATGAAATCAACTATCAATAATCAAATGAGAGTATGAAAGGTAGGTAGACCAAGGAAAACTATGGGCGGTGACATTCTTCTTCTTCTTCTTCCTCGTTTGTCTTCAGACCTCAACAATGACTCTAACGAAGGCAACAGTCGACTCAAGGCTCTGTACACTTCAATACAGTTTCTCGTGGAAGGACACTGGCTGTTGCCAAATGCTATTTCTTTTGTCGGTATACAGTGGACAGGACTGCAAAATATGTTCTGCCTTCATGGGGGATGTGGCGCAGGCCCAAAGGTTTGTAGTACCAATCTTGAACTTGTTGTACAGATTACAATTAAGTCTGTTGTGACATGTGCGTAGCCGGAGAATGATCACCTGGTCTCGCCTGGAGAATTGATGGTAGGCATCGTTTTCTATGTGGCCAGGGTGGTCTTTTTTTCCATTTTGCTCTGTACGTTGCCCTAATGAAAGCTTTAGTCTCATTGTATGTGATTTCTGTATCACTCTGCTGCAGAATTCCTCCCTCTCTGGCGAGTCTGTCCGCCTCCTCATTGCCTGGAATGTCGCAGTTGACTGGTATCCACTGGATTATGCGTTTTTTGAAGATCTGGGACAGGCGTTCAAGCGAGTCTGCCAGAGAACCAAATTGGTGACATTCTAGTTGTGATTTCAGCCCACATTAGACAAAGATACGCTCCTGTCAACTACACACACACAGTCTGTTTGATTATTTCAGCGCGCGTAGGATACCAAAGTACATTCGGTAACCTGGTCTAGATTCTTGAGCAGCGCCGAAATGCATTTAGTCCAGAAAGTAGTTACAGTTAGGCCAACCACCTAGATGAGCTTAGTTCAGACAAAGGTTGAAGTCTGAGCCAACCATCTGGATGATCTTAGTCCAGACAAAGGTTGAAGTCTGAGCCAACCACCTAGATGACCTTAGTTCAGACAAAGGTTGAAGTCTGAACCAAACCTGGATGACCTTAGTCCAGACAAAGGTTGAAGTCTGAGCCAACCACCTAGATGACCTTAGTTCAGACAAAGGTTGAAGTCTGAGCCAACCACCTGGATGACCTTAGTCTAGACAACGGTTGAAGTCTGAGCCAACCATATGGATGACCTTAGTTCAGAAAGCAGTTACAATCTGAGCAAACAACATGGATGACCATAGTCCAGACAAAGGTTGAAGTCTGAGCCAACCACCTAGATGACCTTAGTCCATACAAAGGTTGAAGTCTGAGCCAACCACCTAGATGACCTTAGTTCAGACAAAGGTTGAAGTCTGAGCCAACCACCTGGATGACCTTAGTCTAGACAAAGAAACAAAGAAAAAGAACACCGAGCAAATTACAACATTAACTATCAACATAATCTTAGTCTTAGTCGACATGTATTTTTATATGAACACATGTCTCTGTGCAGGTCTCAGCTCTGGCGTGAGCTGAACGTAGCCGAGAGGAAGACTTCCTGCTTAGCGGGCTAGGCTCGAGCAGCTTATTACTCCGTTTTGTTGGGACAAGTGCCGAGAGGGGTGGTTAACCGATGTGCGACTCCATTTTAATCATTAGAGTAAAGTAGACCCGCAGCCTGTTAGGTACCGTCTTTGCTGCTCTAAACAAACCACATAAACATGGCCGGTGTTATGCCATATCACACAGTTAGTCGCCTCTTACGACATGCTCTCTGTGGGGCAGTGGTGCTATTCTTGTCCTTGTCATACTTAACGTATCTTAGCTTAACGTTTTTATACTGGTTTGAAGACTCTGTAGAGTCTGTATACAACCAGTTTAATTTACATTACCTTGCTCTAAAAGCTATGCGCATCCAATTTATTCTTAATGCATTAACTGTCTCTGCCTCCACTACCTCCTGTGGCAATGCATTACAAGCATTCACCACTCTCTGACTAAAAATATATTTCCTAATATCTAATCTGGACCTCTCCTTAGTTAATTTGTAGCTATGCCCACTTGGTCTTGTGGGTTGCTGTATTTTACACGAAGTCCCCGGCGGATAAAATTAAATAGATCTACAGTTCTGGAAACGGATATTGAAACATCGTGAAGAGTGAAGCAGTTAGTAAACAGCTTCTCCCGTCAGATGAGATTCTGCTTCATGTTTTAGAGTTATACTATGCCGAAGACGGATGTGTCGGACCGAAAGGTGCAAATATCGCAGTCAAACTGTAAACTAGCGACACGACGCAAATCCGTTCTCCGGACTACATCCTGCTACTTGCAAAGCCCTGTTCAGGGCTTAGTAGCGGGAGATTGAGAATTAACGCAGAAGAAGAAGAAAAAGAAGAGTTATACTTACGTCCGTGAGTGTGAGTCACCAGCTGTGTATGTATAAGAGAAACTGTTAACGCAAGAACCGCTACCAAGAACCACTTGATGCTGAGTTGTCTGGACCAGGCCTTAAACTAGGGTTACCGATATCCTCTGTATATCTGACACAACTTTGGTTTTTTATGTCGCAGTTAAAGGTTCATAAATGTAACACGTCCATGATCTGATGATGATTGCACCGATAATAGACATGATTGACATAAAGTGCTGAAACGCGTGTAGAAAGTAACGTTTAAAGAATGACATTAATGATGCATTTGTTAACAACACGCAAACTATTGTTGACATTCTTTTGTATTAAATTTCTAATTCGACAATATAAAGTTGAAACTTGTCATAAAAAAAAAAATTCATAGCCCTCCTGTTTTATTTAAAATTAGCAGTGGGGTCGACGTTGTGCAGGATAGTTATGTAAGAATTGCGTTTTTAGCGCCTTCGTGACACGCACCTCTATCCTGTCCCACACCCTACTACACTCCCCTACCCATAACCTGTCCATTCTACTCCTGTCTATTATCTAACCGAATTCTCTTCTCCTTTCATCTCGCCGATTTATTTGTCCATCAACTCGACCATATGGCTTCCCACTCAACTCGACCGCCCATCCCCACCCACCATTTTTCGGACTCATCTATCTTTTTCACAAGTCGAAAAGCCCTCAATCCAAAATCCCACTCGCTCTCAACCCAGGCTTTCTGTAATTCCGTTCCCATCACTTCCCCGCTCACACAAACTGTCATCCTCCCCGCTCATTTGTTACCTCCCCTAAACCCCTCTTTTCCCCTTCCCGTCAATTCATCCCATCCCCCTTTGTCTTTTTCGACATTCACTCCCCCCCCCCCCCCCCCCCCACACACTCCTGGAAAAATTCAGATCACATTGTGTATCTAATTAACTTTCAATGAATGCATTCGACTCATTTTATTTTGCAATTCTTGTTTCAGTTTTGGAATTCAGAAAACGTATAACTAAGTCAAACACACGTTACAGTATAGATGTCCAATGAAATTTGAACGTACCATTTACACATGCGCATTAGACTTCCAGTCAAGCAAATTTGGTCGTGGGGTTACCATTCATATTTCTCTATACTGCCTTTGCAAATCTTTCGAAGAATAAATACAATTTTCTGTCCTATCTTTGTAAAGCCTAAATAGCCAGTAATGTTACAAAGATCATTAAAGGTAGTTATACCAAATTTGGTTCAGATCGGTGGATCAGTTAAGAATTGTATAAGGAATATATTTTTAAAAACACTGAAACATAATTGCATCCTTATGTAGATAAATATATGTGTGAGGTGTGGATATATTTCAATACAATATATCATAATTATACAAGATTCCTACAAAGAGGAGGTACAAAAGCAAAGTAAAGAGCGGTTTGTAATTGAAATTGAGATCAGTCAGAGATGTCTACTATCTCCAACAATCTTCATAGCGATTATGGATTGTGCGATGCGACAAACAACAGATGGCAGAAAAACTGGAAAAATATGTATATTGTGCAGTATAAATCTCTTCTGGAAGACCAAGATTTTGCAGATGATCTAAAGTTGATAGCGTATAAACTGCTATACATACTATCATAGATGGACTAACAGAGGACGTAACAGCTGCTAGATTACAGATCAGTGTACAAAACAAAGCTACATAAATTATAATAAAAACGAAACTAAAAGATCCCATAAAGATTAATCCTTCATATGTTTTTGTTGAAATGTGATGCATAGTTTACAAATGCTTATAGCCCCACAAAAAGGAAGTGCGTCTTCGAATTGTGTGCTATGATTAATTACAATAGCAAAGTTTTTTGCATAACGATAATGCTAGCCTCATGCACAACTCTCTTCGGTTAGCTTCATGACATGGGTGGAAGATTAGTGGGCAAATTGTTTAAACCCAGGTATAGCTCATAAAGACTGCTTGCCAGATAATTAAAAAAGTGCGTGCCTAATTTTACCTATCCTGGTAGTAGCCTTCACAAAGATTGGCAAACGGTCCAAGATCAGCTTTTAACTTGTGTTCGCTCGCTCAATATGAAACTTTGCAGCGTTATCAATGGAAGTACGATTAGACTGTTGAACACTAATGTAAAATCAATCCCACTGAAAAACTCGAACATAAGGCATGTAACTGCATCCATAAATGCTGCAGCAGAGCCAGTGAAATAACAACTTCAACCAAGCGAGCAATCCTTTCCTACAGTATCCAGGATCTCCCCAGACCCTCATTTCGCTCGTCGGTGACCTTTGTCCCAAATACACTAACCTAATATATTTAAAAACAATGGTTGAGCAGAGAACGGCGTATGAATCGGTCAACTAGTGAAGGGCGCGGTGATTTGGTTTGAAGGGACGCAGATTCGTTGACCTAGCTCTCTTAAATGAGTCCATCTAAAACCAGGATCATAACAAAGCTAGACGACTGGAGGTGAAGTCAAGTGTAGCGGGCGACCAGGGGTTAGCAAATTCTTCGCCGTGCTCCTTACGCTCCAAATCATATTGCTGATATGCACCGCCATACCGGTTGAATCAATACGTGGTTTCCTCCGCATTGAATGTAATCCAGGCTTCACGTACAAGCGTAGGCTAACTCACTAAAGATTAATATCCATTTGGTTACCCTGGTTTACTAGGCCAATTGGGGAGGAAGACTAACGTCTGGTCAGGCAAAACATACTGGCCAAGACCCCCACCTCGGCTACCTAACAGATGAAGCCAAGCATAGACAACCGCCTGGAAGACCCCGTTACATCTTTACCAGCACGCTCAGGATGTGAGGACATCTATTGCAACCCGCCACATAACGTCCTTTTTAGTGAGTACAAAGAGTTATCTACTCATTGTGGGCATTTGCAAACAAACAAACACTCGGCCTGTCAAAGCGGTTGTGCTTGGAGGTAAAGGGGGGGGCGGCGGGGGAGGGACTTCTGACAACACAGGGTTCAATTACAACTAAAGTAAGTCGCATGTCCTTTACAGAAAGTATCTTCTTACAACCGCCACCTATTTGGCTGATATAAGTTTCTTGGCAAGTGTGCAGTAAGGTAGGTTGCCATTACTTTCCGTACGTGGAGGAGCTTAGCCGGAAAAAAACCAGTGTCTGCTAAACTGGACACAAGCGGGAATCGAACCCGGAACGTTGGGATTGGGAATACGGAGCGAGTGCCACCCCTAGGCCACGCAGGCTCCCGCAGCAATTACGACTAGTGCGGCGAAAGGAGCAACTCATTGTTTTGGATTCTAACACTGTTTTCCCCGCTGAAATACACAATGAGTTCTATTGCGAGTACATCCTAGCAAGCATGAGCCGCTACGCTATAAGCTCTGGCCACGGGGAAGAAACATTGGCAAAAACGCAAAAATGGACCGTTGACGGTCATTCAGAGTCAAACCTTCGACCTGATAAGTCGTGATATAAGACACTATATCAGATAAGTACACCATTTTTTCCTTATATGTTGACATCCCCAATACTAGTATTCATCTCTTCTTCTATGATGTACTAGTTCAACATGGCTGGCATTCGTTGTCCCTGATGAAGTCCTATGGGTCGTAAAGGTTTCGTTTGTGGTATCATCTCGGTGCGTTATCTAACCATACCCATAAAAATTTTTTTGATTACATTTAATTTTAATGAACCAAATTTATTTTCATTTTTATTTTTTCTCGAACAAACTAACCTACTGCCTTGCAGTTACCACTATGAGTTACAAGGCAATGGGAGACAACCCAGAACACATAACACAACCTGGCCTGATATGACGGAGTGTGTTAGGTATGGCGCAGACGTCGGGGAAAATACTCCATAAACAGGCATGGTAATACTACAATCTAAACAAACGTTGTGGCGTCGACCTTAACAGCTACAACCGGCGACAAATGGAGCCAGGTCTTTAAGTTATGAAGGATCCACCCAAACAGCCGGTGCCCCTGCCGACTTAACGGTTGGGAGAAGGCAGATTAGTGTGGAGACCTGGCCAGGGTAGAGGTAGTAGAGTTGTGGAGCCGCAACCCGGACCTGGAGAGAGCTGTGAACTCAGTATTACGTGACATAAAAGTCGGAACGCAGAATAAAAGTTGAAGAAGAAGAAAAAGAAGAAGAAGAAAAGAAGAATTCTAAATAACGTGACAAAGAAGAACAGAGAAGAACAAGAAGAAGAAATATCTCAAGTACTCATTTTTCCATCTCTTTTTCCGTTCGTAAGTCTAATCAACTCGTCATTAGACTGATTCAATTATCTATAATTTGTCATAATTCACCCATAATTCACCATCAAACATCACCCACAATTCACCACCAAACTCCAACCCTTAATTCATAACCAAACACCACCCACAATCCACCAACAAACACCACCCACAATTCACCACCAAACACCAACCAATAATTCCCCCCCCCCAAAAAAAAAAAAATTAAAAAAAAAAAAAATTAACAAAATACCATCCACAATTCAACACAACCGATCGATAATTCACCACCAAACACAACCCATAATTCATGACCAAACACAACCCATAATTCATGACCAAACACAACCCAAAATCCACCACCAAATTCCAATCCATAATTCACCACCAAACACCACCCACAATTCACCACCACACACCACCCATAATTCACCACCAAACTCCAACCCATAATTCACCACCAAACACCACCCACAATTCACCACTAAACACCACCCATAATTCACCACCAAACACAACCCATAATTCACCATCAAACACTACCAACAATTCACCACCAACACTTCACCACCAAACACCACTCCCAATTCACCACCAAACGCTACCCACAATTCACCACTAAACACCACCCATAATTTACTACCAAACACAACCCATAATTCATCACCAAACACAACCCATAATTCACCACCAAACACCAACCCATAATTCCCCACAAAACACCATCAGCAATTCCACACCAAACACAACTGATAATTCACCACCAAACACAACCCCTAATTCATGACCAAACACAACCCATAATCCCCCACCAAACACCAACTCATAATTCACCCCCCAAACACCACCAAATACCACCCACAACTCGCCACCAAACACCACACCCCATTCACCACCAAACACCACCCACAATTCACCACGAAACACCACCCATAATTCACCACCAAACACCACCCACAATTCACCACCAAACACCAACCCATAATTCATGTGTGAAGACAGCAAACTATTATGCCGTGCACTTCAACCCCAGCTTATCCGGAACACTGACTACTCTTCAATCGTCAGCACAAATCACAAAATAGTATAAAATGCTCTCCAAGACTATCGACTCCACGAAAGAAGCAGAGTGACAACACGGCCTTACTTCAACTCAGTTTAGGAATAAATTAGACGGTAAAGAGAGGCGCCTGAGATAAGCTGTCAGGTGAGTGTAGAAAATGTATGCGATTATTTGAGAACGAACGAAGTAGATTCTGACATATCTAACGGTGGTACTTAGTTCCCAGTAGAAATTACTGGGTATTCCTGTCTTTTTAATCCATACGTATGTTCTCCAAATAAAAATTAGTTTCTCATTTTGCACGTTGTCAAAAGTTTGTATGTAGTAGTATATAACGTTTATTCAAATGCTTTTTTGTGTTTCGATATATTTTGATGCTAGTGTCCTTGATTTGCTGTTCTGTAAAAATGCAAATTGTTCCGAAGAAAGTCCTTTCTCTACTCTGCATCAAATTCACTATAGTATATTTGATTGTGAGGATTATTTTAATTACGTAATTCAGGCTGATCGTTGTATAATCTGAATATTCGGTTGCATGGATTTCTTGTGAAGTGTTATTAAGAAGTATATCATCAGGCCCCTTTGGTATAAATGGCATTACAAAAACCAATGATTTTATCTACACAGATATCATTTCCCCCAAAATCAATTTTTGGGTGGTACCTACCCTAACGTATTAGCTTTAGAATGAGCGTACCACGCCGATGCTCGCTGATATGGCTTCCGATTCCGGTCTGTAAGAAGAAGGTTACCGACCTCTGATCTGCATGAAATGAGTGCCATGTTCCTTAGGACTTAGTAAGTTACAGAGACCTGCATACCGCCTCGCGCGACGTGATGGAGCACACAGAACACCAGTGTGTACAGCCAGTGAGATACAGGAACTAACAATATCCATACCTATAAAAGCAAATATATGGTTTGCCCTGGAGATCAGAAACACAAGATTATTGGTTAGTCCTTGACGAAGAACATGTGTTTGCATTATATGTTGATTTTATACCCTCTAGGAATACCACAAATGTATATTAAAACTGACATAAAATCTTTACATTGCGCAGGCAGGAGTTGTATACTTTATTTTATTCATCACATTTTATACTGCATTTCAGATTTTTTCCCCGGGCACTCAACATGGCAATATCGGTATTCACGTGAAGTCAATGATGTTCTGCTGTCAGATTGAATACCAAAATCAATGCTGTGAAGCTACGCTGCATTAAGCAGAGCCGGCACTGCTGCACTACAAGCAACCCCACAAAAGCTCTATCTCGCTCTGCACATCGGGAAAAGTATGGGTGATAATTGTTCACGTAGCTCGCTGGTTGTGGACACTAATAAACCGATCTCTCATACACACAACCCATACGATTGCTTCTAAACTCGTCTCAAGTATGTTTACTGTTAATCAATCGGGGATTCAAGCGTCGTTATCTATTCTGTTCTGTTCTTAAGAACTAACTTCACTGCACTATGGACATACCCATAGGTGTTCAGTCTCTCTAAGCAAATGGCGAAGTGTGTGACTATTGATGTTTGCTGTAGATCATTTGTTGAACACACTTCCTGCTCCGTTCTCTCATATACCCCACTCCCATCGGCACTCGTTTGATTTCAAAGTCCTGCAGTCTTTTAATTGCTGATTCTTCTATTGCGGTGTCATTCTCAACCAGGCTACCATTGATAGATTGATAGACTTCAAAATGACACCCCTATCCATATCCCCAATGTGCCCATAATTGATGCTTTAGACATCAGGGTGTGAGCTCTTTCATTTCCAGGAACCCCAGCATGACCAGGACAGGAGACCCTCACCATCCCTTTGAGGTGTCTACTACTGCTAACCACTAATGGCTTATCCAAAATGCCCGTACCTTCTGAAGTAAGGATTGTCAATCTCACACGACGACTGCCATCATCTACCAGACGATCATTTATTGATTTGAGTATGTCAATATCTAATTCCCCCAATCTGGTTGATTTCTAAGCTAGGATCCCAGCTCTTTCATTGTCGTGAATATAGCCTTCAACAATTAAGGGCAATGCTTCTTATGGTACGGTAAAACATACTGACCTTACGTCTGGGTCAGATAAAACATGCTGACTAAGAACCCATCTCACTTCAAAACATGCTGACTAAGAACCCATCTCACTTCCTCGTTGTGCAACTAGAAGCATGCTCTAATTCAACATTCCTTCCAACAAGGTGGGGATCGATACTGTGATCTCCATAGTTGTGAGTCTACTTAGAAATCTTGCATTGCATTTTAATCAGGAGACTCCAGCTTGACCTTCTTCAGTGCGCCTCCTGACACAAAAAGCCGTTGTAAGCCTCTACCAAAGGAACATCCTCAAGAGTGAAGAACTCAGGAGGAGCGACTTCCAACAACAACAACAATGCTCATGTTCACCAACATATTGGTATACAGAAAGTATCGATATTGGTATTAACCTGATCTTTGATTACAGTGGTTTACTCTTTCTTTCCATGTTGCTCTCAGTGTTTGGAGAATCGACGTTGTCTGTACGATTCCTTATACCCATCGTTAACTTGCTCTTAAAGTGTCCCACTGAAAAGGGACGATGGCTATTGTAGTTACTGTCTCGCATGTTACTAGTAACATCGGTTACTGGGCTGTCAAATACTTAAGCACTATTTTTGTTCTGGTAAATCAATGCATTTTTCTTCTTCGTCATCTTTCCCTTAAAAAAACCCACAAATATTCCTCTCACGAGAGTGACGGTGTGTCTAAGGCTACTCCCATCGCGTACAGTCAAGCTTCTTCTTAGATCTTTGTTCAATGACTCACTAAACGATCAGTATCCATCACGCCAGATGGCGTCTTTAAGGACAGCAACAAACTCCCTCCACTTCTTGGATCCTTGATCAATGACTCACTAAACGATCAGTATCCATCACGTCCGATGGCGTCGTAAAAGGCAGCAACAAACTACCTCCACTTCTTGGATCCTTGATCAATGACTCACTAAACGATCAGTATCCATCACGCCCGATGGCGTCTTTAAGGACATCAACAAACTCCCTCCACTTCTTGGATCCTTGATCAATGACTCACAAAACCATCAGTGCCCATCGTGCCTGGTGGTGTCTTTAAGGACATCAACAAAATCCCTCCACTTCGTCGCCATTTTTTCGGTGCCCCAGCTCTGGTTCATTACTTTCACTCGACTTCTATTGTTCTTCGCCATTTAGATCGTCCTCTCCATCGCGTTCTCTCTGGGGTCCATAGCAAGGCAGTTCTGGTGATAGTATCAGGCTATCTATCATCTTACGGCATGGCAGTCCCAATTCCAGCGGCCCAGGTAATGATTCTTACTTACTTTCCATGTCCAAGAACCACCTTACACAGTATTCATCCACAAGTAATAATAGTGTGCATATCTTCTGGTTGTTCTGTCCAAGCATATCTTGACATCAATCAAATAATCAGTTATAATATTTAGACTGCGAACAGACCACTGGAGACTAAAATATCATCATCTTGTTCAACACATACAAAATCAAAGATACACACACGGGGATGAGAAAAACTTGAGGAAGGCTGCCGGGTTTATGAGGAAAATAGGTGCGATTATTTGAGAGCGAACGACAAAGACGACGACGAATAAGAAAAAAGAAGCAGGAATATTGCTATTTCCATCATAAACATGCTAGTCTGTCTCAAGCTTCTCTCGTAACATAAAGTTAATCTCTTCTGAGTTGAAGAGGGCCATACTGTCACTCGACTTCTCTTATGTAATCGACAGAGTATAACATTTACCTTTTTATTCACATCAACTCTCTCCTGTCTTTGAACTATCTGGAAGGCAGTTTGTGATTTGAAGTTTTTCCTTCTTGACGATTATCACGCATGACATAAGGTCATCATCTGTCCAAAGCATTGTTGGTATCAGAGCGCCAGTGATTAATGCATCACCCCTTCTCATGATTAGTGAATGTACAACAATATGTCTGCGTATGACCAAAAAGACTATATTTGTAGTTGGAAGGATTATAGTCACGTCAAATAAGCCGAAACCATACACTACATTAGATCAGAACAAATCTCTACCCTCTTCCCCTGCGTATAAATATACCTGTAACCAGTGTGTTACTTTGATACGCCGCAGTAAAAAGGTAACAAAATTATTAATGACGTTTGTAGATATTGCAATTCCTCATCTATTTAGTTAAATCTATTACTTGTTAGATTTATTTACTCGTAAGTTCAGATTTTGACGATAATTTATGATACAAAAATAGAATAAAACCACAGATATTCCTCTCTGTAGAGGGAGGTAACCGATTGCGGCACACACTGAACGGTTACAAACCCGTGGCTGTTTGTGTCATTAAATTGATAATGAGCCTAAATGAAGTCTTGGTCATACATTCAATGTACCAATATATGAAAGTATCTATTAGATTATGATGTTAATATTCCTAGCTATTGTTGGAAGGCAAGTTAGTGATGAATTGCGAGATGTAGAACTGACTGACGGAAGAGCTTTGAAACTACTTTCCGGCAGAAGGCCTTGGACGTCTGCTTAAGTCGACCCGTTCGCTATCATAGTCCTAGCAATGTGAATGTCTGCCAATCTAGGAACATTTTATCTGTGTTCGATAAGTGAAATGGATTCAGACCGTGTGATACAAGATGGATTATATGACGATTTGTGATAGTTTTAAACTCTGTATTGCCGTTAGTGGATGTTGCTGGCCATAAACAGCTGAAACTACTTTACCAAATGACACTGACAGCCTTGGACGTCTGTCAGAGTCTGACCGACCCTCTCAAAATCATCAAAATGTGATGTCTGCGAATACCGGAGTGTATTATTTATGTTGAGCCCAGTTAAATGAAATGTAATCACTCTTTTCGTTAATTAAGGTTTGTGATAATTTTAAACTCTGGATTGCCGTGTTGACGAATGACTGATCCATGGAAGACTACAGTATACATGTGAACCCCCGAGTGAAGCGGGTTATCCAAAGCTTCCAAACGGCAGCCGTTCGTACCTTGAGCGGACCTAACGGACTGCCACTTCGAACTGGATGTCTTCTTGGCCACCCGACGAAGATGAACATCACCGAAGCCGATGTATATCACAAAGTTTTGGCTGCTACTGCTAGTAAGAAGCTTTCTAGTGAAAATAAAGTTGAGTACGATAATCCGTTCCTTGCACGCCCACCTTGTCCTCGTCAGCAAATGCCGGTGTTTGCTCCAGTTGATAGCACAAAAAGTGAACACACAGACACAGCATTAGAAGGAGAAACAATTGCTTGTTTTATGGTTGGAGGAGAAAAACGTCTGTGTCTGCCACAGATTCTCAATACAGTTCTGCGAGATTTTAGTTTACAGCAGATCAACTCAGTGTGCGACGATCTGCACATATTTTGTTCAAGATGTAATCAAATTCAGTTGGACATACTAAAAGTTCTGAACATTTTACCACCTAACGCCCCAAGCTGTGGACTCATTACAAAGACAGATGCTGAAAGACTGTGTAATGCATTACTTCATGTAAATCCAGAAAGAAGCATGGAACCCCCATCTCGCAACAGCTTCAGAGTTTATCATGAGTGTTTTGGAAAGTGCAAAGGCATCTTTAATTCAGATGCCTACATAAACCCAGACTCAAAATGTATTCGCTGTGTTGATTGTTATGGAATGTTCAATCCATCAAAATTTGTCTGCCATTCTCATAAATCATTAGAAAACCGCACCTGTCACTGGGGATTTGATTCAGCCAACTGGAGGTCCTACCTTCTGCTCTCAAAAGATCAAAACCTCAACGGTAGTGTCAAATTGCAGGATGTCATCGAAGAGATTAAATCACGGTTTGATCCTTCACACAAGCAAAAGAGAAGACAGGTAAAAATTGTGTATGTATGTAATGCTCATATGCTATCAAAACATGTTCCCTGTACAGATCCTGGTAGAATTACAGCAAGAATACAATTCAAATTATCAAGTATAATCCATAATTTATGTTTGAAAATAATAGAAGCTGCAGTCAAGTGTCAGAAATGATACGTTATTAATATTATGACAAAAAATAGTGTGTATTATTATTGTCCAAAGCAGAATCAAACCAGAGATTGAGAGTGAACAGGTAGGATTTTATAAAAAGACACACATAGGGCAGAAAAGACTAAATGTCAGAGTCAGGTGAAACATACTGATTAAGGTTCACGGGTCTCCATGGGGACAGTGTGTCACTGCAGTATAACCAACAGGGTGGGGATTGACATTGTGATCTCCAAAGCGGTGAGCTTGATCAGTGGCTTAGCTTTGCACTATAGCCAGGAGGCCGCCGGTCCACCTTCTCCAGCATGCAAAGAAGAACCATTGTAGCCCACTACTAAAGGAACACTGTCTAAAGTTAACTTAACTCAGTACCAGTAGCTTCAAATAACAAGGGACACACTATGTCGTATGCATTGGCTTGACTGATTCGTTCTAGGCAACCTTGGAACACGGTATTGTAATGGTCACTTTACGCCAATTTTATTTGCCATTTGTTAAATTTTGCCCATAAGAGACTAGTTACTCTGGTTTCCTCTTCCATTGTTCTTAGGCTTATCTTCACTTCATCTGTGTGATATTGTTTTCTCTCCACTCCACTTTTCACTTCATATGCATGCATCAATCCAGCGCATATCTAGATATAATATTGTTCTCCTCTGGCCACTCCACTTTTCGTTTCATATCCACTCTACTGTTCTTTTCATAAGCGTATTTCAATGAATGGCATATCTAGGTGTAATATTGTTCTCTGGCCACCCAACTCTTCTATTCATCTATGTATCTCACTCCATCACATATCTAGGTGTAATATTGTTCTTAGGCCACTCCATTCTTCTCTGAGTTCTTCAGTCTAGAGCACATCTAGGTGTAATTATGTTCTCAATCACTTGCAAGTGGGAGTGTTACATAGGATTGGAAAGATACAGAAGTGGTCCCTGTGTTCATTTTGGGCAAAAGATCAGATCCAGCAAATTATAGACTGATGAGTTTAATGGGCATAGTCTGCAAAATGTTAGTCAAAAATTAAAGGAAACATTGAAATGCACTTTGAAAAATTTAATATAATCAGGAATAATCAGCATGGGTTTACCAAAGGGAGGTCGTGCTTAACAAATCTATTAGAATACATGGAAGAGGTTACCAAAATTATAGATGGAGGGAAGCTAGAGGATCTAATTTATCTAGATTTTACAAAGGCGTTTGATAGGGTACCTCATCAAAGACTGTTTAGGAAGTTAAAATCACATGGCATAGATGGAGACATTGCCAAATGGTTAGATGATTTGTTAATGGGAAAAAGGCAGAGAGTGAGCATATATGAGTTGTACTCTTTGTGGTTTGAGGTAAAAAGGGGAATACTACAGATCTTGATAAATATAAAAAAATTGGACAATGATATCGACTCCATGGTTGCAAAATGTGTGGATTACACAAAACTATGCCGAAGTGTCTTATCTAAAGCAGAGGTAGATATATTGAGGTCGGATTTAGATAAAATTAAAGAATGGTCTGAGAGATGGCAGATGGAGTTTAGATAAATGAAGTCATCCACATGGGTAGATCCAATATGGAATATAATAAAAGGATGGTAGATAACAATGCTAGGTTGATAGAAAAGGAAAGGACCTAGGGGTTATGATAGATCATACAGGTAAAGAGAGTGAGCAAGTAAAAAAAGACAATGATATTACAAAATATTAAACATAGGTGCAATGAAGTGATAGTCAAACTGTAAAGTATTAGAAAGTGTGACATAACTGATAGTGGGATTAAGGAATTATAGTTGTGCGGAAAAACCTACTGGAAATGTATAGAAAAGAGAAGAATTCAAGTTGATTTAACTCATTCACTCCCAAATATTTTGGACTTCTGGACTGTTTAAAGATGCCCTGGCCGTAGTCACAGCACTAAAAAGCCAGAAAAATACTGAACTTGATGATTTAAGAGCAGTACTCTGTCAACTATGCCAGCAGTCCGCACCAAAAAGAGTAGTGGTACAATTGGTTCCATCCCACTGTAACATCCAAGGCAACAAGGAGGCAGACAGACTGGCAAAAGAAGATGCAAGACTACCACAACCAGATTCTAGTGTGACTTACGAAGAGTCCAAAAGGCTTATTAGGGCCAGATACATGGTCAAATGGGAAACAGAACATACTGGCTACACAAAAAACGATGCCTATTACCAGCTGAACAGAAGAGAGCAGGTCGTGGTCTTCAGACTCCGCACAGGCCACAACAGACTGAGGTACCACCTATTCAATAAACTGAAGATAGGTGGCACTGACGAATGCACTTGTGGTACCGGGAAAATGACCGCTGAACATTTGCTGCAAAACTGCCCGACATACGAGGACCAGAGAAAGCACATGTGGCCATCACCAGTGGCAACACTAGACAAGCTCTATGGCAGTGTCGACAGCCTCAGGATGACCGCTGCTTTCTTCGAAAAAATACAGGTTGACGTTTGACAGCGTACGAAGAAGAAGAAGAAAGAAGGACCTCTGGACACAATTTTTTTCTTATGTAAAACTGAAACACAGCATCACTTAGTATCTATTTGTCTTCAATAAACGTTCACTGAAATAACACATATTATATACCAAACTGTTCACAATTGAAGCTAGGATATAATGGAATACACATATTTTACAAATGGAGGTGTGAATTTGTGTTTGATGTATTAAAGTTGCATAATCATTTATTTTTTTAAAATATGAACAAAAATGTTACATACATCAATACATTATTCAGCTCTAAACCAATATACAAATAACATAATGAATTTCTATTGACGGTAATACACAAGGGTAGATTTGCTGAAAGTTGCACCTAATTTGGTGTGGTTGTTTTCACAGTATTTATATTTTACTGAAGGCACATGAAGTTGAAAACTTGCTAAAAAATAAAAGCCCCTATCAATATCAGCGTGAGTGTTTACAATTTACGCGCACACAGAAAGAATGTTCCTGCTGTATTCAAAATATATATACACACAATTATATTATACACACTAGAATGATTGTGCAGGATCTTGAACCTTAACTGAATTTGTGAACTGTTATTACCATTGCTTGAGACAAAAGAGGGCACCGCCCCTTTGTCAGTAGATTTAGTTTTACTTTCATTGCTCGACTTAGAACTAAGACTAGATAAATAAATTGAAACAGCGCTATCATAACGATCAATATCTTCATCATCACTACCATTAGCAATAAATTAATCTATCTATTCCCTAGCTTCTACTGAAAAAAAAACTATTTGGTGTGGCTGAAGGTGCATTGGATAGCTTCAAAGCTGCTCTCTGAAAACAAATTATATTTTCCAAGTTGCGAAACTAAACAAAGTACAACCGACTACAATAACAAGAGGGCACAGCTACAAATTAATTAAAGAAAAATACGGCTTAGATATTAGGAAATATTTTCTTTAGTAAGAGAGTGGTGAATGTTTGAAATGCATTGCCACAGGAAATAGTGAGGGCAGGGCCGGTTAATGTAGTAAAAAATAGATTGGATGCACATAGTTATTTTTAGATCAAGTGGTGTAGAAGAAACTGGTTGTATAATACAGACTCTGCAGAGTCTTCTAAACCAGTATAAAGAAGTTAAGTAATATTGTTCTTCCTATGGGTATGTTCTACCCTTGTCTACTTAGTGTCTGTATCAAAATTAGCTAAATGACGAGGTTGAAATAGTCACTATCATCATCAAAATTCATCCATCTGATTCCCTTTGATACATATAGCAAATTTAGTTCTGCCAGTAAGATTCCAGCTGTACTGATCTGTTCTTCCAACCTTTTTTTGCCAGGTGTTATTTTATTTCCCCACTCATCTCTTTCCGTGTGGATTCCAATCCAGGGTAGTTATATTGCCAGGATTCTTTCATGGTGGGTCCTATACATCTCAACATTCTCTCCTCAATCTCCAGCTGTATTGGCTGTTTTCATGTCTTTGCCACAGATCAGCGTTTGCTATTATCTCTAGCCATCTAATGCAAAGTATGTGATTAAGACATCTCTGTTGGTGAAAGTCTGCAATCTGAATGTGATATTCTTAGTGCTATGCCATGGTTTGGGGCCATATAGTAGGACCTAATTAATTTACATACATTTTTATTTTTAACAGGTCACTCTTATGTTCTCAGTTGAATGCTGTTGAGTTCCATATTGGGTAATGGAAGTTGTCCAAATCTGATTTTATTCTTTAATCCCGACCTTATCATCTTGGTTTGTTTCACCTTGTTTATGAATGGTACTTTCTAGATAGGAAACTTTGCACTTCTCCAATTGTCTTTCCATTTGGTCTTTGTGGGTTTCATGTTTTTTAAATTTATTCTCATTTCCTGCGATATTTTCACAATGACCTGCAGTTCGGCCTTTGCTGCTTGAAACCAGCATACATGTATCATTTGCAAAATTGAGTTATGTATGTTATTGTAGTGTCAGAAATTAAATATTAAGGTCACATCCAAAATGAGATGAAAGAAGTGATGGTCATCTCTGTAGAACACAATTTTTTAGAATGCAGCATCATAGTAAAACTAGTCTATAGATTAAAAAATATTGGCACTTAAATAATATTATCTTGGAGATACAGCTCGGAAATTAAGAACAGAACAGCACAAGGTGAAAACAGCTTTTCAGAAAATAAGCGTTTGTCGGTAGGAGAGAAAAAGAGGATTCTTCATTGTTAAATGCAACCAATACTGTCATATTATAGACTGGTGAGTTTAACGAGCATAGTCTGTAAATTGTTAGAGTCAATAATCAAAGAAAACATTGTAATGCATTTAGACAAATTTAATCTAATTAGAAATAGTCAGCATGGGCTTACTAGAGGGAGATCATGCTTAACAAATCTATTAGAATTCATGGAGGAGGTTACTAAAATCATAGATAAAGGGGAGCCAGTGGACGTTATTTATCTAGAGTACCTCATCAAAGATTATTTCGAAAGTTAAAATCACATGGAATAGGTGGGGAAGTTGCCAAATGGATTGAAAATTGGTTAACGGGAAGAAGGCAGAGGGTGGGCATAAATAAGGAGTACTCTGAGTGGTGTGAAGTGAAAAGTGGTGTGCCACAGGGCTCGGTTTTGGGACCAATTTTGTTCTTGATATATATAAATGATTTGGACATTGATATGAGATCCATGATTGCAAAATTTGCTGATGACACAAAACTATGCAGTAGTGTCTCATCTAAAGCAGAAGTGGATATATTGTCGGATTTAGATAAAATTCGAGAATGGTCTGTAAGCTGGCAAATGGAGTTTAATGTAGATAAATGTACAGTCATCCACATGGGTAGATCCAATATGGAACATAATTACGGAATGGGAGAAAACAATATTAGAAAGATAGATAAGGAAAGGGACCTAGGGGTTATAATAGATCATACAGGAAAGGTGAGTGAGCAAGTAAAGGTAGCAGTGAAAAAGGCAAATGCAATGTTAGGTATGATAACAAGAAATATTAAACATAGGAGCAAGGAAGTGATCGTCAAACTGTATAAAGCTTTAGTTAGACCTAGATTGGAGAACTGTGTACAGGTGTGGAGTCCTTATCATAGAGGGGACATAAACATGCTAGAAAGAATACAAAAAAGAGCGACAAAGATGATAGTGGGATTCCAGAATTACAGTTATGAGGAACGACTCACAAAAACCGGCCTACAGTGTCTCGAAGAGAGAAGAATTCGTGGTGATTTAATACAGGTTTATAAGATGATCAGAGGAATCGATAAATTAGACTATAACAAGTTTTTTAAAATACAGCCACCTACAATAACACGAGGGTATAGCTACAAGCTGACTAAAGAGAGGTCCAGGTTAGATATTAGGAAATATTTTTTTAGTCAGAGAGTGGTGTCTGCTTGGAATGCATTGCCAGGGGAGGTAGTGGAGGCAGGGACAGTAAATGCATTTAAGAATAAACTGGATGCGCATAGCTTTTAGAGCAAGGTGATGTAAATGTAACTGGTTGTATACAGAATCTGCAGGGTCTTCTAAACCAGTATACAGACGTTAAGTTATATGGAAGCAAGTCATGGATAATCAATAAATAGAGATAAAGATCTATGGAGTCCTCAGATGTGATTTTACCAATGAATGTTAAGAATCCCTAGGATAGCTAAAATGACTAGTATGTGCTGAGTGAAGGCAATGTATTAATTAATAGCTGTCCATCGTTGTCGATGAGGACTGCCGACATCATTCTTGTCACAGATTTCCCTGTTGGGTGTGGGTGCGCAGGTGGCTGAACAGGCTAATGCGGGCACAAAAACATCTGCTACATATCAGGCACATGAGGTTTGTAGAAGGTGATGGTGTTCCCGCTGTTCGGGATTTCTGGGTCGCGCGTCTGCTCTGGGCTTTCACAACACGGCCGTCTTCGCACGTAGCTACACCCGATTTGACTGCGCTTCTCCAGTTAGATCTGTTTTGCGCAAGACATTCTCAGGTGTCGATGTCTATCTGGCAACTTTTCAGTGAGTCCTTCAGACTGTCTTTAAAAAGTTTCTTTGGGCGCCCTCTCTCGCGCCATCCCTCTCTCAGTTCGCCGTAGAGAAGCTTCTTTGGGAGCCGCTCGTCTGACATACGGATGAGGTGTCCGGCCCATCTTAGTCGTGCTTTTTCTAGCAGTGCATGTATGCTGGGCATGTTAGCCCTCGAGAGAACCTCGATGTCAGTGACATGATCTTGCCATCGGATGTGGAATATTCGCCTCAGGCAACCTGTGGGGAAGTGGTTTAATCTCCTTGCATGTCCAGAGTATACAGTCCAGCTTTCGCAAGCGTATAGTAGGGTTGGAATGATGGTTGCACGGTAGACTGAGTTTGGTCTTGACTCTGATGCCACGACGTGCCCAGACCATCGAGCGCATTCTACCAAAGGCTGTGCTGGCCTTTGCTATTCTGCTTGCTACCTCATCGTCTAGGCTGACAGATCTCGACAGCGTGCTGTCCAGATATGTGAATTTGTCTACGACGTTCAGCATCTGCCCGCTGACTGTCGTCTCTGGTTTTGTGTTTGGTGCTGGTTGGTACATGACCTCTGTTTTTTTGGCATTTATGGCCAGGCCAAAATTTTTGCATGTGGCAGAGAACCGGTCCATTCCAACCTGCATGTTCAGTTCTGAGTTGCTCATTAGAGCGCAGTCGTCAGCAAATACAAGTTCCCTGATTATGACGCCAGTCACTTTGGTTTTGGCCTTCATTCTTCTGGGATTGAGTAACTTGCCATCTCCGCTCAATCCTACATCTGATGATAATGTAGTCAATGAGGTGCCAGTGGCGGGTGCATCCATGTGGTTCTATTTTGGACCGGAAGTCGGAAAGCTGTGTTTGTAATGAGTAGTTATTTGCGGCACATGTCCTCAGAAGGAGCAGTCCGTTACTATTGCATTTTCCGATACCATGTCTGCCAAAGACCCCCTCCCAGGCTGTATGGTCTGTGCCAACCCTAGCATTAAAATTACAGAGGATGACCAATTTGTCATATTTGGGGACTGCAGCGATGAGCGCCTCAAAGTCCTCATAAAACTTATCTTTTGTTTCCTGGCAATGTATAAAGGAAGCTTATTGCACACTATAGAAAGAAATAGTCATAACTTTTATTACTGTGTTTATGTTTAGGGTGGAAACATACTGTGAAAACAAGTACAATTTCGGGGAAATGAATCTAGAGATAGAGAATGACAAAGAATGTGGACAATTTACATCATGATTAAAAGAAAATCAGCAACTGGTTTAATAAAGAGCATTAGGGCAGAGGGGGACAAAATGTAGGAGCCAGGCAAAGTGCTGGATTAAAAGATTATACCATTATGGAGGAAATTGTGGGAGTAAATAGGACACTGGTCCTGAAATGTTAGGCACAACAGTAACATTTCTAGACATCATGGTGACCTTGAGCCCGTGATTTTCTTGTGGCCTGCATTAAGGACAGGAAATTTGGAACTCAATAATCACTTGTGGATGGTCACATGCAGAAAGAGATGATGGTCTTCCTGTTTGTCCCTCCAGAATCCAGAATTTCCAAGCTATGCGTGTTAAATAAAACAAAAACATGTATGTATTGTACAGTTTAAATGTGCACTGATATGACACATCCAACTTTACCACTAAAATATCTTTGTCAACGATTAAGAATAGAGCATATGGAAATAACAAGGTACCTGACTAGTCATAAGGAATAAATTGATAATAGGTAGCACAAAAATAATCTTTGTCTCTCTTGTCAGAGTAGCATAACAGTATGGAATTTTTCTCTCTCTGGTCATAATTTTTTCAGCCACTGTCCATCAATCATATTCTTCCAAAGGTCCTCAATATCATCAATAACCTTTTCTGCTCCAATAAGGAGCATAGGACAACCACTGGAGCGGGTGGCGCATTCTTGCTGGAGACCTGCACCAAAACATTTTATGTTCATCTAGCACTTTGTTTTACATGATTAAGTGCTATGTTCCTTGACACTTTAATGATGCTGAACCATATAGCTCTTGTTTCTCCTTCCTCATTTAGTCATTTCTAATTTTGTCTGTCCACTTCATGTACAATTTTCTCTTCTATTTCTTTTAACCTGCATGAATCTTCCTTCTCATCTCTCTCCTTTAACTTGCTCATTCAAAGCCACCACCATTAACATCTATTTTTAGACAGTCAATAGTGATTATCTAACTTTCCCCTCATTAAGCAAGACTTTAGCAGGCAAACAAGAAGTGGGCATGTGTCATTGTGATATAACTACACCATTGTTTGGGATTTTTCTTGCCAAGGATCTCTTTTCCTGCCAAGGATCTCTTTTCCATGTTTAAGCTATTCTTGAAAATTTTTATACATTGGCCCGCTATCCGTCCTTCAGTGTCGTCAAGACGTTTAGAAAAAAAAAATATTTTCTTCACTCCTTATTGGCATCAATCTTTCCTCTGTGATCAATAGTGATGGCCTGTCAGTAGTTTCTGGAAATGCAATACTTTAAATGTGGAAATAAATAACTTTGTGTCTACTTTTGTATGTGTATTAAGTGGTCAGAGCAATTGTAAAAGATATTAAATATTTTGTTCAAAATCGTAGTTTTAAGACAAGATCAGTAAATATGGGCATATAATTGACAATACGATAAGAGTAAATACAACTTTAAAATTTTGGACAATAAAAGTAATGCTGAAAAAGCATAATTTAAGTTGTAAGGTTCAAAAGTCGCAAAAGTATGACAATGCTAAAAGCAGGATGAAACCTTAAAAAACTTTTTTTTTCACAGCAAATTGTCTCATGTGTTGCCATCAATGCAAGACATATATAACATATATGAAAAGGCACTGAGAAAAACGTACACCACAAACATCACATTTGTACAGCCTGGTAGATTTTGTTGCATACTTGGCATGTGTCCAAACCACTTTATTTTCTGGCTTACCAATGTAATCTATGCATGTCGTTGTACCAACTTTCTTTTGGTTTTCTTCATTTCGTACCCTGTCCAGCCTTGTGACCCCAACTGTTTTTATGAAACATCTCATTTTGCATACCATGATTTTTCTTTCTTGTGTCTTGGTGAGAGTACAAGTCTGACACTGGTAGCAGAGAATTGGTATAAAAATACTATTAATCAACTGTCTCTTTGTCTCCACAGGAATGTGTTTCTGTCTAAATAATGGTGAGAGCTGATAAGAAACTGTATTTGCTTTCTTGATTCTACCTCTGTCCACCCTTCCATTTTTGTGGGAACATGCTACCCAAGTATTTGAACTCTCTGACTTCTTCAAGTTCTGCCCCTTTCACGTGAATATTTAGTGTTTTCTCTATTCTGCTGATTTTCGTTGTCTCTATCTTTTCTTTGTAAATGTTCATATTAAATATAACGCAGGCATTGTGAAGGACATTCAGATATTCTTGGAGGTTATGTTCATCTGAACAAAAGATGCTCTGGTCATCTGCAAAAAGGAGCTTGTTCATGGTTATTTCTGGGTTTGCATCAGTGGTTATTTTGTCCATATATACAATGAACAAAAGTAGCAATAGTACACATCCCGGTCTTAACCAATAAACCAATTTGTGAGTCCGTTGGTGTTCTCACAGTAGTTAAGCTATTTTTATACATTGATTTGATAATGTCCGATAACTCCTTGAACTCCATAGTTGTCTAGGATTTCCCAAAGTTTGTTTGTATCCACTAGGTCAAATGCTTTCTTCCAGTCCACAAAGACAATGTTCTATCTTTGTTGTATTCAATAGTTTGTTAACAAATCTGTCTAAGTGAAAATAGGGCATCAGTGCAGCCTCTTCCTTTTCTGAAGCCAAACTGTGTATGTTACTTAATTTGTTTTTCGACTATTGGTCTTATTCTATTTTCCAGGATTTTTGCAAATATTTTATTGACATGGCTCAATAGAGATATGCCCCTGTATGTTTCAGTTTCCTTTGTTTCATTTTTTCTTCTATATTGGGATGTTAATTGATTTTTGCCAGTCTTCTGAGACTTCCACTGTTGTCTATGCCATATTCATTGTTCTTGTCAGTCACTTTACTTCTATGTCTCCACAGGCTTGTATGACCTCTGTTCTATCTATTCCTGGTGCCTTGTTTCATGAGCTATTTTTGATAGCATGTTCGACTTCTGCTGCTATAGTTGATGATTCTTCTCTCTCTCTATGTTTTGGGATGAATATTTCATTCTCACTTTTTTCTGTTGAATTCAGAAATTCCTTGAAAAATTCTTCCTACCTCAGTTTTTTTGCTATTTTCGTTTACTTTCAGGTTATGTTTATCATTAATGATGGTTGATGGGGTATTGCATTCAACTCTCAAAAACACATTTTCTCAACAGTCTTATAGAACTCTCTTGTGGATTCTTTGTGGAGGTTTGTTAGCTTTTCACAATTTTACTGCCATTATCTGTCTTTTGCCTTCTTTATAATTCTGCTGGTATCCCTTCGTGCTGCTTTGTACTTTGCACAATTTTCTTCAGTCTCAGATTATGTCCATAATTTATAGAGCTCTTTTTTTATTTTTTCACAGCAATTTTCACTTCCTCATTCCACCACACTGTTTTCTTTTTGCTTTGTCTTGTGCTTTTAAGACCACAGTTCTTTTTTTTAGGCTATTTTGTTTAGGCTTATTGTGTTTTTTAAATACAACCATTCCTTTTCTATGTCATTCACTTTTTCTTATATGTTTTTGTATGCTTTATCAATCTCGCTGCATACCACTTTCTTTGTTGATGATCAGGCTGAGAAAATCCTGCTATAGAGATATTGCTACTGTAAAAATTCTCTTATGTATGTTTTACTGTACACCATTTTAATTAACTAAATTAAGCAAAAGATGCACTATGAACTAAACACCTATCAATATAACTACCATGGATCCACACTGAAAGAGATGAGTGGGGAAATAAAATAACACCTGGCAAAAAAAGGTTGGAAGAGCAGATCAGTACAGCTGGAATCTTACTGGCAGAACTAAATTTGCTATATGTATCAAAGGGAATCAGATGGATGAATTTTGATGATGATAGTGACTATTTCAACCTCGTCATTTAGCTAATTTTGATACCGACACTAAGTAGACAAGGGTAGAACATACTCATAGGAAGGGGAATATTACTTAACTTTTGTATACTGGTTAGACTCTCCACAGTCTGTATTATACAACCAGTTTCTTCTACTCCATTTGATCTAAAAATAGCTATGTGTATCTAATCTATTTTTTACTGCATTAACCGACCCTGCCCTCGCTTTTTCCTGTGGCAATGCATTTCAAACATTCACCACTCTCTTACTAAAGAAAATATTTCCTAATATCTAAGCTGTATCTTTCTTTAATTAATTTGTAGTTATGCCCTCTTGTTATTGTAGTTGGATGTACTTTAAAAACCTTACTATAGTCTAATGTATCCTTTCCCTTGATTATCTTATAAACCTGAATTAAATCAACTTGAATTCTTCTCTTTTCTATACATTTCCAGTAGGTTCTTCTGAGTCTTTCCTCATAACTATAATTCTGGAATCCCTCTATCAGTTATGTCACTCTTCTTTGTATCCTTTCCAGCATGTTTATACCCCTGTACGATAAGGGCTCCACACCTGTACACAGTACTCCAATCTAAGTCTAACTAATACGTTACAGTTTGGACTATCACTTCGTATATAAAAAAAAAACTTCCTTGCACCTGTGTTTCAAATTTTTTCATATCATACCTAACATTGTATTTGTCATTTTCACTGCTACCTGGGCTTGCCCACTCGCTTTACCTGTATAATCTATTATGTACTCCTAGGTCCTTTCCTTTTCTATCTTTCTAGCATTGTTCTCTCACATCCTTTTATTATATTCCATATTGGATCTACCCATGTGGATGACTTCATTTATCTAAACTCCATCTGCCACCTCTCAGACCATTCTCTAATTTTATCTAAATCCGACCTCAATATATCCACCTCTGCTTTAGATAAGACACCTCTGCATAGTTTTGTGTAATGCACACATTTTGCAATCATGGATTTGATATCATTGTCCAAATCATTTATATTTTCAAGATCAAAATTAGTCCCAAAACCGAGCCCTGTGGTATTCCAGTTTATTTACCTCAAACCACAAAGAGTACAACTCATATATGCTCACTCTCTGCCTTCTTCCCATTAACAAATCATCTAACCATTTAGCAACATCTCCATCTATACCATGTGATTTTAATTTCCTAAACAGTCTTTGATGAGGTACCCTATCAAATGCGTTTGTAAAATCTAGATAAATAAGATCTACTAGCTTCCCTCCATCTATAATTTTGGTAACCTCTTCCATGGATTCTAATAGATTTGTTAAGCATGACCTCCCTTTATAGTAAATTACATTTTTCTGATTGCATTACAATGTTTTCTTTGATCATTGACTAACATTTTGCAGACTATGCCCATTAAACTCATCGGTCTATAATTTGCTGGATCTGATCTTTTGCCCAATTTTAACACAGGGACCACTCCTGTATTTTTGCAATACTTTGGAGCACTCCTCTTTGCAAGTGATTGAGAACATAATTACACCTAGATGGGCTCCAGATTGAAAAACTCAGAAGAATGGAGTGGCCTAAGAACAATATTACACCTAGATATTTGATGGATTGAGATACACTGATGAATAGAAGAGTGGTGGCCAGAGAACAATATTATATCTAGATATGCACTGGATTGAAGCATGCATATGAAGTGAAAAGTGGAGTGTAGAGAAAACAATATCACAGAGATGAAGTGAAGATAAGCCTAAGACCAATTGCAGAGAAAGCCAGAGTAATAGTCTCCCATGGGCAAAATAAAGATGGCAATAAATAAAAAAGGCGTAAAGTGACCATTACAGCACTATGTTCCAAGGTTGCCTAGAAGGAATCAGTCAAGCCAATGCATATGACATGGTGTGTCCCTTGTTATTTGAAGCTAGTGGTACTGAGTTAAGTTAACTTTAGACGGTGTTCTTTTAGTAGTGGGTTACAATGGCTCTTTTTTTTCTCAATGTCCAAATCGTTTATATACTTTATAACTTCGGTCAAGGTAAAGGTAGTTCCAAAACAGACACTGCCATTGGAGATGAAGCATTAGAGACATAATTAAACTAAGTCCCAGCTTTTCTAAGTGGGATAACCATATCCTTCCTCGCTGTATTACCCAGTGTTGCCATCTCAACAGGTATATTTTCAGCTAGAAATATATTTACATATTGCTAAGATCAGCTAAATTGTCCACATTTTCCGCTAAATGGGAAATGAAACATTTGTTATTGTTTTATAGTCTATATATACTTAATTGCTCTTCTTCTACCTTGGGGCGTAGAGGTTTGCCAGAAAGTACGCCAGACTACTATATCAACTGTCGTCTTCTTGCCCGAGTGCCAGTCTAGTCATTGGTCTCTTATAGATGTCTTATTTTGTCAACCCAGCTCTCTTTGGGCTGTCCTGGGGGTCTGAATCCTTGGTTCATTGCTTCCCATGACTGCCATGATAGTCAATCTACTTTCATTCTGCAGACATTGCCAGACCACTGAGATTAAGATTGCTCCAGTCTGCAAGGACTGGGTTTAAAGATCATGTCATATTATCTGTTTACAGACTTTGTTTCTTCTTGTTACTTGGACCACCTTTCTTAGATATATAATTTCATAGGATTGGTTTTTCTGGGTTGTGATCATTGCTCATATTTCACAATCGTAAGTCAAATCAGATATGGTGGGGGGAGAGGTATACAGCAGAAAATGAGTGCAAAGATTATGATGCTTCTGTTTTTTATGGGAAAACATAAAATACAGTCCACATGTGATAGAGAGCTACTTCCAGTACTGTTATTTCCGCTTCATAATTTGAGCATATCTCCCTACAGGCATCAAACAGCTCATCAGATGTTATGTTTGGATACTCTATGTAGACTCCATATCCCACTTTAATGGTGGCCTTAAAAGCAGACCCATCAATATAGACATGAATCCATTATTCTGGGTAGGCGTCAATCATTTTCTGTGATGCTCTCATAAGACTTACTGGATCAGAACTTCTTGCACTAACTATGTTTTGTTTAAATGTCTTGCATTTTTAGACATGTACCTAGTGGTAAATTTCTTGTTACTCTCTGTGTTTCTTTATTTTTGTGTGAGAGGTGATATCTGTCTTTAATCTAACTGGCTGATATGATAGACTGACTGACTTGTTTTATTCTCTGCTTTTGTTGCAGTTTTTCTACAAGATATCTATTAGGGTGGTCTTTGGTCATTCTTATTCTCTCATAAGCTTCCACAGCAACTACGTTTTTCCGCATCACAAGGGGATTCACATGAATTTCACATGCAGCTGAGAGTGTTGACCTCTGTTCCACAATAAGGCGCAGGGCATTGGTTTACACTGTGTCCAGGAATTCTACATTAGTTCGTGAGCATATTGTTGGGAGTGCACTGATGTATTCTAAAGCAGAGTGCTCATATGCAGGATACAAGCCTCTCAGAGTGTCTTTGTCTGGTCCCTATACTGTGTCATCGAGCCTCTTCAATAACTATAGCTATCTCAACGCTTAATTTTTAACATTTTTAACGTTTCATATGACTGAGCTGTCGATTGAGAGCGAGTACACTACTGTATCCCATATAACTTTACTAAGAATATAGTATGGTGTTCGCACAACGTCCAAATCACATGACATCCTATTTCATAAAATGTGTAGTGGATGCTAAACGATGCATACCTGTATTTATGAAAGAGACATTAATCCAAAAATAATATTCTTCTTAGAGCCCAGAAGGATCTTCAAGAACTGACACAATTAACTCCAAACGCATCAAATCAGAGTCTGTGAGTGATACATCTTCAGATGTCATGATCTCATTGCCAACACAAGCATCAAAATGGGAGGCCTTGAGCTTGCATCAGTTATCTGTCTTCTACCCCTGGTCACCATATCTGTTGTCTGCTATCAAGGAGGGCAAACTGCTCCCACCTCCAGCCATCATGAGAGATGAGTGAGTACATTTATGATATCACCGAGAGATGAGTGAGTACATTTGTGACATCACTGAGAAATGAGTGAGTACATTAGTGGACATCACTGAGAGATAAGTGAGTACATTTGTGTGAGGTGTCACTGAGAGATAAGTGGGTACATTTTGCTGATGTCTCACTGAGAGATGAACGAGTACATTGTGCTGATGTCTCACTAAGAGATGAACGAGTACATTGTGCTGATGTCTCACTAAGAGATGAGTACATTTGTGCCATCACTGACAGATGAATGAGTACATTTGTGACATCACTGAGAGATGAGTGAGTACATTTGTGAGGTGTCACTGAGAGATAAGTGGGTACATTTGTGATATCACTGAGAGATGAGTAAGTACATTAGTGGACATCACTGAGAGATAGTGAGTACATTTGTGTGAGGTGTCTCTGAGAGATAAGTGGGTACATTTTGCTGATGTCTCACTGAGAGATGAACGAGTACATTGTGCTGATGTCTCACTAAGAGATGAGTACATTTGTGCCATCACTGACAGATGAATGAGTACATTTGTGACATCACTGAGAGATGAGTACATTTGTGAAGTGTCACTGAGAGATAAGTTGGTACATTATGCTGATGTCTCACTGAGAGATGAACAAGTACATTGTACTGATGTCTTACTGGGAGATGAACGAGTACATTTATGACATCACTGATAGATGAGAGTACATTTCTGACATCACTGAGAGATGAACGAGTACATTTGTGACATCACTGAGAGATCAGTCGGAACATTTATGACACCACTGACAGATGAACGAGTACATTTGTGACATCACTGAGAGATGAGTGAGTACATCGTGATGTATCACTGAGAGATACGTTGGTACATTATGCAGATGTTACACTGAGAGATGAGTGGGTACATTATGCTGATGTGTCACTGAGAGATGAGTGGTCATACTATGCTGATTTGTCACTGAGAGATGAGTGGGTACATTATGCTGATGTGTCACTGAGAGATGAGTGGGCATATTATGCTGATTTGTCACTGAAAGATGAGTGGGTACATTTGTGATATCACTGAGAGATGAATGGGTATATTTGGCTTGGCTTGGCTTCGTTCATTCTCAATCTCCCGCTACCAAACCCTGAAAGGGCTTTAGAAGCAGAATGTAGTCCAGAGAGTGGAATGCGTTGTGTCGTAGTTTACAGCTTGACTGCAATATTTGCACCTTTCGGTCCATCACATCCAACTTCAGCAAGCATTTTTTGAGTACCAGGTTAGTATTCCCTCTTCGATCCCTTCTCCTTAGCCAGTCTGCCTTGCTGCAGCCTGTTATCCAGGATCACTGCGTGGAGGTGTAGAAGGGTCTTGGCGGCTCTCGCTGGCCCTGACGCTAGCAGTCAACTATGAGTCGCTGACCACTGCAACTCATGCGCTGATCAGCATCTTGATCCCGAATGGGTATATTTGAGATGTATCACTAAGAGATAGGTGAGTACCTTTATGACAGACATATTGAGAGATCATCAAGTACTTTTGTAACTCACCATTGAAATATAAAAGTATATGCTCTACTTGCAAAAACTGTGTAAAAAAGGATACTGAGATAATTTAAGACCAAAATATATTGTTAGTTTCCTATCTCTTACAGACTGTCTGGAATACTGCCCTCCTACCTGCACACTGGTCCTCCTGTGTTGTTGAACCCAGAGAGGGTGATACCATACTCAGAGTCTGGGAGGTAGGCATTGTGTCCTAACATTTTAATCAAGTAAGGAGAGAAAGAGAGAGTTGTGTTGTTATGTGTAGTCTTTTAACCTACAGTTGTGACACTTAACCCTTTGAACCCTGGTCACCTGGCCTGTAAACCCCCACTCCCCTGGGCTCCTGAAGAAAAAAAGCTAAAAATGGACACCTGAACAAAACTAGTTACAATGACAAAACTAAGTGATCTGTTTCAATTATTTTATCTCATATAGACTGACCTTACCATCTCCAATATTCCTGCTTATTATGCCAGTCCTCCCAGCATGTAGACCCATCCTTTAGGCACAGATAAGTTTCACAATTTTTACACCAAAATTTTATCTTGACTTGTTTGAATGGTCTGTCTTTGTAGGCCATGTTTGGGAAGTCCTTGACATGCTTGTTAAATTTAAATGAGCATACTATACAAACATTTTTTCCTGTAGCTTTTGGAGACATTTGTGGATGATGGGAACCAACATTTTGCAGTCTCTGTTGTGCCTCGACACGGTTGTGAAGTTTTGCAGTAGCTGTTCTATAATCCCCAATGAGGGATAAACAAACTTCATTCATGAACATCCCAAATGTCCTGTAGCATCTGCCTGTTGTATTGTGGGGACTATAATGATCCATAAGTATGTAGGCATTATTACATGCCCACATAAAGAATTTCACAATTAGCCTCCTAGGCCAGCGATAATGCCATTGTGTCTTGTTGAGACGACAAATTTGGTTGTTGACATCTGTGCCCCCCATGAAAGCATTATAGTCAATACAAAATTGAGGAGTTGGAACATCTACAGCTGTTCCATCCTTTCTTCTCCTTCTAACAGTTCCAATTTCTGTTGGGTTGTGGTAGTTAGATATACAATTTACAGGTCTTTGGTCCATCCAGACAAGGCATACAATGTTGTTATGGCAAATAAATTCTGAATGACCCCTGTCCATTTTCTTCTTTCCTGCCAGTACTTTTGGATACAATTTCCTATTTGTCATTGCTGTACCTACAGCAAGTGTACCATAATCAGTGTACAACTTGTCAAAGAGAGTTACATTGTTGTAGAATCTGCCCATAACAAATTCCCAGATGTTAAAATTCTAATAACGACGCTACCAACACCAAGATCTGGAATAATATTGTCTGCTTTTCCAGTGTAGATTTCCAGTTTCAGAATATAGCCAGAGCTTGCTTCACAAGCCATGTAAGCCTTTATTCCCCACTTTATGGGCTTTGACTTGATGTACTGTTTGAAGGCAAGTCTGCTCTTCGAAAGGATCATACCTTCGTCTAAGCTCACATGCTGTGAAGGCGAATAATAGTGCAGAAATTTTGGTAGCAACACATCCAACATAGGCCTTACTTTGTAAAGTTTATCTGCTTTATCCAAAGCCGGGTCCTCCTCATCAAGATGAAGAAAAGTCCAGAGAGCAAGGAAGCGATCACGGTCCATCACAGTGTGGAAACCAGGAGTATGAGACACGAAGTTAGCAGACGAGCTAGACCAGTACTCCTCGTAACGTGGTTTACTCACACTGTATTCCATTTGAAGACGCAGTCTAAAGAATGCTTTCATCTCTGGCACTACTACACTTTAAAAATTTTGGGCATAGTGGCTAGTTGGTTTCTTGCTTCTCACCTGCTCAGTGCGTCGAGTTGTCTGCTCACACAAATTGTGCCAGAAATCATTATCCAGGAAAAGTTCCAAAAATTCACTGGGTTTACTTTCTGGATTAATAGATTCTGGAATGTTCTTAAGGCCTATCTGCTCCATAAATTTTGTGTCTACTGCAGACACAGGTCTGAATATATTTATTGGAGATCTTCTTCTTCTGCGTACACAGTCAGACAGTAACCATTATTTTCTCGAAAAAAGCGGCGGTCATCCTGAGACTCTCGCCACTACCATAGAGCTTGTCTTGCAGTTCCACTGGCAATGGCCACATCTGCTCTCTCTGATCCTCGTATGTCGGGCAGTTCTGCAGCAGATGTTCAGTGGTCATTTTACCAGTACCGCACGGGCATTCGTCGGTACACCCTATCTTCAATTTGTTGAAGAGGTGGTACCTCAGTCTGTTGTGGCCAGTGCGAAGTCTGAAGACAACGACCTGCTCTCTTCGGTTCAACTGGTAATAGGCATCGTTTTTGGTGTAACCAGTATGTTCGGTTTCCCATTTGGACGTGTACCTGGCTTTGATAAGCCGTTTTGACTCTTCGTACGTCATACTGGTATCTATTTGTGGTAGCCTTGCACCTTCTTTTGCCAGTCTGTCTGCCTCCTCGTTGCCTTGGATGTTGCAGTGTGACGGAACCCACTGTACCACTACCCTTTTTGGTGCGGACTGTTGGCACAGTTTGCAGAGTGCTGCTCTTAAGTCATTAAGCTCAGTGTTTTTCTGGCTTTTTAGCGCTGTGACTACTTCGAGAGCATCTGTCAGCAGGACTATATGGCTCTCATTTTCACTGTGTGTTACCATTTCTTCCACTGCCGCCCTCAGTGCCTCTGCCTCTGCTCTGAAATTGCTCGTGTACTTACCAGTAGCGAATGACAGTGTTATTTTTCTGCCATTTGGTAGGTTCAGGAATGCTCCTGCCCCTCCGTTCAGTGTAGTGTTTGTTACAGAGCCGTCGGTGTATGCATGGGTCCAGTCCATGCTTGGGTAGCTTTTCGTAATGAAGCTTAGGGTAGTATCTCTCCTTTCTTTTTCGGTCTGGCAGTTTTTGTTTGCAATACCTGGTATATTTTCTACCACCTCTGGAAATATATCCTGCCTCCAAGTAGGTTTTCGTACAGTAGTGATGGGTTTTGGTGTTGTTAGTGCGTTTATGGGATCTTCGTGCATCTTTGCTTTGGCTATTTCTGCAAAGTTTCTCCGCTTTAGTTTTCCAGTTCCCAAATTGTTTAGCCTCTGGTACATTGGATGGTCCGTCAGTCTTCGGAGTTTCTCTGACTGCAGCTGGGCTCTGCAGTCTCTTCTGTCGGTCATGGATTGCAGTTTTGTAATCTTTTCAAGTTCTACAATTGGCGTTGACTTCATGCCACCAGTTATGATTCTCATAGCTTGGTTTTGAAGTTTGTTAACTTTATCGAAGTTCGCCTTCGCTGCTGTTGTCCAAGCCGCGATGCCATACTCGAGAACTGGTCTCACTCTTCCAGTGTACAGTTTCTTTAGTATGCCTTCGTCTGCTCCCCAGCTTGTGCCAGCAAGTTTCCTCATGATCGCCATTCTTTCTCTGGCTTTCATTCGGTTTCTCTCAATCTGACTTTTCCATGTCATGCGCCGATCAAATGTGACTCCCAGATAGGTTGGGTTGTCGTTTGGCTGCAGGATTTTGCCATTTAGGCTTAGTTTGGTACTTTGGGGTTTTAATGAGAGCGAGAATATTGTGCACGTGGTTTTCTCCTCGTTTATTTTGACCAGCCATGAGTTCGCCCACTCTTCCAGCGATGTTAGGGCCGTTTGCATCCGATTTCTTGCTATGGTGAGATTCTTTTCAGAGGTCCACATAGCCAGATCGTCTGCAAACATTGAGCTATGGACTCTTCTTGGTATATTCTCTGTAATATCGTTTATATATACCAGGAAGAGTGTGGGTGACAGTACTCCCCCTTGGGGTACTCCCTGCTCGAGTGTCACCTTTTTGCTCATCTGCCCTTGTACTTGGACTCTGGCCGTTCTTTGTTTGAGGTAGTGGTTGATCCACTTGTACATCTTCCCACAAACATCACTTCTTCTTAGCTTGACTCTAAGTCCATCCTTCCAGACTTTGTCAAATGCCTTTTCCAGATCCACCCAAACAGCTACTGTGTGTTTCTGTGTATTGGAGATCAACCTGCATCAAATTTACTAGAGACAATACCTGGGAGACGCCCCCGTCCACGCCCCTGTAAAACAGCCTGATCGCCAGAAAAATCAGGAACAGGGTAAGATATAGCTTCATCAGAGTCTAATGAACACAAGTTATCACTCAAATGATCATCTGATTCAACTTCTATATCAGTTTCACAATAGTTGCTATCTTCTTCTTCTTCTTCTTCTTCGTACGCAGCCAGACAGTAACCATTATTTTTTCGAAAAAAGCGGCGGTCATCCTGAGGCTGTCGCCACTGCCATAGAGCTTGTCTTGCAGTTCCACTGGTGATGGCCACATCTGCTCTCTCTGATCCTCGTATGTCGGGCAGTTCTGCAGCAGATGTTCAGCGGTCATTTTACCAGTACCGCACGGGCATTCGTCGGTACCACCTATCTTCAATTTGTTGAATAGGTGGTACCTCAGTCTATTGTGGCCAGTGCGAAGTCTGAAGACAACGACCTGCTCTCTTCGTTTCAACTGGTAATAGGCATCGTTTTTGGTGTAACCAGTATGTTCGGTTTCCCATTTGGTCATGTATCTGGCTTTGATAAGCCGTTTTGACTCTTCGTACGTCATACTAGTATCTGTTTGTGGTAGTCTTGCACCTTCTTTTGCCAGTCTGTCTGCCTCCTCGTTGCCTTGGATGTTGCAGTGTGACGGGACCCACTGTACCACTACCCTTTTTGGTGCGGACTGCTGGCACAGTTTGCAGAGTGCTGCTCTTAAGTCATTAAGCTCAGTGTTTTTCTGGCTTTTTAGCGCTGTGACTACGGCGAGAGCATCTGTAAGCAGGACTATATGGCTTTCATTTTCATTGTGTGTCACCATTTCTTCCACTGCCGCCCTCAGTGCCTCTGCTCTGAAATTGCTTGTGTACTTACCAGTAGCGAATGACAGTGTTATTTTTCTGCCATTTGGTAGGTTCAGGAATGCTCCTGCCCCTCCGTTCTGTGTAGTGTTTTTTACAGAACCGTCGGTGTATGCATGGGTCCAGTCCATGCTTGGGTAGCTTTTCGATATGAAGCTTAGGGTAGTATCTCTCCTTTCCTTTTCAGTCTGGCAGTTTTTGTTTCCAATACCTGGTATATTTTCTACCACTTCTGGAAATATATCCTGCCTCCAGGTAGGTTTTCGTACAGTAGTGATGGGTTTTGGTGTTAGTGCGTTTATGGGATCTTCGTGCATCTTTGCTTTAGTTGCCATCTAAATCTAATTCATCGTCCTCCGAATCATTGAGAACAATCTCGACAGCTTGTTCCATTGTAAGCCTTTTAGAACGCTCATTTACTGGTTTTTCTGCATGTCTTTTCATCGTGAAAATATTGTAAAAATTTGTAGCAATGTGATCAGTTCATGGGCGCCACCATTTTGAAGTAACATTCCGGAAGTAGTATGCAAATTCTGCCGTGGCAATCCATACTATGCCTGTTCTTATAAGATACGTGAGCTCTACCGGCAAACCGGTGACTCGGGCGCGGGTTATGTACACACACACCGGTTTATCGGGATCACGGGTTAAAAGGGTTAAACAAGGACATCCTTATCAATAGAAATGATGTGGGACTGTTTCATCAGTCTTGTGGCTCAGTGTGCTTGAATGCAGCAGAGATTTTTATCAAAAGTTTACCTTCCTTAGCTCGTAACTGTCCCCAATCTGCCTGCAGAATTGCGGGTTTTTGTCTAGCTTAGTCATGCCTATCTTTCTTCATGTCTGATGTGGGAGACCCTGCTGATCGCTAGCTATCTGACTGCTGGTGTCATGGGAGTACTAAAATTTGCATGTCACCAGCTCACCAGAAGTGAGCAAGTGGTTCTCTTTAGACTTGACATAGGAGGCCAAAACAGAAAGAGAAATCATCTATTATAACAAAGATAGGAACTACCAATGAGTAAAACTGTAGTACTAATCAATTGGTTACCATTTTTCTGAGTGTTATTGAAATTAAATACAATAATTATGTTTCTTCTGCCTGGAGAAATTACTAGTTTTCCACTGTGAGTAGAGCTAATTTAGCAAATCAGCCAATAACCTTACCACTCCCGGAGGAGCTTGTACCTTCAACAAGCAAACGTCAAACTGTCGTATCATGAGCCAACAGTGTCAGCTCATCCTACTATTTTCTTGTTTTTCTTAATTTTTTAAATTCAAACTCTTTTCCACGAAATGACATGACCTTCCTCTCACCCTTCTGCCATGCGGAACCTAAAACAGGGATTTTTTTGTAATGCTATCAGGGTGATATCTTAATGTGTGGCATATCCAATGAAATGTAGTGTTATACAAGCACTTGCTAGGTTCTGATTAATAGATCTGTATTAGTAACCTTATTGTACCATCTTGGCTATTTAATCAGATGCGGACAATCATTTATAAAAGTCTGCACGTTCTTTGTCAAGTCTGTGGTAGTTCGCCATATTAGCAAATGCTTGAGTTAATACTTTACCAGTGGCTTTCTTTGTTGGTTTTGTTGTTGCTATTTGTAAGCTTCTTTATTTCTGTCCTCTGTGTATATAAATTGTAGAAAGCAACTTTACAAAAAAACAGAGACATTATGAAAGTTGTTAGTGCTATCCTAAGTGTTTGTCAAAACAAAATGGTCCTTTCTCTGGTAAAGTCTTTGTCAGTGGAGGTAAAAGAGTTTATAAATAGAAGTAAGAGAGCTAGTCAGTGGAGGTAAGATAGTATGTCGGTGGAGATAGACACTGCTGTTAAGATAAAGAAAAAAGTGCTGGCTAAATCACATTGTGACAAAAGAAAAATTACTAGGAAGATATACAGGACACAACAAGAGAGGATGCTGGACAGTTTGAATCATGCCAGGGTGATTAGTGACAAGAAGTTATAGAGAACCATGGTCACTACACAAGCCAGTATGGCACATAAAGAAGGAGACATTCTATTGTCTTCATTGTTTATTGCTTTCTGCCATCATATCTTCTTTGTCCTTATCATCTTGGGGTGCATAGCCCATTCAACCAACCCTCTTTAAGCAGACCTGTCCTGTGTTATTATCTCCAGTTCCTTCCTGTCTCTCCTCATTTTTCTTGTATGTGCATCTAGGCCTCTTCTTTGTGTGTTCTTTGTATCTTCCTTTGCCACTTTTTCTCTGGGGGTTTCATGACAGTGATTGCCTGATAATACTGGCTTGAGGCTTTTACAATAGGTAGCCTATCTAACTTCACCTTCTTCCTCAGATTTCCTTCTGCACCTTTCTTTGTCCTATTCTTTCTCCATATGCTTTCATTTGTAACCTTGTTGAGCCACTACATGCCCAGAATCTTACTCATGGATTTGTAAAGTTCTGCAATCTCTTAAAGTTGAGTTTGATAATTTGCCATGTTTCTGCTCCATCTCAAAGGACGGACTTCACATTATAGTTGAAGATCTTGAACTTGGTGTGGATTTCAACCATTTTAGACTTTCATATGGTTTTCAAAATGAAAAACACCACTCTTGCTTTTAAGTATCCTGTTGTTTTTTTTTTACATTCTCATCTGCATCTCCTGTCTTGTTTATGATGTGCACTAGGTATGTTAAGATCTTTACCTCATTCAACTATGTTCCTCTCAGTTTGATAGGATCCATGTTGTTGGTCGTATTTAATGTTTTTAAATGGGTTTTTTTTCTACATCGATTATTAGACCAACTTATTGGGAGATTGTCTAGTGTGCCTGTCTTCTTTTGCAGTTGGAGTTGGCTGTGAGATAAGAGGGCAATGTCATTTGCAGTCTAGGTCTTTTAGCTGTTTTAATAAGGTCATCTGGATTTCATTTCTCTCACAGGCTTTAGTTTCTTTCATAATCCAATAAACTGTCAAAAGGAACAGAAAAGGGGATAGAAGACACTTCTGACAGAACCCAGATTTAATGTCAAATGCTTATGTGAGTTTAGTTCAGAACGCAACACTGCAAGTCTGCCTACGTCTGCTTTATTATGTTGGTGAGCAGTTTTGGGCTCCATAGTGTCTTAGTAGTTTCCAAAAGTGTATCCCTCACCAAGCTGTCAGTTGTTTTCGTAGTCAAAAAAGTGTATGATTTGAATTTCATTCTCTACAATTATGTGCAATGTCAATGTGGCAATCTGGTCTGCACATGATCTGTTTTGTCAGAAACTTGCCTGTTCGTCACTTAACTTAGTATCAGTGTAGTTTTGTTAGTCTTTCAAGTATAACTTTAATATTTGGCAAGCATTATGCTGAGGTAGCGCAGTGGTAAGTGCACTGACTTCCTAGCTGGGCCATCACCTATTCCATGTCATTTTAAATTTCAAAAATAATTTTCCCCAATTGCAAAATGGCTCCCGTAATGCATCCAGTCTCAAAAATCGGATGCCAGAATAATCTAGGAAAGTAAAGGCAATTGGCGTGATGTTGATTAAGAAAGAACATGGACGGGTAAAGTAAAGGCGGTCAACGTGCATGTTGATCAAGACAGAACATGGGCTGGGAAAGTAAAGGCGGTCGACTTGATCTTGATCAAGAAAGAACATGGGCTGGTAAAGTAAAGGCATTCGACTTGATGTTGATCAAGATAAAATATGAGCTAGAAAAGTAAAGGGGATTGGTAAAGTAAAGGTGGCTGACGGGATGTTGATCAAGAAAAAATATGGGCTGGCAAAGAAATGTCGGCTGGTGTGATGTTGATCAAGAAAGAACATGGACTGGTAAAGTAAAGGCAGTCGGCGTGAGGTGTATCAAGAAAGAACATGGGCTGGTAAAGAATAGGCGGCTGGCGTGATGTAGATCAAGAAAGAACATGGTCTGGGAAAGTAAAGATGGCCGGCGTGATGTTGATCAAGAAAGAACATGGGCTGGTAAGGTAAATGAGGTTGGCGAGATGTTGATCAAGATAAAATATGAGCTGGGAAAGTAAAGGGGACTGGTAAAGTAAAGGCGGCTGGCGTGATGTAGATCAAGAAAGAACATAGGCTCGTAAAGTAAAGACAGTCGATGTGATGTTGATCAAGAAAGAATATGGTCTGGGAAAGTAAAGGTGGCCGGCGTGATGTTGATCAAGATAAAATATAAGCTGGTAAAGTAAAGGCGGCCGACGAGATGTTGATAAAAAAAAAATATGGTCTGGCAAAGTAAAGGCGGTCGATGTTATGTTGAACAAGATAAAATATGAGCTGGTAAAGAAAAGGTGGCTGGCGTGATGTTAATCAAGAAAGAACATGGGCTGGTAAAGTAAAGACAGTCGACGTGATGTTGATCAAGAAAGAATGTGGGCTGGGAAAGTAAAGGCGGCCGGCATGATGTTGATCATGAACAATATGGGCCTAACACAATATTCCCATTATGTCACGCAGATGGTATTTGTTAATTTGTTTTTTTTAATTCTCCTGTAATTTTTGAAGTTCGCCTTTTTTTTTTGAAGCGTAACCAGATAACCTTCTTTCCAGTCTTTTGGAATATTTTCTGTGTCCCATATATTTCCAATAAAACTGTAAAGTGTAATGGTAGATGCTTCAATGTCTGCTTTAATAACTTCAGCTTGTATCACATCAGGACCTGTCCATTCTTTAGAAGACTAATTTCTTTCTTGGTCTCTTTTTTACTTGGCTTAACAGTTAATTTTGAGGACTTCTTCAGCAGGTAAAATTCCAGGTGGGTTGTCTGGTGGTGATCTATTTAGGTGATCTTCAAAGTATTCTAAAAATCTTTTCTTCTGTTCTTCAAGATTTGTTATCCTTTCTTACAAATGTGTCTTTTATTGACTTCCTTTGTTGTTGGTATTTTTCTAAGTTTTCTGGTAATGGCATAAATACTTTTAAAGTTTAATCGAGCTGTAGCTTCTTTTACTATAGTAGCCAGAATATCGTAGTCTACCTTAACTCTTTTAGGACTTCATTCTTTTTAGGTTTGGATCAAATTAATTTTCAGCTGTAGAAAAATTTCACTGCATCCCTTTTACAACTGACTATTACACAACATAGCATAAACAAATATAGTACTCATTATATATCATTGTAAAGAAAAATGGGTACAGAAAATGAAAATATCAGTAAATTGATATTTCATTATTTGAAAGAATATGTTGTACAAAAAAAATAATTTAAGGTGTAGATAATTTTTAAGTCAAATATTGTAACTCACCTTCCTTTTTCAATGGTCTGAATTGTTGATTTCAATTTGCCTAGTAATTTTGTAGAAAAGTATCCAAACTCCCCCAAAACACTGTTTATTTGATGCATTTATCTCCAAAAATGTTGAAATTAGGTATATTTTTCCTCAATGACCAAAATCAATAAAAATATTTTAAAATTCACAACTTCCCTTATTTTTTCCATTATTTCCATAAGTTTTTTGTTTTGTTCAGCACAGCTGTGCTTATCTTGTGTGGTATTCTTTCTTTAAAACATAATTTAGCACACAGATGCGGCTTGTGCGAACAACCTGTGCAGTAATAACTGCTTCGCTTTCTTTTTTTTCTGAGCAGCACAATGTACGCACGACGAGTCGTTTCCATCATAGTCAATGAGATGGGCTGCATCCTGGTATCTATCAAGCTTCATGTTCATTGGTTTTCTCCCTGGCTTATATAATAGAATAGCCTGAAGGCTGCTAGGTGTCTCTGCTCCGACTAACTGACAGAGTTCCCCTATCAGGATATCCTTAAAGTCCGCAAAGGGCAAAGGCTTCTCGGTGTGAGGGCGGCTCACGGTGTACAAAATGTAGGCATTGAGTTGAGTAATTTCCATCACCCACATAAACACTTTCTTCCACCACTTGACTGTTTTTCTTGTGTGGTTTCCATAATATGATATCATCTGGTCCACTCTGTCACATCCATTCATTGAAAGGTTGTAGTTGTGAATGGGTGATGGTTTGACTCCTACCGCCCTGTTCAGGGCTTGGTAACGAGAGATTGAGAATGAACGAAGAAGGAGGAGGAGAGCAAGGTGATGTAAATGAAACTGGTTGTATATAGACATTAAGTTCTGAGAACGGGCTGTGTATAGAAAATGATAGTAATATTGACGTCAAGGTGACAGTTGACTAGGTCTCAGTGGCCCACAGCAGTCAATGACGTAGACAACCACTTATTAGATACACAGCTAGCAGACCTCTAGGGCACAGGGACCACCCGTTGAGAAATACAATTTTACGTTCATTATCAGGAGTTGGCATCTGCATACAATTCCTTCTCGGTCTGCTGAAATAGACTGCGCACGCACTCACGAGTCTGTCCTAAGGTACAGTGATGTCGTCTTTATTAGACATTAACCGTTAAACAGGTTTACATTCTAAGTAAGATGAGCGGTTAGGACACCGATATCATAGCCGTGGAGACGTGGGTCTTAACAACGGTTGTTGTTGTCGAATGCCCACAGTGAGTGCGTTTACTCTTCTGTACCCCCTGAAAAGAGCGCTGAGTGGGGGGTGGCAGTAATTTTCCTCACATCCCGAGCGTGCTGATGAAGGTGGACTGTGGTTCTCTAGGTGGTTGGGCTATGCTTGACTTTATCTAGGTGTCGCTCACTACTACGGGGATTACGTTGAGCCTCACCTCTTTAGCCAGACTGCCATGAAACAGTTTGTTTCCAGGGAGAACTGCGGGAAGTGAGGTGGGAGTCTTGGTCAGTATATTACGCCTGGCCTGACTAGCATTGTCCGATCAGTACATTTTGTCTGACCAGACGTTAATCTCCTAAAACAAGTTGTCTTTATTATTTAGATTCACCACACCCTTCACCTCAACCGCAAAACCCATGTAATGAGAAAAATTACGTAATTATAATATTTATTTTAAATTTTACATTGTCAACAAGTGGCCAATGTCCAGAGACCAGAGCTATAACGAATAGTCAAGCTTCCATATATTTTGTTCTCTGTGCTTGCTTGCTTTTTGCTAACTATACCCCTGCAGCGGTTTCTCTCCAGGGATTTCTTTTGTGGATTGTCCGAGTTCAGTCTGCCTATGAGACTCTAGTTGCCTGTCTTCTACCACCGCCTTCTAGAAGGTATTCTTGGTCTCTAAGAGTTCTGTTTTCTTGCATATTTTATCTTTTCACGAGGATATGTCATATCAATCTCAACGTCTTCTCCTTAAATACCAACTGTGCTGGTTTTTCTTGTGATCTATTGTGCGGATGTTATGTTGTTTGTCTGATATCAGTCTGCAAGACTTGATCCGCCGTTCTTAATTCTAGCGTTGACATTCGGATGTATGCAAGTGCAATGCTAACTTGAGTAGCTGGTTGTGGATTTCCACAACTGTTTCTTCTAGTGATAATTAACATTTATATAACTGACATTGTGGACTCGCATCTATCCGAGACTGTCATGTATCTTCTGTCTTTTTGTCATCCTCTGTCACTTTGTCAATTACATGATCTACAACAACAACAAAGGGAGGACCACTGATTCCCCCCCCCCCCCCCCCCATCCTTTCTTCTGAGAATATACACCTAATGTTAATGTTAGTGTTCTTTATATATACTGAGAAAATTGTTTACCAGTATACACGCAAACGCTTTAATGTAACTTTAAGTGTAACGCGTAAACATTGTTTAAAAATAGTGATTAGGTCTATATAGAGATATAAACATTGCTAGATGAAAAGTTATAAAATTATTTGTATCATTGTGCTCTTGTTTTTCTTTTGGGTCCACCTCTGCAAAGAATTACCTGTTTGCTGCAAATACGGCATCTTGCTTTATTCTTAATGCTTGCGCATGCACATTGCTGAGAGAAGCATACACGCGCGTGCTCGCACTTGCAGCTTCATATCTCTCCTCTTCCCCATCCCCTCCTCTCCTTTGGAAAGATATCAAGGGCCCATGCCACGTGCGAACTTAGCAGCCTATGAAAAATCAATGCCAGGAAGGCAGCTCTCGGGTCTTATAGATTGAAACAGCCGATCTTTGACAGCGGCTGACATCAGCTATGTCGTCAGAGATAGAAAGAGAGATGGGGAGGGAGGGGGCATTTAATGCAGTTTCGCAACTCTTTTCTGGGGCTGATGTATCTGGTCTTCTACCGTCCATTGTGCGTGTAGTTCTTACACACACTATGATATATATATATATATATATATATATAAAATCATTATCTCGATGTTGCAGTGGTCCTATTCTTGTCTCTCTTTCTCTCACTCACGCCGCACACATGTGCAGCCTAATCTCTATAGGGTAGAAATGCTTAGCAGTTTGAGAGGGCAGTGTCACACTGCGATCATGTCGTTAAGGTGGCAAACCTCTCTAGGGTAAAAGACTATCAAACTCATGGCATTGTACCATTCACAGACTAAATGCATGCTGAGTGTGGAGTAGTCTTATGGGTTTTGAAAGACAGCTCATATTATGAAATGATCCTCTAGCTCCAATGGCACTTGTCCTTCTTCACTTTTGATTGCCAATTTACCATCGTGTTTCCAGAATACACTTATAGTTATAAACTGCACAATTGTTCCTACACTTATTAATGTGGGTTGGGGGGGGGGGGGGGTACGCTGCGTTTGTAGATGAACGTTCGCTGTCATTGGGCTGCTAACATTTCTTCATGTTGTTTTGATAGTATATAAACTTTTCATACTATTTCCGATGCATATGTTTGTGTTTTCTTCCCACATGTATCACTTTATTTATCTTGCCAATTTCCTTTAAGCTTTATGTCTCCCATTATGAGTTTGAAGAATATGTAAAGATAAAGGTAGTTCCATAGTAAATACTGCTATAGGGGATGAAGTGTTTACTGACTTCATTGTACTAGGCCTAGCTTGTAATGAGGTGGAGTGCCCTTATTCCCTTCTTCACTGCCTTTCCTTTCGTAACACAAAGCCAGATACACATTTACACTGGTTCGGCAGGAACGTGTCGCTACTGGGTATCGAACCTGGTACATTTGCCATGATAATCAAGTACTCTACCACTCTGATCATCCGAAGTTCTTGAAAAATGTGCTGTCTCTTTATGTGACCAACACATTTGGGTGCGTGTAAATAGGCGTGTGTGTGTGATGTTATATGTGTGTATGCATGCATGTGTCTGTCGATGTCATTGATTTTAAACATTAATTACTTAAATATTTCATTGTTCATTTTCAGGACCCCTATATATTTATTCCGTTCCCGTGGAAACTGCGCCATTCCCCCCCCCCCCCCCCCCCCCCCAATTTTCCGTTTAATTTCGACATTTTCATTCTTTTCTTATTTGAGCTAATGGCGACTTGTCACTACTCATACGACTTCCTCAGTTCAGACGGCTGAGGCTAATTACACGTGGACATTATTGGGGGCAGCTATCAGACTGTTTTGGGAAAAGTGAATGCCATATATAAATACTTACAGAAACAAATTGAAAGTATTGAAGTTCAGTAAACCAGTTAAAGACCGCTTAGAGCACGCAAACACACACACACACCACCACCCGCCCTTATAAGGAGTAAACATTCAGCCAGCCACCCACACACTGTCTTGTACATCCTGAAACCAAATAGACTAGTTTATAGAGGCCTACGTTGGTAGAAACAAAGGTAAGGTAAAAGCAGACCATGATGTCCGGATGGTATAATTAGAGGCTTCATTGTACGAGGCCACAACTTGTTTATGAGGTGAGGTGACTAGTTCCGTTACTTGTTGCCTTTCCTTTCCTAAAGGAAGCTAGGTATAATTTACAATATGATCGACTAGAGCAAATCAGTAACAGGAGTTGAAGTCCAAACCCTTGCCGTGAAAGGCGAGTACTCTACCACTGTGCTAATCAGACGAAAGAAAACCTTTAAAACAAATCAGTAGGGTATCTGAAGAAAAAGCTTGGTGCTTTGAAGAAAAAGGGTTGTACAGTTCTTGAGGAAATAAGGGTTGTACAGTTCTTGAGGAAATAAGGGTTGTACAACTAGTGAAGAAAAAGGGTTGTGCCGTTTGTGAAGAAAAAGGGTTGTACACTTTATATTAATATATATATATATCCGGGCGGTAGAAATATTATTTTGTGAATCACATATAATCGTTCAAGTTAAATGGCATGTTAACTTTACAACCAGACCCCAGAGTCGAGGTCGTTTTCTGTTAAGGGCGCATATCATGTTAGGTGAGCCTCTCTACGGGAAGTGAGCTCCCACCGTCTCTACTTCCTCGCTGGTTCATTTAATAAAGGTTGTGGAAGATCGAGCGGTGTAAACATTCAAATCACGTTCAAGCACACAGGTGGAAAAAGTCCAAACTTTCTATCGATCTTTTCAAATGTTCTTGAATTTTGTCATTTAAAAAGCATGAACTAAATGGGGGCGTTGCCACAATGTTTGAAAAACGACTGCCACGAAATACCTTTATGAATATGTGTTAGCCCTGGGAAGAAATAAGATGTGCCAAAGAAGTTTGTGTGTTCTTTTAGTCATGGTTACTGAAGCAATTTGTTTTACATGATGAGGTTGCTAGCTGCCACGCACAGCTCTTTTCAGTCGACTTTTACCACATGTTTGGAGGCGCGGGTTCATGGAAAGTTGTAAAGCTATCCAACTACCAGATCAGATCGTGGTTTCACGAGATTAAGCAGAAAACAGTTACTAGTTCACCTTTTTTAGTTAGGTACACACTTTGATATTCTGGGAATCAGTTCCTGCGACGTCGAGCACTATATGTTAATGTTGTTGGGAGATCACCATGATGAATTACCGTCATGTATATAGTGCTGCTCTTTTTCAGCTCATCATTTACAAACTCTGTACCAGGGCCATGAATATATGGATGGTTGGGGGGGGGGGGGGGGGGTGGTTTCGTCTTTAAAATGAGGAAACCAAGAACGTTACTATTTTTATAATCCATTAAACCCCACCTTTCTAAAGACATCTGCCCAGCAAGCGTACCCATAGTTGAATCGCTGATATCGTCGTTGCAATAAGGCTAGCAAGAATATCCATGATGAATGTCAGTACTGATATCGATTATTTTTATCCTTTTGCCTTTTCTTCTATGTATGCTATTGTCACCGATGGATGAAACCGTGACTATAAGTTATATTGTATTTGCTGTTTCTCATGACATATAATATATAGCTAGTTTAGAAATGACTGGTTGTAGCATCTTCTTGTCTCGTTTATTCTTCTATATACAAAGCATATGATCACCAGATATCACTTTACAGGAAGCCTACATACAAGTAACTGCCAGACCCGCGCTCTGTCAGTAGTGGTACTCTAGCCATTTTTTTGACGTGATCAAATTGTCTGCCTCACACCCACCCATTGTCACATGCTTCGATGGTTACAGTGAGCCTATTTTTTCCTCTCCGGATATCACATTGATAGTATAAGCATGTTCCAAGTGTGGTCATCTGCCTAATGGCCTTCTGTTCCCCCACCCATGGTATCCCTCTCCTGACTCGTGTGCCCTTAAAGTGTTGCTCAGGAATGGCTTTATTATTGTGATTGCATCGTTGACGTTTACAACATCAGACTTGTTCGCGTGATTAAGTCGCTGTTGTTCAAATGAGTACTGTATCCAGCTTGCAGCGTAAACTAGTAAACTGGATGTATGATGGAACAAAGAAAGCCCTTGGACCGAAAGCACGAAAGACAGCACCACTCAGAACCAATAGCGGACGAGAAACTAACTGATAAACAAGAGCAAATGGAGAGATTGGTCGAACATAACTTCGAGTTTTACCTTCGCACCTGACGCCCTCAACGCAGTCATATGCCCCCTAATCACGGAGGAACTGACGCTGAACCGACATTAGAACTCAGTAATGATAATATGACTCCTGACTTGATCAAGAGATGTCTCACAATAGTTTTCGGGATATGAGACAACGATACTAGCTCTTCCACTCTTAACGTCATTTGTTATTGACCCATCTGTATAGTTATGTAGCCACGATTCTATTAATAATTTTCTTCGACTATACTCAGTGTGGCAGTTTGTTTTTCAGGATCATTATATTCATGTTCAGATGGGAGGGAGCCCACTGATTGATGTTTTAATTTGTAGGGTTTCATTCATTGTCCTGTTCCCATGATATTTGGTGTGACGTGGACATCAGCGATGTTGTATTCGTGAGTAGGTCTGCTTGTTGGTGTCTTTTAAGTATCTTCTCCGATGGATCAGGTCACCACGTTCCAGACGGCCCAATGCCAAATCGTCTAGCCTTGCCTAAACAGTTTACCATAGAATGCTGCTGTGGTTTTCCATCCGGATAATGCTTTGTGTGTCTCTTCAATTGGACAGTGTGTAATTCAGAATCTTTCTGCATCTCTTATACCAGAGTTGTGTTTATGACTCGTGTAATGAGCATGTATGGTAATATGCTTATCAATATGGGCCTAGTAGCAAAGACAAAACTTCTTGAGATATTCAATCTTGGCTGGTCAAAGGAAACGGTACCCCAAGTATGGAGAGATACCATCACAATTCCCATATTAAAGAAAATGAATTGTAAGACCGATGCCTCAAGTTACCCGCCAATCGGTCTCACAAGTTGTATAGGGGAAGACTATCGATCGAATAGTTTTCAGATTGAAGTGATATTTAGAGTCGGAGCAGATCCTGATGGCAGAACAAGCTGGATTTAGAGAATGCTATAATATAGAAGACCAAGTTATTTACTTATTTCAAACAGTAGAATATGCCTTCCGTGAGGGGAAACAAATACGACCTAGAACTCTGAACACGTGACTACAGAAAACTACGTAATGCAGCAGGCAGCAGTCTTGCTAACGACATGAGCAGAGAAATTGCACGCTACAATCAACACAGACAAAACCTCCACAACGTTTTTCTCACTCTGTCCACAATGATCGGGCAGCTAACATACACTTAAGGAGTACCCTAATCAATGAAGAAAGTTGCCCCACCTATTTTGGGGTGAATTTGACAAAAAGTTTATTAGGGATAAACATATTGGAAATGTAGAAGGGAAGGGCCGAAGACTAGGCATGCTCAGAAAACTAGCAGGTACCAGAGCAAATGAACGAACCTTTAAGAAGGTTTGCAATAAAGTAATAAGACCGTACTTGGAGTAATCACATCTTGTCTGCGGCTACTTGCATACAAACTAGTATATCTCTAGATTTTAGCCACCACATGAGTCAGAGTGAGTAAGTGCCTGCGTCTTCCATGAGTTGGTATATGTAGTTCTAACTAGAATCACCTGCATCCTTTTTCATATCATAAAAAAAAATATATATTTTGCCTTCACAAGTACCATTCATGGGCAAACTTTATGTAGATTCTACTTTCATGAGATATATGCACATGTTTGTCTAAAAGCTTGCGACGAACAAGAGGGAAAAAAGGACATTTCCCTTTCACATTGCGATGTTGACATTCTGAGGCTTTTCAAGCCCATAAGTAACCGACCACTGACAGAACCAGCTAACAGTATTTGAAAGTGTGGTTATACAGCTGCAGTCCTGCGTCTCGTATGTAGTCCGTGTACATTTTTAAAGTGGCCCACAGCGATGAAAAAAATTTAGTTCATTATATAAATAATGAGTACTTTTGAAGTGTGGCTAAAACCGGTCCATGAAAATCAATGTGCTACTGCCTGCAGTCATCATCCAAAAATGTTGCGTCCGAGATATCATCCTTAATTTCAAAATGGGAACTGAATCTCTTGAGCTATCAGTTGTTCTTGGCATTCACAGCAAAGTAATTATACAAATCATAATACACTTCTCGTGGAATCTACATTATTGGTTGAGCCGCTCTCGCGGTTGAAAAAGTTGAACTTCTCTGAAGGTCCCTACTCCAGGTTTGCAACTTCCACTTTCATGAGTGCACTATAGCTGGCTTGCATCTATGTATTACATGCTCGACGTCGTACGTGTATGGCAACTTGCTATCAAACATTACTCCCAGATATGTGTTATCCCGTCTTGCCGTTCTGTGCCTTACAGATAGAACAATACAAGTCATTTGAACTTTTGGTTTGGAAATAAAATAATTCACCATAAATTAGCACGGCATGAGTGATCCGGCCAAAACATGAAAGGAAGTTTAACAAAATCAAAAAAAAAGGTTGCCTGATGTAACAGATCCATCTAAGCCTATTGATGGAGCACTTATTTATCAAGTTGACGGTATACTCCCACTTGTTTTTCCACAAGGTTTATAAGTGCTGCTACAAATAAATTCCTCAGTGAAGAAAAAGTGTGGGGATCGTGAAACAAGCCTTGAATTTCAGCGAATCCAGGCACTGCCACTTTTACACGCACTGCTGCTGTAGATGTGGTGAATTGTGCGTGCTGTTGTTTCATCCTTGGAATAATATCAATGTCGACAGTCGTCAATCATCCTTTTGTTCTGTGATCTTTACGTTCTGGGTGGGGTTTCCAGGTCCAGTCGTACGAGAATTAATAGCCCACCAAATTAAATTAGTTAGGGGAGGAAGGGAAAGGAAGAGATATTTCCGGGGAATCAGGGCGTAGGACGGTAGGAACTGCTCAGTTGATAAATGGGGTCGGCCCAAACTATAAAATGGAATTGGGCACATATGAAACAACACGAGAGGCTAGCCGCTTTATAGACGTTATTGTACATTCTTAGCTTTCTGTTAGCTGGGGGTGGGGGGTGTTAGTTTCCTAGCTCGCCACTTCGCCTTCATATCTGTACTTTAGAGGTATCCATTTAAGACTGGAACGACTTTAGCGTAGTGAGACAAGGGATTTTAACCCAGTTTCTACACTGGGGAATAATTTAGTCAAGCTTTCAGAGAATTAAATATCCATATACATTTGATGTTAATCAAGTAGTTTTTGTAAACTTTTGAGGTAGCGTTATATTTGTTTTCAATAGATTGAGAGAAAGTCTATACTTCAATTTTAAATAACCACTTAAATTGTCAACTGGCTTTTTCAACAGGTTTCCCTAATAGCAAACTACTCATAATTAAAGTAAAGTAAAGTATCCCATAGCATTACTGCCGTAGGGGTGTGAGGTGTTAGCGATCTCACATTTCAAAGGCTCGGCTATATGAGGGCGGTAGCCATCTCCTCTCCCTCGCCGCTTTACTTCCCGGACTGAACCGGTACCCATTTAAGGCTGGGTCGACCCGGGAGCCATTGCGGTCTGAAAAAACATTACCGCCTCAACTGGGGAATGAACCCAGGACCACTCAGATGCGAAGCCAGCGCGCTAACCACTGCGCTACGCGGCTCCCTACTCATAATTACATGCTCCTAAAACTGGCAGTCTGCCTTATGCTTTCTCGCAACCGTTATAACTCAAAATTGGAGAAGGCTAGCTATTATTCTGATCCTCTTATAGAGATGACATACTTTGAAAATGGGATAGGGAATTTATGGAATTGGTAAGTGTAGGCGGCTTGCCTATACAGTCACCACACAGTGTGCCCACAATGTTTCTATTTGACACGTGGTAGGAAAACCTAGATCCTTACCATGGTTCAAATTCATGTTATTCCAACTAAATGACCAGTAACCTCACCATTCGGCCACTTGCTCTTCTCCTGTTATTTACACGTTAAAAAAACTTCAAATCAAAGTATATAAAGTGTTGGTGCAGTTGTCTGTTAGCGAGAAATTCCCAGCTTGCAAGCTATTATTTGCTTGCCCACTCCCAGATTACAGTTACCATCCACGATTTGAGACCCATTATTTCCAGTTCCATTTTAATCAGTCTTCAGAGACATGTAGTATCTAGTAATCTTGTGAAACCGCACTTAGATTAATGTACTTCAAATAAATAAATAAACTACGATAATGGTAACTAACCACAGCAGCTGTAGGCACACGTTAGAATTTAATTGTCAGAGTTAATAACAGGCCATCATTTCTGGCTGACAGATCGTGTCTTGTGATTGAGCAAATGACGGACCAGAAAGGCGGAGTGGCTTGCTGTAGAGCGTGTGAGTACAGAGGAATTTGGGTTGGAGGAGTGGGGAGCGAGGAATGGGGTATTCAGGTGGATGATATGTGCTTGAATGATAGTTGGTTGGGTTATTGTGAGAAATATGTGCTTAAATTATAGGTTTCGTGTGGCTGACATTTGAGGTATATGCGTTTGAACGATAGTGGGTTATGTATACGTAATTGATATGTGCTTGAATAATAGTGGGTTCTGTGTGCGCAATATGTGAGTGACATGTATTTGAATGACAGTGTGTAACATGTGCTTGAATTATAAAGGGTCCGCAGTGGTTAGTGCACTGGCCAAGCGAACCGACTCGACTCTTGCGGTGAAACGGGATCTTTACTATACCAATGTGTGTAATATGTGCATATTATGCTGAATATTATGCTGAAAACTTAAGCCACACTAACCCAATGTTTTACTGCAAGAGCATACACAAAACACGTACTATGGTATACTGCAAGATAATCAACTACAGTGCGACCCCATGCTCCTGTTGAAGAATTAAGGATGATGATGATAGCAATGAATATGATGATTACAGGAGCCTGCATCAAGACACTTATATGGCTCTTACAGTGATGGTTTCTGTAGTAGAAGAAATTCATTTTCACATCATATTGCTAGACTCATTCAAAGTTCTCTTTAGTTGTATTTTACAACATACCATGTGAGTGGCATTGTCCTGTTCCTTGGTTACCATTGAGGTTATATAGGAGGTTAATGTGAGTAAAAATGTATATATGTCCAATGTTAATATGTTAAACAAATGGTATTTGAGTATTGAACATGTGGAATATATCAGATAGCCATAGCCATACCCAAGCACAAACTGAAGACTTATTTTCCCTCCTCTCGCAATAGTGGTTTATATGGCACTTTGTACATGATGAGGTTGCCCACTCTTTGCACAACCCTCTTATTCTCATTATTCAGTGTACATATTTTTTAATTCCCAATAAAGGGCCCCAGGATTCACAGAGGGGCATGTCACACTTACAGAAAACATTAATATTATTCTTGTATGGGCAGCAAAAGGACATCCGTTGTTTGTAGTCCAAATGTCAGAATGTCAATGATATTCATGGAGGAAACTGTTGAATCATCTGAAGAGAACTGCATGCAGTGTTTATGTTAATAATTTGCACCTCATATGGTTGATGAGACTTCAAAGTGTATGTGGATGATGTCAGCAAATTCCCCTGTGTGGTTCCTGGGGTTGCACAGAATAAGCCCACTGTTTCCTGACATGCTTGTCATGGAACCTCACTAAAGATTTTTGGCCCTGACTTAAAAAAACAAAACAACAGTGACACCCTGGGGACATGGACACATGTGAAGTAGAAAAAGACAGAATGACAAAGCAAAAAGATCAAGAAAAAAGACAGAATGACAAAGAAAAAAAGTTGAATGATGAATAGAAAAGCCTAAAAGATTGTTATGTGGATATTTGTTGTCTCTGTCATATGTTTGTATCACAAGAAGCAAAAAGTATGCACACAAGAGCCTTATAAAGGAAGACTAAAGAGGGCTGTGTATGGGGTTGGAAACCTCATCATGTAAAGCAAATTGCTACAATACAACTGATGCAAGAGAACATGCATTTCTGTGTGTGACATATACTTCCTATAAGGAGACCATCTGCATTGATGTTCCTTAGATTGGTCAGAATCACAAGGAGGACCAGAAGAATAACGTGCTTTCATCACTGATGATGAAAATGATGACAAATAGATTTAATCTATATTGGAATAAATTATGTTTAAAAATATATATATATTGTTTCTCTGTGGTTAAGGATACTGAAGTTTCTCTTACACTTTCCTTGGTGGGTTTTTTTTCTTGCCCCTGTTTGTTCCATAAACAGCACCGGATCCACCCCTTTCAGGATACCTGCACCAAAGCACTTCACTTGACATGGCGAGTTACTAACTTCATGTAAAACCCACCAAGGTACCCCTTGATTGACATAGGTTTCTATACTTCTCTGAGGTAGACTTTTACTGCTCTGTAAAGATGAAATAGTCTGTTCAGATATTTATTGGCAAAACATAGTCCTGTATCAGGTACTTCTGTAGGTAGTAAAGCGTTCCACTGAATTGTATTTTAATTTATGAGCTGGCCCAGGCCTTTAGCCATCAGTGGGAGGTAATGTGGATCTACTGTCCTGGTAGTGCTTGGATTCATGGCAATGAATGAGCTGTTGTGAGGTAGATTCTTAACAGAACAGCACCACGTCTCAGATTTTGTGAGGTATAAAGTAGTTAGTCATGTAGCATATACTGCCCTTAGGGATCAAGTGTTGGAGACTTAATTTGACCAGGTTTCAGTTTTTGTAAGATGGAGTGACCCGTTTCCATCCTAGCTGCCTTGCCTTTCTTACCCAAGTAAGGTTCACATTTACAGCTTGGTAGACTGGTTGTGCATGCGAGTGGTTCCTGGAGTAAACAAAATAGGGCCACTGTTTCCTTCCGTGCATGTTCTAAGAGGCAGCTAATGAGGGTTGAGCATGGAGCTGGCAACACCATAATGTAACAACCATTGCTATTGAAACTGCACTTCAAATAATTGGATTCAGACTTCCCTAAAAGCTGATTAGGGTAGACTAAATGCAGTGTTGGACCTATACTCCACTATCTCGAGTGACAGGAACAAGAATAAGATCAGCTTTGTCATAAAGACAACTATTGTAACCTCTCTGTCACTGAGGTGCGATAGAAATGTAAACAAAAATGTCATCAATATACTCATGCTTGCGAATTGTTTCTCAAATTTCCAGATATGAGCGACATTTTACTCCCAATGTGTCATTAGCACCATCGTCTAGCCAGAGGTCATCACCAGATGAGGTAAAGGAAGAAATAGTTGAAAAGCGGGTGTCATTGCATAGCAACTTGAATGGACACCACATGTCAGAACTGTCCATTCGTAGAACATCACCTGGAAGTTATGGAGGACGTAAGGACTCACTGGAGTATGATGTGCAGACAGATACAGATGACTCCAGCACAGCATCTCCAACAGAGAGTGAGTTTATTTGTGTATGTTTAGTTGTACTATATTTGCATGAATCCTATCAAAAAAAGATTGAGGTAGTCCTAAAACGTAAACTGTCATCTGGGGAAAATGTGTTACACACTTCATTGTAAACCCAGTCCCTTTGCTGAGAGAGACAAGTGCTCTACTGCTTGGGCACTCACATGTCATGTAAAGCACAATATGTCATTAGTATAATATCAATCATTGAGAACCTTTCAGCTTCTATAGAGAACATATCTTCAACAAATACACTCAAAAGTCCTGTGCTGTGCCATCCATTCCAGTTCTCTCTACATCTACATATCTCTGTTTTGTGCTTTCTTTTCCATGTATGATTTCATCTCCTTTTATTTCTCTTACCATAGGGATTTCAAAACAGAGGCTGAATTGTGTATTAATGAGTGTCCTAGCTAATGTCAGCGTCTACTTCTCATCTTCTTTCTAATGTTGTTTGGATCTTTCTAACATTTTCACATTAGTGATCTTATCATACCATTTCAATCCTTCCAATCTGCACAATCACTTTTAAGAAAGTTTGTATCTTTTTTTTTTGTGTTGTTTTTGTTGGTCTTCTTGCATCTGCCACACAATAGTACTGACTTTACATTAGAGTTGAAGATTTGTATTTTTTGTGTTTGATTTAATTTATTTTGATTTCCTCATTTCCCAATGCAGTGAAAACTTTACTTGTATTTTATATTCTTATTTTGACATCTTTATCCATTCATCCTAATTTTACTGTATAGATATATGAATCTTCTTCATTCGTTTTCAATCTCCCGCTACTAAGCCCCTGAAAATGGCTTTACAAGTAGCTGGATGTAGAACGGAATGCGTTGAATCGTAGTTTATAGCTTGACTGCGATATTCGCACCTTTCGGACCGACACATCCGACTTCAGCAGGAATTTTTGAGTACTGGGTTGCTTTCCCTCTTTGATCCCTTCTTTTTAGCCAGTCTGCTGTATTGCAGCCTGTTATCCAGGATTACTATGTGGAGGTCTATAAGGGTCTTAATAGCTCTGGGTCTTGATCCAAGATATATGAATGACAACCATATCTTTTAGGGATTTTAATTCCCAGCTAAATGTGATTGTCTTGTCTTTTAAGTATCGTTGATCTTGTGGAATTGATCAATTTACAAGTTCTGATTGGTTTGCCAATATCTTCATTTGCTCATTTATGTTTCTAAGCAAATTAAAAAAATCTATCTATACTGTATTTCTAAAAATGTGTATATATGTTTGTCTGAAGGTGCCATAACTTGCTAACGGAGAGACGTATAGTTTCTTCATTCTGTTGTACAAATCCTTCATATTTCATTTTCTATTCTTTTCTTGTAATACATCTTCAGCAAATTTTGTAGCTGTCCAGGGTAAAAAAAAAAAAGCATTTTTCTCAGGAACAACATTTCTGTTTCTGCCAGTGATTTCTTTGTTTGTTTATGCATTATCCAGGACTTATACTGCTAATCCAGTATCAGGTTCTACATAGCACTGTAAAACTCTTTCTTGGTCTCATCTCTTTCTTGCTCTCATCTCTCTCTTGCTTTCTCTCTCTCTGTCTCTCTCTCTCATGTTTTCATTGTCAGACCTGTTTGTTAGTATGTTTATTATTTTCTGGAAGCCGGATCTATCTAGTGTCATTCTGTTGTTCATTCTGATAACACATCTTGCGTATTATGATGATCTCTAGGTACCTGAATTGTGTCATTTTAAACATATTAGAGATAGGAACGTAGTTTGCTTAAGCAACAAGGGCTCATTTAAGCAACATGGGCTTGTCACACCAACCATTCCATGAGCACGATGAGTGGCTGAGTCCCATTTGATCTAGCCAGGCGGTGCATGAATGGCCATGGCGGCGAGACCATGACTGAAACGATCGCTTCCCATCTTTGATGTTTATGGCCTGCTGAAGAACTGGTGGGCAGGGACATCCTTTACTTAATTTTAACAATTGTTCATCATTTTTCTTTTTATTACAGCCATTGTTTCATTTTGGAGATGTTAAGACTCCGGCTTGCTTTTTGTTTTTACTTGCTCGGTTCATTGTAGTCACTTTTTGTCAATCTTTTTCATTGTTGTTTCCTCTATATAAAATACATTTGTATCTTTGTCCTAGCATATCTACATGCATTTTGATAATTTTATACTCCTCATAACTGTTTCACTGTATAGAGAGAGATCTAGTGAAAGGGACATATCCTTATCTTACTCATCTTTTTATATTAATGGGTTTGTTGATTTCATTATTCATTCAATATAGTCATTTGTTGCCAATACATATTTTGAAATAGCTGGAGACACAGACTGGTTTGATATGCAAATGAATGTAAGTCAGGAATACATACTCACCACTCATCTTTTTAACATTTATGCTGAAAAACAATGAGAAAATGTCAAAGAGTATGAAACATTCGACCTGCTCACAATCAGCGGAATTAAAATACAGAACTAAGATACGCAGAGGATACAATTGTACTTTCGAAGAACACTGCGGGGTTGGAACAGTCGATTCCTTCTCGGTTAAACAACACAGCGTGAAACAAAATCTATACCTAAACATCAGCAAGACAAAGATAATGAGCACTGATAAGGCAAAAACCAGACCTGGAGTTATCCTAGAAAAGCAAGAAGTAACAAACGTCACAAGTTTAGTTTAGAGTATCTCTGCTTGATTATAATCAACAATGGAGATTGCCAAAAAGACGTAAGAAGAATTACCATGACATTGCAGAGGTTACCTAAAGGCATCGCTGTGGTCGAGAGGTAAGGCACTCGCTTTTCAAAGCAATGAACGGAAACAACTTGTGTTCGAGCCCCGCAGGTTTCAAGCCACCCCTGATCTCAAGAGGTGGGTCCAGAGTGCCTGAATTACCTTCAGTGGTCTTGACTTATGTCTTGCCACTGATCAAAGGTAGTTCTGGACCAGAACGTGAGGTTGATGACCAGCACAGCTTCTTCCTTACTATAATCCAAATACAGCGCAAGTTACAATCATCAAGATAAAAACTGTCTGAAGATGTCGCCATCATCGCTTGTGATGGGCAAATAACTTTTTTTCAAACTTTCCCTAAAGTGAAAAACTTTTGACAAAACACTAACAAAATGACAAAAATGAAGATCCTGTGTACTGCATCTTCCTAGTGGCAACGTATGGTTATGAGACATGGACAACCACACAAACACTAAGAAAGAATATTGAATCCTTAGAGCTAAAATGCTACAGAAAAGTGCTCAAAATACCATTGATAGGGAAAAAGAAAAACACAAAAATCCTAAAAGAGCTTGATATAGAACAAAATTGGCTAGTAAACAATAATGCGTCTAGGAAACTAAAATACTTTAGACACATCAAACGCCACAGTTGCTAGAAAAAACAATAATGGTGGACATGTCACCTGACAAGCAAGGCAGAGGCAGACTAAGGAGAAGATGGACAGATGACATTAAAGAGGTTCTGAGGGTGACAGAGGCCTTAGAGCTGGCAAAGATTGAGAGTCTTACAGATTATCTGTTATGAAAGCAACGTTCTGCAAAGGACTTGCCACATGATGATGATGATGATGGCATATTCTAGATGGATCTTAGATATTTTCCATATGTTTAGTTCACTTCATCTCAAAATCTGTCAAATAGATTTGAGCATCAAGAGCGAGAGACCTTCCTATTAGTGATCTTAATATATATTGTTTTATTCATTTCCTACAATAAATCCAGATTGTTTTTCTTGTGGGCTTGTATTGGCCATAATGGAGTTATCCAACTTTTCTGTGTTTATTCTGGAGAATATGGTTAAACATACATTTTCTGTTGTTGGAGATAACTGGGGGATAGATACAGTTTGTAGTTTTACCTGTAGGAGGAGTAATTAATTACTATTTTCAAATTATCTTTGGTAATTTCATTTTAGAGATGGGGATGGGAATATATACACATTCTGGTGACATATTTGGACTTTAGGTATATATTTATCATTCAACATCTCAAATTGTTGATGCATTTCAAAATTTCCCTAGTGGGGTTCAATTTTATTATTGTAGAGGTCTGCAATACACATGGAAATGGATGAGAGAGAGAGAGTGATAGTTTTTACAGATGTTTTGTGTGGTGTACAGGATTTACTGCGAGCAGTGATATAAATAATCACTTAGAAGTTCAGGCAAGAAGAGATTTTACACGTATGATATTTGTGATATAGTAGAGTTTACTCATGACACTGTTATCTACAAACTCACAAGATAATCCATGCCAGGGGAAAGCCAATCAGATTTTATAGTTGAAACTGGTTGTATACAGACTCTGCAGAGTCTTCTAAACCAGTATAAAGACTGACAATTATCTTTGAGCACACAAAGTAGTCCTACGTAGGGAAGAAACCATACAAGAGTAATGATTGTGTTAAAGCATTAGCTCATGATCTACCCAACTCAGATGAGACTCGTTAACCAGCTCATCCAGGAGAGGGAAAGCTGATTTTAAATCACGTGCTGCTTTGCTTGGTAAACAACCTATGTGTACCATCCTTAATAATAGAAAATAATAAACCACACATATAAAATACGATACAAAACACACACATTTAATTTAAAAAGCCTACAAAACACACACATTTAATTTAAAAAACCTAAACTTATGCTGCACAAAACACCTTTAATACATTTATTTTTAAAATCTTCAAGGTAAATTTAAGAAAAATATTTGCAGGTCACTGGGTCATTCAAATCTTCAATACCTATGGTCTTATTCATTTTTCTCCTCACATCTTTCATGACAGTAATCTTCTTCTTCTTCATCGTACGCAGTCAGACAGTAACCATTATTTTTTCGAAAAAAGCGGCGGTCATCCTGAGGCTGTCGACACTGCCATAGAGCTTGTCTTGTGGTTCCACTGGTGATGGCCACATCTGCTCTCTCTGATCCTTGTATGTCGGGCAGTTCTGCAGCAGATGCTCAGCGGTAATTTTCCCGGTACCACACGGGCATTCGTCGGTACCACCTATCTTCAATTTGTTGAATAGGTGGTACCTCAGTCTATTGTGGCCAGTGCGAAGTCTGAAGACAACGACCTGCTCTCTTCTGTTAAACTGGTAATAGGCATCGTTTTTGGTGTAGCCGGTATGTTCAGTTTCCCATTTGGTCATGTATCTGGCTTTAATAAGCCGCTTTGACTCTTCGTAAGTCATACTAGTTTCTGTTTGTGGTAGTTTTGCACCTTCTTTTGCCAGTCTGTCTGCCTCCTCGTTGCCTTGGATGTTGCAGTGTGATGGGACCCACTGTACCACTACCCTTTTTGGTGCGGACTGCTGGCATAGTTGACAGAGTACTGCTCTTAAGTCATTAAGCTCAATTTTTTTCTGGCTTTTTAGCGCTGTGACTACGGCCAGAGCATCTGTAAGCAGGACTGTATGGCTTTCATTTTCTTTGTGTCACCATTTCTTCCACTGCCGCCCTCAGTGCCTCTGCCTCCGCTCTGAAATTGCTTGTGTACTTACCAGTAGCGAATGACAGTGTTATTTGTCTGCCATTTGGTAGGTTCAGGAATGCTCCTGCCCCTCCATTCTGTGTAGTGTTTGTTACAGAACCGTCGGTGTATGCATGGGTCCAGTCCATGCTTGGGTAGTTTTTCGATATTGACAGTAATCTGAATGTTTACATCTCCTATTCTATACAAAACCCATAACTTAATGTAGATTGCATGCTAATTGTATCTGTGACTTTCTTACATTATGTGTGGTGCTGCATCAGGGAATCTATTGTACTAATGCAATTATACCCCACATAGAAATCCAGCTGAACTTATTGAGTGAATTGGCCTTTTGGTGGTGGTATGTACAGGTTTTGACATCAGAGAATCTCATTTACGTAAAGAGATCTAATAAATTGGGGCGGCTCCTTGTGCTGTTGTTTGAATTGTACAATTTTTGTTGCAGGCTGCAAAGACATTCAGCTCTCTGGCATACCTGTATACAAGAGCTCACTGCAACAAGAGATGGACATGATCCGCTCACTCTTGGATGGAAAATTTGATCCAACACCTGAGGCACACACTCACTTTCTGAAAGAGTTCTCCAAGTTGAGGGCAAAAACCGAAGAGGCTGTGCAATGGCTGCTTCGTGTTCACAGGGTCCTGAAGCAGGTAAGCAATATTTGTCAACTTTATAAGATCCATTCTCATTATCTTCCATATCAAGATGTTACACTTTTGAGTAAAAGCTACCAAAGGCAAAGATCATGTTTTTTATGTTCTGTACACATTACTAAGACATCCAAAAATGTAATTGGGGACAACAAGATAAATGATTAACAGCACAAGAACAAAAAGTTTGCAACATGAGAAATGAGATGAATGCAATAATTGATCAGGGTTACTAGAAGAGACAGGGTAAGAAATTAAGATACCCAACAGGTGCTGCATGGTATATAAAATAGTATATATAAAGCAGAGCAAATCAAGTATTTAAACATTTTAACATATGGCAAGAGGATCTTCAAACCTAGCTGCTGGTGCCAGTCTGTAATGATTGTTTCCAGTGCAATTCTACAACACATCATGACCAGATCATTCATTTACACTTTCCTGGCATTGAGAACTGGCATGCAATATTAGTGTACATCATCAGCTTTGTAGGTCAGTAAACCAGACAGAAGTTAGATTGGTGCCTGCATGAGAAGGAGAGGAGAGTCTGACAAATGACATTGTAAGGTGAAGCCAGAAAAAGCCAGACTTTTCGAATCACCGGTAGGGCATATATTTTTTTTCTGTTGGGGGTGAAATAAACAAACATAGCCAGCATACAACGTGATGACAGCAGTGGTGAAGCTGCCTGTAGTTCACAGCCTATAAAACATCTCGACTACCCCAGCAATGGGAGAAAAAGTCGTAGGACAGTAAAAAACCCCAGTCTTCTACTGTTCAAGCAGATTATTTTTTTTTCCAGACTTCAATTCATTTAATTTAAGAGGTGAAAGTAGAATTAAATACATTGCTTCATATGTTACTTTCAGGAACTGGAGACAAGTCAAAGACAGAATATAGAGTTATACAAGTTACTATCAAAGTCAGAGAGAGAGCTGAAAACTTTAGCCTTGGAGAAGGAGTATGCCCTAAAAGAGGCCAGGCTACAGAAGGAGCAGACACAGGCTAGCAGGCATATCAAAGTAGGTAGAGTACTTCACTGATTAAAAAAAATAGAAGAGACTAGCCAGGTAGTTCCATGACTTGACTTAGTCCTCCTCGAAAAGTTATATGACTTTACTTAGTCTTCCTAGAAAAGTTATATGACTTTACTTAGTCTTCCTAGAAAAGTTATATGACTTGACTTAGTCCTATTAGAAAAGTTCTATGACTCCCATCAATTTCTATTTTGGGCTGTCCATTTTGAGCTCTACCCATTGGACCTGAAGATTTTCCCTGACTCCTTCTTCCATTATTCATTGTCAGGTGCTCTTTAGTCTCAACACCCTTCTTATCCCCTGTGATTCCTAATACTAATATGTCTGGTTACATTATCAGTTGTCACTCTGAGAATGTGTCCCATCCATTGTTACTTTTTACAACATTCTTAGTAAGGTGAGAATATGGCCGTCTCGTTAGAGACATCGTTGTACTAGTTCTCGGCCTTTTCTGAGTGTTAGTTCAGGTAATCATTTTACAAACTGCCTAGACTGGAAAGTTTTGTGGCATGTTGGATGTCCTTCTAGCTGCCTTATTCACTGCTGATCAAATAATGATATGTAGCAGATGGCGCGTCAGAGGCACTCCTTCCTTCCTCTTGCCTATTCTGAAAACACTTATCTAGACCCTCTAGACTGACTTACACACAACAGTGATTTTTTTAAAGGCACTAAACACAATTGATCATACTGCCGAAGACGGTTGTGTAGGACCGAAAGGTGCAAATATTGCAGTTAAGTTGTAAACTAGCAACACAATGCATTCCGTTCTCCGGACGACATCATGCTACTTGCAAAGCCCTGTTCAGGGCTTGGTAGTGGAAGATTGAGAACGAGCGCAGTAGAAGAAGAAGATTGATCATAGGCACACAAAATATAACTTTTATTGGAGTTTGCAATATCCAAACTGAAAATGAGAGAATCCAGGAACAAACTGAATTAAATGATCAAAAAACTTAGGAGCAGCTGCAAAAACAAAACTGCTGCAGATCTTCAACATATGTTAGACATCAGGTAAGGTTTCGCAGACCTGGAGAGAAGCAATGATGATACCACTCCCAAAAGCAGGGAAAGACGGTTTCATGGCATCTAGCTATAGACAAATCAGCCTCACAAGCTGGATCTGTAAAACAATGGAACGTATCATCAACCTAAGGCTGCAGTGGTACCTTGAGAGTCTAAACCTTCTTGTGCCACAACAGACAGGTTTTAGGAAATGCTACTCCACTGAAAACCAGGTAAACACAACTCTTCCAAGAGATCGAGGATGCGTTTCAAGATAAGAATTTGGTACTAGCAACATGGATAGACTTGAAGAAAGCTTTTGATAAAGTTTGGAAAGAAGGACTTTTAAAGAAACTGAGAAATAATGGAGTGATGGATAAAAGCATACTTATATAACAGCAGAAGAGCCAGAGTACAGCTAGATGGCCTCAAGAGTAAGAAAGTTCTACTGCGTTATTGTGTACCTCGAAGAGGGGTTCTTTCTCCTACACTTCTCATAGTCTACATCAATGACCTGATTGTTGAACTAACACAAGGAATAAAGTTGGCAAAGTACACAGATGATTTGGTAATATGGTGTACAAATGAGCATGCAGCAGTGGCCACCAAAATGTTGCAAAGAGCTATTGATGTCTTGACCTCATGGACAAATAGAAAAATGCAGTACTATGCTTTTTACTTTTTACTCTCCCCAAAACAAAAAGCTGAAGTTATGATAAATGGAGAACACCTGAGAGACAATAAACAACCCACCTATCGTGGAGTTACATTTGATGATAGGTTGACATGGAGGGAATTAGGCAGCCAAAAAAGCCAGGAGGAAGTTAACCATCCTGAGAAAATTAAGTGGAACCACATGGAGAGCTAGCAGGAAAATACTTAACAAAGTTCCAAGGTATACGACCACATCTTGAATATGAGTTAGCAGCATGGTGCCCAGCAGCAAATACTACACTAAAAAAAGAGATAGAGAAAGTGCAAAATTAGGCATTTAGGATCATTACAGAAGCAATGAAATCAACACCTATAGTGAAGATGGAGAAAATGAGTATACAAAAACTAAGAGAATGTAGAGACGCGAGGTACTATCACAGAGAGAAAAGTTCTTCTGCATACCAAGCCATCCCATGAAGGACAGATTCAAAAATTTTGTAATGGGAAGACTGAAAAGATGTAGTTTTATGCACCAGGCCAAATGACTTTGCAGGCAATTTTTATATCTACCTGAAGTTGACATCCCTCTAAAGTCTGTGCCAGAACAAACCCCTTGGAGAGAGAAGCATGGACTACCAGTATGCATTCAAACAAAAGTGAAAGGAGTACTATACAAGGATGAACAGAACAGTATGCAACATAGGGTAGTGACTTTGTTTCCTAGATGAAGAATACCCACAAGACCTCATGGTCAGAGTATACACAGATGGGTCAGCAAAGAGTGGAGTAAAGAATGGAGGAGCGGGAGTGTACATAGAATACCCAAACAACATTAGGGATACAGTCAGAGTACCGACCGAGAAATTCAGGCAGTCAAGGTGGCAACTGAGAAACTGTTGAACACCAATCTCAGTCTACAACCTGTAGTATTTATGACATGTACAATCAGCACTCCAAGCAATAAAGTTCAGGGAAACTGCCAGATCTACAGGCTCTACTGTCTGAACTGAGTAACCAGAGCAAGATTGTCATGCAGTGGATACCTTCTTATTATGGAGTACCAGGAAATGAGAGAGCAGACCAATTAACAAAGTAGGGTGCTGCAGACGAACAACCAGATGTACCCGTCACATACCAACAGAAGATAAGGATGATCAAATCAATCAGAAAGCCACCAACAATAACACAAGACGATCACCATAATATAGACAGACAAAAGCAAACTGGTGTGTTGCGCCTTAGCACAGGACACAACTTTTGTAGCCACATGTACACAAAATTGAAGATTGGCAACTGTGTGTATATGTGGACAGGCACCACAGACTGTAGAGCGCATACTATAGAACTGCCCCAAATATAATATACAGAGAAAATCCCACTAGCCCATAGAAACAACACTGGGAGAGAAAATGTATGAACCTTTATGTGAACTACAAAAGACAGTGAGGTTTATGCAAGCTACAATATTGCAGATATAGACATATTACAAGCGAATGAAAGAAGGAACAACTTTTATTAAATTGAAATACAAAAGCGATTTCTATCGCAGCACAGAAATTTATAATTCACTCTCCTGGTTTCTAATGTCCATGACCTATCACTTTGTCGTCAGCCTAATCTATTCTACTTTTGTAACCCAAGACTTTCTGATAAACACAATTAGTCATTTCATCTAAAATCTGAACCCAGAGTCTGATCTCTTGGTCGAATTAACTTTCTTCCATTTCCCGACTGGTTTTTAAAAACAATTATTTCTTTATCACTTTCTAACCTTTGTAACTAGCGCTTCTTTCGCTTGTTAGACATTGCGGAAATATACAGGCTGCCTCCTTGACAACAGTTAGGAACTTGTCTACTAAGAGACAGAATTCATAAAGATGGTTTCTCTTGACTTATTTCACTTCTAGTCTAGGGATTTCTTCTGGACGTTCATTGACAACTGTTAAGAATTTGTCTACTGAGAGTTTGTAAAGATGGTTCCTTTTGACTAATTTCAATTCAATTGAAAATGAACTGGGAGCAAACATGAGCAAACTGTAGTTTGGCGCTCACCTTGAACGATAAACTGTTTAAGTAATTCTTCTAGTCCTATTGTCTCAGAGTCTAATTAAAATTATTATATTTATAATTATCGATGATCAGCAACTGGCATGTGGACTTCTTGTCTTTATCGCTGAAGCTCAACTGACATGTGTTTTGCCAACGTCGCTCTCTGGTCACTCCTAAACAACTAATCCATGATGGACGCTGTCTCAACTAGGCTAGTACCACTTTTCTGAGCGTCTTATGTGACCACTGCATTTGACCGTAGCTCTTTTGAGATCTGGCTCATTCATCGTCTGACTGTGATCAGTCATGCATGAACAGATTTTTGGCGCGGGTGCTAACACATAATGCTCACGTTATTAACGTACTTAGGTATATTTGATTAACTGCTAATTTATTCTGACCATGGTCCAGCTGTCTATAATCAGAGCGTTTCTTTGTTTTAGGGCTGTCGTCCAATGAATACAATACTAGCGATACTAGAACCCACAAAAATATGAAAGAAAATAACCTCTTCTACTATTTTCTTACTATATTGATTTACTATTACTATAGGATTTGGTAGGTGAATAGGACTGTCACATATCTCCCATACTCAGAAAAATAAAGGTATTTACAAAGCTTTTCTTTTTCCCTTACACCTAATTGTCTCAGATTCTACTAATACCTCATAATAGACAAAATGTTATAACAAAGCATACATTTTAAGAACAATGCATAATTCATTCATAATATCGTTGTACCTTTCAGGTCCATCATTTATACACTCCTGTAATGAGGAACTTTCGCCTGTCTTACTCTTAACTGCTGAAAAATCAGCTTCAATGAGACATCTTTCTCTCTCATAAAAAACCCTGTAAAACCATTTATGAGATATTCTTCCCTCTCATACATCTATAAACAGGTGAGCTTTACTCGTTCCAGATTGCTCAGTTGCAACAACTATCCCTTGCTCCAATGGGGCATTTCCCTTCTTATCACCACACCTACATGAGGCATTCTGTTTAGACATGGAAAAAAAACATAGGAGACAATTGTTTTCTCCTATTCAACCTATTTAGCTCGCCCTGTGGTATGCATTTATCAAACATGTTAAACCTTCACACTATTGCATTAAAATTTTGTGCCAATGCATTATTTTTCAGTGTCACATTTTTCTAAGGTTGTTGACTTTGAGAGCCTGTAACTTTTTTATTTGACAGTCCATTGATATGATTTGTTTGTGAGAAATAAACGAATAAAGAATTTGTTGTTGTTATAGTTTTTATTGTGTGTGTGTTAGTAGTTTCTGAGATATAAGAAGATGAAGGTGATAGTGTTGAAAAACAGCACAAACATAGAATCAACCGCTTTTGGCATCACTTGGTTGGGAAAAAAAATTCAAGAAAACGGCTAATCTATGTTTATCGTAATTTCCCCATTATGGCCATATCTGTTACCTTAGACTATAAACGTAATTATTGTTTCTACATAAACAAACTAAATAAATTTACCTCAAAAAAAATCTGTTGCAGAAATTTAACTTCCCCATTCTCAATAATGGGTGAATCTTCAAATCCAAGTGAAAACCATAAGAAGTCGTTTCCAATTGTTTGTATCTAACCGCACATGGTGGAAGTGGAAACTCTCTACAATCAAGAGCAGTATTGTTCAGACTATTTCTATGTGGACGTTCGATTATATTTTTAAATGGCCATTGCTATGCAAGGACATCGATAAGTCAGGTACTGCCGACATTTGTGGTGCGATTTTTCGGGACGTCAGTCAATTTGGACCAACAGTAGCCATATAAATGTTAAATCACAATACGAAAAACATTAAGAAAAAAAATATATAAATACATGACCAATCATAAATAATGAAAATCGACTCCATACTAAGGCTAGTATGAACCCTTGCTATGCTTAACATACCTTGCCCCCTGGACCAGCATGTCGTTTCCCGTCGTTGCTTTTCCTGTGTCCATTGCTTAACCAGATTTCTCCACTCAACTGAGTCCTTTGAGACGGCCAGCTTCTTTTTCACTCCAACTTGCTAAATAATGCCTCAGATCCTCCAAATTCACTTTTATGTGTCTCTTAATTCTCTCTCTCTCTCTCCTCTCTCTCTCTCTCTCTCTCTCTCTCTCTATCATACCTGTGGCTTTTGTCGTCTGTAAAATTCCTAATCACCTATCCCTCTGGTATTTCTTCCTTACTCCTAGGGGAAAATCACGTTTTATTATCACATATGACTATCCCTTTCGATGTTCGTCTATCATTACCTCACCAAGAATACAACCCCTCTTTATTTTTATTGTTTTACTTTTGGCTAGCAAAATTGGGAAGCCAAGCTTACTGCCCAAACGGTTTATCCCATCCACTACATACAACCTCGGTTCCTGGATAATGTTCTGGTCTATTAACTCTGTGGTATTTATTACCTGTTTTACTGAGGAAAAAAGGGACTTGCCTAAACAGACTTGGACCAGATTGACGGCCTGAGTTCTTAATACTACCATGGTTTTGGCCTTAATTAGATAGGCTATGTATATATCGCCTTCCAGATACACCTCCCCAACCTTCATCTTTTTCTCAGATCGAAATATAGCAAATTCTTGAACGTCCTAACAAAATCTTGCCTTAAGATAAGCTGCTTTTATACCCCTCTTGCAATGAAGAACGCATGTTCCAACTCGCATTCTGTGTCTGATCGGTGATCCTGGCTTTCCTACACCAGCTCGTGATGTAAACCACACACACACACCCCTCCCCCCCGTAGAAGTAGCAGCGCGCACAAAAACAACTCCTGTGGGTCCTGTAGTCATCATTTTGTTTTATTTATATTATCATTTTGTTTTATTTATATTTTTTTCTGCTCATTTTCAGTTTGATCTGGAACTTGAAGCTCGACGGAGAAATGTCGAGTCTCTCTATCAGAAAGTTTGCAAAGAAAATCAGTCTCTTCAACGAGAGCTTGCTGTGATGGTAAACAATCCTGCTGCAGTCAACCACTTGGATAATGCGAACAGGTCATTCAAGTCTCGCCTGCAAATGGTGTTGGACTTGACAGTCTCACAAGATGTAGCTGATGTGGTCAACAATAAGCAGACCTTAGATCTGGAAGTGAAAAGCGATCGAAACATTACAGTGGATTAAGTGAAGTATTAGATGATGTTGCATGGACTGCTCATATGTGATATTTTAGAAAATGTGCAAACAATGATGTGATAGTGATATTTTTAAATTTTTTTTTTTTGTGGGTGTAGTTGGCCCTTGTGGCATTACAATTGTTCTTCCTGTATTAAAAAGAAAAGGTTCAAGAATAGAAAAGGCAGCAAATATCAATTTTTATTCACAAAGCAGACAATACCATTGGGGATAAAGTGTTAAAGACTTGATAATCTAAGATCTCAGCCTTGAAGTCCCATCCCACTGTTGTTGGTGATAAAATGTTATATAGACTTATTGTACAAAGTCTAAGCTTTTGTGAGCTGTAAAATTAAAGTAGTGCCATAGGAGAACTACTGTGGCGATGAAGGGCTAGAGACTATGTTATACAAGGTAACTGTTTGTGAGGTAGATGATAATGATTGTCCCTAGCAATTGCCGCTAGTGGATAGAAGTTCGCAGCTTTTTCTGAGACTAGTTTCCTCACTTGTTGCTTTCTCTTCCTGATTTGCAGCTGGAGAGCATTGATGACTGGAAATCTATGTATTTAAGGGAGGAAGAGACACTCAAATATGTAATTGTATAAGGGAAAAGGGTACACCAAAAAATCTATGGAAATTAGGAAGGAGAAGAAACTGAAACATATGTTTGTATAAAGGAGGAGGATACACCAGGAAATATATGTATAAAAGAGGAGGATTACTAAGAAATATGTATATATACAGGAGGAGGATATGCCAAGAAGTATGTGTGTGTATAAGGGAGGAAGATTTACCAAGAAATATGTAATATAAAGAGGAGAACATACCAAGGAATCTGTGTATATAAGGGGGAGCGAGGGAAGTAATACCAAGAAATATATGTAATACCCAATAAAGGAGGAGGATATACCAATAGACCTGTATTGGAAAAGGATATGCTAAGAAATCTGTATGTTAGGAGGATTAGTCAAGAAATATACTTATATAAGAGATGAAAATATACAGAAGGAGAATATATCAAGAAATTCATATATGTATATTTGTATATATATATATATATATTATATATATATATATATATTATATATATATATATATAATATATATATTTATATAAATATATATGAGAAGGATTTACCACAAAATTTGTGTATATATAAAGGATGGAGAAAATAAGAAGAAATCTATATATGTATAGGAGGAAAATATGCCAAGAAAACTATTATGTAAGGGAGTATATACCAAGATGTGACTGGCTGAGTGGTTTGGATGTCAGTCTATTGGCTGCAAGGACATGTGCTTAAAACCTTGAAATGGCAGCTGATTTTCAATTGTAGGTGAAATTAAAAAACTGTGTTGCAATTGCTGAGGCAAGCAGCCTTTATTCTTTAACTCTGTAAGTTCTAAAGGTGAACCACAACAATGGGAAAAAACACTAATAAATGATGATGATACCAACAATTCAATGTTAGAAGGATACATCAAGAAATTTGTTTATATAAAGAATGATGTTCCAAGAAGTATGTGTATACAATGGTGGAGAATATGCAAATACATTTTTGTATGGAAGGTATAAAAAGTATTATGTACAAGGAAATAAGAATATACCAAGAACTTTGTGAGAGAGAAACCTGAAACTCTAGATGAAGGAAGGTTTCATCAAGATGTCTGAGTGAGAAAGATGTTCCAAAAGCTATGTAGATGAAGGAAAAATATACCAGTACTTGTGTTGATGAAGGAAAGATATACCAATACTTGTGTAGATGAGGGAAAGATATACCCAGACTTGAAGATGAAGGAAAGATATACCTAGACTTGTGCAGTTGAGGGGAAAATATACCTAGACGTCTAGTTTAGCGAAAAATATACCCAGACTTGTGTAGATGAAGGAGAGATATATCCAGACTTGTGTAGTCGAGGGAAAGATATATCCAGAATTCAGTTGTTTGAGAAGCACCAGAGAGACTGAGTCATGCTATCATATTTGTACATCACATGCAAACTTTGATTGACCTATTTATTTATATAAACTTATAAGGGTTTGAATCTCATTGCAAGTTTATTTAAATTTAAACTGTAATTTGGGGGGAGGAGGGGTTTACACATATATCCACTTTATGGTTTATTTGTTATATTATAATGGTGGATTTTGACAAATTCAAATGTATCCAGAATAATCCTGTAATTTGTATGGTATTTATTGTTTTTCCATGCTTTGTACAGCTGCACATTGTTTTGTGTGGGTTACCCCCATAAGGAGTTTTGATTTTATAAATGATGTAAATACTAGCTATGAAATCCTGTATATGAGAGGTAATAGAATACTTCCAAGTATGTCACATAAACTTATTTTTGCAACAATACTGATAAATTAAAGTACAGTGATGTATACCTTTCACTCCATTCTGTGATTTTCCTTTACGATGCCGTTTTGGAACTTCCTACTCCACTCATACATTTGCTGGACCTTCATTCACGGATGAATTTCTATAAGTTTCACCCCTTTGCTGCTAAAATAAAAACCGGATAACACGACACTGCTTACTCTTTGGTGCATGTCAATAGTGGGGCGGCCATCTTTTAACTGTAATTATGACATCATGTTGTTTGCCTGCATTGTGATGACATGTGCAGGACACTCTTGACATCCTTAGCAACCATATTAACAAATTACAATATAAGGGCGTGGTTTTTCAATTTTTTTCCAATTTTTAAGGTTTTCATTTGAATCGCACATGCTCTGATTATCAGTGTTTTGTTGTTGTGTAGACTGCCTTATAACTGAAAATGTATATGTTCTGATTGTCAGTGTTTTGTTGTTGTGTAGACTGACTTATAACTGGAAATGTATATGTTCTGATTGTCAGTGTTTTGTTGTTGTGTAGACTGACTTATAACTGGAAATGTATATGTTCTGATTGTCAGTGCTTTGTTGTTGTGTAGACTGACTTATAACTGGAAATGTATATGTTCTGATTGTCAGTGTTGTGTTGTTGTGTAGACTGCCTTATAACTGAAAATGTATATGTCAGTGCTCTTTTGTTGTTGTGAAGACTGACTTATAACTAAGAGATGTACATGCTCTGATTGTCTGTGTTCTTTTTGTTTACTTACTAGTTTAATTGCAATGGTCAATGCTAAAATTCTTATTTTGGGCCATTTTCAGCACTCAGCTTATTTGGTCTCATCTACCACTGTTTTTCACTAGGTGTTCTTTGACTTATCCACTCTTCTCTTAATCTATTGATTTCAACTCATTGACATAAATATTTAAATTGGGCATTTTGCTATGTTTGAGTGTGGTACAATTTAAAAGTGTTTGCAGGTTGCTAAGTGCAGATTAAAAAAATAATGGCTTGTGGCTTTATAATGTGGGTTTCCTTTCTGGCTGCTTTGTCTTTCTTATTTTATAGCAGGGTTGCAACCCATTTTTAACAGCTGGATAATAAACCTCCCCAGTCACAAACCTTTGCAAAGAACCATAAAAGAGGAAATCAGAACAAGCGGAGCCTACTTGGTGTGGGCTCAAGACAATAGTCTAAAACAGGAATGGATGATGATGTCTCTACAGCCTTATGTGTTTCAGGGTAGTATTGATCATTTGCTGTCACTAATAAATTGCTAAGTCATAATGCTCCATGCTAGAAGTCTCTATGAATTTCACCACATGATGTGAGAGTTTACAACACATCTGCTAGTTCTAATGATCCTGCACTGTTAGCAAAGAAATACCTTCCCAAGGTAGATCACATTTGGGATAACAGTTCTACAAATATAACGGAGCATTTGATATTATGGGTATATACACATTGTAGCTATGCTATGCTAGACTGCATTTATTATTGGGATATTCCACATAAAATACCTCAGTTTTAGAACTTTGTGACAACTTAATGGCACTTTATATTTTGTTCATCAATTGTTTAATTTTTGTAGAATTATCTGCTTTTATTATCTACCTACCTATCTATCTAATCTATCTATCTATCTATCTATCTATCTATCTATCTATCTATCTATCTATCTATCTATCTATCTATCTATTTATCAATCTTATCTTATTTATCTCTCTCTCTTTCTCTCACTGTCTTTTCTCTTTCTCTGTTTCTCTCTTCTTTTTTTTCCTGTTTCTCTATTTTTTAAATTTAAGATGGCTCAGAATTAATTTTAAACTACAATCTTCTAATGATCAGTAATCAATTTTAGTTTATTTTGCATAATATTAATGTGATGGATGTGACATTGTTATGGATCAGTGCTGATGCTATAGTTTCAAATGTAGCCGTTGCTCTCTGTAAGAGATGTTAAAGACATTATTGATATTATTGAGCCATGAAAGATGGTGAAGTGGTTGTTGGAGCAAAATGCTTTAGGGGACATTTTATAGCTATGGTAATTTTCATGATTGTTTATTCATGCATTTTTAGAAGAATTTGATTTTCACAAATGGTTTTAGTATCCTTGCTTGAGCTCTTCACCACACATATATGAAATATTATTTGTAAAATGTCAGATTTAGTTGTCAATGTTCCCCAATTTCATTCATTCACCTTTTTTTTTCCCAGAGTATAAGCTACCACTGAAGCTGGTTCCTTTATAGGAAATCTGTATCTGAGCTTTTACAGTGGCTGATTTTAATGGCAATGTTTTTTACAGGATGAGGTTTCTAGCTCCAAGCACAATTTTCTTTAGCTGCCTTTTGCAACATGCTAGAAAGGTTACAATGGACTTATTCTTTTCATCCTGGGTACTTCTCGGGTGTTCTCCTATTTTACAACACCTGAAAGATTATTTTGAAATAATAAAGTACTGTGTACAATGATTCTTAATGTAATTTATATGTAAAATATCTGACACCACTGACAGAAGTCGAGTCAGCAACCTTTGTAGTAAGGTCTGTTATTTCAAGTGCATGCGTAAACCCCTGGTTTGGACAGTCATTAAGTAACAGTAATTTTATTATAAAGTGCATGGAAAAGTATAACAATGGAAAATCTTATTTCAGGACACAAAATGGCTTATTAGCAATACTCCATATAGGGGTTTGGACGATCGAGCAGTATGCATGCACAATATAGCGTACAACATGTCCACCCCCAGTGTTGACTTGCACCATGGAAGAACAACGAGACGATATTTGTTTTTTTTGTGATCAGAGGGTGTGAAACCTTTAATCTACAGAAGAAGAAGATTCGGTATGCAGACATCTGTTTGAGTCAGAATAGAGTGTATGAATGGGTTGAAAGATTTCAAAACGGAAGAAAAAAATAATTGATGAACCACAGTGGGGGAGACCAGCAAGAGTGGCAACTGTCACAGTGAAATAGAGATCCATCACTTAGTCAGTGGCAACAGGTGAGTCACTATCGATGAAATAGCCATAAATTTCAACACAAGTAACGGCGCTGCGCACAAAATTGTCCATGATGACCTCAATTATAGGAAAGTGTGTGCAGCTGACGAAGTAATGGAGGTGATGTAAAATTCATTAAAGGTCACACCAAAATACTTTTTTCTAGTCGGCATCCACACACTGTTGGACAAAGCGTGTCAAAATAAACGAGGAAAAAACGACATGTACAATATTCTCGCTATCAATCAAACCCCAAAACACCAAATAAAGTCTAAACGGCAAATACCTGCAGCCAAACGACAACCCAACCTATCTGGGAGTCACATTTGATCGGCGCATGACATGGAAAAGTCAGATCGAGAGAAACCGAATGAGAGCCAGAGAAAGAATGGCAATCATGAGGAAACTTGCTGGCACAAGCTGGGGAGCAGACGAAAGTATACTAAAGAAACTGTACACTGGAAGAGTGAGACCAGTTCTCGAGTATGGCATTGCGGCATGGACAACAGCAGCAAAGGCGAACTTAGATAAAATTAGCAAACTCCAAAATCAAGCCATGAGAGTTATAACAGGAGGCATGAAGTCAACGCCAATTGTAGAACTTGAAAAGATTACAAAACTGCAATCCATGACCGACAGAAGAGACTGCAGAGCCCAGCTGCAATCAGAGAAACTCAGAAGACTGACTGACCATCCAATGCACCAGAGACTAAACAATTTTGGAAATGGAAAACTAAAGCGAAGAAACTTTGCAGAAATATCCAAAGCAAAGATGCACAAAAAACCCCATGAACGCACTAACACCAAAGCCCATCCCTACTGTACGAAAACCTACCTGGAGGCAGCATATATTTCCAGAGGTGGTAGAAAATATACCAGGTATTGGAAACAAAAACTGCCAGTCTGAAAAAGAAAGAAGAGATACTGCCCTGAGTTACATAACGGAAAACTACCCATGCATGGACTGGACCCATGCATACACCGACGGTTCCATAACAAATACAACACAGAACGGAGGGGCAGGAGCATTTCTGAACCTACCAAATGGCAGAAAAATAACACTGTCATTCGCTACTGGAAAATACACAAGCAATTTCAGAGTGGAGGCAGAGGCACTGAGGGCGGCAGTGGAAGAAATGGTGACAGGTAAAAGGAATGAAAGCCACATAGTCCTGCTTACAGATGCTCTGGCCGTAGTCACAGCGCTAAAAAGCCAGAAAAATACTGAACTTAATGATTTAAGAGCAGTACTCTGTCAACTATGCCAGCAGTCCGCACCAAAAAGGGTAGTTGTGCATTGGGTTCCATCTCACTGCAACATCCAAGGCAACGAGGAGACAGACAGACTGGCAAAAGAAGGTGCAAAACTACCACAACCAGATAATAGTATGACATACGAAGAGTCAAAACGGCTTATTAGAGCTAGATACATGACCAAACGGGAAACCGAACATACTGGCTACACCAAAAACGATGCCTATTACCAGTTGAACAGAAGAGAGCAGGTCGTGGTCTCCCGACTTCGCACTGGCGACAATAGACTGAGGTACCACCAATTCAACAAATTGAAGATAGGTGGCACCGACGAATGCCCGTGTGGTACTGGGAAAATGACCGCAAAGCATTTGCTGCAAAACTGCCCGACATACGAGGATCAGAGAGAGCAGATGTGGCCATCACCAGTGGCAACACTAGACAAGCTCTATGGCAGTGTCAACAGCCTCAGGAGGACCGCTGCCTTTTTTGAAAAAATAATGGTTACTGTCTGACTGCGTACGATGAAGAAGAAGGACAAAGCGTGTTGCCACGCACAGGGACCAACAATTTCTGGTTCGCACCCTGCTAAAAATGTAAATAAAATTGCTGTTACTTAATGACTGTGCCTCATAGTTGAAGTTGTTATCAATATGCCATTTAAGCTCATAAACTTAGTTGCCTGCCCTCCTTGAGCACATTGTACATGCTTGTCACATTGTTTGATGTGTGTCACTAGCTTCTAGTGCATGGAATTGTCATATCTGTCCAGTAGGTGAACGATGTGAGCATTTTCTATTTCTTAGGATTCATTTTGCAAAAATTTAGAAGTGATGCACATATGCCTGTTTAATTTTCACTAAAGTCCTTGTTTGCCTATTTCTCCACAGACAATGCGCTTTGGTCCATGTAGTCTATTGCTCCAAAGACAGTGTACTTGGGTCCGTATAGTTGTCAATTTTTCCACATACTTACCTATTTCCCCAGACCATCCTCCTAGTAATCTACTTTTTTTATTCCTTAAAACAGTTTCAGTATTTGTTAGTTTTTCTTGCAAAGCTTGATTCTTGTTTAACTGTCAGTCATAAAGTTGTTTTGTCAGCGACATTAACTTGTCAGAATGATGGAAACTCTCCACAGAAATAACTGCATAAACAGATTTCTATACAGTTTTGCGGCAGTCACTGAGGCTGTATATCTAGATATATATAGTTAGCCATTAGTCTCACATCGTTTAGAAACAAGAGACTAACATAAATGTGTGTTCACAGTGATTGTAGCATTGTAGTCATTCCAAGCACTCTCTCTCTCTCTCTCTCTCTCTCTCTCTCTCTCTCTCTCTCTCTCTCTCTCTCTCTCTCTCTCTCTCTCCCTCTCCTCTCTCTCACACTATATATATATATATATATATATATATAGTCTCTTGGTTCTAAGTGACATGAGACTAATGGCTAACTCAGTCCCCTTATTAGTTGAGTCCAGTTTTTTGTTGTTGTTGCGATCGCCTTATTTATCTATTCCTCAAGGCGGTGTGCGTTGCATCACGGTTTTTATTTTGCGCCTGTTGGCCCAGTGCATCCGACTTTAGCATGCATTGTGTGTAAGGGTCTGCTTCCTCCTGCATTTTCTAAGGATTTGCTTCCCCGGGGTAACAGCCAGTGCTGTGATGGGGATTGAGCCCAGCACCTTTGGCATGTGAACCGTGTCACTTAACCACTAGCCCAGCGTTCCTTATTGAGTCCAGTAAACAGGGTCTCATATTAATTAGTTGAGCCAAGTAAACAAGGTGTTAATTAGTTAAGCCCAGCAAACAAGGTATTTAGAGAGCTATTAAATATTGTCCTTCCTTGTTTTATAATTGTGATTGTTGTTAAATTCCAAATAATGAATAAGATTACTCTTTTACTGAAAAGGGACCTCACATCCTGAACATGCCGTTGGTGAATTGAAGCCCTAGATGTTTGCTATGCTTGGCTTCATCTGCATGTCGTTCACTACTTCAGGGATCATGTTGATCCCCCACCTCATTAGCCAGGCTGCCATGAAAATAGCCTTGTTTCCAGGAAGACCTGCTTTGAAATGAGGTAGGGGTCTAGGCCAGTATATTTTACCTGATCCTGAGCAACATGTCAGATAAGTATGTTTTGCCTGACCAGACGTTAGTCTCTTCTCCTCACCTGCTGTGGTTAGAGATTTGATAGTCACCACAATTACAGGGGAATGCTGTGTGTAGCACTGCATTCTGTCCATGCTTCAATATCTGTGTGTTGCATGCATCTAGTGTTTTATGTACACTTGCTTTATTCAATCAATCAAATACCTTTCAGCTCCCAGAAGAGCATAGGCCTTCAGCAAGCAACCGCCACACTGTCCTGTCATAAGCCAACAGTTTCAGCTCATCCAACGACTTCCCTGTGTTTTTAATGTTCGATTCAATCTCTTTTTTCCACAAATGCTGTGACCTGTTTCCTGCCGTGCGGAACCCAAAATAGAGTGTCTTGTAATGCTATCAGGGTGATGTCTTGATGTGTGACCTATCCAGCACCATCAAATGTTGTATTCTTATTCTATTAGCAGTTGCCCAGTTCTGATTAACATATCGGTGTTAGTGACATTATTATACCATCGCAGCCGTTCAACTGACGCAGACAGTCGTTGATGAAAGTCTGTACTTTCTTTGTCAGGATGTTGGTAGTTTGCCATGTCTCAGTGCTATACAATTGCATGGATTTCACATTAGAGTCGAAAATCTTTAATTTAGTTTCAAAACCAATTGCTCATGAAATCTCTTCATTCCTTACCCTTTTTTGTCATGGACACCTGTTAGAATTAATAACTTCCAAGGAGAATTAATTAAATATGGAGGGCCCTCTAAATAGATATACTGATTATCGTGTTTGGCAGATGTGTAAAGCTATCCAAATGGACACAGTCCTCATTATCACCATTCCAAAGAGGACAATTGGCAGCTGTGTACCAAATTATAGTTTGATCAGCCATACAAGTAAAGTAATGCTACACATCATACTGAATAAGTTGCAACCAAGAGATGGGAAAAACGAGCTGTTCAAAAACGTCAGACTGATATGACCAAAGTTTAACAAATATCAGTAACGTTTACATCAAGATTTTACCAATAAATTTGACAAAAATGGCATGATGCTGTCTGTGACATTTTGCAATAATTTAGAATAGGAGACCAACTTACCAATGTTATCAAGAGTTTACTATACTACATTAAAATTCTACGGGCATGCAGTTTTCATAAATTCAAATACCATGAGCATGCAGTTTTCATACATTCAAATACCACGAACATGCAGTTCTCATACATTTAAATACCACGAGCGTGCAGTTTTCATATATTCAAATAAATACCATGAGTGTAGTTGTCATCAATGGCAGAACAGCAGATTGGTGGTTTAACACTTTGGTTGGTGTAAGACAGTGCTGCCTACTATCACCTAACCTGATCAATCTATTTCTGGAAGGAATTATAACAGCTAGGCTGGATAGATGAAATGGAACAGTAACTGTATTGGAACATACTATCACAAACACACGCTTCACCGATGACAGATTCACTTGCTGGTAATGAAATAGAGCTGCAAATTCTAATAACCAAACTTGATACCACATCTAGGAAATGTGGCATGGAAATCAACACCAGAAAGTCACAGCTAATGACAAATAGCAAGGAAGGAATCAAAAAGACATCACACTATATACCGCACAAGCTTGAGACAATTCTTATATCTGGAATCTAATCGGAGTAGAGGGAACCAAAAAAGAACTAGGATCAAGGACTACAGAAGCAATAATAATTATCACCTTACTGACATTGATGTGAAAAGATAATATATTATTGTTCCAAGAGATTGGAATGATGCAGGAGTGATTCCCTTATTTAAAAAAAAGGCACAAAATCAGATCCAACCAATTATAGACCAGTGAGTTTAACCAGCATACGCTGTAAATTGTTAGTCAATAATCAAAGAAAACATTGTAATACATTTCAACAAGTTTAATCTAATCAGAAATAGTCAGCGTGGGTTAACTAGAGGGAGACTGTACTTAACAAATCTATTGGAATTTAATGGAGGACGTTACTAAAATGATACATAAGGGAGAGCCAGTGGATGTTATTTATCTAGATTTTGCAAAGGCTTTTGTTATAGTACATCATCAAAGATTGTTTAGAAAGTTAAAATCACATGGAATAGGTGGGGAAGTTGCCAAATGAATTGAAAGTTAATTAACGGGAAGAAGGCAGAGAGTGGACATAAATAAGGAGTACGAGTAGTGTGAAGTAAAAAGTGGAGTGCCACAGGGCACTAAAAACGATTTGGACATTAATATCGGAAGATGATGCAAAGTTTGCGGATAACACAAAAACTATGCTGGAGTGTCTCATCTAAAGCAGAAGTGGGTATATTTAGGTCGAATTTAGATAAAATTCCAGACTGTTCTGTGAGCTGGCAAATGGAGTTTAATATAGATAAATGTACAGTGATCCACATGGGTAGATTCAATATGGAACATAATTACACAATAGACGAGAACAATATTAGAATGATAGATAAGGAAAGGGACCTATGGGTTATAATATCATACAGGTAAAGCAAGTGAACAAGTGAAATGCAATGTTAGGTATGATAAAAAGAAATATGAAACATAGGAGTAAGGAAGTGATTGTCAAACTGTATAAAGCATTAGTTAGACCTAGATTGGAGTACTGTGTACAGGTGTGGACTCCATATCGTAGAGGAGATATAAACATACTGGAAAGGATGCAAAGAAGAGCGACAAAACTGATAGTGGGTTTCCAGATTTACAGTTATCAGGAAAGACTCATAAAAACTGGCCTACATTGCCTTGAAAAGAGAAGAATTCGAGGTGACTTACTACAGGTTTATAAGATAATCACAGGAAAGGTTCTGCCGAAGACGGATGTGTCGGACTGAAAGGTGCAAATATCGCAGTCAAGCTGTAAACTAGTGACGCAACGCATTCCGTTGTCCAGACTACATCTTGCTACTTGCAAAGCCCTGTTCAGGACTTGGTATCCGGGAGATTGAGAACGAACGCAGAAGAAGAAGACAGGAAAGGTTAAATTAGACTAACAAGTTTTTCAAAATTCATCCACCAACAAGAACAAGAGGGCACAGCTACAAATTAACTAAAGAAAGTCCAGATTAGATATTAGGAAATACATTTTTAGTCAGAGAGTGGTAAATGCTTGGAATGCATTGCCACAGGAGGTAGTGAAGGCAGGGACAGTTAATGCATTTAAGAATAGATTGAATGCGTATAGCTTTTAGAGCAAGGTAATGCAAATGTAACTGGTTGTATGCAGTCTTCTAAACCAGAATAAAGACATTCAGTTATTATTTAAAACAAAGATCATATTAATGCAAACATTGATCTTCTCAATCTACCTATATGCTTGTGATATTGAATGACAAGTTGCAACATAAAATTCAGGCACTAGAGATGAGATGCTTCAGAGATATCCTGAAATAGCGTGTAGGCAAATCCATTATGTCTCATAGTAACTGAGAAGCCTAATAAATGATACATCACAATTATCTTGCTATAAGGCTATATCTAGATTAAATTGCAGCTGGACATTCAGTGCTTTTTAAGACACATTGTTCAGTAAATGATTTTAGTTCTGCTAGTGCCTTCTGCCTATTGGTTAACTGCAGTTTTCCAGAATATCCTGAAGATGTCACACATTTACATTGTTGATTTCTGAATAAAACCACATGTAAGATGACTCATTCATTTACCTTTTCGCTTTAATTTATAGTAAATAATATTAACAATGTACTCTTCTGAATTAGTCACTAGTTAATTCCTGTATCAAATATAGGGTAGTGCTTTTAGAGCTTCTTTCATACCCAGGAGGCTACTCTACAATCATTAAGACTTTTGACCTGTGTGAAATGAGGTACCTACAGACTTGAGTTAGTGTCTTCTTTCCCAAAGAAGTTAGATTGTTCTGTTAGTTACCTCTTATGACATGCTGACATAGTGGCAGTAGTCATATTCTCACAGAGATCTCTCAGGCATACCTTGTTATATCTCAAGATGGTTCATTGGTGGTCTGATAGTTCTGTTAGTTACCTCTTATGACATGCTGATATAGTTACACTAGTCGTATTCTCCCAGAGGTCTCTTGGGCATACTTTACTATGCTCAAGACGGTGGTCTGGCAACCTCACGCCCTATAGAACCACCACTGTAAAAGCACACATATTGGAGAATTGGTGTGCAAATTTGTGACCATACTCAAGAACTGATGTGCATGTTTGTGACTAAATTTAGAGAATGAATGTATTTGTTTGTAGCTATATTTCGAGAACGGATGCATGTGTTTGTGGCTATATTTAGAAGAGAACTGATGTGTGTGTTTGTGAATATATTTAGAGAACTTGTATTTTTGTGACCATATTTAGAGAATTTTTGTTTTTGGGTTGTGGGTATGATCAGCCACACTCATTTACAGATGGTGCCGATGTACAGAATGTCACGAAATAGGTCATAAATAGCTTCTTTTTTTTTTAACTAACCATTTAGTATTGCACTTATGTTTTCTAAACATTGATACACTTATTCCATCACTTTATCAGCACACTAAGACCTGTAGCATAGATGTCTTTGGTATGCTATCTCAACCAAATTTGCACTTCAACCTCTTCGCTGTCCTATGATTGTACACTGAACACGGACACCATTTTGTATCCGATCTGTGCATGTAACACTTAGCATATGTTACCTAGAGTAATCACAAAGCTGTATGTTGCTGCCACTTTTAGAAACCACCTATTACAATACCTATCCTTCTTCTTTTTCGTTCGTTCTCAATCTCCCACTACCAAACCCTGAAAGGGCTTAAGTAGCAGAATGTAGTCCAGAGAACGGCATGCGTTGTGTCGTAGTTTACAGCTTGACTGCGATATTTGCACCTTTTGGTCCAACACATCCGACTTCAGCAAGCATTTTTTGAGTACCGAGTTAGCATTCCCTCTTCGATCCCTTTTCCTTAGCCAGTCTGCCCTGCTGCAGCCTGTTATCCAGGATCACCATGTGGAGGTGTAGAAGGGTCTTGGCAGCTCTGGTTCGGTGGCCCTGATGCTGGCAGTCAGCTATGGGTTGCTGACCACTGCAGCTCTTGCGCTGCTCAGCATCTTGATCCCCAATACCTATCCCATATCAATTTGTGACCTACTTACCCTCATACAAGGCGTCAGCTGTTATGGTGTGAGATGTTCAAGGGAGACCACCAAATGTTTGTCATGTTTCTGCTTAGTACAACAGCAATAGTTTTGACCATTTGATTTGCAAGCAGTGTTTCTAAAGATTTAACTATTTTTCTTCTTGCTTTAGGTATAATGCACCTTCTGTGCTGTTGTAATATGTGTTGGTCTGTGTATTCAATGTATCATCTGATATCATTTTAGGACACTACAGTGAGAGAGTGTGTGCACGCATGCGTGTTTTCACAAGTTAAGAACATCACTGTGTGTGAGGGCGCTCTAACTTTGGGACATTTTGTGTGCTTTCCTAATCTATTCTATGGACACTGCGGTGTGCTTAAATAACTTAAGAAAAGTGAGAGGGTGCATTTTTTATAATTGTATTTTATGCACAACTTTTGGAAATATGCATGTGGTTATACAACAATTTTAGGACATTGTAATATGTGTGAGAGAGTGGTGGTGATCATCATCCCTAAGAAAATGATATGAGTTAGATTAAATAATACATACGGACAAACTCACGGAAACGTTTCAAAATAGGAGACATTTTGGGACACATGAATAGTTTCTGAGCGTTAGGACAAGATGTCTGATAATTTAATTTGGTGTGCATTTCTTGTTTTTATACATTGTTTAGCTTTCCTCGATAGTGATCTTAATAAGTTGTCTTTGTATAGGTTTTCTAAAATTGAGAGCCTTGAGTGTTTTTCAGGGAGGGGCTTGTGTCAGAAATGAGAATAACACCACTCATTCTGATAAAGCATGTCATAACATGTAACTGACAATGTGATCTAATCCTTTAGGAATTGCATATTGTACTTCTAGGTTTGCTAGAAGTAGGTAATTTACAAGGTACACATGAAGAATTCTATGGATGAGCTGCTGAAGGTCAATACACACACAATCAGAAAGGGTATAATTTGGTAGTTTGTCACTAGCAGTCAATTTTTAAAAAATGTAATGCATTATTGTAAATACTCAGTCATTGTTTGAATGATAACTTGAAATTAAATTTATACCTATACTTGTATTAATGATGACTATAAGGTACAGTATCAACTTTGAAATCTAATTGTTTATTTCATAAATGCTCCCCTTGTATTATTATGATGGCTTTGTAAGGAGATTTACCATACTTTGAATCTTGTAAGTACTGCATCATTGTTTTAACAACTTTGTGTTCAGTGCTGTTTTTAAAAAAAAAATTACTTTGTAAATACATTTATCATTATTGTCCAGTTGCTGGAAAGCTCTTGTTCTCTAAGTGTCCACAGTATATTTGCCATGTTGTACGGTGGTCATACATTAATGTAAATAGCATTTGTAGGAGACACAGAGACATGAAACTTGAACCGACCGTGAGAGACGTGTCAGTGTTGTGATTGCGGTTGTTATTTTGGTGCCGTGATACTTGTTGTGATTTAGTACAACTATGTTCATTAAAGATCATTGTTAACCTCATTAAGAAAGTTGGTGCTCATTTTTCCTCTTTTGTCACACTACTTCTAACTCCTTTTCCTTAGCTTAATATGTTATTTGTTTGGAATACCTTCTGTTTTGAATGTCTTTCTGGGGCCAAGATGCAGCAGTACATGAGCTAACAGCAGCCACCGACTCATAGCTGCTTACATCAGGGTCAGCAAACCAGAGTTGATCTGGAAACAGGCTGCACTAGTGTAGTCTAGCGAATGGATCCATGGAAGGCAAACCAGGTACTAAAAAAAGTCAATTGAAATAGGATGTATCCGACCAAAAGGTGCAGATATCACTTAACTTAACTTAACGTCTTTATACTGGTTTAGAAGACCCTGCAGAGTCTGTATACAACCAGTTACATTTACATCACCTTGCTCTAAAAGCTATGCGCATCCAGTTTATTCTTAAATGCATTAACTGTCCCTGCCTCCACTACCTCCCCTGGCAATGCATTCCAAGCAGACACCACTCTCTGACTAAAAAAATATTTCCTAATATCTAACCTGGACATCTCTTTAGTCAGCTTGTAGCTATGCCCTCGTGTTATTGTAGGTGGCTGTAATTTAAAAAACTTGTTATAGTCTAATTTATCGATTCCTCTGATCATCTTATAAACCTGTATTAAGTCACCACGAATTCTTCTCTCTTCGAGACACTGTAGGCCGGTTTTTCTGAGTCGTTCCTCATAACTGTAATTCTGGAATCCCACTATCATCTTTGTTGCTCTTTTTTGTATTCTTTCCAGCATGCTTATATCCCATCTATGATAAGGACTCCACACCTGTACACAGTACTCCAATCTAGGTCTAACTAAAGCTTTATACAGTTTGACTATCACTTCCTTGCTCCTATGTTTAATATTTCTTTTTATCATACCTAACTTTGCATTTGCCTTTTTCACTGCTACCTTAACTTCCTCACTCACCTTTCCTGTATGATCTACTATAACCCCTAGGTCCCTTTCCTTATCTATCTTTCTAATATTGTTTTCTCCCATTCTGTAATTATGTTCCATTTTGGATCTACCCATGTGGATGACTGTACATTTACCTACATTAAACTCCATTTGCCAGCTTACAGACCATTCTCGAATTTTATCTAAATCCGACATCAATATATCCACTTCCGCTTTAGATGAGACACTACTGCATAGTTTTGTGTCATCAGCAAATTTTGCAATCATGGATCTCATATCAATGTCCAAATCATTTATATATATCAAGAACAAAATTGGTCCCAAAACCGAGCCCTGTGGCACACCACTTTTCACTTCACTCCACTCAGAGTACTCCTTATTTATGCCCACCCTCTGCCTTCTTCCCGTTAACCAATTTTCAATCCATTTGGCAACTTCCCCACCTATTCCATGTGATTTTAACTTTCAAAATAATCTTTGATGAGGTACTCTATCAAAGGCCTTTGCAAAGTCTAGATAAATAACATCCACTGGCTCCCCTTTATCTATGATTTTAGTAACCTCCTCCATGAATTCTAATAGATTTGTTAAGCCTCGTAAACTACGATACGTCCTTGCCAGGACAAACCCTAAAGAAGTATGTCTTTCTTGAACATCACACAAACATTTGTGTGGAGACAATCTATAAACTGTGCAGTCCTGACAGAATGTTCCGTAACCTGCATACTTACATCATGTTTTCAATGCTGATAATTTGATGGAAAACATATTTGAGATGAGGGGATACCTGTAACTTTCACAAGTGGTGCTGAGATCCTTTCAACCCCAGCAAGAATGAATATCAACATCATTCAGTGCTATGCCCCAACTAATGAGGCCGAAGATGGTGATAAGCAATAGTTTTACAGCAATCTAGAAGAGGTACTTGACATGCAGAAAAAAGAATGATCTCTTAATATTAATGGGAGACTTCAAGGTTAAAGTTGCAGCAGAAAACCTGGGTTACCAACAGATTATGGGACGATAAGGAATTGGACAGATGAATGAAAATGGAGAAATGTTTGTAAAGCTTTGTGCCCTATACAAAATGAAAATTGAAGAAAGCTTTGTTTCCACACAAGATGGTACACAAGGCTACATCAATATCATCAGACCATGTGATGGAAAATCAGATTGATTATATCTGTGTCTCTCCAGCATTCAAAATGACAATACAAGATGTAAGAGTAAAGCGAGGCGTAGATGTAACGTCAGACCGCCACATATTGCTGAGTATTTTGCAGCTCAAACTAAAAAAGTACACAGTGTAAGGAGAACAAGATATAACGTACGCCTCTTACAAGACCAGGAAAAGAAGACAGAATTTAGCATAAAGCTTAATAACAGATACCAAGTGCTACAAGAGCTATATGAGGACGAAGAGATGGACATTAATAGTATGAGGGACCAGGCTAAAGAGATGTGGAATAAGACATGTGAAGAAACTATAGGATTCAAGAGAACCCAAAACAAAGAATGGATCACAACAGAAACATTACATAAAATAGAAGAAAGGAAAAAGAAGAAAGCTATAATCGACAATTGCCGAACACAAGCCACCAAAGCAGGAGCACAGAGAAATTATTCTGTTTCAGACAAAGAGGTCAAGACATGTATAAGGAAAAATAAAAGGAAATATATTGACAGAGAGAGAAAATAATAGAGATTTCTACTGATTAACAAAGAAAATAGCAAATAGATATATACAGACAGACAAACCAATCAAAAATAGAGAAGGCAAGATGTTGACATTATCGGTGGAACAACAGAAATGATGGGTTGAGTATTTCAAAGAATCTCTAAACAGACCTTCACCACAAGAAGCACCAAACATTCTACCAACAGAGGAGACCCTGAACGTGGAGTGCAGCCCATCAAGTAAGATAGAAATTCAACGGGCTATATCCAAACTCAAGAATGGAAAAGCGGCTGGACCAGATGAAATGGCAGAAGCTATAATGATAGATATACATAAGGCAAGGATTACTCAAGAAGATATGGGAAGAGGAGAGAGTGCCAACAGAATGGAAATGACATCTGATTAAACTTCCTAAGAAGGGAGACCTGACAGATTGCAGCAATTATAAGGAGATTACATTGCTATCAGTGCCAGACAAGATTATCAACAGAATCATCTTGGACAGATTAAAAACTGAAGTAGACAAAAAGCTCAGTGAGGAACAGGCAGGATTTTGCCAGGGAAGATCATGCCCAGATCATATAGCTACACTACGCATTATAGTTGAACAAAGTATTGAAAGGAAATAATCCCTATACACAAATTTCATAGACTATGAAAAGGCGTTTGACAGTGTGGATGGAAGTACTCTAGGGCATTGGTTGAGACTATGGGATATCAGAGAAGTGCACAACCCTTATACAGAATATGTACAAAGACACAGTTAGTAGAATGGTACATGAAGGAGCACTGACTGACTGCTTCGGGGTGAGACAGGGATGCCTGTTCTTGTTGTCCATAGATAAGAACTGGTATTCAGTGGACACAATTGGAGGACCTGGACTATGCAGATGATCTGGTACTTTTGTCACAGTCATAGTCAAATGCAAGAGAAACTTAATAGCGGGAAAGAACAATGTAGGCTGGAGTCTTTCCTCATAACTGTAATTCTAGAATCTAACTACCAGTTTTGTCACTTATCTTTGTGTCATTTCCAGCATGTTTATATCCCCTCTACGATAAGGACTCCACACCTGTACACAGTACTCCAATCTAGGTCTAACTCATACTTTACAGTTTGACAATCACCTCCTTGCTGCTATATTTAATACTTTTATTATTATATTATTGCATTTGGTTTTTTTTCACTGCTACCTGGACTTGCTCACTCAGCTATAGATGAGACACTCTTGCATAGTTTTGTGTCATCCATGAATTTTGCAATCATTGTCTAAATCGTTTATATATATATATATATATATATCAAGAATGAAGTTTAACCCAAAATCGAGCTCTGTGGTACTCCACTTTTGTCATTCTCTTCTCTCTCTCTCTCTCTCTGTGTCTTTCTCTCTCTTTCTTTTTGTTCTCTTTCTTCTTAATTTCACCCTCTCTCTTTCTCTTTTATTTTCTCTTTCTCTATATTCCTATCTCTGTCATTACCTATTTCTCTCTCTTCTCTTTCTTTACTCTCTCTTTTCTTTCTTTTCTCTCTCCCTCCCCACATATATATGCCACTTCTGGCATACTAGCCCTCAAAAGCGACATCGTCAGCCTCTTCACCGATGGTGCCTTGCTCGTCTCCCGTAGAATCATCAGCATCCTAAATGTCCTTCTCCCCCTGCAGATCATCTGTTCCAACTATATTTTGAGGCAGCTCGCTTCCCTCGGCCATAGTCTCTTGTGTGACTCTCTCGGCCTCTTCTCGAGCCCATCTGGCTGCCTCAGCCTCTGGTTGCAATCTGTGCTTCAACCTTCTTCCTCAGCACGTTGAACTTTTTCACCAGCCGAGCCTCCTCCTCCTCCTCTGGAGTGTTGACCTGCAAGAACCTCATAAATAAAGACTATGCAGATGATCTGGTACTTTTATCACAGTCATAGTCAAATGCAAGAGAAAATTGAAATTGAAAGAACAATAGACCAAATTATTTGACTCCTTCCAACATAATCACCTAGTCATAAAGATCATCCCATCATTCCAAGATGAAACGCATGAAATAGGCAGTAAAGGGGTAGCAGGGAGAAGTGTGTGTTAAGTTTTCTTAACGTAGAGAATCTCATAAATAAAGACACAAATTCACTCAACATTTGCCCATATGTTATGCAGTTCACCTGTGTTTCATACTAGTTGCATAAGCTTGTACCAGTGGCCGTCAATGGTTTTCTATGTGAAGTTCCAGGTTTTTCTTAACATTTTATTTGAATTTAGTATTTGTCTTTATTTATGAGGTTCTGCACGTTAAGAATCCTTAACACACACTTCTCCCTGCTACCCCTTTACTGCTTGTGCCATTTGTTTCATCTTGGAATGGTGGGATGACCTTCATGACTAGGTGATTATATTGGAAGGAGTCTTGTATTTATGGTAGGTTCAATCAAGGCACACATGTCATCAAAGAGGCTGAACCTCTTTCTCTCTCTCTCGTTTTTCTGTCTCTCTCTTTTTCTCTCTCTCTCTCCCCCTCCCTCCCTCTCTTGTGTGTGGGTTTTGCTTTGTTTTTTTTAAGAGCTAAAAATCAAAACCCATAACAAAACGACAGTGTTACGAAAGCTGCAACGAAGCCGAAAATACTGGTCTGACTCACAAAGATCTCTTTCAACACTGGCCCACGACATGACCTGGTGAAAGCCAGTTACTTAAGTTATCTTCATAATTCATCTTGGAATATAGGTCTGCACCTTTTCTAGGCCGTCATGATCTCTTCTTCCTTTCTTTGCTAAATATGTACTTTGGCCTTCCTCCTCGCCTCTCTGTGGCTTTCAATTTTATAATTACTTAGTTGTTCCTCTTCTAACCGAGGTATAAAGCCAATTATATATGGTCTAATATTATCCTGGAAGAATTGGTCTACTTACTGCCAAGAGTGTTATTTTTTTGTCAGTTACTGCATTAAGTCAGAATTCCTTTCTCTGGTAATTTGATTAGGTGTTCCTCTTTCAATTTTTAGGAGATTACCTCTTATTCTAAACATTCTTGAAGAATTGGTGTAGCATCGCTGTTGTGGTTGGAAATGTTTGCTATCGTGGTGATTTCATTTCACCCTGCGGCTTCCCCATTCTATAATAGTTTTAGATTTTACATGGCTATTGTTGTATTTATATTTACGTTTAAAGTGGAGCCGCGTAGCGCAGTGGTTAGCGCGCTGGCTTCGCATCTGAGTGGTCCTGGGTTCATTCCCCAGTTGAGGCGGTAATGTTTTTTTCAGACCGCAATGGCTCCCGGTCGACCCAGCCTTAAATGGGTACCGGTTCATTCCGGGAAGTAAAAGCGGCGAGGGAGAGGAGATGGCTACTGCCCTCATATAGCCTAGCCTTTGAAATGTGAGATCGCTAACACCTCACACCCCTACGGCAGTAATGCTATGGGATACTTTACTTTAAAGGTTCATTTGATGGTTCTATGCCAGTCTTGGATATTGGTTAATTTCTGTTCAAGACTTTAAAATAAAATATTTCTTCCATCTATCTTGGCATTTTGTTTCACTGTAGATGATCTGTCGTTATTTGTCTTCCACTTGTGTGTTGTGATTCTGCTTTTTACTTAAAAGACATATAATTACAAAAATACTTTGAAGTATTCATGTTTTGCATCCTTTTCAGCCTTCTCAGTCATTTTATCAATGTTTTTCTCATACTACCCGACTCACTTCTTTCAAGCTCAGAGTATATCTTATCTTTTCTCTTGTTCTTGCACAGCCATCGATTTTCTGTTTCATCTTTCTTTCTTCTATCAGGTTCCATGTGCTTTCTTTGAGAAATTTCTTGTGCTGTTTCCTTTGCTGAGAACAAATTCACACGTGTTTCAAACTGGTTGTATGAGCACGTAGCAGTGGCTGTCAATGGTTTCCTATGGAAGGTTCTCAAGTTATTCTTAAAATTGTGTTAGAATTTACCCTTTTGTGTCTTTATTTATGTCATGTTTTATTTGTCACTCCTTCTTAACCTGTGTTTGAAAGTCCTCAGTTCTATTGCAAGAGACCTGATCTTTACCATCATTTCATCTGCATTACTAAACTATTGTGAAATGGTCAATTTGGTATTAGATGTTGCTATCTGGTGAACACCAATTGGGCTTATGCACTCTTCTATGACCATCCGACCTAGTTTGAAGATAAATCCCTTCTGTTGCATTACCAAAATCATGTTTCAGAACAACAGTGTACCAAACGATACCAAATAGTGTCAGAACCAGAATGTAAATATTGAATGGTTATGATGCATTACCGTTAAATTGGACTGTACCTTTCATATCCTAATATTTTTTTCCTTCGCCTTATTTCTCCATTTCCCAAGGCAGTGTACGTTGCACTGCAGTTTTTATTTTGCACCTGTCGGTAGTGGAAGCTTCTTTTCTTACGTTAAAAATAAACAAAGAACGAAAGACAAAGTAGGCCCTCTCATAGATAGCACAGGAAAAATAATAAGTGAGAATATGGAGGCAGCCAATCTACTCAATCAGTACTTTGGCACAGTCTACACAAAAAGGGACTCATCAAATTGTACCTTTAGCTGCATCAGTTTGTTAAGAACAGTCTATTTTTGAGCAGATTGCTTTTGTAAGGTTGATGAAAGCGACATAAAAAGGCTTGTACTGCTCGCAAAGCTATTCTTGTAACCGCTGAAAAGAGTCAAGTCGATCATCGACCTTCCAGATCGGAATCCACACTGTAACTATGGGTACATGCGCTCGGTCTGTGTAGTCGCAGAAAGTTGACTTTGCAAAGACTTTGTCACAAACAATTAAGATGCCTCTAAAATTATTTAGTCATTTCTATCACCTTTATTTTTGTGTAGTGTGACAATTTGTGAGTCCCTCATATCTTGAGATATGATAGCCTATTTCCAATGCTGGCATAGCAGCATATGCAGTGTTTCCAAGAGTACATATTTATAGTGCTTGATCAAATCAGGTGGGATTCCGTTGCTGCCTGTTATTCTGACCGGAGCCAAGCTGTCAATTTTTTTATTCAGATCTTCTAGAGAAGGTTCAATGTTTAGCTTCAATCAGCATTGATCTCTAATATATTGAGAGAGAGCATTCAGTAGAAAATAAATGTAGTCCCTTAACAGTTACTGCTGTTTAATTGTAAAAGTCTGAATGAGGTTTCAGCTTGTATGAGGCAGGTTTGACCAGTTCCCATTTCAGATACTCCTGTTTAATTGTAAAAGTATTCATTGTATGAGGTTTCAGCTTGTATGAGGCAGGTTTGACCAGTTCCCATTTCAGATACTCCTGTTTAATTGTAAAAGTCTTCATTGTATGAGGTTTCAGCTTGTATGAGGCAGGTTTGACCAGTTCCCATTTCAGATACTCCTGTTTAATTGTAAAAGTCTTCATTGTATGAGGTTTCAGCTTGTATGAGGCAGGTTTGACCAGTTCCCATTTCAGATACTCCTGTTTAATTGTAAAGGTCTTCATTGTATGAGGTTTCAGTTTGTATGAGGCAGGTTTGACCAGTTCCCATTTCAGATACTCCTGTTTAATTGTAAAAGTCTTCATTGTATGAGGTTTCAGCTTGTATGATGCAGGTTTGACCAGTTCCCATTTCAGATACTCCTATTTAATTGTAAAAGTCTTCATTGTATGAGGTTTCAGCTTGTATGAGGCAGGTTTGACCAGTTCCCATTTCAGATACTCCTGTTTAATTGTAAAAGTCTTCATTGTATGAGGTTTCAGCTTGTATGAGGCAGGTTTGACCAGTTCCCATTTCAGATACTCCTGTTTAATTGTAAAAGTCTTCATTGTATGAGGTTTCAGCTTGTATGAGGCAGGTTTGACCAGTTCCCATTTCAGATACTCCTGTTTAATTGTAAAAGTCTTCATTGTATGAGGTTTCAGCTTGTATGAGGCAGGTTTGACCAGTTCCCATTTCAGATACTCCTGTTTAATTGTAAAAGTCTTCATTGTATGAGGTTTCAGCTTGTATGAGGCAGGTTTGACCAGTTCCCATTTCAGATACTCCTGTTTAATTGTAAAAGTCTTCATTGTATGAGGTTTCAGCTTGTATGAGGCAGGTTTGACCAGTTCCCATTTCAGATACTCCTATTTAATTGTAAAAGTCTTCATTGTATGAGGTTTCAGCTTGTATGAGGCAGGTTTGACCAGTTCCCATTTCAGATACTCCTGTTTAATTGTAAAAGTCTTCATTGTATGAGGTTTCAGCTTGTATGAGGCAGGTTTGACCAGTTCCCATTTCAGATACTCCTGTTTAATTGTAAAAGTCTTCATTGTATGAGGTTTCAGCTTGTATGAGGCAGGTTTGACCAGTTCCCATTTCAGATACTCCTGTTTAATTGTAAAAGTCTTCATTGTATGAGGTTTCAGCTTGTATGAGGCAGGTTTGACCAGTTCCCATTTCAGATACTCCTTTTTAATTGTAAAAGTCTTCATTGTATGAGGTTTCAGCTTGTATGAGGCAGGTTTGACCAGTTCCCATTTCAGATACTCCTATTTAATTGTAAAAGTCTTCATTGTATGAGGTTTCAGATTGTATGAGGCAGGTTTGACCAGTTCCCATTTCAGATACTCCTGTTTAATTGTAAAAGTCTTCATTGTATGAGGTTTCAGCTTGTATGAGGCAGGTTTGACCAGTTCCCATTTCAGATACTCCTGTTTAATTGTAAAAGTCTTCACTGTATGAGGTTTCAGCTTGTATAAGGCAGGTTTGACCAGTTCCCATTTCAGATACTCCTGTTTAATTGTAAAAGTCTTCACTGTATGAGGTTTCAGCTTGTATGAGGCAGGTTTGACCAGTTCCCATTTCAGATACTCCTGTTTAATTGTAAAAGTCTTCACTGTATGAGGTTTCAGCTTGTATGAGGCAGGTTTGACCAGTTCCCATTTCAGATACTCCTGTTTAATTGTAAAAGTCTTCACTGTATGAGGTTTCAGCTTGTATGAGGCAGGTTTGACCAGTTCCCATTACAGATACTCCTGTTTAATTGTAAAAGTCTTCATTGTATGAGGTTTCAGCTTGTATGAGGCAGGTTTGACCAGTTCCCATTTCAGATACTCCTGTTTAATTGTAAAAGTCTTCATTGTATGAGGTTTCAGCTTGTATGAGGCAGGTTTGACCAGTTCCCATTTCAGATACTCCTGTTTAATTGTAAAAGTCTTCATTGTATGAGGTTTCAGCTTGTATGAGGCAGGTTTGACCAGTTCCCATTTCAGATACTCCTGTTTAATTGTAAAAGTCTTCATTGTATGAGGTTTCAGTTTGTATGAGGCAGGTTTGACCAGTTCCCATTTCAGATACTCCTGTTTAATTGTAAAAGTCTTCATTGTATGAGGTTTCAGCTTGTATGAGGCAGGTTTGACCAGTTCCCATTTCAGATACTCCTGTTTAATTGTAAAAGTCTTCATTGTATGAGGTTTCAGCTTGTATGATGCAGGTTTGACCAGTTCCCATTTCAGATACTCCTATTTAATTGTAAAAGTCTTCATTGTATGAGGTTTCAGCTTGTATGAGGCAGGTTTGACCAGTTCCCATTTCAGATACTCCTGTTTAATTGTAAAAGTCTTCATTGTATGAGGTTTCAGCTTGTATGAGGCAGGTTTGACCAGTTCCCATTTCAGATACTCCTGTTTAATTGTAAAAGTCTTCATTGTATGAGGTTTCAGCTTGTATGAGGCAGGTTTGACCAGTTCCCATTTCAGATACTCCTGTTTAATTGTAAAAGTCTTCATTGTATGAGGTTTCAGCTTGTATGAGGCAGGTTTGACCAGTTCCCATTTCAGATACTCCTGTTTAATTGTAAAAGTCTTCATTGTATGAGGTTTCAGCTTGTATGAGGCAGGTTTGACCAGTTCCCATTTCAGATACTCCTGTTTAATTGTAAAAGTCTTCATTGTATGAGGTTTCAGCTTGTATGAGGCAGGTTTGACCAGTTCCCATTTCAGATACTCCTATTTAATTGTAAAAGTCTTCATTGTATGAGGTTTCAGCTTGTATGAGGCAGGTTTGACCAGTTCCCATTTCAGATACTCCTGTTTAATTGTAAAAGTCTTCATTGTATGAGGTTTCAGCTTGTATGAGGCAGGTTTGACCAGTTCCCATTTCAGATACTCCTGTTTAATTGTAAAAGTCTTCATTGTATGAGGTTTCAGCTTGTATGAGGCAGGTTTGACCAGTTCCCATTTCAGATACTCCTGTTTAATTGTAAAAGTCTTCATTGTATGAGGTTTCAGCTTGTATGAGGCAGGTTTGACCAGTTCCCATTTCAGATACTCCTGTTTAATTGTAAAAGTCTTCATTGTATGAGGTTTCAGCTTGTATGAGGCAGGTTTGACCAGTTCCCATTTCAGATACTCTTGTTTAATTGTAAAAGTCTTCATTGTATGAGGTTTCAGCTTGTATGAGGCAGGTTTGACCAGTTCCCATTTCAGATACTCCTATTTAATTGTAAAAGTCTTCATTGTATGAGGTTTCAGATTGTATGAGGCAGGTTTGACCAGTTCCCATTTCAGATACTCCTGTTTAATTGTAAAAGTCTTCATTGTATGAGGTTTCAGCTTGTATGAGGCAGGTTTGACCAGTTCCCATTTCAGATACTCCTGTTTAATTGTAAAAGTCTTCACTGTATGAGGTTTCAGCTTGTATAAGGCAGGTTTGACCAGTTCCCATTTCAGATACTCCTGTTTAATTGTAAAAGTCTTCACTGTATGAGGTTTCAGCTTGTATGAGGCAGGTTTGACCAGTTCCCATTTCAGATACTCCTGTTTAATTGTAAAAGTCTTCACTGTATGAGGTTTCAGCTTGTATGAGGCAGGTTTGACCAGTTCCCATTTCAGATACTCCTGTTTAATTGTAAAAGTCTTCACTGTATGAGGTTTCAGCTTGTATGAGGCAGGTTTGACCAGTTCCCATTACAGATACTCCTGTTTAATTGTAAAAGTCTTCATTGTATGAGGTTTCAGCTTGTATGAGGCAGGTTTGACCAGTTCCCATTTCAGATACTCCTGTTTAATTGTAAAAGTCTTCATTGTATGAGGTTTCAGCTTGTATGAGGCAGGTTTGACCAGTTCCCATTTCAGATACTCCTATTTAATTGTAAAAGTCTTCATTGTATGAGGTTTCAGATTGTATGAGGCAGGTTTGACCAGTTCCCATTTCAGATACTCCTGTTTAATTGTAAAAGTCTTCATTGTATGAGGTTTCAGCTTGTATGAGGCAGGTTTGACCAGTTCCCATTTCAGATACTCCTGTTTAATTGTAAAAGTCTTCACTGTATGAGGTTTCAGCTTGTATGAGGCAGGTTTGACCAGTTCCCATTTCAGATACTCCTGTTTAATTGTAAAAGTCTTCACTGTATGAGGTTTCAGCTTGTATGAGGCAGGTTTGACCAGTTCCCATTTCAGATACTCCTGTTTAATTGTAAAAGTCTTCATTGTATGAGGTTTCAGCTTGTATGAGGCAGGTTTGACCAGTTCCCATTTCAGATACTCCTGTTTAATTGTAAAAGTCTTCATTGTATGAGGTTTCAGCTTGTATGAGGCAGGTTTGACCAGTTCCCATTTCAGATACTTCTGTTTAATTGTAAAAGTCTTCATTGTATGAGGTTTCAGCTTGTATGAGGCAGGTTTGACCAGTTCCCATAGCAGATACTTTCGTTATGGGTGAAGTGTTAGAGATTTTATTATATGAGATCTCAGCTCCCTTCCACAATGCCTTAACTGCAAAGTCAGGTACTCATTCATATTTAGGTAGACTGGAGTAGGACAAGTCTAAGTTAAGTACACTGTCAATTTTGTCTGATGATGTAAGCACTTTAACAACTCTAAAAATATTCTCTAAAGACAGTCATCGGTGACTGACTAGAATCTAGAACTGTTAGTAACCTCAGACAAGTATCAAAATATATAATTACATGAAAGAGGGCCTTGAAAATCCACACTTTCCTAAGGTCTTGCACATGTCTAAGCTATAACCAGGGAATGTCCAAGTTATATAACAAGAGTAATTGTTAACATTATACGGCTACTCCAGACACTCACCACTAGATGTCTCTGTTGATATCTTTACGTCAGGTCTTCTATGCAAAACAGGCAAGCCCATGAGTCTGATACAACAGATTGTTATAGTATTCTGTAATAGCTGAGACCCTCTGTTTTATCATAGTAATCTATTGTGGTGATGCTGGCTAGCTCATTACTGTTGAAGTTTTCCTGTGTATCTGCAACATCTTCAAAACGTTGTCAGTTTTAGAAAAGATGACAGTAGTGCCACTGTGGCTAAGTGCACTGAATTGTGCTAATCCATTCTCTATTACAAACTAAAATGTAGCTACTGACCTTGCATGTGTTGTACACTATAAATTTGTATAATGACTAGACTTCTTCATTCCTCTTCTACCATCAGATGTTTAAAGCATTTCTTTCCTCAGGTGTAGAAGTCTTTTCATTTTATTAAGCTTATAGTTTCTACCTGAAGAGGTTGCTAGCCCCTTGTAAAACTTTCTTTAGTCACCTTTTACGACATGCTTGGAAGATTATTGTGGTTCTATTCTTTGCTCTCATTTCTGCTCTCTCTAAAACATACAATAGGATGCATGTTCCTACATCAATGTGATTTTAAAATATGTCAAATTAAACTTATTTATTGAATGAAAGTCTTCAATTTAGTAGTTATTGCATTTTATTTCACTTCAAACGACTACATCATGGCTTGTAAAAATGGTAAAATCAGTCTTCTTTGGCCAGAGGTAATAGCCGACAGAGACTTTCATGAAAGAAATGAGGCATTAACCAATACATCTGGAGATTAACAATCCAGATGTCCAAGATTTGGATAAAGCATACTCTCAAGAAACAACCAACATAGCCAAACATGTCTCAAAAGAGAACCATAAAGGAAGAGAAGTGTGAGGAAGCAAATAGAACACAGAGAAGAATGTTAGAAGATTTAGCCAAAGTACTATCTTGTTGTCTCATTTTGACTCCATAGGGCAACCACAGCAGCTTGCCTCCTAACAGGATGCCTGTATCAAAGCACAGATTTGTACTCTTGAAGTGGTGCTTTCTGTAGATATTTGTTTTACAAAATAAGGTTTCTAGTCCCATGGATAATTATCTTTGTTACATTTTACAACATGCTTGGGATGTTAGTTGTTCTATTCTTTCCTCACAAGGTGCCTAACCAGGTGAAAAACATTATCTGGAGGGTTGGCATAGTGTAGAGGTTAGTGCCTACAAACCAAATTTGTGTTGGTTCAGATTCATGGGAAGTCAACCCATTAACAAATTTGTGTTAGTTCAGATTTATGGGAAGTCAACCCATTAACAAATTTGTGTTGAAGAACTAGACTGTACCAAAAAAAAGTAAAGCACAAAACACAGTAGAACGCACAATGCCATAGAAATTAGGGTGAAGGAAAAATATACACACTATCTATGGTAGATATAATAAAGACAAATAAGAATGCATAGAAAACAGATGTATAGTAGCAGAACAAGGGGAATACCTTGAGGCTAGTAAAAAGAAATTTGTAAGATAACTAAAGACTGAAACATCAAGAGCAAACCAAAAGGAAGTGGATACATATTTAAATGACAACAACACGAAAACAATACCAACCAAAAATATGCTCTTACTCAGCCCAAATCTGAAATATACATTATGATGGAAGCCTTAGTTTGGTGTATCTCAGTGCAGACTATATAAAAACTAGGAGATTCATACAGTATTTCTAGGGGTCATATATACAGGACAACTAACATATTTTTTGTTAATTCGCAAACAGGTATGTTGAGAAAAACTATCAGCTCACCTGAAATTCACCAAAAACCTCAGACCAAAGTCATATATTTTTGTTTTGTTCTTTGTCTAAATAGATCGCTAGGTGTTTTAAACCATGTAACTGTATTGTTGTGAGCTATGCGAGTTGAGCTAATTTAACTCTTGATGTTTCTTTGGTAGTGGATTACAATAGCTCTTCTTACTACCCGAGGCGTACATAAGAAGGTGGACTGAGATCCTCCTGGTTATAATGCAATGCAATGCTTCTCAATAAATTCACCACTATGAGGATTACAGTGATGATCCTTGTCTCGTTGGCCAGACTGCTGTAACACAGCTCATTTTCACGAGTTTTACATGGATGAGAGTGGGGGTCTTGATCAGCATGTTTCCCCTTACCTCACATGATTTTAATCTTCACTTCCATAACTGTGACATAAAAAGCATATAATCATTATCACAGTTGGTACTGTCTTAGTATGTTGCATATATAATATTCTGAACAAAGTTTGTGGGGAATAAATATGACTTTCACGGTTCTAATTATGGTCTTCTGTTTCACAATAAATTTAGCCGATCTCAGAGCTAACGTTTTTTCCAGACCTTCACAAGAGTTAATAGCTGTATGACCAACATTTTTTTTATATGTTAAATATCAATACACTCTAATATAACCATAAGTACTATATGTTTGAATAGTATGTGCACCACAACAAAAAAAAAGCATCTTGGAGAAATAAAATGATGTACACAGACAGAAAGTGAAAGACATGGTCTTAAAACTTACAGACACGGCAATAACTTATAGTGAGTGACCCTCAAGAGCTGCCTAGATCAAGACACTTACTATAATATCAGCCTGTTGGCGATGTTTGACAGACTGAATAAGATTCTTACCAGCCAAACTAGAAATATGCAACTTTTAAAATAATAACAACAACATTAGATACTGAAACCATGTGACTACATAAATATGATCAAGATTGGCGTGACTCTCAGATCAGACACCACTTATTCCTTGTAGTTTCACATGAACACAGGGCTGAATTGGTTACTCTCCATTGGTTCTCCTATTTTGGGTTGCATTTATGTTAAGCTCCACCCATGAGGTTTCCTCTTCCACTGTTATTTGTCAGGTTTTTTAAATATCATTCTCTGTGGTTTTCAATCCAGAACATAACTATTTATATTGATATGTTTCTTTCTGAGGGTAAGTCTTATTCTACTATAATTTCTCTCATTAATCTCCATCTGTATTGGTTGTTGCCGCCATTTTCTTTATCACAGATAAATGTCTACCTTATACTTTATCATCTATGAACTATTTCACAGAGAAATTAAAATACCAATATAGGTTTCCTGTTTTATTTCCATTTGTTTCTATATTTTAAAAATCTCCTTTCAAAAGAATGGAGCTGATAAATTGTGGCCATCTTCTTTTGTTTGTTAATTGTGAGCTTGAAGTATTGTTATGTCAGGACCATACTTTTAAATACCAGGGTATACTAATAACATCAGCTGGGATATGCAGCTCAAAAATAAATAGAACAGAACAGCTCAGGAAAAAAAACCTTTCCCCATGTTCATGTATCAAGCTCATATTGCAGGATATTTTAGTGACTGAATGTGCCAGCATTGAAACGAAAGCTATCACTGAAATAATGTTCACTCTAAGGATTAGTGCCCAGTGTGAAATATTTCTATCCAGTGTACAAATATTTGCAATGGCCAAATTTGTGCACATTTTTGGGCATTGGTGGCAAATAATAAAAAAAATGACAGAAAAAGTCAAGAAATTGCTGGTTGTTTAACCAATAAATACTACCAAGATTGCATCCACACTACTGATGACTTGGACATTAGATTCTCTTCTGCTATAGAATGTACAGGCTTTTTATTTCTCTAGCCAGCATGAGGTAGCTGGCCCATACATAACCTTCCTTAGCCACCTATTACAACATGTTTGGCAGTTTACAGTTGTGCTATTCTTTGCTCCTTATCCAGGCCCAGGTAACACACAGGCTTATTCTATTGATACTCATGTAATTCACTAACACATGGGTTGAATGAGACCTAGTTTAAGGTGGACTGCGAATGCAATGAATGGGTTTTGGGTAAGCAGCAGCCCACATATACTGCATAGATTGTAGGCGTGGTTGCACCAGATAGATATACTTCTTACCAAGGGACAATGAGGCTAATGTCTGGTCAGGCAAAACACACTGATCAGAAAATGTTAACCAGGGTCAGGAGAAATATACTGGTGAAGACCCTCACCAAACCTCCTCGTTGGCCGTCCTGGAAACAGGCTGTTGTCGAGGACAACAGTCTGGCTAACAAGGTGAGGTTCGACGTGATCTCCGTAGTAGTGAGTGACACGCAGATGAGGCCAAGCAGAGCACAACCACTTGGCGGATCTCGGTCCACCTTTATCAGCACGCTCAGAATGTGAGGAAAGCTACTGCAACCCGTCACTTAACACCCTTTTCAGGGTCCACATAAGAGTAACCTACTCATTGTGGGCATTCAAAACAAGAATACCAAGGGACATTCCCATGCCTCATATTATTTGATATGCTGGTCCTTTCAAGAATGATTATATTATTCCATCATTCAGTAAAAACTTTTAAATGTAAAAACCTGATAATTCAAATTATTGTGAAAGCTTGGGCAGGAGGAAGACTAAGGTCTGGTCAGGTTACATATACTGATCAGACATGTTAGTCAATGTCAGGCAAAACATACTTGCCAAGACCCTTACCTTGGCTTCTTAGTAGCCCTCCTTGGCTATTGGATGTTTTCATGGCATCCTGGCTAACGAGGTGAGAAATCAACGTGATCCCGATAGTAGTGAGCATCATGCAGATGAAATCAAGCATAGCACAACTGCCTGGAGGACCCCTGTCCACCTTCATCAGCATGTTCGGGATGGGAGAAAAGCAACTGTAACCCACCACTTAATGTCCTTTTCAGGGCGCACAAAAGAGTAACCTACTTATTGTGGGTAATTGCAAACAACAACATTGTGGAAGCTATGGAGATCATTCTGTCACCAAATATTTTTGCAGATGTCAATAGAAAATTCTATATTATTCAAACAAACTATAAAAGTATTATTTTCCTGACAAATTGTCTAACAATAATGGTAGACTGGAATTATTTTCTGAGTAGGGTTGCACTAGCACACAACTTAGAAAGAATATTGCCTAGTACAGTGGTCCTCAACCTATTTGCACCTTAGTGCACAATCACAGCTATAGTTAGCACTATGGTCACCATTAACTTTAGTGAAGCACATTTATAGCTGCATAGAAGTAATAATGCAAATAATACACACACATAAAATACATGTAATTCTAATTAAAGTGTAAGTTGAACATATACAAATTCTTCTTCTTCTTATGTCAAATAATGGACAAAGAATAATAATCTGAAAGAAGTTGAACTTGTATATAAACATGCTTATCAAACTCTTAAGTCAGTGTGACTTAGTCATAACTAGTTAGCTATTTAACAATTTTTGACTTGCATTATCATCAGTTCTTTTCTGAGATTACAACTTTACCGGAGCTCTATCTCATCAAAAATTATAATAAAAACTGTCATTTCTGGTAAAACAGTAGCAGACATAGGGTAAAGCTTCGGTGGTTGCCATGGTGGGTGTTGTTATAAGGTTGGGGACCACTAGTCTAGATGTAAGCTTTACAATCTAAAGAAAATTAATGATAATTTGTGGAAAGCTTCTATGTACACAACCAACTATAGTTTGGTTTTTTAAACACCTATAGTTAAAAACCAACTCCATAATTTTAAATAAATGAGAAGGAAAAAATTAGCTCAATTTTATAAAGGCAAGCTATGAACAAAGCAATACTCTATATACAAACAAATGTGGTAGCAATAACAAAAGAACAACTTGTTATGTATTCTCAGCTTTGCAATTTGTGCCAACAGGCGACTTGTTTTCTGGCATTCTGTACCATCTCCAACCACTGTGCTCTTGCATTTTCATCAAAGTTCACTCCAATATACAGCCGTCCAATCAAGTGACGACCATCTTCTTTGTCCTAGTTAGACCAAACCAAAGTGAGAAAATTTAATTGGAGGAAACAAATCAAACGTTAAGATACCAAATAATAATTTCAATAAATATGAGGAGAAATGCAAAAACCCGAGGCTTGTCATTGTAAACAAAGTAGCATGCTGTGAACAAAAGTGCATGTGTATTTGAAGTCCCTTGAAAAATATATGAACCAAACAACATAAAATGAAGTAATAGGTATTTCAGAATTAAAATAAGGCAAGGCTGCAGCAGCTCTGTGGATGTATATAATGGGGAAAAAAAACAAATGAAAAAATATAAAAGTTGATTACTTAACTAACTTAACATCTTTATACTGGTTTAGAAGACCCTGCAGAGTCTGTATACAACCAGTTACATTTACATCACCTTGCTCTAAAATCTATGCGCATCCAGTTTATTCTTAAATGCATTAACTGTCCCTGCCTCCACTACCTCCCCTGGCAATGCATTCCAAGCAGACACCACTCTCTGACTAAAAAAATATTTCCTAATATCTAACCTAGACCTCTCTTTAATCAGCTTGTATCTATGCCCTCGTGTTATTGTAGGTGGCTGTATTTTAAAAAACTTGTTATAGTCTAATTTATCGATTCCTCTGATTATCTTATAAACCTGTATTAAGTCACCACGAATTCTTCTCTCTTCGAGACACTGTAGGCCGGTTCCTCATAACTGTAATTCTGGAATCCCACTATCATCTTTGTCGCTCTTTTTTGTATTCTTTCTAGCATGTTTATGTCCCCTCTATGATAAAGACTCCACACCTGTACACAGTACTCCAATCTAGGTCTAACTAAAGCTTTATACAGTTTGACGATCACTTCCTTGCTCCTATGTTTAATATTTCTTTTTATCATACCTAACATTGCATTTGCCTTTTTTTACAGTTGAGTTTAATCACAATTTTAAAATGGGTATGGTCAGATACCGCACCGAGACGAGAACACAAACAAAACCTACGTTATGACCAATAGGCCTTCATTAGGGACAACAAATAACAACAATACTGAACTAACAAATCGACATATAAGGAAAAAATGGTCTATTTATCTGATAGCAGACTGTCTGTCTAAGCGACTAGTTGGGTCAGATGCTTGACTGAATAAGACCCAACCAGTCGCTTAGACAAACTGGGTCTACTATCAGATAAGTAGCCCATGTTTTCCTTATATGTTGATTTGTTAGTTCAGTATTGTTGTTGTTTGTTGTCCCTGATGAAGGCCTATTGGTCGTAACGTAGGTTTTATTTGTGTTCTCGTCTCGGTGCGGTATCTGACCATACCCATTTTTAATCTGTGCATGATCTTCCCTGGTGAAATCCTGCCTGTTCCTCTCTGAGCTTTTTGTCTACTTCGGTTTTTAATCTGTCCAAGATGATTCTGTTGATAATCTTGTCTGACACTGATAGCAATGTAATCTCCCTATAATTGTTGCAATCTGTCAGGTCTCCCTTCTTAGGAAGTTTAATCAGACAGATGTCATTTCCATTCTGTTAGCACTCTCTCCTCTTCCCATATCTTCTTTAATAATCCTTGCAATGTATCAGTGACCTTATCTATATTAGCCATTATGGCTTCTGCTGCTATTCCATCTGGTCCTGCCACTTTCCCTTTCTTGAGTTTGGATATGTCCCTTTGGATTTCTATCTTACTTGGTGGGTTGCCGTCCAAGTTCAGGGTCTCCTCTGCTGGTAGGATGTTTGGTATTTCTTGTGGTGGAGGTCTGTTCAGACTTTCTTTGAAATACTCAACCCATCGTTTCTGTTGTTCCTCCGATGATGTAAATATCTTGCCTTCTCTATCTTTGATTGGTTTGTCTGTATGTATATATCTATTTGCCATTTTCTTTGTTAATAGGTAGTTCTCTCATATTTCCTCTCTCTGCTGCCTCCTATGCCAGCTTGTCAATATATTCCCTTTTATTTTTCCGTATACATGTCTTTGTCTGTAACAGAATAATTTCTCTGTGATTCTGCATTGGTGGCTAGGGTTCAGCAGATGTTTATAGCTTTCTTCTTTTTCCTTTCTTCTATTTTATGTAATGTCTCTGTTTTTTCTCATGTCTTAGTCCACATCTCTTTAGCTTGGTCCAACATACTATTAATGTAAATTCCTTCATGCTCATATAGCTTTTGTAGCCCTTGGTCTTCTTCTCCTGGTGTTGCAATACGTGAACGTTATATCCTGTTCTCCTTGCGCCCTGTACTGGGTAATTTTTTAGTTTGAGCTGCAAAATCCCCAGCAACATGTGGTGGTCTGAACCTCCCTTTACTCTGACATCTTGTAGTGTACTTCTGAAGGCTTGACTGACACACATATGATTAATCTGTTTTTCCGTAACATGGTCATGAGATCGCCATGTGACCTTATGTATCTTTTTAAATTAAGAGATTTTTCTTTTTCTGTGTGTCAAGGACCTCTTCCAGCTTATTGTAGAACTCTTGCCTTTTATCATAGTTAGCTTCATTAGTTGGGGCATATCACTGAATGATGTTTATATTGATGTGTTTGTTCCTCGTTCTAAAGCTTGCGCTCATGATTCGGTTAGTAATAGCTTGCCACTTTATGAGCGCACGCTACGGTTCTCTGCAGAGTATCAGTGCCACTCCCTCTGTATGTTGGGCATCCGTTCTCTCATTTCCAGAATACATGATCATTTCTACAGTAATCAGTCTAATCTTTCCTGATTGTGTCCATCTTGTTTTGCACAGTCCTAGCACTGATAATTTGTAACTTCTCATCTATTTAGCTATCTGGGCTGTTTTACCTGCCTGGTACATTGTTCTAACATTCCATGTCGCTATATTTGTTTTCTTCTTGATATTCAGAAGGGAAGTCAGCCATGGAGCTTCATTGGGGCTTTCACTCTGCTGTGTCATTCTTCTAGTTTTCAACGGCCCTTCCTTTCTCAAGGCCGTTTGCTTTTGCATTGTTATCAATTACTTTTCTTTATAGATTTGGGTGGTTGGCCCTAATCTAACCTATTATACTCTAGGTGAGTTGTCTATGTTTAGTCTATTCCCTCCTTTATGACCTATCCAACTTGAGTGATCCTTCTGGAAGCTTTCACTTCCGTTGGCTTAGCTACTGTGATCATTGGGGACGGCATGGGCTAGTGGTTAAGTGACACGGCTTGCAACTAGAAGGCGCTGAGTTCGATCTCCATCACAGCACCGGTCGAAACCCCGGGGAAGCAAACCCTTAGAAAATGCAGGAGGAAGCAGACCCTTAGATAAAATGCATGCTGAAGTTGGATGCACCGGGCCAACAGGCACAAAATAAAAACTACAGTGCAACGCACACCGCCTTAGGGAATCGACAAATAAGGCGAGCGCAAAAAAAAAAAAAAATCATTGAGACATGCAAGCTCCCTCACCACAATTTTAAGATAACGGACTTGAGGGAGTGTGAAAGATACAGTGTGAGAATTAACGCATCCAAAACAAAAACTGCAGATAAGCAGATCGCCTGAAAACATGAACATTATGATAAATGGGACCAAGATCAATCAAGTGCAGAAGTTCAAGTACTTAGGTAGTGTTTTCACACATGATGGAGGTTGACAGAGAGATTGAGATCAGGTGCCAAAAAACAAATGCAATCGCATAATAGCTGTCATCATTATTGAAACACCCTAACATAAACATGTCCACAAAAAGAATGTTAATCAACAATATATTCATGCCAACTCTCTGTTACCAGCGCCAAACATGAACTTTAACAAAAACTCTAGAGAGAAAGATCACGACATGTGAGACCTATGGACAACAATCAACGTAACTAGGAGAGACAGAATGTACAATGAAGATGTGCAAAAAATAGTTGAAGCAAGATGCTGCACTGAATATATTGATGAGGAGAGAATCAAGTGGTTTGGCTAAATAATGAGAATGCAACCTGACCAACTACCCCTGTGTGCCTATAGCACATAGCGATTGTCTTTACACAACCGGGGCAGGTCAAGAACTACATTGATAGGAAATGTTGTGGATATACTAAAGAGACATTGGATGACGACTACTTCAGTGATGCATCTGGCCCAAAACAGAAAACTACATCTCCATATGATGCCTCATGGCACAAGTGAATAAGACAAGACAAGAGAAGACAAAACCAGATTTCCCTATGTTTTACAATGCTGTTAACAAACCCTGCCACAATTATGTTATCTACATACCTTATCAACCCCTATGACAGCCAGGCTGAGGTACACTTTGTCCAGCTGGTAAGCAGGTACATCAAACACAAAAGTCTCGTTAAAGGTTGGGCTTGGGTCATTCCCTTTAGATGAAGTCTTAGTTTTCTTGAGTGGTCTCCCATCATACATAAGTGTTATTTTTATATACGCCTCTGTGTTCAGAATCAAGAAAATCAAATTATTACAAATGCATAATTCTTGTGCTTGAGATATCAATCAATAATAATCAATCAACGTCATTGATTCCATGGATGCAAAATATAAGTGATTGTCAGTATAGAAATTTGAACCCATATTCTTGAAAGAGCTAAGTACAGCTATAACTTAACTTGACTTCATTATACTAGTTTAAAAGGCTCTTCAGAGTCTGTATACAACCAGTTTATTCCACTCAACCTTAACTAAAAATAACTGTGTGCATTCAATCTTTTTTTTAATGTATTAACTGATCCTGCCTCTACTATATCTTGTGGCAATGCATTCTAAGCATTCACCACTCTTCGACTAAAAAGATATTTCCCAAAATCTAATCTGGACCTTTTTTTAATTAATTTGTAACTGTGCCCTCTTGTTCTTGTAGTCGACTATACTTTGAAAAACTTGGTATAGTCTAATTTATTTTTTTCATTATCTTATAAACTTGTATTAGTCACCTTGAGTTCTTCTTCATTCTTGACTCTGTAGACGTTTTTTTCTATTCTTTACTCATACTATAATTCTGGAATCCAACTATCAGTTTAGTAGCTCTTCTTTGTATCTTTTCTAGCATATTTATATCCCCTCTGTGATAAGGACTCCACACCTGAACACAGTACTCCAATTTTGATCTCACTAATGTTTTATACAGTTGGACTTGTACTTCCTTGCTCTAATGTGTAATGTTCCAGCATTGCATTAGTCTTTTTCACTGCCACCTGGACTTGCTCATGCACGTTACCTGTATGATCTATTATAACACCTAGGTCCCTTTCCTTTTCTATCTTTCTAATATTGTTCTCTCCCATCATGTAAATATATTATGTATTGGATCTTCCCAACTGTATAAAATATTTTTGAAAACCCTTCAAAATGAAATATTATACATAATTACAAGGAGTAGTTTCTGTCTGGATCTTGGAGAAATTTACTGGAAAGAAAACTATAGAACCACTGAACCGACCATGCTTGTCATAAAATTTGATTGGAAAAGGCAACTAAGTAGGTTTGTGCACGAATCTACCAACAGATTGTTAAAGTGTCACAGAAACCACCTATACAGAAATGATTAATTGCTTTGATACACACTTCCTGCATGGATCCCAACATATGGTCATTGCAATGATCCTACTTGAGTGTAGGAAAATCACATTCAGTGACCCTTTACTTGATAAGAAACACAATGAAAAAGATGAAGAAAAATTGATATGAGAAGTGTTTTTTTTTAAAATCATTCAATGAATGACATACAAACAGATTAATTGACACCTAAAGACGCAGAAACATATTGAGATAGATATGTAAAGATGAAGACAGAGACAGGTGGATAGATAGACAGACAGATAGATACACACATACAATAGTTAAATGAGATAGATTAGTTAGATTATGTAGATTAGATTTACAGACAGAGATAGACTAGACAGACCAAACAGACAGATACCATTGATAGCTGTGGCTAACAACTGCAGCTAATGATATTAATGTATGAGGATGGCGTGGGCTAGTGGTTAAGCGACACGGCTCACAACCGAAGGTGCTGGGTTCGATCCCCATCACAGCACCGCCCGTTACCCCAGGAAAGCAAACCCTTAGAAAATGCAGGAGGAAGCAGACTCTTACATAAAATGCATGCTGAAGATGGATGCACTGGGCCGACAGGAGTAAAATAAAAACCACAGTATAATGCACACCGCCTTAGGGAATAGATAAATAAGGCAAACACAAAAAAAATAAATAAATGAATATAAATGTATATGGCTAATCCTGAAAAGGTTATCAGAAACTCCAACATTGAGTGTTTATAACCAAATCTTTCAATGATTACATGCCTGTGTTTCTTTTTGTACCATCCAAAATTCTAAGACCTCTGACGTTGAGAAGTGTCAAACTCAGCTTTTCTGCAGTTGGTAGGTACATCAGAGCAATGCGAATCTCCCCCAGGTCCTCCTGGGAACATAAAGGATGGATAACAGAAGAGCATGAGAATATAATTAAGATGCAGCATGAGAGAATGTAATTGAAATACCACTAGTAAAATGGTAAAGGTAGTCCCATAGCAGACACAGTTAGTGTTAGACACTTCATAGTTTTAGGTTTCTACTTGAGTTTCTGTGAAGTGGGGTGACCACTTCCCATCGATGCTTCTCTGCTTGTCCTAGCAATAAGTAAAATGAACTGAAAAACCATGGGCAGAAATGTGTAGGAATGATTAAACAACTATAATGCTAACTATAACACATAAATCATCAGCACCTATCATGTCATGTTGCATTGACAGCTGATTTCTTCCATAACCATCTGTCTTTTGAGAGCTTTACGACATCAGAAACTCTATTTTCCCATCTAGTTTGTTACACAATCCCAGATTTTTTCCTCTCTCTTCCAAGTACACTATATTTCTTGCTGTTACATTTAATCAAATACAAACAATTAAACTGATGGTTTTTTGCAGGTTGCTGCTTATTTCCTGTAATAAAAAGACAGGCAGAATTACTTTCCATCATTCTAAGAATAATTCAAACTCTTTATTTTTGATTGATTTGATCAATTATTAAGGGAACCTTAATGGACGAATTGGTTTCTTTATAATGACAAAAAAATAAATATATTTATAGCATTTCTAATAATATCCATTTTTTTAAAATGTGTGTTGCTGCAAACTGTATGAAATGTGGAAAAAACAAAACAAATACAATTTTTAAAAAAAAATTGGTATCAAATAAATAAAGGTGGGGGGTGGGAGTGGGGGTCTGTGCGCTCCTTGGAATATGTGTGCTGGTGTGTGTGTCTGCATGTGCTGGTGCATGTGAATGCGTGCGTGTCAAAAATACCTTCACTAACTGTATGGAGATAAACGCTGGAAAGACAAAATTAATGACCAACAACGCTACGGGTTTCAACAACAAGATAAAAGCTAACGGTCAAGAACTCGAAGTGGTTGACCTTTTTAAATATCTTGGGTCGATTGTCAGTTATGAAGGATCAAAATGTGAGGTGTTGGCCAGAATAGCACAGACAATAGCGGCGCTTGCACGGCTTAACAAAATCTGGCAAGATAAACGGTTAGCACTAAGCACGAAAATCAGATTAATGCGTACACTGGTCCTGTCAATATTCCTCTATGCTTGTGAGACATGGACAGTTACAGCTGACCTTCAACGAAGGATACAGGCCTTGGAGATGAGATGTTTCCGAAAACTTTTTAACGGCACGTACAAAGATCGAGTTACAAACGAGGAAATACGAGATAGAATTACAACAGCAATAGAGCCTTTCGAAGATCTCTTGGCAACTGTCAAAAGAAGTAAACTCACTTGGTACGGTCACATATCGAGATCAAGTGGTCTTGCAAACACAATCCTCCACGGGAAGGTGCATGGCAGACGACGAAGAGGCCGGCCCAAAAAGAGATGGGAGGACAACATAAAAGAATGAACCAGTCTCCGACCAGAAGAGTCACAGGCAGCGGCATCTGACAGAGAGGGATGGCGTGGAGTTGTGAGGATGTCTTCATGTGTGTCCCAACAACCTCACCGGTTACGGGATGACCTGACCTGACCTGAACTGTAAGTCAGGTACATATTACCAGTTTGGTAGACTGCTGAAGCATGTAGAGACACTTCTAAACACCAATCCTGACTGAATAATAAAACAGATTTATTTACTTACTTTTATCACTGAATGCGGACTTTGTTTAATTTACAAATTCTTTCATTGAGAAAAGTCCCTTTGGGCGTGTGCGCGTGCACAGTGATTAATGGCACAGCTTAAAAACCAAAACTTGCACAATATTCTGATTCATGAACCAGCAGGTTGTACTTTATCAAAACTGAACCCATTTTAAAAATGCATGCTGAAGTCGAATGAACAGGGTCATACAGTTCAAAACACAGTACAACACACTTCGCCTTTTCTGCCCTTGATTGCAGAGATTTACCAGCGGGAATGGCAGACTATTCTATCTGCTACAGTTAATTGTTCTGTTAACCAACTTTTCTTACATCAACCACAGCTTTCTAAATAACACAGATGATTGTTATATTTAACAGTTCTCTATTACTCTTATTCAACAACTTTAATTCACCTAGGTAATTGTTTAAAAACATTCTATCAGTAAATAAATACAACTTTTATCATCTCTAAAATAGAATTTTCTTCTTTGATTGCATTTTTAGAAGCTGAGAAAGACATTTGAAATTACTAACTTCTTGAGGCATCAAAAGTTGGTCGTTGAAAATCACTTCCTCTCCTGATTCAATCTCTGGCTTCAAGAGATTACAAGTGGCTTCCCCTGTTGTCAATAAAATGCTCACAAATATAATAATCATCACTACTTGTCTGTCCATTTGTCATTTGACAATATAAAAAGGGCAAAAAATCAGATCCAGCAAATTATAGACCAGTGAGTTTAATCAGCATAGTCGGTAAATTGTTAGAGTCAAAAATCAAAGAAAACATTGTAATGCATTACGACAAGTTTTTTATCTAATCAGAAATAGCCAGCATGGGTTTACTAGAGGGAGATCGTGCTTAACAAATGTATTGTAATTCATGAAGGAGGTTACCAAAATGATAGATAAGGGGAGCCAGTGGATGTTATTTATCTAGATTTTGCAAAGGCCTGTGATAGAGTACCTCATCAAAGATTATTTCGAAAGTTAAAAATCACATGGAATAGGTGGGGAAGTTGCCAAATGGATTGACAATTGGTTAACCGGAAGAAGGCAAAGGGTGGGTATAAATTAGGAGTACTCTGAGTGGTGTGAAGTGAAAAGTGGAGTGCCACAGGGCTCGGTTTTGAGACCAATTTTGTTCTTGATATAGATAAATGATTTGGACATAGATATGGGATCCATTATTGCAAAATTTGCTGATGACACAAAACTATGCAGTAGTGTCTCATCTAAAGCAGAAGTGGATATGTTGAGATCGGATTTAGATAAAATTCGAGAATGGTCTGTAATCTGGCAAATGGGGTTTAATGTAGATAAATGTACAGTCATGCACATGGGTAGATCCAATATGGAACAAAATTACAGAATAGGAGAAAACAATATTAGAAAGATAGATAAAGAAAGGGACTTAGGGGTTATAATAGATCATACATGTAAGGTGAGGGAGCAAATTCAGGTAGCAGTAAAAAAGGCAAATCCAATGTTAGGGATGATAAAAAGAAATATTAAACATAGGAGCAAGGAAGTGATAGTCAAACTGTATAAAGCATTAGTTAGACCTAGATTGGAGTACTGTGTACAGGTGTGGAGTCCTTATCAGAGAGGGGATATAGACATGCTGGAGAGAATACAAAAAAGAGCGACAAAGCTGATAGTGGGATTCCAGAATTACAGTTATGAGGAAAGAATTTTAAAAACCGGCTTACAGTGTCTGGAAGAGAGAAGAATTCGTGATGACTTAATACAGGTGTATAAGATGATCAGAGGAATGGATAAGTTAGACTATATCAAGTTTTTTAAAATACAACCACCAACAAGAACAAGAGGGCACAGCTACTAATTGACCAAGGAGAGGTCCAGATTAGATATTAGGAAGTCTTTTTTTAGCCAGAAAGTTGTGAATGCTTGGAATGCATTGCCAAGTGAGGTGGTGGAGGCTGGGACGGTTAATGCATTTAAGAATAGATTGGATGCGTACAGCCTCTAGAGCAAGGTGATATAAATGGAACTGGTTGTATACAGACTCTGCAGAGTCTTCTAAACCAGTATAAAGACGTTAAGTTAAGTTATAAGTTAATCATTTCAGACCTGTGTTATTATTATATCACCTCTTTATAGTGTTAGAGAAAATTATTCTGGACAGAATATCAACCCTCATCAAAAATAAACTGATCCCGGAACAAGCAGGTTTTAGGTCTGGAAAATAATGTTTAGAACAAGTTCTTAACGTAACTCAACATAATGAGGATGGGGACTGATTTCTGGTCGAATGATTTGTGAGATTGACAGACACAGGAAGTAAGCATTTGACATTGTAAGGAGGTATCAACTTCTTTTGTGTCCAATCTGTGTCTTCTTTTCTAATTTGAGCTTTCTTGCTCTGTATGAAATATAAGGCCACCACTATAGATTGCTCTCTAACAGTAATTCTGTATTCTATGACATGCAGTAACATTTTCAATAGGAGCAATTTAATATAATGATCTAGTCAGTCTTATGCACGACCATCTTTTGTCCCCTTTTTACAACATGCTTGGAAAGTTACAGTGGTCTTTATTTGTTTTGTTTTTTTAGACCAGGTACAACTCAGGTGATATTCCATCTGTGCGAACATTGTTATTCAACTGACTTTTGTTAAACATTTAACTTAATGTCTTTATACTGGTTTAGAAGACTCTGCACAGTTTGTATACGACCAGTTTCTTGAAGGGTGGCTTAACGGATGTGCAAGTCCATCTTTAATAGTCTCAAACACTAAGTTGATCCACAGCCAGTTAGGCACCATCTATGCTGCTCTTAACAAACCACATGTTGGTAGGTACAAATAATTTTGGACAGATTTTTAAGCTAGAAATTTCTAATTTTGTCAGGACAGTGGCTGTTAGTAAAAAGTAAAGTAAAGATCCCATCTCATCATGCAGCGCATAGGAAATATTTAGGGCTGTTTAGCCCATATTATTTTGTAACCCACAGCACTTATTGGATGATGTGGTCAGCATCACGCCAGCTGCTTTTACTTTTCGGACTGAACTGGTACCAATTTGAGGCTGGGTCGACCCGGGATCCATTGCAGTCTGAAAAACCATTTCCACCTCAACTGGGGAATGAACCCAGGACCACTCATATGCAAAGCCAGTGCACTAACTACTGTGCTATGCGGCTCCCTCAGCGGTCGTATTTTTAACTGCCAAGGGATTTTTAACGTGCTCGATACTGAACATGCAAGTCCAATCTTGCTAGCCAGAGATCAAAGGAATTTTTACCAGAAGATCCACATGAAAAAAAAACCTGGTCTCCACTGTAGTTTGAACTCCTAGTACCCAAGGCGGACTCCTTACCTGAAGACTACTGAGTCCATCTTCATATTTTTTTTTGGTCTTCCTCTTGCACTGAAGTCCTACTATATGTTTATAAGCTCCCATGGGAAATAGGTTTAAAGGCTTTGTTGCTGTATGTTCAAACCATATCAGTCTGTAATTTTCTATATATGACTTGATGCTGTTCCCACTTTATGTCTATTTCTGCATTTCTCAATGTCTTTTCTTGTAAATCCTGTACTTTTTGCTAGCTGTTGGGAATGAAGTGTTGAAGATTTAATTGTACTAGCATTTTATTAAGTAGATGGCCTTTCCCCTCCTCTCTAACTGGCCATTCCCTCTAATTGCAAGTCATAAATAAACTGAAGCATACTACCATCACGGATCCAACCTGGCCCCTTTGCCATGACAGATAAGTACTTTAACAATACTGCCACTCATTGTAAAGAACAAAAGACCAACAAAATAAAAATTAAAAGAAAGAAGAACAGTAATCGTTTGAACAGAGATGTTGTTGTTGTTGTTGTTGTTGTTATCCCATAGCTGCTGAACAAGTCTGCTCTTGACAGCCCAATGCCATTCTTATACAGGTCTTCTTCAGTTGTTTCACTGCTCCGTACAGTGTGTTGGTAATTAGCGGCAGTGCTTGTAAGAATCTTTTCCTCATGTCCGCAAGCACATTCCACTCAATGAGTAGATGTCAAACTGTTTCATCAGTATGAGAGCAATGTCTGCACAAGGGCAGGTGCTGGGGATTGATGCGGTTTAAGTGGCTATTGACTCTAATATGTCCTGTTCGTAATTGAAAGATGAGACTTTGATCTCTTCTATGTAGTTTATTTATGTCATCTGTACTTTTTGGCTGTGACATTTCACTAAATACACTGTGACCTGTTGTTCCCGTCGCTCACCTGTTGTTCCCGTCGCCCACCTGTTCATCCAGATTCCCCGAATATTATTCTTAATAATTTGTTTTACTGTGTGGTTACTGCAGGGTTTATCCATTTGTTGTTTCGAGGTTCCTATTTTTGTCAATCTGTCGACCATCTTGTTCAATAGTAGCTCACTATGTCCAGGGATCCATTACAAGGTGACATTTATCCCGTGGGCAGTGATGATGTTGTTGATCGCCTCCCCACCAAGAATATCTTCTTTTCTTTGTATGGGGTGTTCTTCAGAACCTCCAGAACCAACTTGCAATCACTAAAAATCACAAAATCCATCGGCAACAATTCACCCAAGTCAAGTTGTTGCAAAATCTCAACTGCTGTCTTTATAGCCTCGGTTTCCGCTTTATAATTTGAACGGTTTTTGCCGCATGAATCACAAAACATATATGATCGCATCTGGGTATTTCATGTGGAAACCATACCCTGCAAAAGAGGTAGATGCTGATTCCTCCGTTTAGACCAGGACTGCCGATTTTGGGTAGCTAGAGACTGTCTTCAAGGCACATGTCTTCAGGATATTAGGTGTAGTCTCCTTGGTGGTTGCCTTTTCTCTCATGTGTGTTTTTTTATGACTGGCAGGCAAAGATTTTCCCAAGAGATGGTCCAAAAAACCTATTTTCCGTTTTTCTCTTATCTGGTAGATGGTGAATATGGCTTTCATCTTCTGCTGCAACCAGTGGGGACAACTGCTTCAGTCTTGTTTTTTGCTTCCAAGTGTCTATTTGTACTCTATTTAGATGGCCATTTTCTTGTCTCTAGTATCTTGCTATGGCTTCAATCAGTGCCCACTTTCTCCTGAAATCTAACGGTTTTATGTTGGCCTCTATCTCGTACACCGCTGTAGGTGTTGAACAGAGATAAAACAAGATCTATTTAACAAGATGAAAACAAATAAATGGTTTTGAGACATAGCTCTGACCTATAATGACATGTCTGGAAAACTTGTCAAAATCACAGACAAGAAACTTGACAGTGTAAGCTGAGAGGTCATGATCATCTATATCAGCTGTGAATGTCTCATTGAAGATGGGATTGTCTGACCGTCTCTGGATCTTGGTCTGATTCTCTGATTCCAGAATGCTCTGTGAAAGGTCTTTGGCCATTCTGTGAAAGATTAGCACTGATTAAATGGTATGTCCTTTTTCATAGCTTCCCCCATGCACGAGTCAATGTCAAAGTATTAATTATAGAATTGTTTCCCCGGGCACTTTTTGTTTACATCAGTCAAACCCCAGCTCTATTGTTCAAAGAAAATAGTTGTAGTCAAGTTATCTGTTACTTTAACAGACACAATTGGTCATCATTTAGCATGTCCTTTGTAAAACGTCTCTACCATCACAGTCTGTCTAAAAGAAACTCGTTCTCTTGCCAAAACTTTTATCTTTCATTCTTGACCCTTCCATTCAGAGTTGGAGGTTCCAGTGCTGTTTTTGTCAGCTTTCATGTGACTTGTATTTGTATTCAGATATGTCCTATCTTCTGTTCTTCAGTCATTAGCAAAGTAAGGAAAATGTAAATTATTTCAACAAAGAAGTTTCATTGACCACCTGAAGAGGTATGTTTTAGAGATGACATTTACATATTATCCTTCTCTCACCAGGTAAATAGAAAGCAACAGCTGTTAGTGTTTTAAGATCCAATCAATGACTAGTCAAGACCATTTATTGTCCTGATTGAATGCCTCAGTGATCAAATGTATTTAAGTTTGTTTTACACTGCAGATAATCCAATATCCTCTAACGTGCTAGCAATACATGGCCAGTTCAAAAGCAAAAAAAGTAGAATGTTAGACAGAGTGGTAGAGAAGCAACCATATGCACAAAGACATGATAACATATAGATAGATTGGCATATGCATATGAAGGTTTGTCTGTAAGTAGGTCACAAACTGGTATAAGATTACTGAAAAATATAGTTAGTAGTTTCTAAATATGTTATAATGTGGCAGCAAATCCAGTCTTGTGATTACTGTAGGCAGCAGATGTTAGGTGTTGCATGCATGTGTACAACTCAAATACAAAAATTGTCTCTGTGCTACGGAGAAGTGTTTGCCATATAAAGCAGTTTATAACTGAGTCAAATTTTCTCAAGGGTTTTTAAAAATTGTTGATCCCCAACCTTGTTCGGTTCTGAGTGCAATAGAAGCATCTGTGTGGTGGGTGAAGGAGATGATTCGAGCTGACAGGCAAGTAGCAGTAGACAATGTAATAACTGCAATAGGATGTTTGCATGGTTTAGTCTTTAGCATAATGCATTGAATTCCTTGAAAATCTGTTCACAGTGGGCATCCAGAGAACTGACTGATGAACACAAATTTGAAACATCAAAGGATATAAATTCATATAAGAATGACTGACGGTACTTAGTTATTGTATATGCACCAATTGAAGATGAGAGAACTGATGTTAAAGAAGATTTCTTTGAGCTTTTTCTAAAGATTACTGATGATTGCCAAAACTAAATGCTCCTCCTGGAACACTTTAACGCCAGAGTTGGAAAGGGCTAATCCAGATTTGGTGAAGTGATTGGTAGGTATGGTGAAGATTTCCTACATGACAATATTAAATGACTACTAGGATTCTGCAGAGAGCAAACCCTTGTTATTACAAACAAAAGGCTACCACACATGCATATTTATACCTACACAAAATGTGAGCCAGCAAGCAACAAAAAATCCATAATTGATTATACAAAAGTAAGGTTTAAGTATGCAAGGGACGTTGCAAGGGACGTTAGAGTATTCAGAGGACAAGAGATAGAAAGCAATCACTACCTAGTGAAAATAAAGAGAGTAACCTAATAAGCTACCCATTAAGGTGATACCCAACACCATGCAAGAAACTGCACAACACAAGGGCACAAAAAAGAATTAAGACATACAAACCAAGAGAACTAGATGTCAAGAGAAGATACCATGGGTTTATAGAGATAATAATAGAAAGAATAGAGGAATTAAAAAAGGAAATGAAAACCTTCTGGTTAAAATTCAAAGACATCCACAAAGTGGCTGCAGCATAGGCATGAGGTGAAATCAGAACAGGGAGACAGAGAAAGAGTACACCATAGTGGACAAAAGAAGTGAAAAGGATAATATGAGAAAATTAAATCATGGAATTTCAAAATTTAATTTAATTTACTTAATTTCAAAAAAATGTTGCAGTGAAATGGAATCCACTGTTTAGAAAATCTCTTGATTCGTTGATATAGTTTATAGAGTATCCCTCATCCCTCTTAGTTCCTTTAGATCTGTATTTTTCTGGCTCCCCAGTTCCACAATGACTGACAGCAGATCTGTGAGGAGTATCACTTGTCTCTATGTGTTTTCATCTGTCATTAGAATTTCTGCTGCAGCTTTCATAGCATCTACCTCTGCTCTGAAGTCATACTTGACAATTGTCTAGTAGCCACTGATAGCTGTCTTTGTGTACTAATTTTTATGCTCAGAAATATCCCTCGACCTCCATTCTCTGCTTCATTTGATGTTGATCTATCTGTATAAGCATGAGTTCAGCTGTTGATTTGGTATTGCCTCTATATTGACTCTATAAAGTTAGGGCTCTTCTTTCTGTTTATGACTGGCTGTTCATTTAAACAATGTCAGAAATGTTTTCTATCAGCTCTGGGAAGCACTGTTTTCTCCAGGGAGAAAGCATGTGTCTAGGGTGCATAATTTTAATTTGTGATGTGCCATCTGTAGGATCTCTTCTCTACTTTTCTTTCACTGCTGCCACAAAGCTGCTCCACTTGAGTCTTCCCCTTCCAAGCCCATTTATTCTCTGGTACATTAGGTGGTCTATCAGCCTTCTGAATTTCTAACCTTGCTGTTAGACCCTACTGTTTCTTCTGTCCTCCATTAGTTGCAGGTTTGTAATTTGTCCATTTCTCCAATAGATGTGGTTTTCATGTCTGCTCTTATGATTTGCATTGCTTGGTTTTGAACTATATTTTGTCAAAGTATGATTTGGCTGCAGTTGCCCATGCTGCTATGTCATATTCTAGGATGGGTCTCCTACACCCAGTGTACAACTTCTTTAGTATGCTTTCATCTGCTCTCCAAGTTGTTCCAGTACATTTTTCTTGATTGACCTTCCCTGCATTGAACAAATCAAATTTCTCTCTACTTGTGTTTCTCCATCAGCAAGTGAGCAAAGGTAATAGCTAAATAGCGTTTTTATCAAGTTGCAGATTTTTCCAAATATACTTCAGTTACAGTTCTGCAGTTTGTTTGAGAGAGAAAATATTGTGTAATTGTTTTTTCTTAATTTCTCTTAACTTATCTTAACGTCTTTATACTGGTTTAGAAGACTCTCCAGTTTCATTTACGTTACCTTGCTCTAAAAGCTATGCGCCTCCAATTTATTCTTAAATGCATTAACTGTCCCTGCCTCCACTACCTCCCCTGGCAATACATTCCAAGTATTCACCACTCTCTGACTAAAATAATATTCCCTAATATATAATCTGTACCTCTATTTAGTCAACTTGTAGCTATGCCCTCTTGTTCTTGTGAGTGGCTGTATTTAAAAAAAACTTGTTATAGTCTAATTTATCCACTCCTATGATCATCTTTTAAACCTGTATTAAGTCACCTCGAATTCTTCTCTCTTCTAGACACTGTAGGCCGATTTTTTTGAGTCTTTCCTCATAACTGTAATTCTGGAATCCCACTATCAGCTTTGTTGCTCTTCATTAGCCATGTCTTGATCCACTCTTCCAGTGATGTTAGAGCTTGTTGCAGGCTAAAGCTTGCTGTTAGATGTTTTCAACAGAAATCCACTGTGCCAAATCCTCAGCATAAACATAAAAATGTTCTTCGTTATATCATTTATATACATAAAGAACAACTTGGGTGACAGGATACCTACTGATAAAAAATAATGAATGACACCTTACCTGTGCACAGCTGATTAGAATGAATGAATGGCATCCTAGCTGTACACAGATGATTAGAATGAATGAATAGCATCCTACCTGTACACAGCTGATTCGAATGAATGAATGGCATTCTACCTGTACACAGATGATTAGAATGAATGAATGGCATCCTACCTGTACACAGCTGATTCGAATGGATGAATGGCATTCTACCTGTACACAGCTGATTAGAATGAATGAATGGCATCCTACCTGTGCACAGATGATTATACTGAATGAATGGCATCCTACCTGTACACAGCTGATTAGAATGAATGAATGGCATCCTACCTGTACACAGCTGATTAGAATAAATGAATGGCATCCTACCTGTACACAGCTGATTAGAATGAATGAATGGCATTCTACCTGTGCACAGCTGATCAACTTACTTTAGCTTGAAGGTGAAAAAATGCTTGGGTGTTTTGTAGACACGAACTTTGATATATGGAGCCATGGCACCATCAGGCTCCGTGACTCTAAAGTTACCCAGCTGTATAATTCGGATGTGAAGTTTACCATGGGCTCGGTCAAAGGTCACACTATAAGCCAGTCTGCTTTCTAGCTGGCATATGGAGCCAACAGTACTGGCACTACTGCTGTAGTCACTGGTGCGAGACCACTTCCTGTCACGTTGTTTGCGATCCTGACAAAAAAGAAGATAATGATTGTATTATTTCATAAATTCTCCTTGTCCTTGCAAATTCACTTGTAATTGTCTTGGTACATTTCTTTCTTCTTTTCCCTTTTGCTCCTTATGAAGAATAAAGTCCCCACTGCAGTTTCTGGAGTCAACACATTATGTGCTCTTACAATGGTTACTACTATGACAATTTAGTTTAGATGACAAAGTTGCTAACTGTACTTGATTCTTTACTTTCTTACAAGAGTCTTTTATATAATATTATGGAGCGAAGAGTAATTAGGGTCAGGTGAAACATACTCATCAAGACCCCACCTCATGTCTTTGTTCATGCCTCTGGAAACAGGCTGTGTCACAGTAGTCTGATCAATAAGGTGGGGATCAACACTGTAAGCCCCATATGAGCTATGGTTTGCTGACCGCTGCAGCTCATGTGCTGCTCAGCATCTTGATCCTGAGCCAAACCTTTTTATCCACTGTCTTCCTCTTAACCTGGTTCCAGTCTTGGCTTGGCTTGGCTTCGTTCGTTCTCATTCTCCCGCTATCAAGCCCTGAAACAGCTCAAGTAGCAGAATGTAGTCCAGAGAACGGAATGCGTTGTGTCGTAATTTACAGCTTGACTGCGATATTTGCACCTTATGGTCCAACACATCCGACTTCAGCAAGCATTTTTTGAGTACCGGGTTAGCATTCCCTCTTCGATCCCTTCTCCTTAGCCAGTCTGCTCTGGTGCAGCCTGTTATCCAGGATCACCGCATGAAGGTGTAGAAGGGTCTTGGCAGCTTTGGTTCACTGGCCCTGACGCTAGCAGTCAGCTATGGGTTGCTGACCACTGCAGCTCAAGCGCTGCTCAGCATCTTGATCCCGGTTCCAGTCTAATCCACAGTCTCTTATAGACTGTCTTATGTTGTCATGTGGGGGATAGCGAGGTCTGGGCTGGACGTCCCGCTCGTTAAAGGAAAGTGAAGAGTCTGATATAGCCTCTCCTTTTCAGGTGTAGAGATTGCGGCTGGATTCATTGTTTTCTTGCCGTTCAGGAGTTTCCATGCCAACGGCCTCTCCTACATTATTATGTCCTCAGCAGCACCTTCATGTAGTTCCTCCTGCTTTTTACAGAGCCTGCTGTGGGGCATGACCGAGTACCCGGCGGTATAACTGGGCAGGTAGATTGGGCTCATTAGTCTTGGTTGGCAACCAATCTAAGAGAAGGTAAACTCTGACTCTAAACTCGGGTAGACGAAGCTCGTTAGCATGTTCAGGCAGTTCGTCTAGGAGAGGAGGAACTCTGATTTTAAAGCCACAAGTCCCAAGGAGTGCTGGCTAGTCTTGGAACTATGAGAGTTTCACCGGATGTCTCGAGTAACTAGCATCTGTAGGCAACAACTCCATTGTCTTGTGGAAACTTTAGGAGAGGGTAAGGCTACGGGAGTAAACCCAGACAGAAAATACAGAGTGGTAGCGCTTAAGGCGGATGGTTTCAAAATTGCAAACTCATTCCGGGTGCTCCTGCAGTTGAGCTGGTGCCAAATTGGTGTATTTAAGGGAAATTGTGAGGGAACTTTATGTTTGTGATAACCAGGTTTTGCTCACTACAGAATCTCAGTAGCTGTCTTCCATTGTCACTTAAAATCTCTTCACTGTATGTCCCAATCACTACATCCCACCTAAAATAATCTTTTCCAAATCTGGCAATGAAATCTCCAAGGAGGACAATTTCATCATGACAATTGTCCACTTTCTGTTCCAGAAGTTCCAAGAACTCATCCTTGATATCTGTTATTTCCCTCTCATTTGGGCTGTAAACAATGATGGTTTTGACTAGCTTTTTCACTCTCTGCCACCCAACACCCTCCACCCTCCCGTAGTCTCAGAAATATTAATATTTCTTTACTTAGCTCATCTGTTACATAATATAGGACACATTTTGTTTACACTATTGGACTAAGTAGTGATTGTACAGCTATAAGACAATTTTCAAATCTTGATAGGGTAAAAAAGCAAAGTAATTACAGCAAGTATAATCAAGTATAATTCAGAGTATAACATTTAATGTAGCACAATTTATTCCACTTTTTAACTTATTATCGATAGTAGCTCAATAATTGTGATTAATTATGAAATATTATAATAAATTACCTGCAATTAATTACAATATGCATTTAATATCACAATATATAATTACATTTTAAATAATCGACGGCCAATAAGGAAAGGTAATATGAAATTGACTAATTTGCTTATCGATGCAACCCTAATTTCTACATTGATTGCAATCATGTCAGTCTCAGACCAAGCTTCAGAAGGTCCAGAAGATATGACCCTGTCACGAGTGCAAGCAGATATAGTGGCCTTAAATCTTCAGTGGCTTATATGGTCAAATGCTGACTCAAGATTTATATTCAAATATGTCTTAGCAGATGTCTACACTGTCTTACTTTTTTCATCTCAATGATCTCTGGCATGCTCATATCCGACCAATCAGAAAGCTCTGACTCTCTTAAGGGAACCATGGGATGCCACAAATGTCCTTGCTGACCTTTGACACTGTAACCTTTTTTTCCTTGAGGCATGCCTGGATCGCATACGGATCCATATACTGGCTGCAGGGGAATCTTTTCTGTAATTAGATTAGCTTAAAATAATCTCTTTACAACAAGATTTATGAGTGACAGGATTTTAACATCACAAAAACAGGATAGTGTTACCAGCAATAACATTATCATACATGTCAACTTCATCATATGAAAACCTGAAAAATTGCCAATAAAACTACATTGAAGAGGATAAATGTGTACAAAATAATGTATTATACAGAGCTTATTGCTAGTTGCATGTCGGTAAACTATTGTTATTTATTTAAAACTGTGAAAGAATGGGAAGAAATATATTGGTATTAACAAGTAACTATAATTCTAGCTATGAAACATAATCTTAATCTTAAAGTAAGCTATTAACAGTGGATTTAATTAAAATTGTAACCAATGCTGGCTACAAACTGTCTGCTGCCTGTTTTCCATAGAAAAACGGTCACAACAACTAGTTTTAAAACATTTTGCAAAAAATAGGTCATCAAAAATGGAAAATTGATTGATTTCGTTGAATAGCCAGTAATCGTTTAACTTTTCTTTTTTTTAAATTTATAAATGACACAGAGAAACCAGGGAGAATAAAAAAAGTACATTCTAAGCACAAAGTAGTTTAAGAGATAAATGTCATTAGGATAGAGTTTTAGAGGATTCATTGTATGAAGAATCTGCTTTTTTAAGGCAGCTGATCAGTTTTATTTCTCACTGTCTTACCTACCCTAAGTAAGTTAGGTATTCATTTATAGCTAGGTTGGAGCATGCTAACATGCTTCAGGTATTCATTTATAGCTGTGTAGTCTGGAGCATGTTGACATGTTTACGGAAACCAATGTCCAACTAGTAAGGATATACTGAGGTAAACCAATGTCCAACTAATGAGGATATGCTGAGGTAAGGACTCAGTGGTCTCGAGGTAAGGTGTTGACTTCGGATGCTGGTTCAAATCCCGGGGGAGACTGGGATTTTTTCACCTGGATGATCCAGTAAATATTTCCCTTGCTCTCTGAGTGGTGAGATCAGACACCCTGTGTTATTCTAGGGATATTCACCACACATAGAATATGTCGCAAAAAGAGGACTGTGTGGTTATATCTTCAGGTCTTGGTTATGTGGTTAGCGAAGCATCTTAGATGGCACCTGACAGGCTGTGGGTCTACCTTGCTCTAATTTATGCTTCCACCTCCACCAGTCTCAAAAATAGGCGATTGTATATTCCAAGGGCTAACAGATGCTGGGATTGACTTGGCAAGTCACCAGTGGATTTTCACCTGCTAAAAAAAATATGACACAAAGGAGGTCCCATCTCCCCACAATGTCTAATGACATAAGTGGTTTGAAGATAGATAGAAAGAACCAACGTCTAACTAATGAGGATATGCTGATAGAAACCAATGTCCAACTAATGACAATATGCTGAGGTAGGAAACCAATGTCCAATAAGGATATTCTGATGGAAACCAATGTCCAACTAATGAGGATATACTGATGGAAACCAATGTCCAAGTAATGAGGACATGCTTAGGATACCAATATCCAACTAATGAGGATATACTGAGGTAGAAAACCAATGTCCAACTAATGAGTATATACTGATGGAAACCAATGTCCAAGTAATGAGGATATGCTTAGGATACCAATATCCAACTAATGAGGATATACTGAGGTAGAAAACCAATATCCAACTAATGAGTATATACTGATGGAAACCAATGTCCAACTAATGAGGATATGCTGATAAAAGCTAATGTCCGACTAATGAGCATATGCTGAGGTAGGAAACAAATGTTAAACAAATAGGATATGCTGAGGTAGAAAACCAATGTCCAACTAATGAGGATATACTGTAGAAAAACCAATGTCCAACTAAGGAGGATATGCTGAAGTATGAAGGAAACATATGTGCAACTAATGAGGATATGCTGAGGGAAAAAAATGCCCAACTAATAAGGATATGCTGAGCTTTGTCAATGTTCAACTAATGAGGATATATAAAGGGAAGTCAGTGTGAAACTAATGTGGATATATAGAGGGAAGTCAGTGTCAAACTAATGTAGAGGTATGCTGAGGGAGGCAGTGATCAACAGAAGATGCTTATCATCAATTTTTGGGTGGTAAGAAAGACAAGAGAGTTATAGTTCACTGGTTTTTTTTAAATCAGAGAGAGAGAGAGAGAGAGAGAGAGAGAGAGAGAGAGAAAGAGAGTGGAGTAAAAGAGAGAGGATAGGAAGAGTGGGAGAAAATAAGTGGGTGAGAGAGAGAGAGAGAGAGAGAGAGAGAGAGATAGAGTGTGGGTGTTGTTTAGAAGAGCTATGTAGAGATGGACCAAAAATATTATTTACCTTGGTCATTGTACTGGAATGGACAGTATCTATGTAAATAGCATAAAGGGCTCAGAACACAGACTAAACATATGAGGACAAGCATCAAGAATAGGGCTGCCCCCAAAACAATCATAAGCTTGTCCCATTCATTCAAGTCTATCGTGGTGCCAGTCGAGTTATTGGACATGGTGTGGACTAGGCAGGGTTAGGTGCTGTCAATAAATCCATGTACAGTTAGTATTCTGGAAAAAAAAACAAGTAGATGAGAAAGTGACAAATGTCACTTATATATATTTTGTCTTTTTAATAATATTCTAGTTAGAGAATAGGAGAATTTTTCATTTTTGAACATAGATGTAGGGCTAGCAGAAAACATAATATTTTTTTTACATTCAAATTGTTTAAGTAATTTTGCAAATTTACTAAATGTATTAACAAACATCATATTCCAAGTTTTATATCAGTTATCTTTCAAGAAAAAAATGCATAACTAAATAAGTAGGAATCTTATCATTTAAATTTCTACCCACTGCATGGCACATGAACATGAGAAATTTATGAAACGCACATGGGGAAATATAAAAAAAATAGAGCCTGAAAGAACTGGTACACAAAACACCCAGAGTCTAATATGACAGACATACTGCTCATTACCAAAAGTAGATCATACAACAATATTCTTCAGCGAACTGGCAATTGCAAACCCAGATACCGTCTGTTCAACAGATTAAATAACAGATTTGGGAACAGGTGCCCAAATGAAGACAAAAGAAGCAGTAAAATATGTTCTCCAAGTCTGTCAACCTCACTAGAGGAGCAGAGTGACAGTATAGCTAGCCCTCTCCAACCCAAATGATGGATAAACTATATAAGGACATGAGAAAACATCTAAGTTTTAAAAGATGTAAGAAGGAAAAATATATAGTTATTTGAGAGTGAATGACAAAGAAGAAGAAAGGTCATATGCCAGCACAGCTGAACAGTCTAACAAATAAATCCATTAAAAATAATGGAAATGCGTTTGTTCCACTTAAGTAATTCTGCGAATTTAAAAAAAATAATTTTCAACAAAAAAAGAGCAAAAATTACAAATGCTAATTTTTTAACTTTTCTCTTACAGGAAGTTGAAGTATACTGAGAATTAGGGATCTTATCATGTGTACATGTTGACATGGGTCCAAGGGTCTGCAAATAAGCCCACTGCAAACTGTGTAATAAATTCACCACCTCGGTTCACAATGAGATAAAAGTAGCAAAACTGACAGAAAAAACACTTAGGTGAAGGTTTTGCTCAAAGAAGAAATCTCTATGAAAAAATTAAAACTAGTTTGGAAGAATTAAGAATGGTTAGAGGGCAGCACTGACAAAAATAACATTCAACTCCAATCAAATACCATAATTCTCACAATTTGTACTTTGGTCACAGTACCGCTTCATTGGTTCATCGTTCTGGTGACAACAAGAATTCCCCATTGACCTAAATTTGTGAAGCTGTAGGCTTATTCATAAGGAAACCCCCGTATGCATGTTTTTCAAGTACATAAATATACTTGTCTTTGTGATCGTTGTTACTATAAGTAGGTGGCAGCATGGCCTAGGTGTTATACATCTGTTTTACAACCCCAATGCACCTGGGTGGAATCACGCCACGTCAAGTTTGACAGACACTTAGTTTTTTCTCAATGCGATCACGCACGTGCCTGAATCCTGATTATCTCCATTCGTCTTGACTGATTGTCTTGCCACTGGTCCAAGGTAGCTCAGGACGAGAGAGTGAGGTTGAAGATCACCGGATTTTCTTCTTTGCTATAATTCAAATACAGTGCAAGTTACATCTTTAAGACAAAGAAAATCATCTGATAATGTCATCATCATCGCTTGCGATGCGCTACTAATTACAAGCATAGTTTGCCATTGTACAACCGACCGCCATATATTTATTTTTATATTATTTGCACATTTTATTTTATTTAATAAGGAGGAGCAAAGATGGCGCCGTAACTGGCTGCAAGTCTACATTGCTATGCTGTTTTATTTCATTATAGATGTTGCCAGACTATGGTTTTGCAGGGAATTTACACTACTCGACGACTTACACTTGTGTTTACGGAAATGTGTTGTTGTTTTCCATTTGGACTGGTTAATTCGTTCGTTTTGTGTATTTTCTTCTGTCCGATTATCCTGGAATAGACATCGGCTATATGAACAGCACTATGCTTAAAAATGTGTCATATTTCACGGTCTAGTTCACACGGCTGAACTTCACGAGATTGGCGCCCTCCACCCTGGCTACGGACAGTGTCAGCTTTGTTGTATGAAATTTAGACACAGCTATAATGAACTGCCATCTGGAGAGAGATGGGCTCTGTCAGGTGTGTAGCGGCCCAAGACACACCGTTGTTGTATGGCGAGAGCTGGTCCGACAATAACGGTGCCTCAACGACCTTCTAGGTTATGGGACTGATGATAATGAGCGAGGGGCAAAGTGGCTAGGATATCAATCTCCAAGTTTGGAGACTGGTTCAAACTCCAGTAAGGTCTAGGTTTACTTGTGTAGAAAGCTAATATGTACAATTGACAAAGACATCAGGAGCTAGTGTCTTTTAATACTCAGTCCAGCCAATACCAGCAATGAGAAGAAAGCCATGATGAGTTTTTTAGTTACCTAAAAATTATGTCTCAAATACTCTGCTAATTGACAAAGATGTCAGCCACTAGACAAACTTTCCTATGTTTAGATCTGAGTTTCTTGCTGAATTAGATTTCTGCTAAATAAAAAAAGATGACAAAAAGCTCAGTATCGTCATGTTAGTCATCAATATCAGTAATTGGCTTTGTTTCATATCTGTAGAAGCAGGAAAAGATGGAAATGTAATAAACAAAGCACACATATGTACTATATGCCACAACAACAATATTATAAGTGTTCAGAATACAGACAGGTACACGCGCAAAGGTGTGTGTGTATATAAATACACATATATATATATACACACACATGTGGGTACGCATGTATGACTCGTATACCCATAAGGTACAATAAAAAAAGTATTTGGGTTGGCATCATAGTTTATAAATCGCAGGTACAACCAGAAGTTGCTAGACACAAGTTCACCTGTGAACCTAATGTGCATGGCAGCCTGAGTCATGTTCGTCTTATTTGTTTGCAATAGTACTTTGTCCTTGCGAGCATGAACCGCATTGTCATGGCAGAAAAAAAAATTTAAACAAAAGGGATACAAAAATAATTGTACATGACTAAATTACTGAGCTGGAGATGTGGTTTCTGGCCCAGACAGAGAAGTTCTACTATCAGGACATGAGGAAGATGAAGAATAGATGGGAAAAGCATATCGTCTTGCAGGGTGAAAACATAGAGACGCAATAAAGTTTATACAAATTTCTGGGCAAATTTCTGCCATGGCTCCTTCATACTAAAATCCAAAACATTTTGACCATCGCTTATGTGTATAGATATTTTATTTATTTATTTATATTATGCATATATATATATATATGCATCACGTACTAGACCTTCATTCGCCAAAAAATGTATTCAGGTTTCACCACTTCACTACTATAAAAACAGATAACAGAACGGTGTCACTCTTTGATGCATGTCAATAGTGGGGTGGCCATCTTTAAACTCAAATTATGATGTGATATTGTTCGTCTGCATCATGGTGGCATGTGCAGGACATACTTAACATTCTTAGAACCATATGAACAAGTTTTAATACAAAGGCATGGTTTTACTTATTTCTATCCCAACTTTAAGGTTTTAATTAAAAGAGAATTTAATAATGCATTTTACTCAGTACCAAAAAACACAAGCTCCAGACATAGATGAGATGCCTAGTGGGGTCCTCTATACAGAGGGAGAGACTTTACATAATTTACTTGCTAAACATGTAAATGGTGTTTACAACAATGGAATATGGGAAATAGAACACACAACTTCAATAATAATTCCTTTGACAAAAAAAATAATCTTAATCTAAATTGTTATTGAAGATAATTAACGAGAGAACCGATGGTGAGAATCGATGGTAAGAAAGATGTGCTAAAAGATAATCAGTTTTAATTTTTAAAGGCCAAGATTCACTAGATGGCATTAGATCATTGCGGCTTCTCGCAGAAAGAATGATCGATCAAGAATGACCACTATTTATCCGCTTTACTGACTACAAGAAAGTCTTTCATCAAGTGCCCTGGAAAAAACGTTTTCAAATGTTGCAGCAAACAGGTATAAAAGATCAAATCATTAGGTTAATCCAAAACATGTATGAAAATCAAGAGGTGATTATTTCAATCAAAGAAGAACTAACAGATCCTATTTCAATAAGACAGCGGGTAGGACAAGGTTGATTGCTTTCACCCAAGTCTCTACAATGCATATTCTGAGATAATGATGGTGGAGTTGTAATAGAGGTGTCAAAGTTAATAGTATAAAAGTTAATGTCATTAAATTTGCTGATGATCAAGCTAAAGTGGGAGGATCAGTAGAAACATTGCTAAGGTTGCATGAACAAATTAATAGCTCAGGCAAAGAGTTTCGCACGAAAATAAGTTGAAGATAAATACTATGGTAATAGATAAGCAACATAGGTACATGAATATAATCATCAATAGAGAAATATTTGAACAAATATAGAAGTTTACATATTTGGAATGAACAATAAAAGAATATGTCCACAATCAGATGGAAATTCGGACAAGGATTGCATTGACAAAAAAGACCTTCAAAAGAAAAACACTGAACATTCTATAGCTGATTTGTAGATCAGTGCAACTTTTATTAAGCTAATATGTCTTTATATTTACGAGTTATGGGCATATCATCATTTGGTGAAATTTAATTAGCATAGCAAGGATAACAACCAAATAAATTAAAAATTACAATTATCTCCTCAAAATAGTTTGGGATGAGTTCTAACTAGGGCACTTTAATATTTATGTTGTTCTCTTCATGAGTTAAGGGCATCTGATTATACAGTTACACAAAGAATATTGGTGAATAGTAAATACTGACACGATGAACTGGCACCATGACCTGACACCTCAACCAATTTTGACAACAGCAATTTTCAAATTTTGAATTTTCTCTATTTATTGTATGAAAATGAAAACGACCTGAGGGGGGATGAGTTTTTGTGGGAAAATATTGGAGGGAATAGATAGGCAGGTTGAGAAGGGAAGAAAAGACAAAGTGATCAGTGGGATGAAGGGGGAAAAAATGGCGAGTTGGAGGGAAAATTGGGAGTGCAATGTGTATATGGTGGAGTTAAGGGGTATACACATTTAACTACTTTCATAATTATCCCGGGCAACGTCGGTCACCCCTGCTAGTATATATAGTTTTACACACACATAAACAGAGAAAGAGAGAGAGAGAGGGGGGGGGGGGGGGAGAGGTGCTTCGAATAATCATAATATTTACGCACCTGTTAATTATTTTCATCAGATTGTTTCAATTTTATATGGAAACTCAAAAGTAAACAATTCTACAGTAGTTAATTACACTGTTGTTATTTTCTTTCAATTAAATTACTTTCTTTCGTTTGAATAACCCTTGAGTCGTTTAGGAGATAATTATACAAACTGTGTATGGCTTGGCTTGGTTCGATCATTCTCAATCTCCCACTACCAAACCCTGAAATGGCTTAAGTAGCAGAATGTAGTCCAGAGAACGGAATGCGTTGTGTCGTAGTTTACAGATTGACTGCGATATTTGCACCTTTCGATCCAACACATCCGACTTCAGCAAGCATTTTTAGAGTACCAGGTTAGCATTCCCTCTTTGATCCCTTCTCCTTAGCCAGTCGGCCCTACTGCAGCCTGTTAACCAGGATCACCGCGTGGAGGTGTAGAAGGGCCTTGGCAGCTCTGGTTCGCTGGCCCTGACACTGGCAGTCAGCTATGGGTCGCTGACCACTGCAGCTCATGCGCTGCTTAGCATCTTGATCCCCAAACTGTGTATGAAAGCATAGCTAATCACTGACTTCACATTAGTAGTATAGTTTTAGCTTCACTGGGACTAACTACAACTTTGTCGTATCATTGGCATTATCTTTTTTCTTGTAATAATAGTAACAATTATTCAAATGCAATTGTTTTCAGTGTTTTCGCAAATTCAGTAAAAACAAAAACAAAATAGTACTTCAATAATATTTGATTAAATTATTTGTTGTGGAAGATGTTACAGATTTCCGACCCACCAATAAATTTCCGACCTACAAATTACGGGACCAAGAAGTTGGACGCTAGGTCAGTTTTAGAACCTTTGCGGTTACCACGCAATTAACTTAACTTAACTTAACTTAACGTCTTTATTCTGGTTTAGAAGACTCTGCAGAGTCTGTATACAACCAGTTCCATTTACATCACCTTGCTCTAGAAGCTGTACGCATCCAATCTATTCTTAAATGCATTAACCGTCCCAGCCTCCACCACCTCACTTGGCAACGCATTCCAAGCATTCACAACTTTCTGACTAAAAAAATACTTTCCAATATCTAATCTGGACCTCTCCTTAGTCAACTTGTAGCTGTGCCCTCTTGTTCTTGTTCATGGTTGTATTTAAAAAAAACTTGTTATAGTTTAACTTATCCATTCCTCTGATCATCTTATACTCCTGTATTGTCACCACGAATTCTTCTCTCTTCCAGACACTGTAAGCCGGTTTTTAAAAATCTTTTCTCATAACTGTTTTTCTGGAATCCCACTATCAGCTTTGTCGCTCTTTTTTGTATTTTCTCCAGCATGTTTATATCCCCTCTCTGATAAGGACTCCCCACCTGTACACAGTACTCCAATGTAGGTCTAACTAATGCTTTATACAGTTTGACTATCACTTCCTTGCTCCTATGTTTAATATTTCTTTTTATCATCGCTAACATTGCATTTGTCTTTTTTACTGCTACCTGAATTTGCTCCCTCACCTTACATGTATGATCTATTATAATCCCTAAGTCCCTTTCTTCATCTATCTTTCTAATATTGTTCTCTCCCATTCTGTAATTATGTTCCATATTGGATCTACCCATGTGGATGACTGTACATTTATCTACATTAAACTCCATTTGCCATTCTCGAATTTTATCTAAATCTGACCTCAATATATCCACTTCCGCTTTAGATGAGACACTACTGCATAGTTTTGTGTCATCAGCAAATTTTGCAATAATGGATCCCATACCTATGTCCAAATCATTTATATATATCAAGAATAAAATTGGTCCCAAAACCAAGCCTTGTGGCACTCCACTTTTCACTTCACTCCACTCAGAGTACTCCTTATTTATGCCCACCCTCTGCCTTCTTCCCGTTAACCAATTTTCAATCCATTTTGCAACTTCCCCCCCCCCCCCTATTCCATGTGATTTTAATTTTCGAAATAATCTTTGATGAGGTACTCTATCACAGGCCTTTGCAAAATCCAGATAAATAACATCCACTGGCTCCCCTTTAACTAACATTTTGGTAACCTCCTCCATGAATTCCAATAGATTTGTTAAGCATGATCTCCCTCTGGTAAACCCATGCGGACTATTTCTAATTAGATTAAATTTGTCTAAATGCATTACAATGTTTTCTTTGATTATTGACTCTAACAATTTACAGACTATGCTCATTAAGCTGACAGGTCTATAGTTTGCTGGATCTGCTTTTTTGCCCTTTTTGAATAAGGGGATCACTCCCGCATCTTTCCAATCCCGTGGAACAATCCCTTGTGCAAGTGATTGAGAACATAATATAGCCAATGCTTTTGCTATTTGGTCTCTAATTTCAAACAGCAATTTTGGATGAATACCATCTTGACCTGGACATTTATCCACTTTCACCCCCTCCAATTTTTTTTAAAACATTTCCTCTGTAATACAGATTGATCCTAATCCTACTGTATCCATGTCTCTTTGAAAAATATCTACAGGCTCTGGGATCTTGGAGCAGTCCTCATTTGTGTACACTGTGCCAAAGTAGTGATTGAGTAGATTTGCTGCCTCCCTATTCTCACTTATTTTTTCCCCTGTGCTGTCTATGAGAGGGCCTACTAAAACTAGGTTCTTTGGTGCACAAATACCCGAATACCCGTGGTCCATTTATGTAAATTAGGACGAACGACTAGCATAGCAAAGAATAACAGCCCCGCTAGCCCAGATGTCACCACTATGATAATAAAGGCAGACGCTGAACTGGAGACGCAGTAGATCAGCAAATTCGAGGTAGCACCTCTGCTAATCGTGGCGAACTCGGAACGGAGGGCGAACTCGGAACGGAGAACGAACTCAGACGCTCTAAATAATGGATGGTGCTTTTCACATATCTCTGCGAATCAGAGAATTATCGAAGCGGATTTTTGTAGGTCACAGCAGCGCGAGAATAACCTTTATATAGGACGGACAGTGAGTCAGGCTGTGATTGGTTAAAAGTAATTATTGCGAGTCTGATTGATAGTGCACAGTAGAAGTTCAGAGATGATTCTGTAGTCGAGAAGTAAAGATAGCGGTCAGTCTACCAGGACCAGGAGTGGAAGAAGAGATATATATTGAACCTAAGTAGTAGTTCTGAGAAAATACATTTTTGAGTCGAGAGTGAGAGAGCGGTCGGGTCTCTCAGAACAAGAGGAAGTAAGAGACAAACAAAGATACAGACTTAACACAAGTAAGGCAAATATTCAGTATTCGAGAAGTTAGGAGAGCGGGCAGTCTCCCATAGTAAGAGCAGAAGCAGATATACAGATTTACAGAATTAAGTAAGCTCTGGGGAACGAAAGAGACGCAGGTAAATGCTACGAGTTATTCACGAAGTCAGTAACTTGTACAAGTCAACGATTTTCAATAGCGCATCGAGCAGGAGAGAAGAGAGAGTCATTCATTTCTGACTGACAGTTCAACGAATATCTCGCCCAGACACGTAGTCCGCAATTATTTCATTGGCTCAAAAGGGAGCCGCGTAGCACGCTGGCTTCGCATCTGAGTGGTCCTGGGTTCATTCCCCAGTTGAGGCGGTAATGTTTTTTCAGACCGCAATGGCTCCCGCGGGGGTAGACCCAGCCTTAAATGGGTACCGGTTCAGTCCAGGAAGTAAAAGCGGCGAGGGAGAGGAGATGGCTACCACCCTCATATAGCCGAGCCTTTGAAATGTGAGATCGCTAACACCTCACACCCCTCCAAATACCATTTCCCCTGGTGCACTACAGAAACGAGTAGGATCTTTGAAGATATACACTGTCACATTTGTTTTTCATCCGTCAACTAGACGACTTGTCTGCTGAAAGGCTGATTAGTTAAAGGGCAGCAAAAAATGTTTTGTAAGTGGCATAAGTAAACAGAGGCAGCGAGGTACTAACCAAGAGATATCATTCTGGGACACTCAACGATACCAACAAACGTACTATTGCACCAACTATATAGAATTGTTAGAGTAGAAAGGGGACAGCGTGTCTTTAGGACATCGTTAGAACTGCATTGGTGTGAGCAAGTTACTAGATCAATTAAAAAGAAGTAAATAAAAGTTAGGTTTGCATTTTGTTCCAAATCAAGATGTGTTTCTGTAATTCGATAGATTTATAGAACAGTAATAGTGTGTTAGTAACACAAAGGTGATTCAACCTAGAAGAAAATAGAATAGGACAGTGAGTTAGATATAGTGTAAGTGTCATGTGTCAGTGACATTGTCATGTACGTCAGATATGTGTGGAAGACAGTGTCATGTGTGTAGCATATTCTGTGAAATGACACGTATACATAGGAGTTAGCTGAAACAATAATATACTAATTTAGTACCGATGGGAGATGTCAGAGGCGTCCACAGTGGACATTCCTTGTCAAAGACGGCCGAGTTTCACTTTTAGTTATTATCCACGGGTTTGGGCGATAGTCTGCACAATTTAAAACGAGTAAGACGGTTGTTCAAGATCGTGGGGGCGAAGAGGGATAGGGATATATCTAGCTTTCGCCAATGTTGTAGTGTGTACTAGAGCCGGTTGGTTTGATCGAGCTCTGTCGCACACGGTAAAAGGGTCTGCTCTGTTCTATTGCACTCTACACTCACTCTAAACAAATTCAAGAAACACTACATAAATTCTTTCTCTCACCATTTATACGTCATAAAACCCTATTCTTCTAATCTGGTCTGCTGCGACTGAACTTAGTTGCGGATTGCCGTTCATGGTAAAGTTCGTAGGTTCTGACCCCGAGTATGACGTCCGTGGTCTGGTTCCTCTTGTCGGCGGTAGATCAAAGTGATCTCAACATGGTCTCAACGTTGTCAGGATAGACTGCATGAAATATGATCGATGGGATCACTGCATTACTGCCTCTAGCTGCGACCGACGACTTACACGTGATCAAGGTGATGTCAACGTGATCAGTGGGACTGCGTCAATATGATGAATGGGATGACTGGAATGGCTGCCTCTAAAAGCTGCTGACGACTTGTAATTACGACCACTACATAATATTAGGGTCATTACCCTGGTTGCTGTTTGTCTATCTCAACTGCCTCTCTCTGTCGCCTGCATATCAACTCAAATCTACCTCAACTGCACATCTTCGTCGCCTGCCCTCCACTGTGCGTCTGTTTCCAAAGTACCTCTGAATTGAAATGTTCTCTCTCTCCCTGGCGAAACTGAAGTGAAATGTTCTCTCTCTGTGGTTCTCAACTCAAATCGGCCTGAACTGCATCGCCTGCTCTCCACTGATCGTCTCTCTTTCTATCTCATGTCATCTAGTTCTCATCTAATCTCTGAAGCCTCTCGTCTATCCATCGGGATTTATATTCGATCTGCTCCCAGATCACGTGATTTTCCAAAACCGCCGTGTTTTTTGTCCGTCCGCTTGCCATTATCCCCCATCCTATTCGCGTGGTTTCCAGACGACGCAGGTTTGTCGGCAGCAACAAGTCTACGCGTCACTAACCACTAACGTTCCAGGTATTGACACCTGGCCTGTAACTTACGTCAGGTTACGAATGATTCGTGTTGGTTACTCCAATTCTGAGGAGACTGAGTTCAGCTGCACTGACTCAAATTCTACGAAGAAGAAAGAAGAAAAAATGGTTGTCTAAGCTCTTACTATTTTTCTCCCAACTGTTACATGTTAAAACATGTCTAAGTTCCTACCTATATATTGTTTCTACAGCTTAAGATCTATTACATAGTTGATAGTCGTCAGATTTTGGTAGATGGTTAGATACACCCATTGCTGTAGTAGTTAAAGACATAAACAAGGAGGTGGTGGATTTGAGCGACATATAATTTGATTATGGTCACATTGAGATTGACAGGGTGACAAAATATCCAGAGAAGTCAATAGGGCTCCAGAGTGGAGGAACTTGTCAGATTTAAAAGTGGTGCAGTAACAGTGACGACACTGGCTGTGGACCTGTCAACAAGGTGGGGACAGAAATACCTAGTGACCGTCGGCCATGTTGAAAAGGGAGGAGAATAAGGAGTCAATAAAGGTAGACACATAATTTATTTTGGAAGAGCCGATCAGAAGGCTATCCCACTATGTTCCTTTGGTAATTTCTTCCTTTGCCAAATGGAATTAATGGTAGCCCTTCCCTGGCGACACGAGAGAGTAAATTGAACACTTCGAGTGACAGAGACAAAGTCAGAACGATGCTGTAGATTCCACGTGTTTTGCTTTTGAATGTGCTGGAAAGAACAGTAAACTGAGTCGGTAAACTCGGCAGTGAGAACGGAATAAAGTAATTGTAGCACTAATAGATTAATTGCTTGAGCCTGCTGAGATTGACAACAAACTGACTCTGTAATTAGCTCCCGACAAAACGAGAGTTGCAAACTGAACCCTTAGGGAGCACTTCCTCTCACAACGAGTGCACCACGGGCACCAGAGGGACTCATTCCCAACGTTTGGGACGTATTTTATTGTACAGCATAGTTCCTACGAATCACAAGTTTGCAGACTGTCAAAAACCAGTCAATCACGCCATTCGATATGATCACGAGACTGGGACCTGGGGATAAGATAAAGAGGTTACCAACCAGCGTATGCTGACAACCCTCTATAGATAGATGATAGATTAGTCATAGCTAGTTGAGTAAACAACTGTTGCAAATACTAAGTTTATGCAATAAATGCATTTCCTTGTGCTTTCATATTTCAACAAAAAGCTTTAAGTGTTTTCAATGTTAATATTGTGTGAAAAGGATAATTGAGTTGAAAGAAGGAATACCAAATAAATAGTAATACGAATTGAGGACTGTTACATGATAGTGTAAATTGGTTCTCGTGGCTAGTACATTAGAAAGTAAAAAAAAAAGGGGGGGGGGGCGCTGTTACAATGGCTATAGATAGAAGTGGGGTGTATGATCAAAGTAAGATGGCCGCGCCTGAATGACTGCACTCTCGACTTGCTCCAATGCTTGTGTCGTTTTTCTGATGTTTGCTGGTTCATGTTCGGATTATAATTCTCAACTTCTTCACCAGGTGGGATAAAGTAGTTTATTCTGTGGAATTAATGTTCTTTCGATCGGTTTTCCTGTTTGTTATGCTGCATTTCGCTGCATTTCCTGCCTGGCTTAAATCGTGGGAAACCCGTGAAGGTTGACGTTCGACGCTCCGCTTAACTGCACCAAGAATTCACTCCAGGTTATCACTACTCAAATACCTCCCTGCTCGAACTGAAGCCGCCTTCCTCCCGTCCCCTTTACCGGAGGTTACACGATACCTCTCTACCTAGTGTGAATTACGGTAAAATCCGTGTTCTAGCCGAATCTAGATGGACATATAACACGAGAGCAAAAATTAGTCAGCCGGCCGGGACGCCATCTTGGAGAATACATCTGCGTGCACTAATGTTGGTCTTACTGTAAACACCAAGAACACGGAGGTAATGTTTCTACCTGAATCCGGAAAGCCCTACCACGAACCAAACCACACTGTACAGGGACAACGCCTAAAGCAGTTGATAGCTTTACCTACCTCGGCAGTACCCTCACCAGATAAGGAAATATTGACTATGATATCTACAACATGATCTACAAACAGCTAATAACATGTTTGGAGGATATAAATCTGGACGGTATCAAATTTATAACAAACTTGTATTGGGATCAGTCGGTATATGAGAACTAGAGATGATGGGTCACCAAGTATAAATATTTTAAAAAATGGGCTAGACAGTGGTGTATGCTGTCCCCTGGATTGTTTAATGTATACCCAGAACAGATTTTCAAAGACATATATGACATGTCTGGATTGAATATAGGAGGACGGGATCAAGATGCTGAGCAGCGCATGAGCTGCAGTGGTCAGCGACCCATAGCTGACTGCTAGCGTCAGGGCCAGCGAACCATAGCTGCCAAGACCCTTCTACACCTCCACGCGGTGATCCTTTATAACAGGCTACAGCAGGGCAGACTGGCTAAGGAGAAGGTATCGAAGAAGGAATGCTAACCCGGTACTCAAAAAATGCTTGCTGAAGTCGGAGTGTTGGACCGAAAGGTGCAAATACCACAGTCAATCTGTAACTACGACACAACGCATTCCGTTCTCTGGACTACATTCTGCTACTTACCATTTCAGGGTCTGGTAGCGGGAGATTGAAAAATAATAAGAAGAAGCAGAATATAGGAGGACGAAGTATCAATAATATCTATCAGATATGCTGATGATACATGGCAGAGGATCCAGTACATCAGCAAAACTTAATGGATAAGATGACAACAAGAGGCAGCAATATGGTCTGGGATAAGTTATGGTGTTCACCAAATGGAAGGAGGGTCGACAAGTTGACAGCCTCATATGTGGAGAAATTCTGGAACAAGTGTCAAGCTATTTATACCTTGGTCAGCTAATAACGGCGGACGACAAATGGGAAAGGAATATCATTTTGAGAATTGCAATGGCTAAGAAAACATTTAACAGCATGAGACTACAGTTCTGTCCAAGCAGATAATCTCGTAACTTAACAATGATAATAAGTCAATGCTATTTGCATTCAGGTTTATTGTATGGAATAGGGGACGGCTTTGGCTAGTGGTTAAGTGACACGGCTCACAACCAGAAGGTGCTGGGTTCGATCCCCATCACAACACCGGCCGTTACCGCGGGGAAGCAAACCCTTAGAAAATGCAGGAGGATGCAGAATCTTACATACAATGCCGAAGTCTGATGAACTGGGCCGACAAACGCAAAATAAAAACCGTAGTGCGACGAACATCGCCTTGACGAATAGAGAAATAAGGCGAACGCAAAACCAAAAAAAATTGTATGGAATAGAAATTGAATTCTGACCGAGAAAATGATGAAGAGTATTGACACCTTTGAAATGTTAGTATTCAGAAGACTTGAACGAATTTCCATCAATACGGCACATGAAGAGCATATGATGGCCAAATTTACAATGAGCGAAATGGAAGAGGCCATGAGAACATTAAAGAAAAGGAAATCTCCCGGAAAAGATGGGATAACAAACGAAATGCTGATGGGGCTGGGCCAAACAGCGAAGAGGAAACTGCTATCGGTCCTGAACCAAAGCTGGAAAAGGGGAATTGTACCCCAGGCTTCAATCAAACCCCAAAATACCAAGTTAAGTTTAAATGGCAAATTCCTGCAGCCAAACGACAACCCAAACTATCTGGGAGTCACATTTGATCGGCGCATGACATGGAAAAGTCAGATCGAGAGAAACCGAATGAGAGCCAGAGAAAGAATGGCAATCATGAGGAAACTTGCTGGCACAAGCTGGGGAGCAGACGAAAGCATACTAAAGAAACTGTACACTGGAAGAGTGAGACCAGTTCTCGAGTATGGCATTGCGGCATGGACAACAGCAGCGAAGGCGAACTTCGATAAAGTTAGCAAACTTCAAAACCAAGCCATGAGAGTTATAACAGGAGGCATGAAGTCAACGCCAATTGTAGAACTTGAAAAGATTACAAAACTGCAATCCATGACCGATAGAAGAGACTGCAGAGCCCAGCTGCAGTCAGAGAAACTCCGAAGACTGACTGACCATCCAATGCACCAGCGACTAAACAATTTGGGAAATGGGAAACTAAAGCGGAGAAACTTTGCAGAAATAGCCAAAGCAAAGATGCACGAAGATCCCATAAATGCACTAACAATACCAAAACCCATCACTACTGTACGAAAACCTACCTGGAGGCAGGATATATTTCCAGAGGTGGTAGAAAATATACCAGGTATTGGAAACAAAAACGGCCAGACTGAAAAAAAAAGGAGAGATACTATCCTAAGCTTTATATCGGAAAACTACCCAAGCATGGACTGGACCCATGCATACACCGACGGTTCTGTAACAAACACTACACAGAACGGAGGGGCAGGAGCATTCCTGAACCTACCAAATGGCAGAAAAATAACACTGTCATTCGCTACTGGTAAGTACACAAGCAATTTCAGAGCGGAGGCAGAGGCACTGAGGGCGGCAGTGGAAGAAATGGTGACACATAAAGAAAATGAAAGCCATACAGTCCTGCTTACAGATGCTCTGGCCGTAGTCACAGCGCTAAAAAGCCAGAAAAACACTGAGCTTAATGACTTAAGAGCAGCACTCTGCAAACTGTGCCAGCAGTCCGCACCAAAAAGGGTAGTGGTACAGTGGGTCCCATCACACTGTAACATCCAAGGCAACGAGGAGGCAGACAGACTGGCAAAAGAAGGTGCAAGACTACCACAAACAGATACTAGTATGACGTACGAAGAGTCAAAACGGCTTATCAAAGCCAGATACATGACCAAATGGGAAACCGAACATACTGGTTACACCAAAAACGATGCCTATTACCAGTTTAACAGAAGAGAGCAGGTCGTTGTCTTCAGACTTCGCACTGGCCACAATAGACTGAGGTACCACCTATTCAACAAATTGAAGATAGGTGGTACCGACGAATGCCCGTGCGGTACCGGTAAATTGACCGCTGAACATCTGCTGCAGAACTGCCCGACATACGAGGATCAGAGAGAGCAGATGTGGCCATCACCAGTGGAACTGCAAGACAAGCTCTATGGCAATGGCGACAGCCTCAGGATGACCGCCGCTTTTTTCGAAAAAATAATGGTTACTGTCTGACTGCGTACGAAGAAGAAGAAGAAGAAGAAGAAGAAGAAGAAGAAGAAGAAGAAGAAGAAGAAGAAGAAGAAGAAGAAGTACCCCAGGCATGGAAAGACGCAGTACTTGAACCAGTACCAAAAAAAGGAAAGGACAAAACAGATCCAAATGGATACAGGCCTATCAGCCTACTGAGCTGTGTCGGCAAACTGATGGAACGTATGATAAACACCAGACTGATGTGGCATCTGGAAGAAAAACGAATACTAATTCCACAGCAAGCCGGCTTTAGACAGCACAGATCCACTGAGGACCAGGTCATCCTTATAGCCCAGGAAATAGAAGATGCCTACCAGGCACAGAAACACACAGTAGCGGTTTGGGTGGATCTGGAAAAGGCATTTGACAAAGTCTGGAAAGATGGACTTAGAGTCAAGCTAAGAAGAAGTGATGTTTGTGGGAAAATGTACAAGTGGATCAATCACTACCTCAAAAACAAAGCGGCCAGAGTCCAAGTACAAGGGCAGATGAGCAAAAAGGTGACACTCGAGCAGGCAGTACCCCAAGGGGGAGTACTGTCACCCACACTCTTCCTGGTGTATATAAACGACATTACAGAGAATATACCAAGAAGAGTCCATAGCTCAATGTTTGCAGACGATCTGGCTATGTGGACCTCTGAAAAGAATCTCACCATAGCAAGAAATCGGATGCAGCAGGCCCTAACATCGCTGGAAGAGTGGGCGAACTCATGGCTGGTCAAAATAAACGAGGAGAAAACCACATGCACAATATTCTCGCTTTCAATCAAACCCCAAAATACCAAATTAAGTTTAAATGGCAAATTCATGCAGCCAAATGACAACCCAAACTATCTGGGAGTCACATTTGATCGGCGCATGACATGGAAAAGTCAGATCGAGAGAAACCGAATGAGAGCCAGAGAAAGAATGGCAATCATGAGGAAACTTGCTGGCACAAGCTGGGGAGCAGACGAAAGCATACTAAAGAAACTGTACACTGGAAGAGTGAGACCAGTTCTCGAGTATGGCATTGCGGCATGGACAACAGCAGCGAAGGCGAACTTCGATAAAGTTAGCAAACTTCAAAACCAAGCCATGAGAGTTATAACAGGAGGCATGAAGTCAACGCCAATTGTAGAACTTGAAAAGATTACAAAACTGCAATCCATGACCGATAGAAGAGACTGCAGAGCCCAGCTGCAGTCAGAGAAACTCCGAAGACTGACTGACCATCCAATGCACCAGCGACTAAACAATTTGGGAAATGGGAAACTAAAGCGGAGAAACTTTGCAGAAATAGCCAAAGCAAAGATGCACGAAGATCCCATAAACGCACTAACAACATCAAAACCCATCACTACTGCACGAAAACCTACATGGAGGCAGGATATATTTCCAGAGGTGGTAGAAAATATACCAGGCATTGGAAATAAAAACTACCAGACTGAAAAAGAAAGGAGAGATACTACCCTAAGCTTTATATCGAAAAACTACCCAAGCATGGACTGGACCCATGCATACACCGACGGTTCTGTAACAAACACTACACAGAACGAAGGGACAGGAGCAGAAGAGAGCAGGTCGTTGTCTTCAGACTTCGCACTGGCCACAATAGACTTAGGTACCACCTATTCAACAAATTGAAGATAGGTGGTACCGAAGAATGCCCGTGCGGTACTGGTAAAATGACCGCTGAACATCTGCTGCAGAACTGCCCGACATACGAGGATCAGAGAGAGCAGATGTGGCCATCACCAGTGGAACCACAAGACAAGCTCTATGGCAGTGTCGACAGCCTTAGGATGACCGCCGCTTTTTTCGAAAAAATAATGGTTACTGTCTGACTGCGTACGAAGAAGAAGAAGAAAAAGAACGAATTTGTTGAAAAGATAGGAAAATAAGTAGTGAGGTTCTGTCACAGCTCAAGGTAGGGAAGATACTTCTGAAGGAAATAAAAAGCAGACAAATATACAAAATATTTTTGTCAAGTCCAGCGACATAACAGTTTGCTGAAAGTTATATTGGAGGGAAGAGTAGAGGACAACAGAGCCAGATGGCGGCAGATGTGTAGATGGACAGACAACATCAAGATGTGGTCCGGACACAGTTTGAATGAATGTACCAGCCTGGCAAGGGACAGAGACAGCTGGAAATCCATTACCGCCAACCTCCCATGATGAGGCGGCACTTGATGACGATGATAGATAGAAATGCTGTGCCGTCTGCTACATCTTATAACTAATGGCTCCGTGACATAGGATTCATCAACAAAGAGCAGTTTCGCAAAGAGGATAGAATTGCAGAAGACTGTTTCGTGGTCTATTACACATCCTGGTCCCAGTGACCAGGTTATATCAACCAAACAAGCATGTGTGTGAGCAGCTCTGCTTCACACCAAAATTGACGGGTTGTCAGAGTGTGTGAGAAGATCAGTTACACTAGTAATTAATGGTACAATGATCGAGGTTGGCAGATTGTTGCCAATATTATTAGTTGAAGAAATTTGACAAAATGATTTACTTGACAAATTTTGACAAAATCAATATCTGAAAAATATTCAACATCATTACTCGAAGAATATTTCAACACGAGTCCTTTTCAACATTCGACGCAAAAGACCTTTTGTCGATGCCGCGTTTGTAATAATTTTTATGTAAACCATGCAACAGATGTTGGAGTGTGATATATCAACTATTTTTTAATAGCTTCTCACTTATCTAGGCTTGCCTGCACCATATGGTGTCTATAATGTTTGCAATGCGATAACAAGCCTGTGCATCCTGAAGATCTGTGTGATCTAAATTGTTCATGCTCTCCACAACTTCTGGTTACTGGTAGTATAAATTACTTTCTGTTAGCAAACTTTGTCAAAGGTCAGAGATAGTTTGCCATTCCATCTTTGAGGTCCTCTGTCTTTCCCTCACTTTTGTTGGTGGTGAAAATATGTTCCAACTTTATATTTCAAAAGTTATCCTTAATAAAATTAACTGCATTTGTAGTTGTATGATATTTTTTATAATTGCTAATAATTCTTACTTATTTTATCAATGGAATGAGCAAAGTCATCCAGATATTATTAAAGTAATAATTGCTAACTTTGTATAAATTCTATTTTGCTCACTACACATCTATCGTGCTGATAGATATGTAATAGCATGGCCTTTGTTATTGTTATGATTACAGTTCCCTTTATCTTCATTGTTATTTGTACCTATGATGTAAAGCCCTTTGATTTTATTATAATGTACGATGTTGTTAATCTTGGATATATATTGTTCATTCTGTTACTATTGATAAAGACGATATCATATATACGATCCATTGGGATGAAGGAAGCTCAAACAACGAAGTCAATCGACAGACAGACCTCGAGCGCATACTTACACTGCTAAAAACTGTCCCCATTTTGTTATATTTGCACATGTGACGTCTTGCCGAGGATGTTCCCGCCAACAAGCTTGTAAAGCAGGCCACGGATATCAAGGATGGGAAGGACCCTCTCCGTTATGGTCTCGGTCGTCCTTACGCCACCTGGCTAGGTTATTGGAAAGCCATCATTCTCTTTGCATTCAGTCACTCATTGTACTCATGGCGGGGAGGGTCCTTGTCGCCTATCGGACCATTATATATACTGACCATTATATATACTGATTGATGAGTGCTGCATGGGGAGAAATCAGGATTTGACTTCTCTACTATAATGATAGGCAATGCCATTTCATAGTGGATTATGTGAATCAATCCCCATGGTCATGCTAGGGTCAACTACACTGAAAGAGCTGATAATTCTACTTCTAAATACACTTTATGTGTACATTAGATTTAAATATGAGGCAGGGGTGTTGAAATCAATCAATGATCGTCTGTTGAATGACGACACTATAATTGATTAATTGGTGGTCCAATGATGTAGCAGGAATGTGTACAACCAGTGAGCTACAAGAACCATCAATATCCATAATCTTTATCATCTGCTGTAAAGAGAGAGAGAGAGAGAGAGAGAGAGACAGAGCGAGAGAGAGAATGATGGAGAGACTAAACTATAGGTGTACCGTATATGCAGATACGCCTGCTTTGTAGAACATAACAATGTTTGATCTCTTTGATATATATGTTGTTTGTGTTGACTAAAATACATGTTTGATCTCTTTTATTTATATATTGTTTGTGCTTACTAAATAACATGTTTGATTGATGTGTTGTTTGTGAGTTCTGCCTAAATAACATGTGAGATTGATGTGTTGTTTGTGCTGTCTAAATAACATGTGAGATTGATGTGTTGTTTGTGCTGTCTTAATAACATGTGAGATTGATGTGTTGTTTGTGCTGTCTTAATAACATGTGAGATTGATGGTTGTGATGTCTAAATAACATGTGAGATTGATGTGTTGTTTGTGCTGTCTAAATAACATGTGAGATTGATGTGTTGTTTGTGCTGTCTAAATAACATGTGAGATTGATGTGTTGTTTGTGCTGTCTTAATAACATCTGAGATTGATGTGTTGTTTGTGCTGTCTAAATATCATGTGAGATTGATGTGTTGTTTGTGCTGTCTAAATAGCATGTGAGATTGATGTTTGTGCTGTCTAAATAACATGTGAGATTGATGTTTGTGCTGTCTAAATAACATGTGAGATTGATGTGTTGTTTGTGCTGTCTAAATAACATGTGAGATTGATGTTTGTGCTGTCTAAATAACATGTGAGATTGATGTGTTGTTTGTGCTGTCTAAATATCATGTGAGATTGATGTGTTGTTTGTGCTGTCTAAATATCATGTGAGATTGATGTGTTGTTTGTGCTGTCTAAATATCATGTGAGATTGATGTGTTGTTTGTGCTGTCTAAATATCATGTGAGATTGATGTGTTGTTTGTGCTGTCTAAATAACATGTGAGATTGATGTTTGTGCTGTCTAAATATCATGTGAGATTGATGTTTGTGCTGTCTAAATAACATGTGAGATTGATGTGTTATTTGTGCTGTCTAAATAACATGTGAGATTGATGTGTTGTTTGTGCTGTCTAAATAACATGTGAGATTGATGTGTTGTTTGTGCTGTCTAAATATCATGTGAGATTGATGTTTGTGCTGTCTAAATAACATGTGAGATTGATGTGTTATTTGTGCTGTCTTAAAAACATGTTTGATGTATGTGTTGTTTGTGCTGTCTAAATAACATGTGAGATTGATGTGTTGTTTGTGCTGTCTAAATATCATGTGAGATTGATGTTTGTGCTGTCTAAATAACATGTGAGATTGATGTGTTGTTTGTGCTGTCTAAATAACATGTGAGATTGATGTGTTGTTTGTGCTGTCTAAATAACATGTGAGATTGATGTTTGTGCTGTCTAAATAACATGTGAGATTGATGTGTTATTTGTGCTGTCTTAAAAACATGTTTGATGTATGTGTTGTTTGTGCTGTCTAAATAACATGTGAGATTGATGTGTTGTTTGTGCTGTCTTAATAACATGTGAGATTGATGTGTTATTTGTGCTGTCTTAAAAACATGTTTGATGTATGTGTTGTTTGTACTCTCTAAAAACATGTTTGATGTATGTGTTGTTTGTGCTGCATAAAGTTTGCACTGAAATGTCCCCTTCAAAATATAGCCTTCAGCATCTGTAAAATTGATTTGCACATACCAAAGCAGTGTTCTATCTGACAATGCACCTCACCCCATCTCCTGCTAGTAGGAACAGTTCTGCCACGAGATGGCCAGAAGCTGGACATTTTCTACCAGTTTGCTATGTGCATGCATTGATGCGAGCATTTGGATAGAAGTGAGAATTCGACTCTCGGCTACGACAACATTGAAGACCAACGAAAATCTTTTAGTCGAGAGAATAACTGTTGTCCTGGTACTTTAGTCCTTGCAAAACTGCCAAATGTTTACATTTGTTATTTTCCCCATTGATACCTGAATTTATTGAGTTGTGTTCAACTGTTGTTTCATACAATAATCGATATGTCCCAATATTTCAAACAGCTGACCGAATTATCAAGCATATCTCTAACTGAAGTGACGCACTTTATTGACCCGGCAGTTACAAGAGATAAAATGCTGGTATATTATATTTGCAAATGCTAGATCGATGCTTTATATAGTATGGGGATAGCCATATGGTTATGAAAATCAGCATAGACCAGAAGAAATGCATACATAACGGATATAGGCGTTTGTGTATTTGGATCATAAACGAAGACATTAGAAGACAAGTAGGTACACCAACAGTGCTTGACCTCATCAATAGACAACAAACAAAATGGTTCGGCCACGTGACACGTCAAACACCAGATAGTACCCCTCAGAAAGCCATGCTATACAGATACAATTAATACAAGGCCAGGGGCCGACCATGTACAAGATGGATAGCAGAAATATCAAATCTTCACATGTACGAAGCACATAATAGGGCCCCGTCAAGAAACCGCTTCATAATCTGATGCTTAAAGGCACAAGCACATACTAGGGCCCAGTCAAGAAACCTTTTCATAACCTGACACTTAAAGGCACAAGCGCATACTAGGGTCCGGTCACGAAACCTCTTCATAACCTGACGCTTAACGGCACAAGCAAGAGAAAAATCGAAAGAAAAGTGGAAGTATTTGAAAAATGAAGGTAGCCCGATAGCAGATGCTGCGTCAGAGATAATCGATTAGTCTTCATAGTAAAAGTCTCAGTTTTTGTTATCTGGCTAGTCTTCCATTTATTTAACACAATCAGCGCCTTTATACAGTAGAATAGACAGTCCCTAGCAAATAATGGTGCTTTCTTTTTAAAAAATGCAATACAAAACATAATGCCGCGAAACAAAACAACTGTCACTCGTGTCCAAATAGCTTGAATGAGTCCGATGAGTTCAATCAGCTCTAGCACGCCATGGCGATGTGATTAGGTTACTGACCGGGTTAGTTTTTCCATGATGCCAACGTCTCTGCCAACTCATATAGTTTACGTAATATATATGTTGGGATCGAATATATGGCAGAGCAAAAGAGCTGACAGCAACCAGCGACTCATAACTGTCTGCGTGTGTCAGAATACGGATCATAGTGGGAAGGCAAACACGGAGAAGACGTCCTAAATGACAATGGAACGACTGTTGAGATTTTGCAGGAAACAAATCCTTGTTATTACAGACACAAGGTTTCCACACAAGCGTATTAATGCCTAAAAAAAGAAGCGAGTCGGTACGAAATGAAAAATCCGCAATTGACTATGTAATAGTGAGGAAAAGTGCATTCTAGTATGTGAAGGATGCTGGAGTGTTCAGAGGACAGAGATAGGAAGCGACCACTGCCTAGTTAAAATAAAGAGAGCAATCGAAAAAAGTTACCCAGCCAGGCAACACCCAACAACTAGCAAGAAACCTAATAACACACAAGGAGAAAATAAAATTAAGGCTTTACAAACTAAGAGAACCAGATCTCAAGAGGAGATACCAAGGGCTCATAACAACAGCAATAGGAAGGATAGAGGAATCTGAAGAAGATATGGAAACCTTCAGAGTAAAATTCAAAGACATCCTCAAAGAGGCTGCAGTAGAGGAATGTGGTCAAACCAAAGAAGAGTGGAAGAGAAAGAGTACACCATGGTGGACAGAAGATGTGAAAAGAATAACACGAAAAAAAGAAAAAGGCATGGAAGCAATACCTAGAGGCTTGGAATAAAGAAGAACAAACAAAGGAATATAAAGAATATGTAAATTTAGGAACAGAAGCAAAGAAGACTGTGCTCAAGGCCAAACAGAAATCCTGGGAGGAATTTGGAGAGAAACTGCAAAATAATGCTGGAGAAAACCAGAAGCTGTTCTACAGGACCCTAAAGAACATGAGAAGGGAAAAAGAATACCTTCTGAAATTTGTTAAAGATAAACAAGGTGCGATGTTGACTGCCCCAGAAGAGATAATGAATAGATGGAAAGAATATTTCTCAGATGGAGTGGAGGAAAATCAAGCTCTGGGAGTGACAGTCCCAATCTCAGAGGAAGAAGCCATGGAGGGGAACGATAATATCACAATGGAAGAACTAAAGGTAGCATTGGAGAAAATTAAGGTTGGTAAGGCGTGAGGACATGATGGTATAACACCAGAAATGGTTAAATACATGGGAGCGGCAGGAGAGATGCTATTCATGAAGATTCTCAAGGCAGCTTGGCGCCACAAGAAGATACCAAGAGACTGGGAGGTTGCAATAATAATACCAATATTTAAAAAGGGCGACAATCGACAATGTGAAAATCACAGAGGTATTTTCCTTCTCAGTGTCCCGGGGAAAGTCTACTCTAAGATCCTAGAACGGCGATTGAGAGGTCTAGTAGAGCCAGATATGGACGAGACCCAATGTGGGAATTGGACAAACAGAAGTACTCAAGACCTTATTTTTATATTCAGACAGCTGAGTGAAAAGGTTCTTGAGTATGATAAGGAAATGCATCTTTGCTTTTTGGATCTGAAGAAGACATTCGATAAAGTCCCTTGGGGTAAACTCTGTGAGTGCTTGACAAGGAAGAACATCATAGGACCCCTGATCTCTGCCATACAGAGTTCTATAAAACATGCAAAAACGATGTGCTGACACCAAATAAAAAGTCAGGAGAGTTCAAGATCACGAGCGGAGTAAGACAGGGGGACATTCTATCATCGTACTTTTTCATAATCCTCAAGAATGAGGTCATCAAAGTCTGCAAGGAACGGACAAAAGAGTATGAAGTAGGGTACTGGAAAATGAGACCAAGTTATACATCAGAGTTGACATTTGCAGATGACGTGGCACAAAATCCGAGGCACATCTCTAGATCAACTTAAAGGTTTGGGAAGAACAGTTGAAGAGAGAAATGCACATCAGCAACTCCAAAACAAAAACCATGGTGATCGCAACAGATGATAAGAGACATTAGATAACCCTGGGAACACAGTCACTGGAACAGGTCAGTCGCTTGAAATATCTAGAAATGGTAATAGCCAGCAGAGTGGGGAATAAAAGAAGAGTTTAAATGCACGAAGGGAACCAGCTGATAGACTTTTCCATGAAATAAACAGAGGATGTCTCAGCAAAAGAGAAACAAGCAGAAAAACAAAGATGGGTGTATACCGCTCGACCTATGTGTCTGTCCTGACATATGGATGTGAGTCATGGGCAATGACCACAGCCAAAGAAAGGCAACTACAAACTTCTGAAATGAGGTACATAAGAAAGGTAGTCCAGGTCACGAAAAGGGACAAGGTCCGTAACCAGACAATACTTAGTAATCTCAAAGACCAACCCTTGCAGACACGAGTGAAGCAGTCCTAACTGCAGTGGTTTGGCCATGTCTGTAGAATAGGGGAGGATCGGATACCAAGGCGGTCATGGGAGGCAAAAGGTCAAGGGCACAGATACCCCAAGACGTCCAAAAGTACGTTAAGACAACATACGACAGTCCCTATGTGATCGGGGGCTGGATTGGAAAGAGGCCAGGAGAAAGATGGCGGACAAAGCAGTGTGACATTCTCTCTGGCAAACCTCTACACTTCACGGTAGAAGAGGAGCGCCTAAGTAAGTAGTGATTGCTTATACATCGATTCTTAACCCTAAGTAAGTAGTGATTGCTTATACATCGATTCTTGTAACATATTTTTTAACAACAAAAATACTTCCTGTTTCCTGTGCTGATGAGATGCCAAAAATACAGCAAACTGATGTCACAAAACAATTAAGCATAAGACAAATCCTTGATGCACGTTATATTCTGTATGCATTCGAAAAGTTCTACATAATAGATTAAGTATGCTTATGTTTTGTTTTTTATTGTAATTTATTCTGGCCTATATCGTTATATATTTTGTTACGAAGAATAGCTTTCTAGTTATGGTGCTAGTTTGTCAGCCATACGCGGCTAGAACGGTCTACAAAATGGAAATATGTAAGAGAAAGAAAAAAACAGACTAGTGAATCACCCACACCACGCATGAGCTAAAAACTCGTACATTGAAGTCTCTAACACTTCATCCACAGCTGACAACCGATACACCAACTTCACTGAAAGTGACACCACGTTCATTGAAGTCTCTAACACTTCATTTCAACATAAAATAACTGATACACCCACCTCACAGAAAAGTTAGATCACGTACAATAAATTATCCTCAACTGATAACTGACATGGGAACTGGTGAGCCAACATCACAAAAGGTGAGGTCACGTACATTGAAGTCTCCAACACTATATTCTCAACTGATAACTGTCATGTGTACTGTTGAATCTACCCAACAAAAGGTGAAACCACTTACATTAAAGTCCATAAAACCGTATTATCCCCAAAGGCAGTATCTACCTTGCAACTATTGTTACCTTTGTTTTAATGTAGCCAGTACCACCCTATCTAAAACTTCTCCATACACCTAACTTAACTTAATGTAAACCTTAAACGGCAACACTCACAAACTACAAAACACAAGCAAATCAATCAACTTGACATCGACTGCAAATGGGTGAAAAACTCGGCTGTACAGAACAACCATTTATATAATAAATACAACAAACAAATTAAAGGGAAACGCTATATCCACAATGTCATACCCACTATCCTGCATCAGAGTGAACACTATTATAAACAACAGTCTGATTCAAACTGCACAAGAATACACAACTGCAGAAAACATACAAAACGAATTGTTAGGTCCGCCGTTTTGCTTACCAATTTTTTTTTTATGTCAGGGATTCTCATTTTTCCAACATTAAGGCAAACGAATTTTGTCAACATTGAATTGTTTTGCTTTTTATTAATATGTAATGGTCAAATAATTTTGATTTATTAATGTTCTAATTCTTCTCTCCGTCCAGGAGAAAATGAGTTATTCACTAATCTATTCGGCAAGACCTGAATATACAGGAGAATCGGCTCATAAATGACGTAATAACCTGAAAACTGAGGTTTTTGAACACGTCAAACGACACGACGGACTGGAGAGAGCGGTTATAGAAGGCATGGTCACTGGGAAGAGAAGCAGGGGCCAACCGAGAAGGCGATGGACTCAGGATATCAAGGAGACGCTGGATTTGACCTTGGAGCAGGCCGGAAGACTGGAGAAAGTATTACAGACAGGCTGTCATGAGAGCTACGTTCTGTAAAGGATATGCTACATGATGATGATGACTAATCTATTCCTCTTTTATATTTTAGAGCGTTGTTTTAAACCCAGTATGCTACTGGTCACCGTCAGCTTATTTTGTTAACCTCGCTGTGTCAATGGCGGGGTGTACACAACTTCATGAGCTGGGAAGTCTTGTTAGTAATCTCTTAGGATCAGCTCTCGGTGGTTCTATTCTAGTCTCTATCATACACAAGGCTCTTCGTGGAACAATGTGGGCAGTACACCACTGAATCACTGTTACATGACACAAATACCATGCTAGACAGCCAGAAAATGAAAGTGATAATCAACACTACGAAACATTCTCCAGAAGGCACCAAAAATGTTGATGGGGGACTATTAGAACATATTTTATTTACATGGGCACCTTAATAACACCAGATACTAATCCTGCAACAACAAATGATTTAATACAGTGTTTTTCATATTGCTGTGGTGGTGGGTGTTAGAAATAGAGCTGGGGAATACACGCCGCTTGTCTTAGCTGTCAAAATGCAGTGAATATGCTTTGTTTTAATTTGATCTCCAATTGAAAAAATGGAAAAATTCCGACCGTACACATCTCCTGAAACAACTATCTAGAACAATAAAGTCTTCTATCAATTAAAGCAGAATCCTGGCTACGTAGAATCAACCTGCAAAATTTCGTATTTGTGATAAGTGGCCAGACTCACTAGAATAGACAGAGTGGGAAACGACAAATCCGGAGAAATTGGAACTCCATGAATGGTGTGTGTTTGTTACAGGCAAAAGACATAAATTGTTTGGACATATGACAAGAATTTTACCAAACCTACCCGCTGAACGACCATATAATACCACACATCAGTACTTCCGAGAAAAAGAAAGTCCATGCAAAATATGATTTATCGAGGGTGTTAACTACAAAGACATGCTTGAAAATGGAATGTTCACAAGAAAACAACGTTTCGCATCTCCACGATGTCTAGCGACATTGGTGGACAGATGAAATAACGGAACAGAAACCAATCATGAATAGACAAATGGAAGTACCATTGGAAGACGCAGATATGTTTTACAAAAGAATGTTACGATTCCCGTGTGCAGTAAGAATACTAGGTGAAGATGATAATATGCTAATGCACAAAAGAACCACTCTAACACAATAGAATGATATTGTAATTCTCATTCCCTATTTGGTATGTTGTGAGAAAATGCGCTAGAGCTTGGAAAAAAGAGAAAACGATCAAACAAAAGATTATGGAAAGCCGACAATTTAGAATTATAGCATTTTCTTTCTCTTCTTAAACCTAAAGATAAACAGTTATTTTCTTTTTTAGTGTTTGTAAAATTATTTTCATAGTTAAGAAGTTAGTTTTTTGTTCTAACACATTTTTAAAAGTCTAACTGGCTGTTCGGCACCCGACGAATTGTGCAATGCAATGTGCTGAAAAGCATCTTACCTATACAAGGACGGAATGGAGTCAACAGACTAATAGACAACACTAATAGGGGCACGAAGTCGGCGCGTCACGTGAATAAGACAAGAAAGAAGAATATGTCACAGCAAAATTTCGCTACAAAATTATGTGAATAAATAGGACCATTAAGTGCCGATCACTTGTGTGGAGTCCCTGCAGAAAATAATATGCATTGTAAAGTTTAAAGCATGTCTTCGTAAAATGTAAATAAAGAGGGATGTGCATGGGACTAGAAACCTCATAATGTAATATAAAATAATACAAAAGCCGCCACTAAAATAAACACAGAGTACTTTGACATTAGCTTTCGTTAAGTGCGAAATGGAGAAAGTAGTGTTGGTGGAACACAGTTTAGGAATCCCTGAATACTGTACACTTTTATCTAGGGTCGTGTCGTCAGACGCGACCAGCAGCAGCTGTTACCATCATGGCAAAGCCCTGACCATGTTCGTAATAGGAGTGTGTGGCTGTGAGGACGACGAATGTGTAATAGAGCTGGTGTGTTGTGCTGTTAAAACTCGTGATTATAAGAGAAAAAGCGGAGTACGTGGGGTGGACTGGTCTATACTTACAAAAACGATCAATTAGTCAGCAACTCAACCGTTGCTCATGCATGTGCACATGTCCTGAGTTGGGAAGACTTTCTGCACTGCATAAGTGCCTAAACTGGAAAGCGAATATTAGGTGTAGCTCAAATGCCATGATATAACCAGCAACACTGGTTGCTAAACTAAACAGGCCAGAAATTGACATAGACACCAACAAGAAAGTATACTGCATGCGCTCCAGTCAGGGATGTAGTGTTAATAATATGATCTCATCAAGCCATGGATGAAGTATTAGACACGTCAATAACACGGTCTCAGTTTGTGTGTCCTTTCTTTTCCTTCTTTTTTTTCTTTCTTTTTTCTTTCTCTCTCTCTTTCTTTCTTTCTTTCTGGAGCACGTCTTAAAAGGGACATTATATCGTAGTTTACAGCGAGGATAGGATGTCTGCACCTTTCGATCCAACACATCCAGTTTAACGCGCCATTTTTAGGACCGTGTTTGCCTTGCCTTCCATTTTCGATCCATATTCTCTTAGACTATACGAGCCCAGCCTGTTTACAGGGCCGCCGCTTGAGAGCGGAATAGGGTCTTGGCCAGCTATGGATCGCTGACCCTGATGCAAACAACGTGCTGTGAGTCGCTGGCTTCTGTTAGCACCTTCGCCCCAAAGATCTTCCTCATTTTCCTGCCTTCCCTAAATGCCTTCCCTAGTGGCCATTTACAATTGCGTAAACAGAACAACTAGGATATGTACTTTGTTTTGCCATTTACCTTTAACCGCTTTGTCACTTTACACAGTAAACGTGCACAAATTATGCTATAATTTTCCCATTCCCCTCCTATTGTTTGACACAAAGCTAAATCACAACACACATGTGAACATATATTTATTTACTGTCCGTGCAACAAAATGATAAAAGTAAAAGTCTCGAGAGCCTGTGTTTTTCCTGTGGCAGCTTATGCCTGCGAATCATGGACGATTACCAAAACTTCCAGACAAAGAATCGAATCCTGCCAGTCCAAATGTTACAGAAATATCCTCAGAATACCCTGGACAGAGAAAAAGACAAATGTAGACAATCGACAAGAGTTGAGCATAGAGGAGAACTGGTTTATCAATTCCATTTTGGCTAGAAAGTGCAAATACTTTAGTCACACCAAGAGACACAACGGTCTCGAGAGAACAGTGATGGAAGGTATGGTGCCAGGCAAAAGAGAAAGGGGTAGACCAAGAAGACAATGGCACCAAAATATCCAGTAATGCCTGAGTATGAATGTGGCGGAGGCTGGAGTTTTGGCAACGGAACGAGTTTCTTTCACACAAAATGTGATGGGAGCGACGTTCTGAAAAGGACATGCTACATGATGATGATGCCCATGACACCACGCCATTCGACAGAAGTCCAGTTTTCAGCCATCCTGGCTGTCGTGTAGTTTCCATAGAATAGGTCTTGCAACGTACATTCGTGTGATAGGTTTGAGATATTTTAGGTTTATTAGATGTTCTTGGACCTGGACAGTACCGCATTCGTAAGTATCGTCGTCGCGGTATCTCCATCCTATCAGGTTGTTTCTGCATCGGGTCAGCCCAGACAGAAGTCTATTTAAGGTTCCTCATATTGAATTTGGTAGGTGTGCTTCTGGTGCAGCCTTTTCCTGCAGCATTATCCGTAGGGGTATGTTGTTTGTCGCGCCATTTCTCGAGACGCCTTTCAGAGCTTCCATGGAAAGGTTGTGTTGCTTGTTTAGGAAACTGTATAGAGTCTAGATTCTACTCTCATTGTATGCAACTGATGTCCTTACATTAGATGTCTTGGTTTGTCTCTCTCCTTCTGCTGCAACGCTTCTTCTGCTCCGTGGAGGAAATTGGTGTGGCTGAGTTATACCAAGTAAGATAAGAGGTTTATTTGTTCAATAGAGGTAGGTTTTGGGCGCGCAGTCACGATTCGGCGACTGTCTCACTGATGTCAACATCAACATGCTTGATGTTTTTGTACTTTTCCCATACTGGTTCTCTTTATTCTGCTGTGGAAAAACACAGGGAAAATGCCGATTTCAGGAGGATAAATGGCTGTGCTCCTCATGTTGTGCAGGTAAGCCAGAGGATGATGTTATTCCTCTCAGGCACTTTCCGTTTGGTTTCATGACAAAATGGTGGGAGGGGATGGTTTACAGAAGAGATCCGCTGTTTTCTTCCTTGCTTGTCGTGATAGGCGATTAAAGAGGGTTGTGGGTGGGTCGTCAACTTCAAGTGAAAACCATTGCTACGAAAGCGCGCTGCAAATAACTGCCTTTTCCTTAAAGCTGGCTAGGATAAACCAAATGAAGTGTGCACTTGTGCTCGGCCAAATAGGGCATGAATGGATGTCTCATGGCACATATAGTTAACTATTCTACTAAAGTGTCTATTCTGTAGGGAACTGTACCACAAATACAATCAAACAAACGTAAACGGGGTAGATGGTGATAGGATTGTACCACATCTAGTCAAACTTACATAGGATTGTACCACATCTAGTCAAATATACACAGGGTTGTACTACATCTAGTCAAACATACACAGGATTGTACCACATCTAGTCAAACATACACAGGATTGTACTACATCTAGTCATACATTCACAGGATTGTACCACATCTAGTCAAACATTCACAGGATTGTACTACATCTAGTCAAACATACACAGGATTGTACCACATCTAGTCAAACATTCACAGGATTGTACTACATCTAGTTAAACATACACAGGAATGTACCCCACCTAGTCAAACATTCACAGGATTGTACTACATCTAGTCAAACATTCATAGGATTGTACTAAATCTAGTCAAACATACACAGGATTGTGCCACATCTAGTCAAACATTCACAGGATTGTACTACATCTAGTCAAACATACACAGGATTGTACCACATCTAGTCAAACATTCACAGGATTGTACTACATCTAGTCAAACATACACAGGATTGTACCACATCTAGTCAAACATACACAGGATTGTACCACATCTAGTCAAACATTCACAGGATTATACTACATCTAGTCAAACGTACACAGGACTGTACCACATCTAGTCAAACATACACAGGATTGTACCACATCTAGTCAAACATACACAGGATTGTACTACATCTAGTCATACATTCACAGGATTGTACCACATCTAGTCAAACATTCATAGGATTGTACTAAATCTAGTCAAACATACACAGGATTGTGCCACATCTAGTCAAACATTCACAGGATTGTACTACATCTAGTCAAACATACACAGGATTGTACCACATCTAGTCAAACATTCACAGGATTGTACTACATCTAGTCAAACATACACAGGATTGTACCACATCTAGTCAAACATACACAGGATTGTACCACATCTAGTCAAACATTCACAGGATTGTACTACATCTAGTCAAACATACACAGGATTGTACCACATCTAGTCAAACATACACAGGATTGTGCCACATCTAGTCAAACATACACAGGATTGTACCACATCTAGTCAAACATACACAGGATTGTACTACATCTAGTCAAACATACACAGGATTGTACCACATCTAGTCAAACATTCATAGGATTGTACTAAATCTAGTCAAACATACACAGGATTGTGCCACATCTAGTCAAACATTCACAGGATTGTACTACATCTAGTCAAACATACACAGGATTGTACCACATCTAGTCAAACATTCACAGGATTGTACTACATCTAGTCAAACATACACAGGATTGTACCACATCTAGTCAAACATACACAGGATTGTACCACATCTAGTCAAACATTCACAAGATTGTACTACATCTAGTCAAACATACACAGGATTGTACCACATCTAGTCAAACATACACAGGATTGTGCCACATCTAGTCAAACATTCACAGGATTGTACCACATCTAGTCAAACATACACAGGATTGTACCACATCTAGTCAAACATACACAGGATTGTACCACATCTAGTCAAACATTCACAGGATTGTACTACATCTAATCAAACATACACAGGATTGTACCACATCTAGTCAAACATACACATGTGGACTTCTTAGTGGTAGAGCGGTTATCACAACAGAGGTACCTTGTAATGATACGCTCCAGTATACGCAGATGTAAAAGTAAAGGTAGTTATACTAATGACGGCGAAGGAAGTTAAAGACTTCAGTATACTAAGCCACAGCTTGTATAAGGTAGGATGGCCTGTTCTTTTCCGCACTGCCCTCTACTTCTGTAGTCGTATACCGGGTACCCATTTACAGCTTGGTAGACAGGAGCATAACGGTCGTGGGAGTTGAAAAGCTCTACCACTAATCAGAGAGCTCCCCCCCCCCCCCCCCCCCCGCCTTTTCCCCATAATTTAATAATTGTAAAAGCAAGGCAGCAAGAAAGTGAAGTAATCACCACACATCACAAAAAGCTGAGAACTAGTCCTGTACATGGAAGTATTTAACACCAGAGTCAGCAGGACCTGCTATAGATGTGAAGTAATCACCACACATCCCAAAAAGCTGAGACATAGTCCTGTACAAGGAAATATTTAACACCCGAGTCAGCAGGACCTGCTATGGAAGTGAAGTAATCACCAAACATCACAAAAAGCTGAGACCTAGTCCTGTACAAGGAAGTATTTAACACCCGAGTCAGCAGGACCTGCTATAGAAGTGAAGTGATCACCACACATCCCAAAAAGCTGAGACCTAGTCCTGTACAAGGAAGTATTTAACACCCGAGACATCAGTACCTGCTATGGAACCACTGTACCTATTTTCGGTCACGACATGTGGATGGTGCGTCATACGTACACGGTCCAAGTACAGCTAGCCGAGCATACACAACATCAACGACAATCAACTGGAGTCAGAGGACAGCGATTAAACATCGTCGGTCGTCATCAACATCTCATCTAGGAAGTGCAATATTCTTTCATTTGCCATCTGCTTGTATCGCTATTTTAAACCATGTGTCTATGTAATGTTTCTACAATATCGTCAATGTTATTGTCTTCCTCTTGTTCTAAAGCACCGATGTGTCTAATTTTCAAGACTTGGAATATATTTAGAGGCGTTCTAGTTTTTTTTAAAATTCAATAATCACGTAATCCTCTGTTTGTCTATGTACAAGTATGTCATGCAATGTGCTCCGCTATGTTCGTATTTTATGTGAGATATCATTTATCACTGTCTTTGCTTTTCACACACATCTCATTTCACATGTTGTGATCTTTCGTTCTTGTACATTAGTCAAGGTCAATGTCCGACACATATAACAGAGAGTTGGTATATACTCTTTATCATTTTTTTAGGTATAATGCTGGCTTGGCTTCGTTCGTTCTCAATCTCCCGCAACCAAGCCCTGAAAAGGCTTAAAGTAGCAGAATGTAGTCCAGAGAACGGAATGTGTTGTGTCGTAGTTTACAGCTTGACTGCGATATTTACACCTTTCAGTCCAACACATTCGAATGTATAATGTTTGAAAGACTTAGAGAGAAGTGATTTATTGCATTAAATCAAGTTTAAGGTGCCAGGTGGAACTCCACGGGACGACAACCATTCTGCAGACTTTCGAGACGTCCTCGGAAAGCGACAAATGACGTTTCGTTCTCAAATTTTGCCTGTTTTATTCAGGTTTGTCTTCCTTAGCCCTCAAATGTCCTCTGGATGCCTACAAGGTAACAGGTTTGCATCTCCACTTTTTAAAGTCCTTCTGAGAGCGTGTCCTATCCATCACCACTCTCTCTCCTCACCTCTAAATGTCCTTTCTACTGGTTGCTGCCGTGTTCTTGCCATTATCTCAGACCATCTATAGCACGAAGTATGCGGCGAGGACACTTGTTGAAAGTCTGTAATCTGGGTGTGATACTCTGTCACATGCAATGTCTCCCAGCCATATAGCGAGATCAACTTTACAATCGTACATCATATTCGTATTCTCCATGGATAATGTTGCAAGGATCCATATTGGACGAAGAAAATTCAAGTTAAAACCTGCTATGTGAATTTTGGCGTTAACATATTGGTTTGTTCCTCTGTCTATCAATCTTACTTCCCAGATAAATAAAATTGTGCACTTCTTCAGTTAGCTGACCATTAATCTATGTGACTGTAACATACGATGTCCAACATCAGTCTCCGGACTGGCTAAACTGATGATGCCGTATGAGACCAGCAAGAAAACAATAACAAGTGTTCCATTTTTATTTAGCTTAACATTTTGACAATTTAGCCGATGTTATCCATTTTTAAGGTATTTCGAGCTAAAAAATGTATGACATAAATGTGTCCCTCATTACATGAATGTCTAATAATAATATGTGACCACCTTTACCATTTCCAAAATTTTCACACGGCACGAAAAATGATTTCGAAAAAACCTCGAGAAAAGTAATGTCTAATTGCCGCATATATAAAAGATCTAAGAGGACGCCTCTAACTTTCAAAATCCATTGAACTAAACAGTTTATCACCTTTTTCCGTTCTCCGGACTTCATCCTGCTACTTGCAAAACCCTGTAGCGGGAGATTGAGAACGAACGCAGCGGAAGAAGGAAAAAACTTTCACGTTTGTTCGTGACAAAAGCTCAAGAAAATTGGCGTCTGCTGCAACCGAATATATTCTGCTATAACCGGATATAGTCTAAATCTGTTTGTCTTCTGCGTGTACAAATGGAGATAACTCATTCAAAGATATTTTTAACCGACATTGCTTTGTTCAAATTAATAAATTTTATTATGTTTATTATAAGCCCGAGTTGAAAAATAAGAATAGGCTTACTACAATTTTCCAAGCAAGTCGTAAAATAACTAAAGGGGGTTGTGTATTAAATTATTGCTATGAAATAGCCAAAGCAAAAGGATTCTTTGTGTGAAAAGGCAAATCTACTTACTTACCTTTCCGTTCACATTTTCTTTGAATGATGTCTCAGCATGTATCGGTTTATCAGTTCCCATAGCATACGCTGTGATAGTGGCTTCATTGAATGAGGCGATACAGTGTTTGTGCCTTCATTGAATGAGGCGATACAGTGTTTGTGCCTTCATTGAATGAGGCGATACAGTGTTTGAGACGCCATTGATTGAGATAATACGCATGCTTGCTCCCTGGAGAAAACAGCGCTTCCCAGAGCTGATAGAAATCATTTCCGGCATTGTGAAAACAGAAAGAAGAGCCACAACTGTAAAACACATAGAGATCACTAACCAAGCAACATCTTGATCCATGTATATACAGATGGATTAGTTTCAAATGCAACATATGGGTACGGCGTGGACTAGTGGCTAAGTGACACGGCTCACAAGCCAAAGGTGCTGGGTTCGTACCCCAATCACAGCACCGATCGTTACCCAGGGGAAGCAAACCCTTAGAACATGTGGAAAGAAGCAGATCCTTACATAAATGCATGTCGAAGTCGAATGCACTGGGCTGACAGGCGCAAAATAGAAACAGTGCAACGCACACCGCCTTGGGGAATAGAGAAATAAGTGAAAGAAATATATATATATATATATATATATATATATATATATATATATATATATATATATATATGTATATAATGCATCATATAGGTGAAGGGATCTTTCTAAGCATAAAAAACATTACACAAAAACAGATATCAGTGGTAACTGGAACATTTTCAAGTAACTTCAGAGCTGAGACGCTGAAAACTGCAGAATAAACTAATGACAGATGAAAATGCTGAGAGACAAGTTGTATTCTCCAGTTGTTTGGGAAACCAGAAAAATTCAGACCTAAGGGAACTAAGAATGATACTCTATAAACTACATAACAGATTCACGAGAGTTGTGATACAGTGGATTCCAATATTTTTGACAACGAAGAGGATAACAGACTGGCAAGAAAAGGCGGGAAGCTACCTCAACCTGATATAGGAATAACTTATAAAGAAGCAAGAGGTTTACCAGGTGTACATACAGGAATAAGTTGGAAGCAGAGCAAAAGGATCATCAGTCAAATTACGCATATTACCAACTCAGCAGGGATGAGCAGGTAGTAATCTTTAGACTCCGCACAGGCCACAAAGGACTGAGATATCATCTGGTCAAAAAACTAAGAGCAGGACATACATATGAATGTGTCTAAGGCACTGACAACATGACTGCTGATCATGTGCTACAAAAGTGTCCAACATTCGAGGAACAGAGAAAGCATGTGTGGCCATCACCGATACCACTCCACGACACGCTCTTTGGATATACAAATAGCCTCAGTTTGGGCACTGCTTTCTTTCGAAATATTCAAGTTGACGTCTGAAAGCGCACGAACAAGAGAAGAATGAGGTGCTAAAGTGTTGGGAGACTTCATTGAATGAGATGATAAAGTGTTGGGAGACTTCATTGAATGAGATGATAAAGTGTTGGAGACTTCATTGAATGAGATGATTAAGTGTTGGCGTTTCAGGTCTTCACCCATCCCCCACAGCTTTTTGAGCATGGTCGCTGTCCATGGCCAGACTGCCTCTCTTTGGTTTGCAAAAGTGAGGCAGTTCTGCAGCATATTTTCTGGTGTTTGCTTGGGTGCTTCGCAATCGCATGTGGCGGTGTTTCTAGACACAGACAGAACTACCACATCCCAGAACAGACCACACTTTGGTAAGAGTATCAGACACACACATGACTACCACAGTACAGACCACACTTTGGTTAGATCATCAGACAACATACACGATGTACCACAGTACAGACCACACTTTGGTAAGATCATCAGACACATACATGATGTACTACAGTACAGACCACACTTTGGTAAGATCACCAGACACATACATGATGTACCACAGTACAGACCACACTTTGGTAAGATCATCAGACACATACATGATGTACCACAGTACAGACCACACTTTGGTAAGATCATCAGACAACATACATGATGTACCACAGTACAGACCACACTTTGGTAAGATCATCAGACAACATACATGATGCACCACAGTACAGACCACACTTTGGTTAGATCATCAGACAACATACATGACTATCACAGCACAGCCCAGACCACTCACAGAAAAAAACAACACTAGTCAAATTGATAATTTCTGAAACAGAAAATTTCTTATTTGACTATTAGTCCTCCTAACTACATCCATATATCATATATATTAAGTTGTTGTCATAACTGGGTGTTGCTAAGGGTTTTTTCCTCACACATGAATATACAATTTCTCTGCTCACATTATGTACACAGTTTCTCTATATTATGTGTGTATAAAAGTTGATGTAACAGTACAGATTTATGTACAAAAACATCCATATAACACATATTAAACATTCATTTCATCTCATCTGTTCACATGCATCGTTTGCTTCATCGGGAGGTTAAGTTTCTTTGGTGTGTCAACATCTGTGTGGTTGTTGTATCTTTTAAAAAAAAACAATCAACCAATTTTTTCCTAGATCTTCCTTCTGCTTTGAAGCCCTACTGTCTGGTTATATAGGTTCATGCTGTGGGTATATTTGGAGATATTCTTGTCACATGTCCAAACCATTTCATTCGTAATCCTGGTATTCATTCAGGCATAATTAGTGTCTGATGCCAAGCACAGGCAGCCAAATGTTGTTTTAAGTCAGTTCGGACTTCTGTATTGGAGTACCAGGTTTTTACTAAGGCCAAAGGTTATCTCATTCGTGGACATTCGAGTGGGCGCTCAAAGTTGTAGCGCAAACAGGACGTAATTTCATACCAAGTCCATCTGCATTTTCTTTCACACTGCAGTATCTATGACATCATTGAAGGAGGCTTGATGCTTGATTTCTGTGCTGTGAATTCGATCCTGTAGAGAGATTGTCAATGTTCTTCGCTCCATTGCCATTTGAGCAACTCTACACTTCTTTGTATCTGCTTTTTTGTAGGTTCCATACCTGGCAGCCATATACCATGGTCTGTCGCTCTCGAGTATGAAATCAAGGACTCCGGCTGCCTAGTGGTTGGAGACTTCAACAGCCACTCGGAGAGATGGGGATATTTGGACACAGACAACAGAGGTGATGAAGTGGAAGACTGGGAGATAGACACAAATCTCTATCTTATCAATAGGCCGGAGGACAGCCCTAGCTTCTATTCTAGAACATGGCATACCAGCTCCACTCCCGACTTGGCCTTTTCCACGGGGGATATTCACCACAAAATTGACCGCCAGGTGCTCAACCAATTGGCAGGTAGCGACCACAGGCCAATTAGGCTAGAAATTGATATGGAAGTAGGCCCACAGGAAATATAACCGCTCCCACGTTGGAACTATAAACGAGCTGACTGGAACAGATTTGCAATGCTGACAAATGGACTGTGTGAAACCATCAACACACGAAATAACAATATGAAACCTATGGTGGAAAGCCTAAGCAAAGCAATAATGCAAGCATCCACCAAAACCATCCCAAGAGGGGCAAGGAAAAACTACAAGCCATATTGGAATGATGAACTGCAGAAAGCGGAGGACGAAGTCTCAAATGCTAGGAACATGGCAGAGAGAGAGCAATCTATGGAGGCAAATATCGTCCTCAAAGCCACCACTGCGAAATACAAAAGAACACTAAACCAAATAACAAGAGACAGCTGAAAAAAAAAAACAGAGAGCCTCTATTTAGATAAAGAAGGGAACATACTATGGAATTTAGTCAGAGCCATGAATGACGAAACACCATCAAATAAACAAATTACCATCAAGCAGGGCGACAACATGCTTACTGGAAAAAAAGCAGCAAACGCCTTTATAGAACATTATGCCAGAGCAAACCCCATTGATGTCCCTACGGACAGGCATACAGACATTAGTGAAGAACAAAAGAGCCACGACAACATCAATATGGCACCAGAGGAGCACATGATGGCAAAACTAACAATGAATGAAATGGAAGAGGCCATGAGAACTTTAAAGAAAAAGAAATCGCCCGGAAAAGATGGGGTAACAAACGAAATGCTGATGGGGCTGGGCCAAACAGCAAAGAGGAAGTTACTATCAGTCCTGAACCAAAGCTGGAAAATGGGAATTGTACCGCAGGCATGGAAACAGGCTGTACTTATACCAGTACCAAAGAAAGAAAAAGATAGAACAGATCCAAATGGATACAGGCCCATCAGTCTACTGAGCTGTGTAGGCAAACTGATGGAGCGTATTTTTTTTTTGCGATCGCCTTATTTATCTATTCCCCAAGGCGTGTGTGCGTTACACTGTGGTTTTTATTTTGCGCCTGTCGGCCCAGTGCATCCGACTTCAGCATGCATTTTATGTAAGGGTCTGCTTCCCCGGGGTAACGGCCGGTGCTGTGATGGGGATCGAACCCAGCACCTTCTGGTTGTGAACCGTGCCACTTAACCACTAGGCCACGCCGTCCCCCTGATGGAGCGTATGATAAACACCAGACTGATGTGGCACCTGGAAGAAAAACACATACTAATTCCACAGCAAGCAGGATTTAGGCAACACAGATCCACTGAGGACCAGATCACTCTCATAGCACAGGAAATAGAGGATGCTTACCAAGAGAAAAAGCAGACAGTAGCGGTTTGGGTGGATCTAGAGAAGGCATTTGACAAGGTGTGGAAAGAGGGACTTAAAGTCAAGCTACGAAGAAGTGAAGTATGTGGGAAATTGTACAGATGGATCAGCCACTACCTCGAAAACAAAACAGCGAGAGTTCAAGTACAAGGGCAGATGAGCAAAAAGGTGACACTGGAGCAAGGAGTACCGCAAGGGGGGGGGGAAATGTGTGTGTGTGTGTTTACTGTCACCCACACTTTTCCTGGTGTATATAAACAACATCACAGAGAATATACCAAGAAGAGTCCACAGCTCCATGTTTGCAGTCGATCTGGCTATGTGGACCTCTGAAAAAAATCTCACAGTAGCAAACAATCGGATGCAGCAGGCCCTAACATCGTTGGAGGAGTGGGCGAACTCATGGCTGGTCAAAATAAACGAGGAAAAAACAACATGTACGATATTCTCGCTTTCAAATAAACCACAGAACATCAAAATAAGTCTTAACGGCAAATACCTGCGGCCAAACGACAACCCAAACTACTTGGGAGTCACATTTGATCGGCGCATGACATGGAAAAGTCAGATCTAGAGAAACCGAATGAGAGCCAGACAAAGAATGGCAATCATGAGAAAACTTACTGGCACAAGCTGGGTTGCAGACAAAAGTATACTAAAAAAACTGTACACTGGAAGAGTGAGACCAGTTCTCGAGTATGGCATTGCGGCATGGACAACAGCAGCAAAGGCAAACTTTGATAAAATTAGCAAACTTCAAAACCAAGCCATGAGAGTTATGACAGGAGGCATGAAGTCAACGCCAATTGTAGAACTTGAAAAGATAACAAATCTACAATCCATGACCGACAGAAGAGACTGCAGAGCCCAGCAGCAAGCAGAGAAACTCAGAAGACTGACAGACCATCCAATGCATCAGAGACTAAATAGATTTGGAAGTGGGAAACTAAAGCGGAGAAACTTTGCAGAAATAGCCAAAGCAAAGATGAGCGAAGACCCTTTGAACACAGTAACAATACCGAAGCCCATTCCTACTGTACGCAAACCTACCTGGAAGCAGCATATCATTCCGGAGGTGGTAGAAAATATACCAGGCATTGGAAACAAGAACAGCCAGACTGAAAAAGAAAGAAGAGATATAACCCTGAGGTACATGATGGAAAACTACCCAAGCATGGACTGGACCCATGCATACACCGACAGTTCTGTAACAAACACAACACAGAACGGAGGGGCAGGGGTATTCCTGAGCCTACCAAATGGTATAAAAATAACACTGTCAGTGGCAACTGGAAAATTCTCAAGCAATTTCAGAGCGGAGGCAGAGGCACTGAGGGCTGCGATAGAAGCAATGCTGACAGGCGAAAGCAATGAAAGCCAGATAGTCCTGTTTACAGATGCCCTAGCCATGTCACAGCACTAAAAAAGCCAGAAAAATACCGAACTTAATGATTTAAGAGCAGTACTCTGTCAACTATGCCAGCAGTCCGCACCAAAAAGAGTAGTGGTACAGTGGGTTCCATCCCACTGTAACATCCAAGGCAACGAGGAGGCAGACAGACTGGCAAAAGAAGGTGCACGACTACCACAACCAGATTCTAGTGTGACCTACGAAGAGTCCAAAAGGCTTATTTAGGGCCAGATACATGGAAAAATGAGAAACAGAACATACTGGCAACACAAAAAACGATGCCTATTACCAGTTGAACAGAAGAGAGCAGGTCGTGGTCTTCAGACTCCGCACAGGCCACAACAGACTGAGGTACCACCTATTCATTAAACTGAAGATAGGTGGCACTGACGAATGCACTTGTGGTACCGGGAAAATGACCGCTGAACATCTGCTGCAAAACTGCCCGACATACGAGGACCAGAGAAAGCACATGTGGCCATCACCAATGGCAACACTAGACAAGCTCTATGGCAGTGTCGACAGCCTCAGAATGACCGTTGCTTTCTTCGAAAAAATTCAGGTTGACATTTGACAGCATACGAAGAAGAAGAAGATATACCATGGTCATGCTGCTGAAGATGGGAGCTCTTGCCTTGTTTCATTCTGTCTATATAAACAATGCATGACATTTCCAATTTCTGTAGGATTTCTGAATTTCTCACTCTATCTCATTTAGTGATCATGACAGCTTTTTGCAAACATCTCATTTCACATGCGTGATCTTACATCCTTGCGTCTTTGTGATTGACAAAAGTTGATAAAAGACTTGACATGAAGCCTGGGATTCAGCAGGTCAGAATCAGACATCACACTTTCTTCCGCATATATGGAATAGGGGCCCATTATTGGGGATGGATTTAGGGGCCCATAATTGGGGATGGATATAGGGGCCCATTATTGGAGATGGATATAGGGGCACATTATTGGGAATGGATGCCCCAGTGGTTTCTTAAATGGCTGTATGTGTGTACGTAAGTGCCACAGACAAGAACAGGTCCACTGCCATGCTGACAGCATGTCATAAGAGTTGTAATAGCGTGGTCTAATCTTCCTACAGTAGAACTGGTTCCTGGGATGACTCTTTGTATGTGACAGAGACAAGAACAGGTCCACTGCCATGCTGACAGCATGTCATAAGAGGTGTAATAGCGTGGTCTAATCTTCCTACAGTAGAACTGGTTCCTGGGATGACTCTTTGTATGTGACAGAGACAAGAATAGGTCCACTGCCATGCTGACAGCATGCTGTAAGAGGCAGCTAATAGTGCACAGTAACCGCTATAAGACAAATGACTCTCCAAATCATGGCATTGCAAACTCTGCAATTCACAAAGGGCGAAGCCTGCTGAATGTGGAAGTCTTCTGGATTTTAAAGCAAGCCCTAGAAACAATACTTTATGTATGATACAAAAATAAATGAGTGAATAACATTTTTCTGGGGATCAGAAGGACAGGGGAGGAAAGAATAGTACCACTGCAGTATACTATACATGTCATAAGAGAGGGTTGTGCATGGAGGTGCAACCTCACAATGTAAAACAGTACTTCAGAAACCAGCATTGCAAAAGTACATTAGTGCTGTCACAGAAATGTGATAATCTTAAAAGTTGAAATTCATAAATTTACACAACTTAAATTCAAAATTTTCCACAACTTAAATACATAAATTTCCACAACTCAAATTCATTAGTTTACAGCTCTAACAACTAAAGTCCACAATATTATAACTTCAAAAACTCAAATTGATAAATCCCAAAATACACAAGATTAGAATTAGTATTACGCAAATTCATCAGAAGTTCCAAATATACAAATTTGTGAACTTCAAATTATCTAATTCATTCACAGATTCAACATCATCCTTCTTTACCACACAAATAAGTTTGTTATATAAAGCAAAAGCGACACTATGTTACTCTAAGAAGACCCATAATTGTTAAGTCTCTTCCAAATGATGAGGGTTTGATGATGGTTCCTGTAGTGCATCAGTTGGACATACTTCTTGACCTACATTTGATTACAGCCTCCTGCAGTCTGGAATAAGACAGGCCACCACAACAACCTTGGGAACCCAATAGCCAGGGATCCAAACCTCAGGACAACCAAAAAAATCCACTAGTGTGATATGATAAGACAATCCCAGAAAGACAGAGGACTAGACTGGAGGAATCAGCGGTAAGGATAAATTAGACTATAACAAGTTTATCAAAATACAACCACCTACAAGAATAAGAGGGCGTAGCTACAAATTAACTAAAGAAAGATCCAGATTAGATATTAGTAAATATTTTTTTATTCAGAGAGTGGTGAATGCTTGGAATGCATTGCCACAGGAAGTAGTGGAGGCAGCAACAATTAATGCATTAAAGAATAGATTGAATGCACATTGCTTTTAAAGCAAGGAAATGCAAATGAAACTGGTTGTATTGAGACTCTTCTAAACCAGTATAAAGACATTAAGTTAAGAGTGGATAGAACAGTCTGGCGTTCCTCTCGCAAACCTCTACACCTCAAGATAGAAGAAGAGCTACTAAGTCAGCAAGTTGCTTGAGTGTTACCAGGGCCCGAAAAGGAAGCAATGAATAGTAACACTGTAACTTATCATAAATATTGTAAGAGATGACTAAGGAGGGTTGAGTATGAAAATATCGAAATTTTAGCCACAAAAACTTACATAGATATGGGCAGGTCAACATTTGTTGACGCAGCACGTATTTCTTGAAGACCTGAGCTCTACAGTGAGCTGAAAAGTTTTGATTGATTAAAGTAAGTAAGTAAGTTTGTTTTGCCTGACATGATTACTAATTACCAGCCCCAAGCACAACAATACTAACTCACCTTTTCATGTCATGAATAACAGAGCACAATGGCACTATTCTTTCTTTCGAATACATGTATCCACAGAATCCATATAAATTTGACTTCAAATACCCAAATTTATTAGCTCCATATTCCATAAATCCCAAGTGGTTTGTTGGGATATATGTGTATGCCAAGGACAAGAACAGCACCACTGCCCCACAGAGAGCATGTGGTAAGAGGTGACTAACTGTGTGACATGACATAACACCAGACATAGTTAGGTGATTTGTTAAGAGCAGCATAAATGGCGCCTAGCAGGCTGCGGTTCTACTTTGCTATAGAGTTTGAGTCTATTAAGACGGACTCGTACATCAGTTAACCAACCTCCATACTGCAGTAATAAGCTGCTCGAGCCTAGCCTGCTAAGCAGGAAATCCTCCTCCTGGCTACATCCAGCTCACACCAGAGACGGTACCTGCCCACGGGTTTACGCCCCTGTAGAAGTACAGGTCAACTAAGACTAAGCTAAGATATCCACTAGGATCAACTATAAAAGCTCAGTATTATAAATGATGAACTTCAAAATTAAAATCCATAGGATAAGAACTTGTAAATATCAATTTCTATAGTTCAGAATTCTAAAAGGTTAACTTGACAACTGTAATTTATAAGTACAAAATTAAATTAGATAAGAACTTCAAAAACTAAAACTATTACATTCCAAATTCACAGGAACAGAACTAAAAAAAATTATAAATCCACAGGATTATAACTGCAACATTCAAAGTATCAGATTAAACTATGAATACACAACAGATTTACCAAAAAATCAACAAACAAAATATACCCAAACAAATCAAAAGCAAACATGCACACACACTATCAAAACAATTAACACTGAGCCAGTCTATCAAGAAGTACTGTTTGGTTTATTCCCAGACAACATAAGGTGCTCTGTAAGAGACCAACCCAAACGATCTGTGTTCTTCCCTTTCAATCTGAGAGAAACATGAGCTATTAATGGTCACCCCTCAAATATACTTATTCTGGGCTTTTTTCTTCTTAAGCTACACCATGAAGATCTGTTGTTTTTAACTTCTCTTTTGCTATTCTTCACCAGATGTTCTATGACCTTCCCATTCTACTCTTCCCCTGTGGGTTTGTTGTTTGAAGTTACTCGTGTTGAGATTACTAATGACAGTGTTACTTTGGTTACAGGCTACATTGTAAAAGTAAAGATCCCGTCACGCCATGCGGTGCATAGGAAATATGGTGTTAGGCCTATATTATTTTGTAACCCATGGGTACCCATTTAAGGCTGTGTCGACCCAGGAGCCGTTGCGGTTTGAAAAACATTTCCGCCTCAACTGGGGAATGAACCCAGGACCACTCATATGCGAAGCCAGCACACTAACCACTGCGCTACATTGGCTCTTATTATATTTCTAGGTGTATTTGAGGTGATGGACCTGGGTCTTCCTCATTGTAGTGTAATGGGAGCTTACCACTATTGAGGATTACAGTGTCGATCCTCGCCTCATTGGCCAGACCGATGTGACATTGCCTGTTTCCAGGAGCATGGCATGAATGAGGATGTGAGGTCTTGATCAATATGTTTCACCTGATTCTGATTACTCTTCACTTCCCTTCCCCTGTGGTTTTCAATCCATGGCATGTCTGGCAGTAGGTAAAATTTTGCACTTCTGTATGAAATCTTTTTGTTTGTTATTTATTCTCATTTTACTTTGTTTAGTTCGTGTTAAATCTGCAATTCACTTAATCAGCTGAATAGAATCCAAACACAACACTCCAATACATTTCAAATGAGACAACTAAGAAGAGCTATGCATGAAGCTAGCAATGTCATCATGTTTGCTTATTTGTTACTGGCATCTGTAAGGAAGCAAAGCAGAGTGACACAGCATATCACGAAAGTACCTTAATGGCAGACCACTTAGTGTTCTATCTCTTGACAAAGGGATCCAACTGCATTACAGGTGGTGGCATGCTCCAGTTTATCCAGCTACTATTGGCTACTTGACTGTCAGTTAAGGAGGGCAATGTGGTGAGGAATAGAACTGGTCAGCCTACTTCAGAAACAGCTTAGACCAAGTCCAATCAAATCTTCAAACACTTTATCCAAGATAGGAGTGTCTGCTATGGGACCTTTTTGTTGAGGTGTATTTATTTATAGGTAATGAATAAAGATGGCTTTTTCATTGGTTGACTGGGCATTCTCACACTATCAACAACACAGTGTGAAAGGTTTTGAAAGAGGAAATGTGACTGGTTCTGAGTTGCACTAGAGATACCCTTATTATCAGGACGGCATACATATTAGGCCTTCTGTTTGTGACATTCAGACACAAACTGGCACTAACAAAAGTCAGCACATGAGTTACCGCAGACAAGAGGCAACTGCTGTACAACAGCATTTTAGACATCAAAGGAATAATAAGTGTGATACAGATGTCATTGGCAGGCAAAGAGAACGATTGGACAGGTGCACACAGTTGAGTCAAGGAAGAAGATTGGGTCTACACTGGTGATAGAATGACAGATTACCACAGAGACTTCATAACCATAGGCAGGAAATGCAGAGTGGTGCAACGGGAAAGCAGAGTTTGGATTTAATCAGCTGATAAGTGCTGACATTCAGGAGAGTGATGTCATCATTCAAGGTTAAGTCCATAAGTACGTCTCAAACTGATATGGGATAGCTAATAAATATAGTCCTTAGTTTCTACAGGTTTCATTAGGTCTCAGCAAACTCCAGCTTTGTGATTGCTGTATGTAGCAGATGCAAAGTGCCGCATGCAAGTGCTAAGCCCAAGTACAAAATTGCACCTGCGCTCACAGAGTGTATAAGTAAAGAACAGCGTCATGTTGTGCATTTTCTTTGGACAAAAAGACCATCTGCTTACGATTTTCACAAGGAAACTGAGTAGATACATTTTCTCAAGAGCACTAAAAAAATTGCTCGAGTCCCGAACTAATTGTTGCCATTTGTACGGAAAATGATGTTTGGGTATATCTGCTAGAGAGGTCAGGTTGTTGCTGAGCAGAGCGGGGCATACAGAAAAACAACCTGCAGAATGCGAATGAAGATGATGACGTCAGCTCTTGGATAGCTATCTGCTACCTATTTAACAAGGGCAGGCATAATGTCAGATTCTCAATTTGGAAAGTACAGAAAGGTTAACTAAGGATAGATAGCCACTCAAACCTGCAAGGGCTAGTGTGGATCTACTGTCCTACTCATGCTGGGGTTAAGGGCAATGAAATAGCTAACAACTTGGCTAAGCAAGCACCAATTATGGACACTTTAGATATGGATAGGAGTAACATTTTGAAGTATATCATTGCCTGTCTTTTAGATGATGACACTGCAATAGATGAATCAGCAACACACAGACAGCAGAACTTTAAAATGAAATGAGGGTTGAGCAGAGTGGGAGACATGTTGGGCCAGGAGTGTTTTCCACCAACAATCTACAATATCCATAAGTATCAACACCCTGCATCATTAACTGAGAGAAACTGAGCACATATGAGTATGCCCAGAATGCAGTGAATTCAATTATTAAGAATAAAACAGAACATGAATTGTGCAGGATATGTCATATTCAGCCCCAATAGAAAATATACCACCCACTAATTTATCATGGAGCCGCATTGCGGAGCGGTTAGCGCGCTGGCTTCGCACATGAGTGGTCCTGGGTTCATTCCCCAGTTGAAGTAGAAATGTTTTTTTCAGACAGCAACGGCTCCCAGATCGACCCAGCCTTAAATTGGTACCGGTTCAGTCCGGGAAGTAAAGGCGGCTGGCGTGACGCTGACCACCACATCCACTAAGTGCCATGGGTTACAAAATAATATGGGCCTAACACCATACTTCCTATGCTAGGATCTTTACTTGACTAATTTACTATGCATAGCCAATAAGGGTAAAAAGGGGGTGTAGCCTAGTGGTTAGTAGCACAGCTCACAAACCAAACTTGCATGTGATAAGTTAACCCATTTCAAAATTACATGCTAAAATCATATGCACTAGGCTGTAAAATGCAAAATATAGTACAATGTACTGTTCTACATAGAACAAAGGGAACGATACAAAATTTAAAAAAAAAATAAAACATGGATTATTGATATATTGTACGTTCCTCTTATGCTCCATACAGTGACCAATGCAGCTGACAAAAGCACTTACATATATGTGCTCTTGTAGTGGTGGTCTCTGTAGCAATTTATTTTACATGATGATGTTACTAGTCTCATGCAAATGATACATTAGAAGTTGTCAAATGTTACAAGAATATCACAGAATAACCAAACAGACCAAATCCTAGCCAGGTGTACTATTATCCATTAACAAAAGGCATGTTTATGAAGGCCCTGATTCTCTTGGTCATCTATCTACCACAGATGCTGATAACTTAAAAAGTTATTCTTGTCGTTGGAAGTTACTCGAGCTGAGTTGAGATAACACTTGATAATACTTCTTTTGTAACACGTTACAGTGGTTATTTAGTAAGCACAACACATTGAGGATTACAGCGCCAATTTCCACATCGTTATCCAAACTGATGTGACATACTAATTATATCAAGCAAAGATGGCGACAACGTCAGATATGTGTATTTATAGGTGGCCGCATATGACTGTAGTCCAATCTGAGCGTGTCAAACTGTGCCACACGTGGACAGCATTAGTACTTCAGCTGCTTTACATTCTGTCTTTTCATGCAGCTTGCTTTTCTGCGCCCCAGTAATCTTTCCCTTTTCAGCGATGCGAGCACTATGTGTGATGACAGAGCGCCAGGATAAGCGGTTCAGAGGAATTAATTCCCAAGAGGTGACATCAATGAAGAAACTGTTCAATGCAACTTGCAGAGAGTCTTTGTATCATTTCTTTGGTACCTCAACGATTGCTAACCTGAAATAGCCTGTTTCCAGAAGCACAAACAAGGATGTTAGCTCTTGATTAACATGTTTTTACATGGTCCTGATCCTGAGACAGTTGCTAAAATTGAGTGATGAATCCATAACCCTCACAAGCATTGGTTGTAGAGTATTTTCCTTCTTATTGATCAGAAGAGGACAATGGTGCATTAGGAAGATTGCTTCTTACCAGAGACCCACACACAAAGCTGGCACCAAAGTTCTACTTAAGCTATGCAGTTTTCGGAATGTTGCTGTTGCTTTGATGTTTGCCTCACTAGTTTCTACTGGCAGAGGCGCATCATTTTCCACCCCAGACCGTAGTCCATTGGGCGATATCAGGATGCATAAACCAGTGCTTGGATGCATGTGTGCGTCTGTATGTACCTATGCTAGGTTTGTGCACCCTCAGAAGCTAGCTCAACCAAAGTGCAATGGAAAGGCCTCACAATGAGGGAGCGTGTGAAAGTTGTGCAAGAGTGTGACTGTAGGATAGAGTCAAATGAAACAGAGTGAGGTGAGAAGAGAGAGAGAAGGGGAAGAGTTGCCCCCAGGGTGAGCCAGTTTTCAGAAGGCTTTCAATGATATGATAGTTCCAAACCTTTACAAATGTGTCAATTATCTGTGCTCTTACACAAAACAATCACTCAATCACTGATTGTCATGCTCAACTCATGCCTAACAGAATTTAGTAAGTGTACAAAACATCAGGAGTGTAAAAGAAAGATCACATATTCAAATTCAAGCAAAAAAGAAAGTTGAGCGCACTTCAAGTTGAGCGATATAAAAGTGATCTAGATTTGAAATTACACTACAATAGTGACAAATGTTTCTCACATCCAGTCAAATGAAAGCTGTTAATAAAGTCAGGTCTATTACCACCAGTAGAATCTTCTGTCCCTTTTGATTCCTTACAAATAATCCAGTATCTACAAACAACTACAGCAGAGCCCCTCTTTTCTGTGCTTTAACATGTGTATGATCACCACCGTGTTTGGCACTTGTTCTGCACTTTTTGATATGATGTGCTTCAGACACCATCTTTTAAGGTAATAAAGGTTTACCTGTGTGTGTGTGTATTCTACACAGGTATGCATCGCTTAGCGTCCACAATATGTTCTGTGAAACATAATATTATGTGATTTGGACATTGTGTGAACACCATACTATATACGGCATGCTCAAATCACAAACCATAGTATTCACTAGCTTTTCATCTTTGAGCTGTTTAATTACCTTATGTTTCACTTCCAAAGCGATACTGTCTTTTGCTGCTGCCACCAGTAAAATTGGTTTTGCTGCATATGGGAGCCATGATTTACTTCATAGTAATGTATTTTTTTAAAGAAAATTACACAAAGATAACACTACAATGTTTAAGAGATGTGCAATTTACGAGTTTTGATGCTGCTCCTTACAATTCGAAGCATTTAATGTTAAACAGCAAATTCTTTATTTCTAACTAGGGAAAGTTCACATTAAAATAACATAGAAAGAGAAAGTACAGTACACTGCACACATAGACCAGCAAAATAGGTGTTTGTTATGACTATGAAGATACAGGCACTGTACCATATATGTCTGCCACCACAATTACTTTGTACTGCATAAAAATGACACAAGATACATGTGTTGAGCGTGGGAAGCTGTTGCTTTCACTACGCCCTGTTCTCTGATTGCGATTTATGATCTCTACTATAACCTTATGGGACCACACACATATATGTGGTCATTGGACATTGCCCAAACAAACGATATGCACCGCATAACTGCATTAATTTTACTTTTGCATGAAATTTGTGAGTATAGTTCAGTGCTGTCCAACTGGCAGCCTGCGAGACAATTATATGTGTCCTGCCACAGCTCTCTCAATTTGTATAAAAATACACAAAGTGTGTTTCAGTCTGTCAATTTTGGCATACCAAACTTGAACCACAATGCCTTTTTAATTCGATTTTACAAAAAAGTTAATTCTTAACATCTAGTCCTAGCAGTTTCATTGTCACACTGTGTTGGCCCATCCAACTCAAACTCCTTAAAACAGTAGCTGTGCAAACATATAGGACAAAATTCCTAAATATATTTTAATCAACTTACTTAACAGGTGATTAGTAATGTGCAGACACGGCTTATGTTCAAGGTCAGCTATATTCGCAGTTTGACTACTCTGTTGCTTTCTTTTGACAATACATTTGATTGTGACATCTTTACTGCAGGCACAGGGATACAGTTGTTGGGGGTAGATGAAGGTGCAGTGTAGCTGACAATAACTGAACTGCAGCATAACATGGCCTTTCGGAACAAATACAAGGAACCACTGCCAACTGAGTTTTAGATGATACATTTCTTCTTCTGAATTTTAGCACAAATCTAAACAATATAGTGGGAAAGCTCCCAAAGAAAGTATCCAGTGCTCTATATTCTGACGATTTAGCAATGTGGAGTGCTGCAGAAAAATTACAAAATAGCTAAAAACAGAATGCAGACAGCACGGTGCACTGTTGGAAAGTGGGTTACAGATTGGGGATTACAGATTAACATCTCAAAGACAGTTACAACATTCTTCTCAATATCCAACACCAAGGAAGAAACAAAACTTAATCTAAATGGCAAAAAGTGTGTATATGAAAATACCCCTGTCTATCTAGGAGTTAAAATGGACAAGAGACTCACATGGAGGGAACACATACAGGAAATCTAACAAAAAGCAACCAGAAAACTATCCCTTATGAAGAAGCTGGCCGGAACAAGTTGGGTTGCAAATAGCAACATCCTTAAAAATGTATTTACTGGCACAGTCAGGTCAGTACTTGAATACGGCATGACAGCCTGGACCACAGAATTAAAAACAAACATGGAACGCCTAAACAAAATTCAAAACTCGGGCTTAAGGATAATAATAGGAGGAATGAAGACTACCCCAATCCAGACAATGGAAACATATACAAATATATGACCCCTAAATACTAGATGAGAGGAAAGAGTGCTAACACATGGCGAAAATATGTTACGCATGCATGATCATCCCATACATATCAAACTGAAACACCAAGTTAACAATAGGCTAAAGAGAACCACCTACATCAAAAATATGGAGAACTAATGTTCAACCAACCTGCAGAAATAGAAATGCTTATCAACTATGAAGAGCCATACTACAACATAAGCAACATCAGAATAAGTACAGAGATACCAGGAATCAGAAGAAAAGACCAATATTGTCCACGAGCTGAAAACTTTAGCATAAGTAATGATTGGGGAGAAATATAATACCAAGGAATGGACACAGGTGTACACAAATAGCTCAGTAGAGGGGACATGTCAAAACGGAGGAGGAGGCATATTAATAAGACACAAATGTGGAAATATAACAGAAGAGGCACTCGCAACAGGAAAGTCGTCCACAAACCTCAGAGCAGAATTTATGGCTCTCCTGCGAGCACTGAGAATACTTGAAACAGAAAGGCAACCACCAACGACAAACAATGAACCACTGTTATCAGAGATCAGAGTAGAACTAGGAAAACTCCAGATCCTCAACAATAGCACTTCGGTGGCTACCCTCCCACTGCAGAATAACAGGAAATGAGAAAGCTGACAGCAAAAAGACACAATTTAATCATACAGCGAGATCAAGAACATCATCAGAAATCAGTATATACACCAATGGAGAGAAGACAGAAACATATGCAGTACACCAGACCCAATTCACCAACTAAAAAAAAATCAACAAACTATCTTATTTCACCTGAGAACTGGACACTGCAGACTACTAGAACATCTATACCGACTAAAGATCTCACACACCGATGAGTGCACATGTGGAACAAGAAACCAGAACCTTGAACATATGATACAGCAATGCCCAATCTTCAGGGAAATGAGATACCAGACCTGGCCAGAGGGTGCGGAGCTGAGACAAAAGCTGTGGGGCAGCCACTCTGGCCTGGTGAAGACTACAGACTTCATCATGGCGACTGGGCTGCAGATATAGCATGACCAAAAGATCCTGAACGCAAAGAGCACATATCTAAATGTTGTAAAAAAAACTATTGACGATGTTTGGAAGCACTTATTATGTCTGTGAAACTGGATTCTCTGCCATGACAAACATCAAGTCAAAAAACGAAACTCTTCAATTAAGCTAATGAACATTTCAAAAAATTGACGAGGGTGGTTGTTACTTGGTACAAGCCACAAATTATAAAAATTGCCAGTTCCATTTGAGGTCAAAGCTCTCACTAGCTAACAATTTTCTTGATCATCATTAATGGTAAGCTTTTGTGCATTTATTTCTTTATGGCATGTCTTAATTTCAAAGCGTAAATTATCTTATATTAAGTGAACTTAATTACAGTCACTAAACAATAATATTAGTGTTAAGTTTTATAGTTTCTGCATTTGAAACCTTGGAGTGGCCCTTGTCTTCATTAAAAACTCTATAAGTGGCCCAGGGTAAGAAAAAGGTTGGACAGCACTGGACTAGCTCTATTGAGCACATAATATGAGGTATTCCGTATGCAAAGGCAAAGCTCACTATAAAAGATATTAACCTTCAAAGCTTGATAGGAGCCTTTCAGTATGCAAACCATAATGGTTTGCCTGAAAGTCAGCAGCTACAATGATAGGAGGAACTTAGCTATCAGTTTATTTGTTTAAAAAGCTAGTATTTAGACTCAAATGTAAGGTTTCTTATATGACAATGTAAACATGCTAACTGAATGTTGTGTGTGTTTGCAAGTTTTAAACAAGCTTTGTTCAGCTTTCTACGATTTCTGCTTTTAAAAAAAAAAATATAACACAACGTAGGGGCTCTACTGTACTTCACAGTTCAGCTTCTCTTCTATGTGAATTTTTGTTTCCATATTGTACAAGCAATAACAACCAACATGGTAATAACAACAACTGTGCGTACATGAAACAATTTATGTACAAAATGTGAACATTTATAATGAATTTAACATAAACATAGGTCAGCGGAAAAGAAAACAACCAAAATTTCTGTAAGATTATGGGCAAACCCTCAGAAAGAGTTTTACAATATAATTGAAGCCTATATGTCCCATTGTATCCATAGCGTTCCTCATAAACCTACACCACTGCAGTTGGGCCCTAATAGAAGTCTGCATCGAATCACTTTCTGTTCTGTTCTTTTATAGTGATTGTTTCTGTAGCAATTAGTTTTACTTGATGAAAAGTTTCTAGTCCAAGGGGCAAACCTCTTTAGTTGCCATTTACAAGCATGGAAAGTAGCAGTCATCCTATTACTTCCTTTCTGAGATCAACATGCGTGTAATCAGACAAATGCTCGACAGGAAAAATAAGAGCAGGAAGGCCAGAGAACAGTGCATAGGGAAGGCAAAACAATCTCAAGGAGATGAACCTCAAGAAGCTGGGCTCAAATAGGATTGGGTGAAAAATGAGTTTTAGTCTCATGTTCCTGTGCAATTAGAAGGAAAAGTTTAATGAAACATAATCATTAATCAGTTTATTTAGTAAAACTTCCAGCACACTTTTCACTTTGAGCAAACTTTTCCAAACCCCCATGGGTATTAGTAAACCTTGTCGAACCACATTGACTCAACATTCCCATAGACTGTTGGCTGTCATCAATTCTTCCTATATTCCCTTGGCTTTTTTAAGATTGTCGAACCATATAGACTTTGGCTAAACATTTCCGTACATTGTTGGCTTTTATCAACTCTTCCTGTATTCCCTTGGCTTTTTATTAAACCTCTCCGGATTCCCTTAGCTTTCATCAAACCTTCCTGAATTCCATTAGCTTTTATTAAACCTCTCTGCTGGGCTTTAGTAAACATTTTTGTACAACCAAGACTTTGGCAAATTTTCCTGTACCACACAAACAGCATTCCTGTATTCCCTAGACTTTTAGAGTACTTTCTCATATTTCCGTAGTTGTTTAGTAAATCTCCCAACACTACATGGATAAACTTTCTATGTGCCCCCTAGACTTTCAGTAAACCTCATATTACAACAACCTTTCTGTGTAACCCCCCTTATAGTACCATATTGGCAACCTTCCTGTACCCCCATTGGTTTTTATTCACCTTACTATACCATATTGAGGAGCCGCGTAGCGCAGTGGTTAGCGCGCTGGCTTCGCATCTGAGTGGTCCTGGGTTCATTCCCCAGTTGAGGCGGTAATGTTTTTTTCAGACCGCAATGGCTCCCGGGTCGACCCAGCCTTAAATGGGTACCGGTTCAGTCCGGGAAGTAAAAGCGGCGAGGGAGAGGAGATGGCTACTGACCTCATATCGCCGAGCCTTTGAAATGTGAGATCGCTTAACACCTCACACCCCTACGGCAGTAATGCTATGGGATACTTTACTTTTTTATACCATATTGACAACCTTCCTGTACCCCCATTGGTTTTTATTCACCTTACTGTACCATATTAACAACCTTCCTGTATCCCCATTGGTTTTTATTCACCTTACTGTACCATATTGACAACCTTCCTGAACCCCCATTGGTTTTTATTCACCTTACTGTACCATATTAACAACCTTCCTGTACCCCCATTGGTTTTTATTCACCTTACTGTACCATATTGACAACCTTCCTGTACCCCCATTGGTTTTTATTCACCTTACTATACCATATTGACAACCTTCCTGTACCCCCATTGGTTTTTATTCACCTTACTGTACCATATTAACAACCTTCCTGTACCCCCATTGGTTTTTATTCACCTTACTATACCATATTGACAACCTTCCTGTACCCCCATTGGATTTTAATGTACTCTCCCATAACTACAATAAAACCAACTTTTCAGTTACAGTCAATCAATAAAATCTCAGACCTCTCTCTACTCACATCAATCAATTAATACCTTTCAGTTCCCTGTGGAGCATAGTTCTTCAACAAATACAAACCAAGTCATCGTACATTGACCTGCCTATATCTGTTGGAAGTTTTTGTGGCTTAAAATTTATACAGAACTGGGTGACTAGTCCCACGCTCAACTCTCCTTAATCAACTTTTATGATATGCCTGGCATGTTATAGTGTTACTATTCCGTGCTCCCATTTTGGGCACCGGTAATACTCGGCCTCTCTACTCACATGATGACCACACAATCAGTAACTGCAACACCTTGTTCAGAATCTTACAATGTTGGCTTTCAGAGTACATCTCTAAACTTTTCCGCCAAGCACGAGACAGCATGACCATAAAAAGGGCACTCACAAAGCAATAACTATGATACATTCAGTCCAAACCATGAGCCTCGTGGTTAATTTCAACCACACAATATTCTTATGAGGTGATATTAATGTTGTGACCATTTTGTATTTTTTTTAAAACCAAACAATTTACAAAAGCTACCAAGACCGTGATAAATGTAGATTCCTGCCCAGCACAGATCTGACATCATTACAGAAACGTAGAGAGTCTAACATCGGCAAGAGACACAAGAGAGCTGTATCCCGAGCATCACTGAACCAGGACTTGATTGGGATGGCATTATCTGTCAAGTAAAAGAACAATAAGTGACTATGTTCACAAGCAACAGCAGAATGAGACAGGGAAATAGAAGCAAGAACTTAAAAAGTAAAAGTGACATACTAGCTATCACTATTACTAAGACATCCAAACACTGAAATCAAGACAAAAGATCAACAATTTATTCTTAACTATCCGCTATCACAATGAGCCCTGAACAAGGGACAGGAATACAGAGGGCACAACATGTGAAACGAAATGCTAGTGTTGTTATGGATCCAACAGCATCTGAACTCTCGTTCTTCGACCCAATATCATGTAATGGTATCTACATGTCTTTGTTAGTTGTTTAGTACCAATAAAGTGTTCCTTTTACATGCCTTGGAAGAAGAAGCATTTTCCTAACATTGTTGAACCAATAGTATTCAATGGTTTCGTTTTTGTATGGGTGTATACACAGTTGGTACTGGAGTGTGTTGTGCTTGGATTATGTTCAGGTGTTTGTTAAGTTGGATGTGCTGGGTTCTCATTCAGAAGACGGTGCTCTGATCCCTTCTTGTGAGTTGACTGATGCTGTCCTTAGGACTGGAGCTTGCCATATGTCTATAGATCTCCATCCATGTGTTTCACATGGCCCATCTGTTCATCCAAATTTCTATGCTTACTGTTCTTCTTAGTTGCTTTGTTGTTTGTAGAGTTGTTACTATGTGTAGCTGTTCTTGTCTTGGTTGCTTCTTTGCTAGTCTGACTTGTCACTGCTAGGTATATTTGAGTGTTCAGGGATCTACCACTCAACAATTTTGACAACACATGGTTAGTATGTAGGGCTATATGAATAAGATCAGGTCTACAATGTCCAGCATCTTGTAAAGTTAGAAGGGTGGACATTGGTCTGTAAAAAAAACAATATTTCAGACCTTCGAAGGAAAGACATCTACAACTCTTCAGGTGGCACAAGAGCTTCAAGTGCAGTGATTTCAGCTTCACAATCAGAGCAGACAACCTAGCACGCATCAGATAGATATGTCTGGGCATTCTATATAAACACTACAACCTGCTTTGACAGTGAATGCAGAACCATTAGTATATTTAATAGTTGAAGAACTAGCGAAAATCAGGCAGGGTTACTACAGAAACAATATATCTGTCTGGAAGTAGAAATTTAGAGCAAGAAGAGGATAGACTAAAGGTATTAAGAAACACTACAGAAACATGGATAAACAAATATTGACAGCCACATAGACGGCAGACAACAGAAAAATTGCACCTCCCACATCATTAATGAACAGATGAGGTGAGTTAAGTGACTAATTAACTGTTTTGGCATTTGACTAAGAGTTTTCACATTCAGACATTCACAAAAAGATGTCTGACATATATTTAATAACAGATGTAAACTAAATAGCATGTCCTTCACAGAACGTCGCTTCTGACAACCACCACGTATTTGGCTATTATAAGTTTTTTGTCAAGTGTGCAGTATGGTAGGTTGACATTACCTTCTGTACATGGAGGAGTGATTGCGCCGATAATAATCCTGTGTCTGCCGAACTGGGCCCAGTAAGATTCGAACCAGGTGCATTGGGATTGTGAAAACGAGCTGCCTCCTCATCTCAGACAACAGGGAATAATAACAAACAGAAATCTTTTGCAAAGAACACGACAACCAATACAACTGGAGATTAGGGAGAGAAAGTAAGATGGATAGAACACACCTACAGAAAGAAACAATATAACCAGACATGCGCTGGATTGGAACCCACAGAGAAATGAAAAAGCTCCATGTGAGAAACAGTGGCAAAGACGATAGAGTCTCATGGAAGAGGAGTCCAGGGCAGATGAAGTCTCACGAAAAAGGAGGTCAGAGCAGATGAAGTCTCATGGAAGAGAAGATCAGGACGAGTTAAATCTTATGGATTGTGTGAGTTAGTTAACTGTTAGGTAATTGAAGCATGTCTAAATGTGTGAGTTAGTTAGCTGTTGTGTAATTGAAGCATAGGTCTAATTGTGTGAGTTAGTTAACTGTTTGGCAAATGGTGTATAGTCTAATTGTGTAACTGTTTGGTTATTTGGGAATAGGTCCAATTGTATGAGTTAGTTAACTGTTGGATAATTGGGGTAAAGGTCAAATTGTGTGAGTTAGTTAACTGTTGGACAATTGGGGTAACGGTCAAATTGTGTGAGTTAGTTAACTGTTGGATAATTGGGGTAAAGGTCAAATTGTGTGAGTTAGTTAACTGTTGGATAATTGGGGTAAAGGTCAAATTGTGTGAGTTAGTTAACTGTTGGACAATTGGGGTAAAGGTCAAATTGTGTGAGTTAACTGACTAAAATGTTGCCAGATAGACATCGACACCTGGGAATGTCTTGCGCAAAACAGATCTGACTGGAGAAGCGCAGTCAAATCGGGTGTAGCTGCCGGTGAAGACGACCGTGTTGTGAAAGCCCAGAGCAGACGCGAGACGCGGAAATCCCGAGCAGCGGGAACACCATCCCCTTCTACAAACCTCGTGTGCCCGATATGTAGCAGATGTTTTCGTGCTCGCATTGGCCTGTTCAGCCACATGCGCACCCACACCCAACAGGGAAATCTGTGACAAGGATGATGTCGGCGGTCCTCATCGACAACGATGGACAGCTATTATTAACTGTTGGGTAATTGAAGTATAGGTCTAATTGTATGAGTTAGTTAACTGTTGGGTAATTGAATTATAGTCATAACTGACAACAGTAGAATGTGGATGGTAGAAAAGTGGGACATGTTTGTATGCACGGTACATAAAATGTGAATGGAACTGCCACACATAAACTTACCTGGGTACATCCGATAAGCAACTGGTGAGTTGTCTAGTATAAATATGCTGGAAAGATCCGGATTAATTGCGGATAGATCCTTTGTGTAGCTGCCCATATCCAGGTTACAATGCTGTGGAGGATGAAAGAACTGACTACTTTTTGCATCAACCAAATCATACACAATTGACCTCTACTTATGTCGACTAAATCATTCATAACTGACCTTTACGTATGTTGACTATTCTTCTTCTTCTGTGTTCATTCTCAATCTCCCACTACTAAGCCCTGTTTAGGGCTTTGCAAATAGCAGGATGTAGTCCGGAGAACGGAATGCGTTGTCGCTAGTTTACAGCTTGACTGTGATATTTGCACCTTTCGGTCCAACACATCCATCTTCTGCAGTTATTTTGACCAAATCATACACAATTTACCTCCACTTATGTTGACTAAATCATTTAAAACTGACATCTATATATGCTGACCAAATCCTACACAAATGACCTCTACTTATGTTGACTAAATCATTTACAACTGATATCTATATATGTTGACCACATCCTACACAAATGACCTCCACTTATGTTGACTAAATCATTTACAACTGACATCTACATATGTTAACCGAATCAAACACAATTTCATGTTCATCATCCATAAGTAGCACAGGGGGACCTCCACTGTAGTTGATTTCCTATAAAAGAAGCATGCACCAAAGCTCATACAAATTCTAAAACACTTTGACATGAAGATGTTTATACACATGAAAATGCTAGTCGCTACAACAGTATCATCATGAACATCATCACAAATACCGTCCTTATTATCATGTTTATTTTGCTATTTTGAAGGTGGCTGAGCAAAAATATGGTGGATTCCTGCCAAGTACAAGAAACATAGAAACGAGGGGGCAGATAGAAAAGTCAAAAAGGAAAAAAAGGACAATTCAAACTGAATGAAGATAATGCAGCGTATGAAGAAATAAAACAATGATGACAAGTAACTTATGTGACAAATGACACAAGGAACACCCTTAGCCTGTTAAATAGAAACATACTACTTACTCAGAAGTGGTCAAGTAACAATACTTAAGACTGTAAACATGCCACTGAAAACTCATATCATCTGTTCAACAAATTCAAAATAGGAGAGACATGTACATGTGTGGGTAGGTACAGACAATGAAATACATAATTGTTACTCCATTAAGAAGTGACAGTGTGGTTTTCTGCAACCAATTTTAGGGATAAACTGTACGGTGAGAGAAGCAAGACATCTTTGATAAATGGCTGTTTACATGTCTTGTAAAATGCTTACAAAAGATTGTGCACCTTAGCTTGTTTTAATGTGACCATTGTGATATCAAACCTGTCCTCGTACAACTATTATGCAATCAAACTTATCCTCATGTAACTCCTGTGCCATCAAACTTGTTTTCGTGTGACCCTTGCTCCACCAAACTTGTTCTCACATGACCCTTGGTCAATCAAGCATGTCCTTATGTGACCTTGGTACAAACATGTCCTCATGCAGCCATGCAACCACCAAACTTGTCCTTATGTAACCCCTGATCCATCAAACTTCTCCTAATGTAACCCAAGGGCCATCAAACTTGTCCTCATGTGACCTTGGTCTGTAGAGCTTGTCCTCAGTCCATCAAGTTTGACCTCATGCAGCATTGAGCCATTTCACATGTTCTCATACTGCCCTTAACCTGGATTGATATTGATACTGCTGATTTAAACTGACGCCTTTATTTAAACTTTCTAACACAAGCATAGCAACCTTTTACTGCAGTTACTAGTCATCAAGATTAGAAAAACTAGTCAGAGCCAGGAGTGGAGGACAAGTTCTCTAACTCCAACCAAATACACCTACAGCATGTGTCTCATGTAGTCTCTGACAGCAAATGTCCAACTCCTGATCTTCCAGTGATACACCTGTTAATACTAATAGAAGAAGTGAAACTGTGTAGTTTCTGATGCCCTAAAACCCACATAGATGCTACATGTAAATGAAACTTGTAAGCCTAGGAAGGCAGTTCATCAAGGAGAAGCAAAAATTGTTATTTTAAAACTACCGGCTGCCTTGCAGATGAGATACTGGTATATCAAAAGCTACTGAAAGAAACTTGGGTTGATGAGACTCGCTAACTTGGTAGGCAGCTCATCTAGAAGAAAAACTGACTCCAAATTCAAACCACCTGCTGCCTTGCAGATGAACAAGGGACAGCTAAAGGCTAAGGAGAGTTAGCCCACACAAAATAAATGCCAAAGGCATATGTGCAGGGCTAAAAGACAGATATAATTTGCCAACTGTAAAATGAAGCGCAATGTAATTCACACTCACCAAAAATGGCACATATTTACAATAGATATGGCATTCCATCTGAAGAGTGCAGCTAGGCAGAGAGAATGTCGGGCCCCAAGCCTTATAGGGACCCACCCAAGGCTACTGATGGCCACCCTGTTCTGTCTCGAGGAGACAGGAACCAAGGGTAAAATATTACTGACCAAAACCCCAACAAAAAGAAGCTGTTAAATATCCTCAGTGGAATGCGGGAGTAATGAATAAGAAGCAAGCCCTTGCAGTAAGACTCCACGCTGAGAGTATCAACATAGTTTACACGCAAGAGACATACCTTAACAAACAGCACAGGTTCTAAAAAGAGGATACCAAATCATAAGGATCAATAGAGACGGGCAAAAAGGAGGAGTTTTGATACTAATAAACAACCTGCTACTAGCTAAAGAAACCTAAATCCAAATAAGAGGATACACAGAGATAGCAGGAGCAAACATTGTGGTAGGACAGGAAATCATCATAGTATAAAATATGTACTGCTCACTCAAAACACCCATGAAATTGGAAACAGTCCAAGTAAAAGAGAGTCAATGTATTAAAGTAGGAGACTTTAACAGTCATTCAGAAGGGTGGAGTACAAGATACTAGAGGATAATAGATTGAGGACTGGGCGATAGGTAACAACTTGCAGCTAATCAGCCAGGTATAAGATCAACCAACCTTTTATTCAAGGCAGTGAAGAACAACTTTTACTCCAGACCTAGCCTTCACAACAGAAGATCTAACATATAAAATACACAGAACAGTCCAAGAACAGCTGGGAGGAAGTGACCACAAACCATTGAATTGGCGGGTAATCTCATTTATACACCACCACAGGAAAAGCCTCTGCCACAATGAAACTATAAAAAGGCAAACTGGAATGAATTTACAGAACACAATCGATCAACAACAAACAAAAGTAGGACCCCCCCCTCCAGGTCTATCCATCTACTCAGAGCCAGACGCGCGAGACAAAGGTGGGAAGAGGATATTCGGAAATGTTGTAAAACAGGAAGCCCAAGCAACAGTGTAAAGTATCGGTATGTAAAACGTCGCCCATGCAGAATCAAGGTAATATGATTTATGCTATTTTATAAATATTGATGAATCAAAACTTTGGTAGATAAAAAAGAAATAAAAAAAAGATCTTCCAAATCAGAACAATACTTTTATAAAATTGGACCGTATTGAACCACCGAACCTCACGAAAGATTACAAATTCCACGAAGCACAAGCAAAGTGAAAATACCACAAAATGAAAATAATACAATGGAACTGCAGAGGCCTGCACAAAAAACTTTAAGCCATACCTAGGACCGGCCAATCTGGGAAAAGAAACAATAATACATGCGATTCAAGAAACCATGCTCAACCCAACCAAAAGACTCAATATTCCAAAATACAATATAGTTAGGAACGATAGAGAGACAGGAGCGAAAGGAGGAGTAGCCTTTATAGCAAATGAAGAATACAAAATAATGGACTGGTATTCATCTAATACCGAAAACCTAGAAGGCCTATCCATTAAAATAGACAGTAGTCCAGCGAGCATCACAAAAATAAACATATACAACCCAAGAGGAAAATTCACTCCAAATGACATGGAAACAATCAAAGCACAAATAAACAATAGAACAATCATAGTAGGGGATTTCAACGCACATCATCCAGCATTGGGGAGGAAGCGCCATGGACACGGCAGGGAAACAAATAATGACCACTTGCGAAGAAAACAATCTAATAATAATAAACGATGGGTCAATGACCAGAATAAATAACAATCCAAATGGATCAGATACGGCTATAGATATCACAATAATGACGCCAAACTTAGCAACCATCAAATGGGAAGTTCTGGATAATGCAGGATCAGACCACCTGCCCATAGCAATTTATTTAAAAGCAAAATACATACAAAATACTGGATCAATCATACCCTATTTCAACTACCATAAGGCAGACTGGAAGGATTCCAAGAAGATCTGCTCAGACTCAAAAGAGAAGACTTAATCTCAGATAACGTAGACGTATTCAACCATAACCTAACAACCAACATCCTTCAGATAGCTATAAAGCACATACCCAACAAAAACATGCCAGCTAACTTAATACAATCCACAGGAAAAGAAAACTAATACGGTAACCGTAAAAAGAACAAAACATCTGTACCCTGGTGGAATGAGGAATGCACTAACCAAATAAAAAGAAGACAAAAAGCTCTAAAGAAATACAGAAAAACGGAAAGACAACCAAAAATTTTACATAACAAAATTAAAAAAGAAACAGAGAAAGTAATAGAAAAAGCGATACTTGTGTGTTAAAGTCACCCATTCTGATATTCTATGACCACACGATCTTCCGTACAAAAATAATTGTGTGTCTAGCTATCACTTGTTTGGGTGCAGTTTTGTTGTTTATTATGGGCCCAAAAAAGGACCTTGATGCTGGTTTGTGAGTTTTGTGGGCAATTAATGAATTTGCAAAAACCTCACGGAGGTTACTGTTCCATTTTATGGCAGCATTATTGGCAATTCCTAGCTCTGATTTACAGAAAGCAACACTATTCATCTCTTTACTCAATACATGAAGAGAATAATCTCCCCATAGAACAGAGGTGTGCCCTCTAACCATGTGCCAGAACGAACAGGAATGTCCTGCTGACATGTGCGACATCTCTAACGATCTTGGTGAACTGTAAGAGACATAACAAGCCATGACATGTTTTTTAGCACACAGTCGAACGGTGTGTATAAATCGCCTTTCCTGCGAAAACTGCACACAAAAAGTTATTTTCTTGCGGTGCAAGAAATCCATCTTCCACGTACAGTGTTAGATCTGAGAATGACATTGGACATAGGTATACCACGCGACTTGAAAAGTATGGTGCTTCGTGTGGCTACATTCTACTAAATTTGACCTATTATAATCCGTAGGTGAATTAACGCACAAGTACCCATGTGGCGATAAACTCGGCAGATTACTCTAGCTTGGCCACAGTTTCTGTGTCACCCGTGCCTTGCACGTGTTGAACGGTGGTCGCCGCTTGTGAATTCAGTGGGGAAATACGTCGACTGATGATGTAACGGACCCACACTACAATTAGCCCATCTGCTATGTAGCAAGTGGTTGTGACAAGTTCACGAACGCTACAGTGTGTACATGTGTAGATATGTAAGTATGAGTATAGATATATGTGGGCATTTTAAGTTACAGTTATGTATGTATATATAGGTTTATATATGTATATCCCTTCTGCGGGCATCCTCACCGTTATATACTTATACTTAATATAATTATACTACTACTACATCAACCTTATTTATATATAATTATTTAATCAATGATCTACCTTTCTATTATTTTTTATTTTTTATGTTGCTTTTTTTAAATTTTGATTTCTATTTCTGAGCCTACCACACATTCACCACCAAATTAACTGCGAGAGCTAGAGGGTACAGGTGAAACGAAGGATCTACAAAGTGGCACACAAATCAGTAAATCGCTTACAAGTTGGAATACATGGCTGCGATGGAAAAATATATGAGAGCAGGCAAAACCTGATACACCAAGACCAGATGGAAGGAAGTCAACACAGATGGGCCTCACAACAGAAGGAAGACCCTTTTCAATTAATTTATATTGTACTCTTAATTCTTATGTATCCGGTATATTGTTTGTCATATTTCCCAATCATTCCATTTCATTCATTCTCGTTGTACACCTCACTACACTGCTATCTTCACAATTTTTTATAAAATGTATGATGGGGTTTTATAAAAGAAAAATTTTTTTAAAAGAAAAAGAAAGGGGGATATATATATTTAAATCAGGAAAATAAAGAGATCCGAATTAAGTATGAAGGAAAATAAATATACTCATTCCCAAAATGGTCCCAGGAAAACAATTGTGCATATTTGTGCAAATACCTACGAAGGACAACGAGGATCATCAAAAGCAAGGAACAATGGGAGGAGCAGCACGGAAATACCAGGCTAGGTACAAACAGATACACACATGCAACCAAGCACTGGTTTATGCGTCTTATTATTGTCCAAATTGACTACGGTCTGGGGCGGAATAGGCGCGCCTCCGCCAGTAGAAACTAGTGTGGCAAACACATAAAATAAAAAATTTACAGAACAAACTCAAGTATTGCAAAAATATCAGCACATGACATACAAAAGTGAAAAAATGGTAGAAAAAATGTAACAGAACAATAATAAAAGCAGCAACAGAATCAGTTCCCAGAGGAGCTAGAAAGAACTACACACCATACTGGTCAAAAGATCTGCAGAAACTTAATTAGCAGAAGTTGACCAAACATTGGAAAGTAATATCCAACTAAAGAAAGCCGCAGCAAAGTACAGAGAGACTATGAAAGAAACAGTTGGAAAAAAATTGAGAACAGAATAGATAAAAGTGGTACAAAATTTATGGCAACTTGCAGTCACTGAACAATGAAACCATAAAAACACCAAATATCATACAAGAAGAAAATAGAAATCTTGCAACAGGATACAAGCACGCAGCAAATATATTTATTTAAAAATGCAGCATGATTAGCAAAACAAACAGAACAGTAAAAAGAAAGAGTGATTTGAAAAAATACATACAATCAAAGGGACAAACACCAAAAGTTACCCAGCAGGAATTATAATTGGGCTACGGTGAATAAAATAGAAGAAATCTTCAGGAAAGGATGAAATTACATATGAAATGTTTTTAAAAAAACTTGAACCCAAAATTAAAATGAAACTACTAGAAATTATAAATGCAAGATGGAAAGAAAAGACAGTGCCACAAATGTAGAAGGAAGCAACCATGATTTCTAAATTAAAACACAGTAAAGATAGAACAAAAGCTGACAGTTACAGGCATATCAGCTTGCTTAATTTCACGAGTAAACTGATGGAAAGACTGGTAAATACCAGACTTATGTGGCACCTAGAGAGAGAAAACTGAATTATACCACAAGGTGGCTTCAGACAACACAGGTAAATGGAGGACCAGTTAACATAAATCTCACAAGAGACTGAAGATGCTTTCTAGGAAAATAAACACACTGACAGTATGAGTAGATATGGAGAAAGCTTTTGATAAAGTGTGGACAGCAGGGATAAAGACAAAAACTACTAAAATATGGAATCTGTGGGCGAATATACAAATGTCCCTACCTCTAAAATAGATATGCCAGAGTTAAGGTACAGGGCCACATAAGCCATAGAATTAAACTATGAACAAGGAGTGCCCCATGGCAGTATGCTATCCTCTACATTGTTCTTGATCTTCATCAGTAACATAGTGGATAAAATACTGCAGAGTCCACACCCCGCTATATGCTGGTGATCTAGTTTTGTGGGTAGCTGAAGAAAATATCACAACAGCAAATTACAGGATGCAAGAAGTGATGAAAAAAGACACCCAAACAGAACTAGAAAGAATGAATATAGCATTGGAATATATTCAAGAGATATCTAGCCAAAGAATGGACCTGTTTATACACAGATGGATCAGCCATGCCATGAGCAATATTCAAAAAACGGAGAAGACGTTTACACAAAATTAAATAATGGACAGGAAATTCATATTTCAGTGACCATTGGAAAATTCTTGAACATATTCAGTGTTGACGCTGAGGCACAAAGAACAGCTGCAATAGCAATCGTGGAAAATAAGAACCATGCCAGAGATTACAGATTTCATATCAGTCATAATCTCCCACTACCAAGCCCTGAACAAGGTTTTGCAAGTAGCCGGATGTAGTCCCGAGAACAGAATGGTTATGAGGCATATAGACTGGCCAGAGAGAGAGAGGAGGAAAAAAACTGAAGACAGAGATACATATGAAGAAATAAAAACAGTAATAAAATGTAATTCCAAAGACAAATGGCACAAAGAATAACCATAATCTGATTTAGCAGAAGCATACTACTCCTTACCAGCAATAAATCACAAGTGACAATATCCAGAATGCAGGCCAGTTCAAACAGAAAAATCATCTGTTCTTCTTCGTTCGTTCTCAATCTCCCACTACCAAACCCTGAAATGGCTTAAGTAGCAGAATGTAGTCCAGAGAACGGAATGCGTTGTGTCGTAGTTTAGTTTGGCTGCGATATTTGCACCTTTCGGTCCAACACATCTGACTTCAGCAACCATTTTTTGAGTACCGGGTTAGCATTCCCTCTTCGATCCCATCTCCTTAGCCAGTCTGCCCTGCTGCAGCCTGTTATCCAGGATCACCGCGTGGAGCTGTAGAAGGGTCTTGGCAGCTATGGTTCGCTGGCCCTGACGACAGCAGTCAGCTATGGGTCGCTGACCACTGCAGCTCATGCGCTGCTCAGCATCTTGATCCCAAATCATCTGTTCAACAAATTTGTTAATGGGCACACAGACATATGCTCATGTTGGGAGAACAAACAAATGGAACATGTTCTACAGGTCTGCTGACTCCACAAGGGAAGCAGAGTGACTACATGGCCCTCCCCAACCAAATTACGAGACAAACTGTACGACAAGCCTGACAAGAGCAGCCAGGCTTATGAGGGAAATAGATGTGATTATTTGAGAGTGAACGAAAAAGAAAAGAAGATTATTCCTCAACCAAACATCACAACTTGCTTAGGTTATATATCCGCTTGACTGATTTGACTCACCTGCCTATAATAGCGCCTCCTCAGTATATTCTTGCCCCCATCCAATTTATCAGCGACTGCAGCGCCATAAATTTCCATACTAGCTGTAAAAACAACCAGCTCATACCACTGGCTTACCTGCAGTAATAAAATGGATTTTCTGGTTAACAAAACAAAACGTGAGAAGGATGAGTTATGTGAAACAATGACAACAGATTTGTCAGGTGGTGTTTCAGAATACAATTACATTTAAGTAAGGTGAAAGTGATCCCAGAGCAGTGTTGTCAGGCAGGAAGTGTCAGAGCAGTGTTTCTCAACCCTAAAGCTAGTGGCCCCTTTTCAAAACTAATTATTTCAAAGCTTCGCGTGACCCAGCTAACAATATCTAGTTCTGTTTCTTATTTGAAATTACAAGTCTTCTCAGGCACATATTTGCAATCGGTTGAGTTGTTTTTACAGCGGCATCAGTACTGAACAACCATTTCACTACCAAATATGATGATGAAGATGTTTTTCTGATTTATTAGTTGTTTTTGGTAGGTTTTCTAACCGCCCCCCCCCCCCCCCCCCTTCGAACAAAGGCCAATCAATTAGCTATAATGTGCTGTTTTCTTTTTATTCTGGTTCTATCACTAAGCCATTTCTTATAAATTTGTGTATCTATTTTTGACCTTCGATTTATTTATTATTGCAAATCATGACACATCTCATTTTCGAAATTAGTTGCCATCTCATCAATTCTTCTAGACACAGTATCATTGCTAGGTGGAATAGAGATGATTATACAACTTGAATTTCTTCCCATCATGATACTACTTCTGTGTTTGTTCTTAATCTCCCGCTACCAAGCCCTGAAGTAGCAGGATGTAGTCCGTAGAACGGAATGCGGTGTGTTGCTAGTTTACAGCTGGACTGCAATATTTGCAGCTTTTCGGTCTGACACATCCGTCTTTGGCGGATCATGATACTAATCACCTCTTGTATAACTGGTTATATTGCATTTTTCCAATACTGTGGGGCAAACCTCCTTTTGCAATCATTTGTTTTATCCTGTAAGATATGATAAAGCTTTTATCCTTCTGATTAGAAACTTTCAAAAACATATGTATAACTGTGTTGCAGCTTACAAACTTTTGCTTTAAATCCTGGTAGTAAGAAATATTTTTGCCAACTTTATCAGCGTGATTGTTTACAAAATGTTAATTATCAATATCGGTGGCTTCATTACTTCCTTAGAAAAAAAAGATGTTAATACCATAGAAGTAAGTGTGTGTGTGTGTGTGTGTGTGAGAGAGAGAGAGAGGGGGGGAGAGAGAGGGGGGGGGGAGAAGAGTTGATATACAAAATGCCAGGGACCAGAAGTTGAGTATACATTAATTGACCATAACATACCATTTCTAAAAAGAAATCAACATGTGGCCTTTTGTAAACAAAAAAACGGACTGGATGTCTGTCTATTGTGACCTGAAAGGAGAAAATACACAACGAGAGCTCATGAATAAATGGAAATATGTAAGAAACAGATAATTTAATATTTTCAATAGCTTACATTTATATTCTTCTTGAGGCAAACCAGAAGTCCATTAATTAAATTGTAACATGATTAAACTAGGTCTGAATTCCATTGTGCAAGTCAAGCAAGGAATGATAGTTGTACCCGAGGAGGGGATAATAAGACAAACATATTGTATGGGGTAACTATGGGGCTATGCCTGTGCTAGCAACCTCATCATGTAAAATGAATTTCTACACCAGTGCATGTGCTAGCAACCTCATCATGTAAAATTAATTTCTATACCAGAGACCACTGCTGTAAGAGCATGTATGAGTGCTATGATACAGACTTCCTATGAGAAGCCTGATGCAGTGGTTGTCCTATGCTTTGTAGGGAGCAAGAAGGTGACCAGAAGAAGGTGAGCTAGAGACCAAACGAGCCATTTGTTCTATAAGATGAGCTATGGAAAGTACAGGTCCATAAGCTGAGCTAGAGAACATATAGACCAAGAGTTACATTGGCTGAGCTAGAGAACATACAAGCCAATGGCTACATAAGCTGAGCTAGAAAACATATAGGCCAAGAGTTCCATAAGCTGAGCTAGAAAACATATAGGCCAAGAGTTCCATAAGCTGAGCTAGAAAACATATAGGCCAAGAGTTACATAAGCTGAGCTAGAAAACATATAGACCAACGGTTACATAAGCTGAGCTAGAAAACATATAGGCCAAGAATTCCATAAGCTGAGCTAGAAAACATATAGGCCAACAGTTACATAAGCTGAGCTAGAAAATGCACAGGCCAACACAACAGTTCCCTAAACTGAGCTAAACAACGCACAAGCAACGTTTACATAAGCTGAACTTTAGAATGTACAGGTCAATGGTTACATAAGCTGAGCTAGAAAATGTATAGGTCAATGGTTACATAAGCTGAGCTAGAAAATGTATAGGCCAACAGTTACAATATTGGGGTGAGGTGGGGTTGGGTTGTGGTGGATCAAAATTAACAATTCCCAAGCTACTTATTTCTTAAGGCAAAGCAGATTCGTTACCTGAGCAGACCTGGTTCAATTTCAAAAACTTTTTTTAAAAATCTGCGTCGGATAACCATAAAGAGGATTAACATCTCAAAACTGCAGAGTGGAACAGTTGCAGTGAGATTTTCAGGTGTTCTGGGTAAAAGGCTAATGAATGAACAGTATTGTCAGTCTACGATACTCTGAAGAAGACATGTATATTCTGCCACACGAACTCAGACTGGTTTGATGAAAATGATGAAGACATCAAGACCTTGCTTGCTTAACCTTAAGCACTCCAATATATTTGTGAAAAAAATTTCAGTCTTTTGTGACCTAATTAATTTTCTTAATTAGTCGCTATGGTAGTCGTCTTTCAAAATTTGTAACTTTTATGTTTGTTTGTCAATAAATATGATTTTCTGGCGTGTAGATACACAATAGCATAACGAACATGTGTGTGTTTTTGTTTTTGTTGTGTGTTTGTTAGTTTTTGAGATTCAAAAAGATGAAGTTGAAAATTTATGAAAATCTTGGGAAAAATTTGGACTTGACCACTAGGCCTAGTCGCTTCGATAGAAAACCATGGAAACCACAACAACGTATCGATACTGTGTTTACAATATCGCCACAACTGTTAGTTTCCAATTCAAACGTAGTTCTTTCATTTAAACAAACAAAATAAACAGATCTACACGATAAAAATCTTTTCCAACAACCTACTTCACCTTTCGCAAAAGTCGGCTTGCTCCAAGCGGCGTATACAAAATTAAAACTGTTCAAAAGCCATTTGTAATCGAACATACGATACTTTAACCGGCAAAATATCGTGTATATATGGAGGACATACTCAGCAGTAAAAAATGGCTGTCGGGAGTGACTCCGTTAAAAAAAAAAAAGTTTTTTTTCAAACACGGTTTTTGTTGGCCAGGAAGGGTGGTTTTCTTCTAACATTGGCGTGCTGAAGGTTAAAAACTCTGCCTGTACAGTTCCCACCAAAATGATCTCTCCTCAACATCCAAAAAGGAGTCTTCACCAATATACAAAGAATAGTCCATAATCGACTTACAAAGATGCAAAATGTCTGGTTCAGGAATAAAGCAGACAATATAAAGAAATATGCAGATATGTATTACTCTTAGGGGTTCTATAATGCACTGAAGGCAGTCTATGGTCCCCATTCTAACCACCCATCACCTGTCCTCAATACTGATAGCACTACACCACTGATGGACAAAGGCCAGATTCCAGAGCACTGGGTTATGCACTTCAATGAATTACACAACCATCTCTGCTGAAAACGGATGTGTCGGACCAAAAGGTGCAAATATCACAGTTTGTAAACTGTAAACTAACGACACAACGCATACCGTTCTCCGGACTACATCGTGCTACTTGCAAAACCCTGTTCAGGGCTTAGTAGCCGGAGAATGAGAACGAACGAGAAGAAGAAGAAGACACAACCATCCCTTAGCCATCAGATAGCCATAGCACAAGTGCCACAAGTCGCGACCAACGATAGGCTCGACATTCCTCCAAGCTTCGATCAGGCCAAGAAAGCAATCAGCCAATGACAAGACCCCCAGGTCGGATGCTCCTTCTGCTTCAATGACTGACAAACCTATTCTGTTCAATTTTAGATGATGGCCATATATCTCAGGACATAAAAGATGCCTCCACTGTTCACTTGTACAGGTGAAAGGGAAATCGCCACTCTTGTGGTAACGACAGGGGAATTTTCATTCTATCAATCGCTTCTGATGATCAGATTCCCTGGTGTTGCAATATTCAGAAGTCTTCTTCTATCACGAATACTGAAAACGCTACACAAAACACCATGTCTTTTTTTATCTGTAGAGTTAAACCATCTTGTCGAAGGTACAGACCATTCTGCCACAATTATTTCAGAGAAAACAACGAAAACAAGAAGAATCACAGACAGTTTCTTTGGTTTTATCAGGGCATGTATGTCATAACAAATTATCACTACACATGCCTAAATTCTTGTGTAGAGCTGAAAAACATTACTCACTGACTATCACTTCTCAATTACCATGAGATGCAATGGTCCTCTTTTTAATTTATATTTAGTTTCTACAAAATAAGGTAGCTGTCGCCATGCGCAGCTCTCCTCAGTCACCTCTTACAACATTCCTAGCAGTTTAAAATATATATTTCTTTGCTCCCGTTTCAGGCTATAAGAACACAGGCAACTAAAAAATATTTCCTGAAAAAGGATGAACTCAGAGCAAATAAAGGGACTGTTGAGTGTAGGACAATGTTCTCTCACCTTTAAGACAAAATCCGGCGGAGTCCCTGGCTTGACCTGCCGTAGAACACCATCATGATGTGAATGGATCAAAGTTTCATCTAAATCCAAAACCAGCACTTTCTTCTTCATCATACCTGGAAGTGGAAGACAAATATCACTGCATGAACTTGCATTGTTCAAAGTCTTACTGGCTTGTTCAAAGTCTAACTGACTTATTCTTCTTCTTCTTCGTACGCTGTCAGACGTCAACCAGTATTTTTTCGAAAAAAGCAGCGGTCATCCCGAGGTTGTCGATACCGCCATAGAGCTTGTCTAGTGTTGCCACTGGTGATGGCCACATCTGCTTTCTCTGATCCTCGTATGTCGGGCAGTTTTGCAGCAAATGTTCAGCGGTCATTTTCCCGGTACCATGCGAGCATTGTCTATTGTGGCCTGTGCAAAGTCTGAAGACCACGACCTGCTCTCTTCTGTTCAGCTGGTAATAGGCATCGTTTTTTTGTGTAGCCAGTATGTTCTGTTTCCCATTTGGTCATGTATCTAGCTCTAATAAGCCTTTTTGACTCTTCGTAGGTCACACTAGGGTCTGGTTGTGGTAGTCTTGCACCTTCTTTTGCCAGTCTGTCTGCCTCCTCGTTGCCTTGGATGTTACAGTGGGATGGAACCCACTGTACCACTACTCTTTTTGGTGCGAACTGCTGGCATAGTTGACAGAGTACTGCTCTTAAATCATTAAGTTCAGTATTTTTCTGGCTTTTTAGTGCTGTGACTACGGCCAGGGCATCTGTAAACAGGACTATATGGCTTTCATTTCTTTTGCCTGTCACCATTTCTTCTACTGCTGCCCTCAGTGCCTCTGCCTCCGTTCTGAAATTGCTTGAGTATTTTCCAGTTGCCACTGACTGTGTTATTTTTCTATCATTTGGTAGGCTCAGGAATACCCCTGCCCCTCCGTTCTGTGTTGTGTTTGTTACAGAACCGACGGTATATGCATGGGTCCAGTCCATGCTTGGGTAGTTTTTCGTTATGTACCTCAGGGTTATGTCTCTTCTTTCTTTTTCAGTCTGGCTGTTCTTGTTTCCAATACCTGGTATATTTTCTACCACCTCTGGAAATATATGCTGCCTCCAGGTAGGTTTGTGTACAATGGGGATGGGCTTTGGTGTTGTTACTGCGTTCATAGGGACTTCGTTCATCTTTGCTTTGGATATTTCTGCAAGGTTTCTCCGCTTTAGTTTCCCATTTCCAAATCTATTTAGTCTCTGATGCATTGGATGGTCTGTCAGTCTTCTGAGTTTCTCTGCTTGCTGCTGGGCTCTGCAGTCTCGTCTGTCGGTCATGGATTGCAGATTTGTAATCTTTTCAAGTTCTACAATTGGTGTTGACTTCATGCCTCATAACTCTCATGGCTTGGTTTTGAAGTTTGCTAATTTTGTCAAAGTTCGCCTTTGCTGCTGTTGTCCATGCCGCAATGCCATACTCGAGAACTGGTCTTACACTTCCAGTGTACAGTTTCTTTAGTATACTTTCGTCTGCTCCCCAGCTTGTGCCAGCAAGTTTCCTCATGATTGCCATTCTTTCTCTGGCTCTCATTCGGTTTCTCTCGATCTGACTTTTCCATGTCATGCGCTGATCAAATGTGACTCCCAGGTAGTTTGGGTTGTTGTTTGGCCGCAGATATTTGCAGTTAAGACTTATTTTGATGTTTTGGGGTTTGTTTGAAAGCGAGAATATCGTACATGTTGTTTTTTTTTCTCATTTATTTTGACCAGCCATGAGTTCGCCCACTCCTCCAACGATGTTAGAGCCTGCTGCATCCGATTACTTGCTATGGTGAGATTATTTTCAGAGGTCCACATAGCCAGATCGTCTGCAAACATGGAGCTGTGGACTCTTCTTGGTATATTCTCTGTGATGTTATTTATATACACAGGGGACGGCGTGGCCTAGTGGTTAAGTGACACGGCTCACAACCCAAAGGTGCTGGGTTCGATCCCCATCACAGCACCGGCCGTTACCCCGGGGAAGCAAACCCTTAGAAAATGCAGGAGGAAGCAGACCTTTACATAAAATGCATGCTGAAGTCGGATGCATTGGGCCAACAGGCGCAAAATAAAAACCACAGTGCAACGCACACCGCCTTGGGGAATAGAGAAATAAGGCGAACGCAAAAAAAAAAAAAAATTTATATACACCAGGAAGAGTTTGGGTGACAGTACTCCCTCTTGGGGTACTCCCTGCTCAAGTGTCACCTTTTTGTTCATCTGCCCATGTACTTCAACTCTGGCTGTTCTGTTTTTGAGGTAGTGGCTGATCCATCTGTACATTTTCCCACAAACTTCACTTCTTCGTAGCTTGACTTTAAGTCCCTCTTTCCAGACCTTGTCAAATGCCTTTTCTAAATCCACCCAAACCGCTACTGTGTGTTTTTTCTCCTGGTAAGCATCCTCTATTTCTTGGGCTATGAGAGTGATCTGATCCTCAGTGGATCTGTGTTGTCTAAAGCCTGCTTGCTGTGGAATTAGTATGTGTTTTTCTTCCAGATGCCACATCAGTCTGATGTTTATCATACGCTCCATCAGTTTTCCTACACAGCTCAGCAGACTGATAGGCCTGTATCCATTTGTATCTGCTCTATCTTTTTCTTTCTTTGGTACTAGTATAATTACAGCGTCTTTCCATGCCTGAGGTACAATTCCCCTTTTCCAGCTTTGGTTCAGGACTGATAGTAACTTCCTCTTTGCTGTTTGGCCCAACCCCATCAGCATTTCATTTGTTACGCCATCTTTTCCGGGCGATTTATTTTTCTTTAGAGTTCTCATGGCCTCTTCCATTTTATTCATTGTTTAACTGGCTTATTAAAAGTTTAACTAGCTTGTTCAAAGTTTAGCTGGCTTATTCAAAGTTTAACTGGCTTGTTCAATGTTTAACTGGCTTATTCAAAGTTTAACTGACTTGTTCAAAGTTTCGTGGCTTGTTCAAAGAATAGCTTGACTTATATTGAAAGTATGACTAAAGCTGTGTGCATTGGATGTGTTCACCATATCTATTAGCCATTTTGGCTGTTCACAAGACTCATTATTATTGCAATTCAGGGGATACATATAGGTTTCCCAGTGTCTGTCAGCAGATGGCAAAGGCTATATACACATTCTTGACAGAAAAAAGAATACTAACAGATGAAGAGTATCGGTTTTGGCTCTATGTTCCAAGGGGAACCACAGATAAATGATGAATTCATTTCAATCATGGAATGTTCTGTTTGGTTACATCAGGATTGTGTGAGCCATACAAAAATAGTTGACAGCCAGACCTAAACTACCTGTGAGCAGTAGTAAAAAACACTTGACCCTGGCCAGGTCTGTACCTTGAGAAGGCTATAGGACTATAGAGTGAAGAGTCAGTAAACGCCTAGTTGATCTACAGCTCTATTTAATAAATTACAGCATCATCATGTAATAGGATCAATGCTATTTTAATTAAAAACTTACCATGATTTACTTCCATGTGTCAAGAATTACTCTAGATTAAATTAGCAGTACATTAAATTATTATAAATGTAATAAACTTACATAGTCTGTGCTTTGAGAGAGGTGACAAAGGAATGGCATCATATTTGACAGTCTGGTACTGAATAACCTGACAAGCGAAAGTTGCATCATAATGACAAATTAAAATACAGGAGTTGAGTTGCATTCTTCAAAACATAGCACCAAAGTGTCAAAACAATGCAGACCTAAACGACTAAGAGCAATATTCTGTAAACTATGTCTGCCGATTTGACTTACATGTTGCTCTCCTACAATGGGACGAATGGTCTTTAATTTTTCTTGTGGCTTATAGTTTATACAGGAACAGGTAGTCTGTCCCATGCCTAATCTTCTTTAGTTGCACTTACAACTGACAGCGTTATTATTCTTTGCTCCTCTTTTGGGGCAACGGTAATTCACAGGTGTAGACCATGCCACAGGTACAAAAGAGTTGTTATAGAGGTGATTGCATCTCATTGCAGAATTCCTGGCCCTGACGAGTGATAGATTATCAAAGGAAGGTGGAAAGTTATCTTTATCTTGAAGTAATCCTCCTTGTTCCTCTTGGAACATAGAGCTGCAGCAGATGCTCTCAATCTAATCTTATTTTGGGTCTATCTTCAGAAGCTACACACTTGAGATTCTCAATGCCTTGGCCTATTCTTGCATGACTATTCCCTGTGTGCAATTTGGATCCTTCATTCCACTCTTTTCTCCCCTCTTCCAGCTGTATTGCTTGCTATTGTGTTGTTTGCCACAATCTGTGCTTACTATTTTACTCGGCTTGTTAATTTTTAAAGAAGATAAATGTACAGAAATGACCAGTCATGTCAATCAACTATAACTATAACAACGGTTAACAGCAGATTTGATTAATTTTACAAACCTGATATGAGTTATCTCACCTAGAAGTAAAACATGATGATATTCATTAAAATAACTCAGCATCTTTCTCCAACCTCCAAAACAATTTAAAGTGTCCATAGAAATGTATAAGTGGATTCTGAATTCTTCTTCTTCTTCTGCGTACACAGTCAGACAGTAACCATTATTTTTTCGAAAAAAGCGGCGGTCATCCTGAGGCTCTCGCTACTGCCATAGAGCTTGTCTTGCAGTTCCACTGGTAATGGCCACATCTGCTCTCTCTGATCCTCGTATGTCGGGCAGTTCTGCAGCAGATGTTCAGTGGTCATTTTACCAGTACCGCACGGGCATTCGTCGGTACTCCCTATCTTCAATTTGTTGAATAGGTGGTACCTCAGTCTGTTGTGGCCGATTCTGAATTCAAATGTTGTTACGTTTATTCTTAACAGATACTGAAAAAAACATCTAATGAATCAGCAAACACATAGATATTTATTACTTGCTTGTATGTTAAATAGCTTTTCATCAAACAAACAAAACAAAATCAGAACTATATACTATATATAAATAGTACATTAGTTTGCATATCCAAAGTACATAATTTGGTACCATATATGACCACAAGTGGTTGCATTACTTGACCAACATCACACAAAAAATGTGCCAAATAAAGCCAAATGTCAAAATTCAATGTTTGGGTAAAAATGTTCAGCTTCAAAGAATTTTTCTTTTTAACACAAATCCTTTTCACAAGTAGATTGACTGAGGATACAATGGTGGCAACAGTGTCAACAATATCATAGACTTTAATGATTAAATAAGAAATTATTGTAATCTACTTCTAATGCTCCTGCAAATGACCATGACAAAAACTAGATACATCACTTAATGACTAACAGCCAGTGGAGACATCCCCTACAACAGGCGTCTTAAACCATTTTTGCCCCATATGAAAGACTTCAGAAATGTCACCATCAGGGACTTTCTTTTTGCTGATGATGTTACAATTGTCACCCAGTCATCAGAAACTTCAGAGCTTGATAGATCAATTCTCACAGGCGTGCAAAGATTTTGGTCTCACAATAAGTCTCAACAAAACAAATGTACTGGGACAGGAAGTAGGTACCACACCAACTCTTAATATTGATAAATATAAATTGGCAGATGTGCACAAATTCAAATACATGGAATACCTCATCAATGACAAGCTCTCTCTCTAGAGCCAGAAATTGAGTCACATTTGGCAAAGCTGTTGCCACATTTGCTCATCTCTCTCTCAACAAAAGTTGGGGAAAACCAGAAACTTACAATTAATACCAGGGCCATGGTTTACAATGCATATGTCTTCAGCATGCTCCCTGGTAGCAAAACATGGAGAACCTATGCCAAACAAGAGCACAGACTTAACACCTTCCATCTACAGTGCCAATGATCCATTCTTGAAATTACATGGAGGGAAAGCTAGACAAATGCAGAAGTGCACTCTCCCAAACATGTACTCTCTCCTTAGGCAGCAAAAACTACAATGACTTTATGATAACTTGGTCATGTTTGTCACATGGAAGATAGGCGTATTTCCAAAGATATCATCTATGGACAGTGATGGCGGATGACAAAAGAACACTAGGCTTCCCTAGCTAATGTTCAAAGATGTCTGTACGTGTGACATGAAGGCAATGAACATTAGTCCTGGGAAGATAAAGCTGTAAACCAATGAAAGTGGAGATGTACCATGAAGAGCTACCTCATGAAGAGCGAAATAAAGCTCCTGAAACATGGAGAAGTGAAATGACAAAATTGCAAAGAAGAAAGAACACCAGTAAAGAACTCAGTAGTGTTACCATTCCAAGGTTGCATCATCCTACAGTCAAATAATGACTAAAAGGGGCTACTATACTATAAGAATGTCATTCCCACCTTTCCAAGATTGTCCGACTCAAAAGGTGTTTTCTAAATAACATACATATACAAATTTGTAATCTTTTATTTGCTTTAATATTAGCACATATATGTTTACTTGGATTATTTTTACAGCATTTTATAAATTTAATAGCAATAGAGAATGTTGACAGATTTTAGATCTTGAATAAAAATTGTGTTGTTTTATATCCATAAATAATTACTTAAGACTAAACTGACGCATAATTCTCCCATTGAAACCCTCCCTGGTTTATAAGATGTGAAAGTAAGAAGAGGCTCAGATATGGGTAGTGATCATCGCATAGCAGTAGCTATAATTAATATGCAGGACAGAACTAGATTCAAAGATCAAATCAATTAAAATATGATATTGCTAAACTGAAGGACGACTCCCACACTCCACATGGAAAGTTAAGAAACTTTATGAAGCTGCAAAAAGTCAGAACAAACCAAAATACTAACTGGCAATATAGACTAGAATTTCAACAATATACAGAGAAATCATGCCAGGGATTCAGTGAGAGAAATTACAAGATTGGATAAAACTATTAACATTAAGGACTAAAGATATGAGAAAACTAGTCAAAAGTAATAAAAAAGAAGTCTACTAGACAAGCATAGGAACAGTGTCCAGTAGACACAGCTGAAGTAGGAAGTAAGGTGTAAAGCTCAAGACTTTATAAAAGAAAATTCTTGGATGACCTTGCAAGGCTGGCTGATAAGGCAACAATAAAGGAATGAAAAAAGCAGAGTGTACAAAGTAACAAAAAAACCATATGTGGAAAATGAGGTGCAAACAACATAAGACCAGCGAAAGCTAAACATTGAAAACCTCATCACAATAGAGCCTCCTCGGGATCATCTGGCATAACATGATTTCCAACAGGAAAGTAGTTCGATGTACTCAACTTGCAGACATTCTCAACGATTGATTGCTGTCGTCTCTCCCTCTTGGTCACGTTGCTGGCCTTTCCCGGAAAGTCCCAGCCCACGAGTTGCTCCGACAGACTGTGATTCATCCTGGAGACGTCCTCGGGGCCACCCTCGCAACACCTGGCTAAAACAGATCACCACCTCACCAACAAAACTGCAGACCGCCTGGGACGCGGTCATGGCCTTAGTCATTTTATGCGACAGGTCCTGGTTGCCTATGCGTACTATTGATTAATTGAATAAAGCATGGACAAGAAGCAAGATTGGCAGAATATTTAAGAGAAACACCTAATATTCCAAAAAGGGTAGAAATCATCACACCTATCAAAGACTAAAGGATGCTGAGCAGCACAAGCATGAACTGCAGCGGCCAGCAACCCATAGCTAGTGTCAGGGCCAGCGAACCAGTGCTGCCAAGACCCTTCTACAACTCCACGGGGTGATCATGGATAACAGGTTGCAACTGAGGAGACTGGGTAAGGAGAAGGGATCAAAGAGGGAATACTAACCCGGTACTAACAAAATGCTTGCTGAAGTTGGATGTGGTGGACCGAAAGGTGCAAATATCACAGTCAAGCTGTAAACTACGACACAACGCATTCCATTCTCTGGATTACATTCTGCTATTTAAGTTCTTTTCAGGGTTTGGTAGGGGGAGATTGAGAACCAATGAAACCAAGCCAAAGTCTAAAGAATAAAACAGTTCCAGGTCATAGACACTTTGACTGCAGAACAATGTAAAGTGGACTTTGAACTGACAGCAGAGATATTCAATCCAGTATTGATTATTCACACAAATCTAGTAACCAGAGACATCATGGGAAAGGGGAAAATTATGAAATAACCAACAACAAAAAAGAGTGACCCGAGAGATAGATTGTAATTGGAAGAATCAGCACCCAGCAAAATATTAGGCAGGATAATAATCCAATTGCACTAGCAACAATCTGAGAAAGGAACATGCAAAGTTCAGAAAGAACAGAGGATGCACAGACCATATTTTACCCCTCAGAAACATATCTAATAGAGCAATAGATCTACACAAAATTGTAAAGATAACTACATTAATTGTGTTAAAAGCCTACAACAGTATACATTTGGATAGCCTATGCATGACACTAAGAGCTTATGACATCCCTAAACACATCGTTTCAATCATTAAAAGTCTATATATATAATTTTACATGCAGTATTGAGTGCATATAGCGAACAAACGAGACTGAACCATAATATCAAGAAGACAGAAGTGATGAAATTAAATATATGAACTCCCACATAAATTCAAGTAGAAAATGAAGAACTATAAAAGGACATATCAGGTAAGCACAATCACGCCAGATGGTGGAACAGGCAGACATCACAAGCAGAATGAACAAAGACAGAATAGTCTTTGACTTCGCTACCTAAACGCTTGTAAAGAAACAAACTAAAAATATACAAGAGTTGTGTATTTTCTGTATCGAGCAGAGTATTGAGTAACAGAAAAAGAAATGTCAGAACTGTCCTCTTTCCATACAACATGTCTAAGACAGTTTCAAATTATAATATTCTGGCCCAACATTATCACCAACTGAGAACTGCTTGCCCTGAGAGCAATCAAGAAAGAAGATATGCACATATGATGATTTGACACAAAAAAACAATTGTAACACTAACAGGTCAATACTTGAATTGGATAGACGGTCACCATGTCCTAATTTGTATTGCGTTCACCTTATTTCTCTAATCCCCAAAGCAGTGTGTGTTGCACTGTGGTTTTTATTTTGCGCCTGTCGGCCCAGTGCATCCGACTTCAGCATGCATTTTATGTAAGGGTCTGCTTCCTCCTGCATTTTCTAAGGGTTTGCTTCCCCGGGGTAACGGCCGATGCTGTGGTGGGGATCGAACCTAGCACCTTCTGGTTGTGAGCCGTGTCACTTAACCAATAGTCCACGCCGTCCCCTACCATGTCCTAATAAAATAAGCGAAACTGACAATATTACCAGATTCGTTATTTCTATGGTATGGACCCCAGAGAGAAGGAAAACATCTTGAAGAAGACCTGAAAACAGAAATGGAAAACATGAATCTGAGCTGGGGCATCATATCAAGGATGGCTGCAGACTTGATAGCTAAGTGACTGAAGCGAAGGGAGTTAGTTTGTTGCCATCCTTAATTAAACTTTAAGACACACACCATGATAAGGCCGCCTTAGGCGTGATCGTCACTTAACGCTTTTTTGCCGGTCTCTGATAAAAGATCTAAGTTACTCTAAGAGTAAGGAAAAAGACTCAAGTCAAGTTGTCAAGACTGCTAATGACTAACTAATAATAATTAATCTAATGCCCAAAATGGGTAGGCCTAACCAACTACTATAGTAATAATAATAGTAAATTAGTATAGAGTCCACTTTATATTAATATTATAATCACAAAGTGGTCGGGTAGAATCGTAGATTAAGATCACTCGTTTTTCACGGCCACCACAGGTACGAGATTCATCTCCAGTACTGGAACGCTCTAGTCGACCCAGCTGCAAATGTGCACCGCGTTTAGTGCTAGGGATTGGACAGCAAATGATTAACCTTACTAAGGTTACTTAGTTTTATATGAGACACTGAGATGGTGACATTCATAGCATAGTCCAAGATCCAAGAATAATGCTTGACAACAGCGTCCCTAATTACAAATCAAAACCGAAAACCAACCCAAAGCCAAATCATTTTAAATCAATCTTCAGTTTTCAGAGTAGAAGACTGACTGAATTATACTTACAGCACGCACTTGACGTTTAAAAATGTAACAGACAAAGCTCCATATTTTGGCTGCCAGAACAAAGAAGCCGCGCAATCCCATAGCAACGTATTTTATCATGATAATTATGCAGTCCTTTCCGTCGTTAAATCTTCAACAAATGTCCAAGCGGCGTCCTAGTTCTCAGGATCATTTACGCCGCCATAAATATCCCATAACCACTTGCGACCGGTGTGTCCTGCATGACTAAACAGCAAAACATAACAAATATATTCTAAAAGCTCAATTGACATGACGGACTAACTAATTAATTGCGAAAACACAGAGCAGTGAATTGTCGATTGCTAATGGAAAGTGGGAACAAAAATACTTATAGGGTTAGCTGGCTGCGTAACGTGTTTGTGTAGGAATTTAAGTTTTTGCAGGATAGAACTTTCTTTATCCATGGTTGTATTTATAATTATAAAAGTATTAAAAAGCTTCGTGATTGTTTGTACAATGTATTAGAACGCGTTTGTCCTTAATATGAAATTAATTGTATTCTTCCTATGCTTTCATGTGTCAAATTTAATGCATCTATATAAAGTCTACAGCGTGATGTTATTAGTATCTGAATAGAGCGTTTCCGAGAATATATAGGTGACAGTCGTTATCTTTATTTTCCTCATAACTTTGTCATATATGTCGATGTTCACATGTCATTTTGTAAGTACCACAGCCACGCGCATCGTTAGTATACATCTGTAATGTGTTAAATAAATTGTATCTCCGTTGCATCTACCAAAATGACAACAAAAGTTTCACAGTGTGATTCACAAGGTCCTATATTGAGGAGCAAAGAATGAGTTCACTTCTAACGCGGTGAAAGGTACTTAAAGAGAAATGAAAGTGAAACAACAGTACAATTCAATTAATTTTGATAAGTAATAGCTCTAGAGATTATAAAAAAAGTTTCTTTAAGTCCATCGGGATATGAGAGATTTACCAAAAAGCCTAACAGAGTTCGGAAAGATTTACTAAAACCCAAAAGGGAGCTGTAAAGTTTATAAAACATATAGGTGGTATATAGTATATGAAGTCTACTAAACGATACGAGGGTATACGCGCTCAAAGTGAACGAGTATTTGGAAGGTTTACTGAAGGCTAATAGAGCATGACATTGCTTACTTATTCTCCTGTTGCCCGATATAATTATTTGTTAATTATTTTGTTTCTGTAACATATGTTGTTTTGAAGGGGTGTTTTTCAACCCTGGAAGCTAGTCAATAATAAATATGCTTTTGGCCGATGTGGATGGCGGGGTGTACAATGCCATGAGTTATGGTGTTTTACCCTAAATGTGTTAGATCCCACCCTTAGTCGTCTCCTAGAATTTTCTCTCAATATGGCAATGCGCCTATACCCGTCCCTAAAAGTGCTAAATCGCTAGCGTCGATTAGGCACAATAAATTGACCAAACACCTCGCCTCACGTTCACAACATTCACCCGGAAGCAGACTGGGCTACAGCAGTCTGATCAACGAGGTGGGAATATACACTGTGATCATCGTGGTAGTGAGCATACTAAAAAACGTAGCATTGCACTACAGACAGGTTGTTCATGACCTATCTTCTTATACCTCAGGATATAAGGAGAGACACTTCAGCTAACAACCAGAGACCACTTGTTTGGTACTCGGTATGAGTAGCGCCTGCAACAATAACAACTCATCTCTATCACATTAACTCCTACAACAATAATAACACATCTCTATCCCATACATTAACTCCTACAACAATAACAACTCATCTCTATCACATACAGTAACTCTTGCAACGATAACAGCGCATCTCTATCACATACAGTAACGCCTACAGCAATAACAACTCATCTCTATCACACACAGTAAATCCTACAACAATAACAACTCGTCTCTATCCCATACAATAACTCCTACAATAATAACAACTCATCTACACCACACACAGTAACTCCTACAACAAGATGAGAAAGTTATATGAAAAATCTAGGCGTAACTAGACACAACAGGGTTTGAGAACTCCTGGTTAACTTCATTATCTGACATGACAATGTACGGTTGTTGTTTGCGAATGCACACAATGAGAAGGTTACTCTTTTGTGCGTCCTGAAAAGGACGTTAAGTGGCGTATTGCCGTAGCTTTCCTCACATCCCGAGCGTGCTGATGAAAGTGAACCGGGATCTGCCAGGCGGATGTGCTATGCTTGGCTTCATCTGCGTGTCACTCACTACTACGGGTATCACGTCGATCCCTCACCTCGTTAGCCAGGCTGCCATAAAAACAGCTCGTTTCCAGGGAGGGCTACTAGGAAGCCGAGGTGAGGGTCCTCGCCGGTATGTTTTGCCTGACCTTGACTAACATGTCTGATCAGTATATTTTGCCTGTTCCAGACGTTAGTCTTCCTGCACACAATATACGGTAGACGAATCACTCTTGATCGAGAAATGTGTTGTTAAATTATGTTATTCTTAGCTTCATTTTGGGTTATTATGAACAATGAGAAATTATTAAATGGTGTCCTTGTAATTTTCTTTCGAGCCTAATTATCCTGTCACATTTATTGTCCATATGGGGACATAATGAATAGGACACCTGTTACTGGCACAAAGGAGTTGTCTAACAGAAGGATGCAGGTTGTCACTAAGCAAATGGTGATATAGTGCTTGATGTTTCAGTGAACCATGTCCAAACTTCTTAGGATGTTGGGGGAGCAGGAACCAATTTACAGCTGGGTAGACTGATGATTGTCAAGGCTTGGCAATGTCGTCTTTCCCCCGAGCACTTCACTGACTTTCGAGTTATGAACGGAATGTGGAGATGAATGAAAACCGGTTAGCCATTGGACTAGGCCCATTTTGGACCTAACTTAACTTAACGTCTTTATACTGGTTTAGAAGACTCTGCAGAGTCTGTATACAACCTGAGTGGATGCAGGGTAGTCTATGTGTGACGGAGAATAGAATAGGCCCACTGCCACGCTGAGAGCATGTCGTAAGAGTAGGCGAACAGTGTTATCTAACCCCTTTACAATAGAAGGTAGACTCGTCAACTAGAGACGTTGCAAATTATGACATTTACACAACCAAATAACTGCAGAACAGCGAATAAAAACATATTGCCCGTACATTTCCATATCCGGTGACCAGCAGCGTGATTGGTGTTTCAAGTGATATTAAAAGGATTATCTGACCTTCTTCACAATAAAAAAAAAATTATCACAACAAAAGGCAATCGCTGAATCGTTACTTGCTTCTTAATTCACCCTAAACAAAAAATATATATATATTTTAGCACCGTCTATGAGGGTTGTTGTTTGCGAATGGCCACAATGAGTGTTTACTCTTTTGTGCGCCCTGAAAAGGACGTTAAGTGGCAGGTTGCAGTAGCTTTTCTCGCGTCCCGAGCATACTGATGAAGGTGAACCATGGTCCTCCAGGCGGCTGTGCTATGCTTGGCTTCAACTGCGTGTCACTCACTACTACGGGGATCACGTCGATTCCTCACCTCGTTAGCCAGGCTGCCATGAAAGCATGTATGGCTTGGCTTCGTTCATTCTCAATCTCCCGTTACCAAACCCTGACACGGACCTAAGTAGCACGATGTAGTCCAGAGAAAGGAATGCGTTGTGTCGTAGTTTACAGCTTGACTGCGATATTTGCACCTTTCGATCCAACACATCCGACTTCAGCAAGCATTTTTTGAGTACCGGGTTAGCATTCCCTCTTCGATCCCGTCTCCTTAGCAAGTCTACTCTGTTGCAGCCTGTTATCCAGGATCACCGCGTGGAGGTGTAGAAGGGTCTTGGCAGCTCTGGTTCGCTTGCCCTGACGCTAGCAGTCAGCTATGGATCGCTGACTGCTGCAGCTCATGCGCAGCTCAGCATCTTGATCCTGAAAACATGTATGATCAGTATATTTTGCCTGACCAGACGTTAGTCTTTCTCCCCGGATTTGAGGGTAGAGAAGTAAAAGAATAGTCCACTTTTTAACTGTGGGGGTGCCAAACATCGCGCTTATATGGGATTGCCACTAAATCTACATTGAATCATCAAACAGTAAATCACACGGTTTAATTTTGTTGACCCTACCACAGGTGCACATACTCAATGCATCGGACGTTCTTGGAAAACGTCAAAGGATAGAGAAAAAAAAGCGCCAAAATGGGACATGCATGCTTGATTCGAACATGTGAAAGCTCACGTGGCGTCAGCGTATCAAAGTAAATGGTTTCGACGTTTTCACCGTCATTCTTGCCGCCATTGTTCTTCTTCTTCTTCTTTTTTTTCTTCTTCTTCTTCTTCTTCTTCTTCTTCTTCTTCTTCTTCTTCTTCTTCTTCTTCTTCGTACGCTGTCAGACTTCAACCTGTATGTTTTCGAAAAAAGCAACGGTCATCCTGAGGCTGTCGACACTGCCATAGAATTGTCTAGTGTTGCCACTGGTAATGGCCACATGTGCTTTCTCTGGTCCTCGTATTTCGGGCAATTTTGCAGCAGATGTTCAGCGGTCATTTTTCCGGTACCACAACTGCATTCGTCAGTGCCACCTATCTTCAGTTTATTGAATAGGTGGTACCTCAGTCTGTTGTGGCCTGTGCGGAGTCTGAAGACCACGACCTCCTCTCTTCTGTTCAATTGGTAATAGGCATCGTTTTTTGTGTAGCCAGTATGTTCTGTTTCCCATTTGGCCGTATATAATAAGCCTTTTGGACTCTTCGTAGGTCACACTAGAATCTGGTTGTGGTAGTCTTGCACCTTCTTTTGCCAGTCTGTATGCCTCCTCGTTGCCTTGGATGTTACAATGGGATGGAACCCACTGTACCACTACTCTTTTTGGTGCGGTCTGCTGGCATAGTTGACAGAGGACTGCTCTTAAATCATTAAGTTCAGTATTTTTCTGGCTTTTTAGTGCTGTGACTACGGCCAGGGCATCTGTAAACAGGACTATATGGCTTTCATTTCTTTTGCCTGTCACCATTTCTTCTACTGCAGCCCTCAGTGCCTCTGCCTCAGTTCTGAAATTGCTTGAGTATTTTCGAGAGTTGCCACTGACTGTGTTATTTTTCTACCATTTGGTAGGCTCAGGAATACCCCTGCCCCTCCGTTCTGTGTTGTGTTTGTTACAGAACCGTCGGTGTATGCATGGGTCTAGTCCATGCTTGGGTAGTTTTTCGTTATGTACCTCAGGGTTATGTCTCTTCTTTCTTTTTCAGTCTGGCTGTTCTTGTTTCCAATACCTGCCACCACCGGAAATATATGTTTCTTCCAGGCAGGTTTGCGTACAGTAGGGATGGGCTTTGGTGTTGTTAATGTGTTTATAGGGTCTTCGTTCATCTTTGCTTTGGCTATTTCTGCAAAGTTTCTCCGCTTTAGTTTCCCATTTCCAAATCTATTTAGTCTCTGGTGCATTGGATGGCCTGTCAGTCTTCTGAGTTTCTCTGCTTGCTTTCTCTGCAGTCTCTTCTGTCGGTCATGGATTGCAGATTTGTAATCTTTTCAAGTTCTACAATTGGCGCTGACTTCATGCCTCCTGTTATAACTCTCATGGCTTGGTTTTGAAGTTTGCTAATTTTGTCAAAGTTCGTCTTTGCTGCTGTTGTCCATGCCTCAATGCCATACTCGAGAACTGGTCTCACTCTTCCAGTGTACAGTTTCTTTAGTATACTTTCGTCTGCTCCCCAGCTTGTGCCAGCAAGTTTCCTCATGATTGCCATTCTTTCTCTGGCTCTCATTCGGTTTCTCTCGATCTGACTTTTCCATGTCATGCGCCGATCAAATGTGACTCCCAGGTAGCTTGGGCTATTGTTTGGTCGCAGATATTTGCCGTAAAGACTTATTTTGACGTTCTGGGGTTTGTTTGAAAGCGAGAATATCGTACATTTTGTTTTTTTCTCATTTATTTTGACCAGCCATGAGTTCGCCCACTCGTCCTGCGATGTTAGAGCCTGCTCATCCGATTTCTTGCTATGGTGAGATTCTTTTCAGAGGTCCACATAGCCAGATCGGCTGCAAACATGGAGCTGTGGACTCTTCTTGGTATATTCTCTGTGATGTTGTTTATATACGCCAGGAAAAGTGTGGGTGGCAGTACTCCCCCTTGGGGTACTCCCTGCTCAAGTGTCACCTTTTTGATCATCTGCACTTGTACTTGAACTCTGGCTGTTCTGTTTTTGAGGTAGTGGCTGATCCATCTGTACATTTTCCCACAAGCTTCACTTCTTCGTAGCTTGACTTTGTCCCTCTTTCCACACCTTGTCAAATACATTCTCTAAATCTACTCAAACCGCTACTGTATGCTTTTTCTCCTGGTAAGCATCCACTATTTCTTGGGCCATGAGAGTGATCTAGTCCTCAGTGGATCTGGGCTGTCTAAAGCATACTTGCTGTGGAATTAGTATGTGTTTTTCTTCCAGATGCCACATCAATCTGGTGTTTATCATACGCTCCATCAGTTTGCCTACACAGCTCAGTAGACTGATAGGCCTGTATCCATTTGGATCTGCTCTATCTTTTTCTTTCTTTGGTACCGGTATAATTACATCATCTGTCCATGCCTGCGGTACAATTCCACTTTTCCAGCTTTGGTTCAGGACTGATAGTAACTTCCTCTTAGCTGTTTGGCCCAGCCCCATCAGCATTTCGTTTGTTACCCCATCTTTTCCGGGCGATTTCTTTTTCTTTAAAGTTCTCATGGCCTCTTCCATTTCATTCATTGTTAGTTTTGCCATCATGTGCTCCTCTGGTGCCATATTGATGTTGTCGTGGCTCTTTTGTTCTTCACTAATGTCTGTTGCCTATCTGTAGGGACATGAATGTGTTCAGAAATTTCCTTCTGCTCCTTTTTAGGACCTTACATTCTTCCATAAGACTGCTCGCAAAACTGAATATAACCATCTTTTCTATACATCTATCTTTATCTACGTTTTTAATTATTTATTTAAAATAAAATTATATATTCTGGTCCTCCTCTTAACCCGAAATGGAATGTCCCGCTGCAGACGTCAGCTGTCAAATATATATGATGGGAAACGCCAGTAGGAACGTGAAAACCCCATTTAAAAAAAATAATTGGAGAGAAAGTGGGAGTGTAGGAGCAATAATTAATTCTGCTATAAAACTGACAATTAGTCTAATACAGAGATCACAAACACATGACCCGCAGAGCTCAACCGGGAATATAACCCGGCTGCCACAAGAGATAATACATATTACAGTATTGTTTTTGAATGATTCACTTTTATTTGTTTTACTATAATGCGGCCATTTAGATGTCAAGCATGTTATGTTACATGCTTCAGTTATGTTTGGGTCTAAGGTCTGATAACCCTGGTCTGGGGCATTATCATCAAGATTCAGTTTATTTCTCAAACAGGCTGGAGAAGCGCAAAATGACACTATTGTCATCTCGTAAAACCGAGTCATTTGAAGAACAAATTCTATTGTTTGTATATCTTCATCCCAATGGAGCATGTCGTCCATGTGTCATATTGTGATTACCTTATATATCAGTGACTTGACTTTTAAGGTTCTTAACTCATTCCTTCTTGATTCTTTAAGATCATAAGCGCGCAACAGCTGCTTCTCGCCTATTCCTATTTTGAACCTTCTTCTTGAGTTAGGCACACAAGACTTGTTGCCATGACTTTCTATTTTACTGTTCTTCACAATTTGGACTTTGGTGACCCCATTCTTATCTTCTCTTGAGGTTCCGTCCCCGCACATGTCTGTGTATATTATTAAGCGTGTTCCTAATAGTGAGTGTTATTCGTTTATATCTCCAGGTGGTTTAATAGCAACATTGATAGCGCCTACTCTGCTTTAGTCTTTGAATCTATTCAGATGGACTTGCACATCGGTTAACCATCTTTCGCGGCATTGGCCCAACGCAGCGGAGTAATAAGCTACTCGAGCCTAGACACGAAATCCTTACGATTCCCGCAAATTTCAATCCTCCTCCAGCCTCAGTGGAGGTTAGGTCTACGTCAAGTCCTATCGGAGACAGACGATAAACTAGGAGGTCCCATATACATGCTGTGCACATACAAGAATCTCTAACAGCTGAAAATCGGAAAAGCAGGCTGTTAGCTGTTGCCCGTGCAGAAATGACGAAAAATAATGGAATATCTACTGAATACGCCACCTACCTTCCCACAGCCTAGTAAGCCTCATGAAGTCAGATTTGCAGAGAAATAACAGTTTTTTCTCAAGAAGTCAAAATGCCATTTATGTTTCTATATAATCTCTTACAACGCTTATGCACTTATCGCAGCGTTTAAGTAATGCTTGAAAAGCTTAAGCGTAGAAAGATTTGTCTGTCTGAAACAATCCATGACAGCCTGTTTCACTTCGTTTTCAGTGCTGAAATGCTGATATTTCAGGAATTCCTTTAGAGGTCCAAACAGGTGGATATAGCTTGGATCGATGTCTGGAACATAAGGTGGACGTGGCAATACCTTCCAGCCGAGTTGCTGCAGATGGCATATAGTGCAGTGAGCCGTATGAGGTCGAGCGTTATCTTGCAGGCAATGACGCTCTTTGTGATCAAACCACCATGCAAATGTAAATGTTCATGAAAAATAGTGTTCATCGTACTCAGAGAAAGCCTTACCTCGTATGCAATTTCGCGACAGGATATGCGTCGATTTTCCAGGACAAGGCATTCGACGGTCTGGATATTCACAGAAATGACTGTGGTGGGTTGAGAGCCACAACCGCCGGGATCATCACTCACGTATGTATGGCATTTTCTAAAACATTTACACCATCCAAATGTCTTACTGCGGCTGAGTGTCTCATCACCGTATTGTGATTGTAGTCTTCTGTAAATTTTCGCAGGTTTCACCCCTTCTTTCACAAGAATGTTGTCCGCCATTTTTATTTTTATCTATCACGTAACTGGCCCATCGGCCACATAGCAGTAATATTGCACAAGTGTGCCTAACTAATGATAGTAGTTCCAGCACGCTATAACCCATTCAGGTAGAACTAGAACAAAATGCCCCGGTTTGATTTGAACGACCCTCGTAGAACTTGCATTGTGTCGTGGCATGGCCATTAAGCCTACCAGACGAGTCCGTGAAAATCATGTTCAAGTTACAATATATTACAAAACAAAACCATCATAGATGAACAGAAGGCCACAAATAATGATGCAAATGCAACAATGAATGCCCTATTGGAGGCAATGAGATCACTAAAGTAAAAGGGGGAAAAAAACACGAGATAAATTTGAAAGACAAATGAAATGTTAGTCATATGGCTTGGCTTCGTTCGTTCTCAATCTCCCCCTGCCAAGCCCTGGAAAGGGCTTTGCAAGTAGCAGGATGTAGTCAGCAGAACGGAATGCGTTGTATCGTAGTTTACAGCTTGACTGCAGTATTTGCACCTTTCATTCGACACACCCGACTTCAGCAGGTATTTTTTAGTACCGGGTTAGCCTTCCCTCTTCGATCCCTTCTCTTTAGCCAGTCTGCTCTGTTGCAGCTTGTTATCCAGGATCACCACGTGGAGGCGTAGAAGGGTCTTAGCAGCTCTGGTTCGCTGGCCCTGACGCAACCAATCAGCTATGGGTCGCTGACCGCTGCAGGGCATCCGTTGCTCAGCGTCTTGATTCCCAAATATTAGTCATATAAAAATGAACTTTGATCAGTACTTGCAAACTTAAGTGCTCATTTTAAGTCAATTTGTGACCACTTAACTAACATGGTCTTGCTTCAACTAGCTATCAATGTTTGGTTTAATATCATGAGCTAATGATATTTTAAATATTGATACTTGTCAGTTTAATCACCTGAATTAAATGTATCCCCAACAGTACCCATGCGCACCACAGTAAAATTGTTTATTTAACCCGATTTGACATCCGGTTTTCAACCCGATTTGACATCCGGTTTTCTTTCCTAACATTTACAAAAGTTTGCTGAGAGCCATATATATATTATACGACGCCACGCATTTATTGTAGTTATCAGCATTGTAAATTGAACGCTTTCAATACAATACTGCAAGACATTTCGTCTTGTTGGCCACCGATGTAGTAACATGTGTATAGTGAATATGCGAAGGACGCCACAACTGTTGTGAAATTATGTAATATATGGTATATTTATTTGAATTGATATTTCTATTTATAAAATTCAATCATTTCTGTCTCGACATTTCTTCGGTGGTTTTTGTTGTGTTTCAATGTTGTATATCTTCCAATATAATTAATAATGACCTATTTCTGTTTTTACTGTGGTGCGGCAGGGGTACTGTTAGGGAAACATTTTAATTCAGGTGAAATGTTGCTGTTTTTCTGTTTTTACTGTAGTGTGGCAGGAGTACTGTTAGGGTAACATTTTAATTCAGGTGAAATGTTGCTGTTTTTCTGTTTTTACTGTAGTGTGGCAGGAGTACTGTTAGGGTAACATTTTAATTCAGGTGAAATGTTGCTGTTTTTCTGTTTTTACTGTAGTGTGGCAGGAGTACTGTTAGGGTAACATTTTAATTCAGGTGAAATGTTGCTGTTTTTCTGTTTTTACTGTAGTGTGGCAGGAGTACTGTTAGGGAAACATTTTAATTCAGGTGAAATGTTGCTGGTTTTCTGTTTTTACTGTAGTGTGGCAGGAGTACTGTTAGGGTAACATTTTAATTCAGGTGAAATGTTGCTGTTTTTCTGTTTTTACTGTAGTGTGGCAGGAGTACTGTTAGGGAAACATTTTAATTCAGGTGAAATGTTGCTGTTTTTCTGTTTTCACTGTAGTGTGGCAGGAGTACTGTTAGGGTAACATTTTAATTCAGGTGAAATGTTGCTGTTTTACTGTAGTGTGGCAGGAGTACTGTTAGGGAAACATTTTAATTCAGGTGAAATGTTGCTGTTTTTCTGTTTTTACTGTAGTGTGGCAGGAGTACTGTTAGGGTAACATTTTAATTCAGGTGAAATGTTGCTGTTTTTCTGTTTTTACTGTAGTGTGGCAGGAGTACTGTTAGGGAAACATTTTAATTCAGGTGAAATGTTGCTGTTTTTCTGTTTTTACTGTAGTGTGGCAGGAGTACTGTTAGGGTAACATTTTAATTCAGGTGAAATGTTGCTGTTTTTCTGTTTTTACTGTAGTGTGGCAGGAGTACCGTTAGGGTAACATTTTAATTCAGGTGAAATGTTGCTGTCAAATGTTTATCTGAGCGCATGAGCAATGGTCAGCGACCCATAGCTGACTGCTAGCGTCAGGTCCAGCGAACCAGAGCTGCCAAGACCTTTCTACACATCCATGCGGTGATCCTGGATAACAGGTTGCAGCAGGACAGACTAGCTAAGGAGAAGGGATAGAAGAAGGAATGCTAACCCGGTACTAAAAAAATGTTTGCTGAAGTCGGATGTGTTGGACCGAAAGGTGCAAATATCGCAGCCAAGCTGTAAACTACGACACAACGCATTCCGTTCTCTGGACTACATTCTGCTACTTAAGCCCTTTCAGGGTTTTGTAGTGGACGATTGAGAATGAACGAAGCCAAGCCAAGCCAAATGTTTATCTGTGGGTCTTCACCGTAACAGTGTATTGTATATCTTCATTGTTCAAAACTGTAAGTACTACCATGCAAGGCCATAATCTTTGTAGCTGCAGAAAGAACACTGGAAATCTATCTCGAGATAAACACTTATGGAATCTGGAATGTCAATGGAATGCTGATTAATGACCATGTCATACCCAAGTTCCACAATCTCCATCTGCATGTTTTCAGAAACACTCTCAATATCCACAGTAACGGAGTTTAGATAATAAGAAATTGTGGTTCGAGTACTTCAAAGTATTTAAATGTGTAGATTAATTGTGCGTTCCAGCCAGATAGCTACTGTAACCGACCACCTATTCCCGTAGGTGGGGAGAGGGAGGGGGGGGGGAATACAGTAACAACAACAACATACATACATCAGTGGTATTACCATCTTTTCACTTTCAAATCCAATGAATGCATATGATCAACTAGGTCTATTGAAAAAAACCAGGTTACAAGTTTGAATAAGGCAATGGGAAACCATCTTGTCTTTCATTATGTGAAAAAAAATTGCTTCAAAATATGTTCACGATTTATTCACTTAACTTCAAGAGAATACAAAAGCTCTACATATTCACTGCCAATGGTTTATAGAAAAAAAGGTAAAATGTCTGCGATTTAGTACGAGGGACGAATACAATGAACAGTTTTTACAACAATGTCCAATACTTTCTTCATTTGTATTCTTTTACCGCACATACCTTCTTGGTGCGAAATTAAATTGCTTTGTGTGAAATGATTCCCTGGTACTGTGAGGTTATTTAATTTGGACTTTATTGATCCAACACCAATTTGCTCAGAGCACATTGTCAGTGCACCGTTGGTTGTTATTGAAACAAGTATGCCCTAATGTAAAATATGTTTTTCTAGGCACTCTTGGTGTTCATGAAATATGTCTTGTCCTGTTGTGGTACGTTTCAGCGATATTATGAAATCTATCAGCTCTTCAGCTACACTGAAACTGACATCTATACACATTAGGAACATTGCACGCTACGCGGTGTCAGATACATCCGCACTTTCGTCAATAGATATTGACAATCTTTCAAAGGTTTTATACTTTTGTTGAACCAATTGTTCATTAACATTACTGAATATCTCAGTAATCCAAACGTTTTAGCGGACAAGTTGAACCAGTCTTCAGATAGGTTCTTTTTTTTCCATCTTGACTTCTAATTTCACTTGCTGTAACACAACACTCTTTTACAAATTGACATTCTTTGGATGGTTTTGAAGATTTAGTATTAAGACACTTGCATTTACTGCATCTTCATTTGACTTGTTGATATTAGAAAAAGCATTTAATTACTTGACAAATGATTGTTTAAGCTTCAGCACTGTTTCCTCTCTCATTTTTCCAGTCACAACATCATCAGTCTGGCCACCTGCCGGAGACGGATGTGTCGGACCGAAAGGTGCAAATATAGCAGTCAGGCTGTAAACTAGCGACACAATGTATTATCGTTCTCCTGCTATGTGAAAAGCCCTGATCAGGGCTTAGCAGCGGAAAATTGAGAACGAACGTAAAAGAAAAAAACTAAAAAAAAACTATAAAAAAAAACAAAACCTATGGCCATCAATTCCATCGTAGCACGGACGAACATTAAACTCTTTAAACACAACTATTACTTGAAGACATATTAGGCATTCAACTCTGTGAAAAAAATACGAATTCACCTATCTTATCTTGCAAATGGTTTCTTAGTCATCGATGTCATTTATCGAGAAGTCTATAATAAAAATAATGGGGAACTGTGACGCTGGTCCGGTCAGGCACAACACACTGACAAAGACCAGAATCTATCTTCCACGTAGCGTGCCAGGGAAACATTCTGTTTTCAAGGCAGTCTGGCTGACGAGATGTGGTTCGGCGTGATCACCGTAGTAGTGAGAGTCACGCAGATGAAGCAAATCATAGCACAACCACAGGATGACTGCGGTACATCTTCATCTGCACGCTGGGGATGTGACGACAGCTACTACAACCAGCCACTTAAACGCCATTTTCAGGACGTCCAAAACAGTAAACTTACGCATTGTGGGCATTAAACATCAACAATAATAAAAATAAATGCTGATCAATGCTAACTGTTTAAAACCTATGTTATGGAAACGAACAAATGCATGCTTGGGAACATGAATTGTGGTACCTTTAGAAATGAAGGTTTCGTGAGTAACATATATATACTAGTGCCGGGAAAGGGGGGTGGTGGTGAAGGGGGTAATATCTTATCATCTCCCATTAAAAATAAAACACGGTTTAGTTTGAAAGTTTGTCATCAAGATGGCGCCAAACAGGCGGTCTAGCCATGTTCTCGCGTTTTAGTCTATTATAGATGCGACCAGGCCACGGATTTGGTTGGAATTCACGCAAGTTGACGACTTACACTTATGCCCACGGAAACGTGTTGTGGTTTTCCATTTGGATTAGTTAGTTCGTTCATTTTGTCTTTTTTTCCCCTTCGATTATCCTGACATGGTCTTCGTCTATTTGCAATAGTATTTCGATTACCCTGTATCATATTTTGACGGCCCAGTGCACACGGATGAACTTCACGAGATTAACGTACTTCGCACTGTTTAGCTGGACAGTGCCGGTTTTGGTATGGCTGGGAAATGTACACATGGGCCAGTAATAATGGACATGCCTTGGAGAGAGTGGACCCTGCCCGGTTAGCAACATGTCCATGATATATGGCTCACATGATGAGCGATTTTGTCCAGAGGTAAGGCACTTGCCTTTCAAAGCGAAGAACAGAAAAGGTGGGCGATCGAATCCCGCAAATTTTCAAGCAACCCTTGGTCTCAAGGGAGATGGAATCAGAGTGCCTGCATACCGAGTTACCTTCAGCCGTCTTGACTAATGCCGTACCACTGGTCCAAGGTAGCTCGAGACCAGAGAGTGAGGTTGATGAGCAGCGCAGTTGTTTCCTCACTATAATCCAAATACAGCGCAAGTTACATCATCAAAACAAACCGTCTGAAGCTGGTGTCATCATCGCTTGCGTTGGATAACTAACTGACCAAGTAAATGAAAACGTTTAATAACTGTTATCCTATTATGAAAAACGTGCTAGTGCTAAGGGGGGGGGGGGGGGGGATCTGTGTAATAGACTGATCCGGCGTGCGTGGCTGAACAGTCCTGTATTTTTTTCTTTTGTAAAATTTACACCATTTGTTTTGAAAGATTGTCACTTGTTATACTATCTCTGTTGTGTAGCTTCAACTCACATTAATCAATGTATTCTCAGTAGTTAGGTCATGTTTCTGTTTTTGGAATCATGGATATTCTCCTTATATAGTAAATCATTCCCTATAATCTTGTCTAACCTTCATTTTCTCCTATAATTTATCAGTCACAGAAAACAGCTTCACGAACCACGAGTTTGAGATCCATTCTTTACGATGTAATGGGAAGCTTACAGTGGGCCTATTCTCGTCAGCCCTGGTACCACTCGGGTCGGGTACCGACTGTAATCGTGAGACATAATTATTTGGCTATTCAACGCATCGAATTGTCAATGTTCCCGTGCACCGTCATGTGAGAAACACTGATTTACCTAATGCCTACGTGAGCTCTATCACGCACTGTTCAAATAGAGTACACAGTTACTCACCAACAAATGCTGGCCCGTGTTAAGTTGCTCACGTGCACACGTTGTCTGCATCCGCTACAAAACGGTTCTATAACGTACGATGTCAGATTCTTCTTTCGTGACTTGAAACAAAGCACATCATTCTGGATTATTGAGAGATGATACAAAAACATTTTAAAACATTTTTAAATGGGGTTCTTCTCATTGTTTAAATACATTTACTATTTTCTTCTTCTTCTTCTTCGTACGCTGTCAGACGTCAACCTGTATTTTTTCGAAGAAAGCAGCGTCATCCTGAGGCTGTCGACACTGCCATAGAGCTTGTCTAGTGTTGCCACTGGTGATGGCCACATGTGCTTTCTCTGGTCCTCGTATATCGGGCAGTTTTGCAGCAGATGTTCAGCGGTCATTTTCCCTGTACCATAAGTGCATTCGTCAGTGCCACCTATCTTCAGTTTATCATTTACTATTTGATTATTGTGTTGTTGTCGGAAGTTATTCGTGCAGATTTAACTCTTGTCGTGTCTTTGGTAGTGGTTCTTATTTCTTATTTCATCCCGAGGCATACTTGAGAAGGTGGACAGGGGCCCTTCTTACTGTAGTGAAATTCGAGACTCCTGAGTAAGCTCACCACTATTCGAATTGTAATGATCTCCACCTCGTTGGTCAGACTGCTGTAACATTGCCTGTTTCCAGGAGCACGAACGAGGACGATAGGTGGCGTATTGATCAGTATGTTTCACCTAACCCTGATTTCTCTTATCACCCAGTGGGGGAGGTAAGCGAGGCGAGTGAAGGAACATTAATTGTAATTATTTCAAAACATTTAGGAGCTAATATTTATTTTTATTTTCAAAGGGTCTTCAGCAGCATGTTCCAATCAGGACCCGCATTTCTAAGGCCGGTCATGACTGATAGTCTATTATTAACTTCCGTATGGCAGAATTGACTCTACACCATTATGTCCAAATGCTTTGCCAACCTTTGTTTTCCCTATTGTTGTCTTCTGCTCCTTCATCGTGAATTTTGCTTTTTCTGTCGTTGATTTCCTCATCTGTATTAGAACATGTCGTACATATATAGCGACTCTCACCTCTTGTAGAAGACCGTGGGTGAGATCGTTGATAAACACGAAGAACAATGTGGGAGACAGTACTCAGCCCTGAGAGACTCGGTGTTTTAGAAGGTTTTTTGGAAGATTATTTGTTGTAATGACCATCCATGGTAAATCTTGCTTTCCGGTGGTATAGGAACGCCTTGATCCAATTTTCTCATGTTACCTTTAAATGTCATTCCTTTTTAGTTTTGCCATTAGTCCATCTTTCCATACCTTATCGAAGCTGTCTGGAAATATATCCATAGTATAAGGACCTTTTTCTTATTTCGACAATTTGGTATAAGTGTGGGATCTGGAATTCTGTGCTGCTACACTCTCTAAACTTTGCTTGCTCTGGTACTAGTATTTTCTCTGTTTCTGTGTACCATTGCAGTCTTCGGTTGATCATCCTCATCGTTATCTTACAGACACAACTGGTTAAGCTATTGGTCTTTTTATTATTCATTCCTTTCTATATGATGGGGCCCATATACACCTCTCTTCATGTCTGCGGCACATCACCTGTCACCCAGCTATAATTGTATATTTGCAGCAGTTTGTTTCTTCATTGCTGCATGTCCAAGGTCTTTGAGCATTTCATTGGTTATACCATCCAGACCTAGTGATTTCGTGTCATTTTTTAAACTTCTCCATAGTAAAAGGTTTTCGATCTAATTTATTATTGATACTCTTCTTCTTAACAATTCCATGCTCGATATTACTGTTCTTCCATTTGAGTCTTTCCTCCATTTTGCTTAGCATTTCAGTTGTTACCCATTGTTTCTTGTTTTCTGCTTTCTTTTTACCCAATGATATCTCTGCTGCCTCTTTTACGGCCTCTTAAATTCTGCCACTGTTGATTTATATCCTCAGTGACATGTTTTTTTCTTTAAAGCATCATTCACTGAGTTCTTTAAGTTAACTATTTTCTCCAACTCGTTCAAGCACTTAAATTCCACTTTGCTAGTTTTTTGTGATTGCCATGGCTCTTCCATTGAAGTTGACATTTCATAATAAGCAAATTGTGATTAGTATCAGCTCCCGCGCCGGAGTAAGCAATTTATTTGTTTACTTGATTTCTATATCTTGTTTTCACCATGATATAATCTATTTGCTATCTCCCGACAATCCCTGGACTTTTCCATGTGTGACTTCTTCTGTTCGAGATTTTATTCCAGTTTTTTGTTCTGTTGTAATTTTCCTCGAGGCAAAAGTCTGCTACCGGTTAGTCCTTGACCTCTTTCATTCATAATTCCCAGCCCATTCTTTCCAACTATGCCCCCATCAGAGCCTATCCCAACAGTTGCATTCCAATCTATGATTATTACGACATTATATATGGTCTTTGTTGTCCTCAGTATTTGTTCTAGAATATTATACAGTTCGTTCACTTCTTCTCCAGCTTGTGCTAATGTAGGCATGTATATTTGTATTATGACTGTGTCCACCGGATGCGAAGCCATTCTTAATATCATTAATCTGTGATTGTGTATGATCACTTCTCTCATTGCAGTTGTGACTGTTTACATAATATGCAGACTACTTCTCCTTGGCTCTTTACACTTTCTGAGGGAATTCCACGATATTCCTCGTTCTGATATTCACATTATTTTCTCCAACGTGTCTCACTCAATCCAAGTAAATTTAATTGTTGTTGTTGCTTAGATGTTTGCCTCACTAGTTTCTACTGGCTGAGGCCCGCCATTTTCCACCCCAGACCGTAGTCCATTGGGCGATATCAGGACGCATAAACCAGTGCTTGGATGCGTATGTGTATCTGTGTGTACCTAGCCTAGTGTTTCAATGATGCAAAAGTGTTTCATGCCAGTTGTTGTCCTCTCGTTTATCCTTCCTGTCATTGATAGGGGGTTTCAAAATGGTTTTTTAAAATATATATAAATATTTATATTTATTTGTAACCTCCTCATCTCCATTTTGATGCTCATTAACTTGTCCGTTTTCAGTACTGTACGAGTGTTCCACGTAGCTAGCTATTTTTTGCTCGAATTTAGCTAGAAAACGACACGATGCATGACCATGCCTGAGGGGTCTTGTCGCCTCTCTTGTCGAGCACGACACACGAATGAGCCGTCTTTGCCTGTAGTTTAAAAAAATTTTTTTTTTGAAATGTACACCTTTCTTTGGAAATTAATGCGATTATTTCCCCTTGCCTTTCACATCCACCTGATTGGTTTATGACCAACGACTTTAGTCAGCCATTTCTGGCCTACATGACAAGTGAATTCCCTCATACAAGTGAATTCCCTCCTCTGCTCATCTGCAAAATTTTTCACTTTTATCGGTGGATAATCGGGTTTACAATATTGCGTTAACCGCACCCAACCATGGCTTTCTTTATACTACTTTATACTATTAAAGGTGGCCGTGACCCAACGCGCTGCCCTTTCACTACCACGTAGGAAGAGCAGTTAAGAGTATATCCCTTCATCGAGTTGAGACCCTCCAGTCCTTTTCAAGTACAGTACACAAGTGGTTACGGTCAATCCCATGGAAACAATTTCCGCCGGGAATGACAATAACTCTTCACATACAAAGCCGCAGCCTATGTAAGGTGGGGTGGCCAGTTCCCTTCCTTGCTGTGTTTACCTTCCCTAACTCATACGTCAGGTACTCATTTACAGCTGGGTCGACTGGAGAAACGGTAGTATCAGGGACGAACCACGGCCGTATTGTTTTCATTTCGTCCGTTATTTCGAACCCTGGCACCCTGTAATCCCAGTATAGTACGCCAGCCCACTGTCGACTGGGCTACTTGCTTGACTCCAGGCACAAGTGATTACGTACAGCCAGATTCTGGGACTATTTCCATAGTCTTTGACTATCTCCAGACCGACTGCGAAGCAGCAGTTGTTTGTTGACATATCTTTAGATCTTGTCTCCTAAGCAAGAAACAGTGACATCAAATTGTAGATACGTTACGCCTTGGTACTCCCCAGCTACCGCGTTTATGAAGACAAAATGTATTGTATAATATTCTTCAAACTATGACATTAGATATCATTTACTGCAATCAGTAAGTGAATGATACTCTTCTTCTTGTACATATACAATGTGACAGGCAGGATTCATTTGAGACACCCTAGGTTAGAAACGCTTAAAAAGAACAACGATGATGCAGAACTAAAAGAGCGCGTATTAAAAGTGGGAGCAGGTTTTAGGTCAGGTCAGGTCAGGTCATCCCGTAACCAATGAGGTCGTTGGGACACACTTGAAGACATCCTCACAACTACACGCCATCCTTCTCTGTCAGCGACCGCTGCCTGTACCTCTTCTGGTCGGAGATTGGTCCGTTCTTTTATGTTGTCCACCCACCTCTTTTTGGGACGGCCTTTTCGTCGTCTGCTTTGCACCTTTCCGTGCAGAATCGTATTTGCAAAACCATTTGATCTCGATGTGTGACCGTACCAAGCGAGTTTCCTTCTTTGTCCGTTGCCAAGAGGTCTTCAAAAGAACAAATAAAAACAAAATATATATGATTTGGCTTGGCTTTATTCATTCTCAATCTCCCACTACCAAACTCTGAAAAGGCTTAAGTAGCAGAATGTAGTCCAGAGAACGGAATGCGTTGTGTCGTAGTTTACAGCTTGACTGCGATATTTGCACCTTTCGGTCCAACACATCCGACTTCGGCAAGTATATTTTGAGTACCGGGTTAGAATTCCCTCATCGATCCCTTCTCCTTAGCCAGTCTGCTTTGCTGCAGCCTGTTATCAAGGATCAGCGCGTGGAGGTGTAGAAGGGTCTTGGCAGCTTTGGTTCGCTGGCCCTGACACTAGCAGTCAGCTATGGGTCGCTGACCACTGCAGCTCATGCGCTGCTCAGCATCTTGATCCACAAAATATATATCATTTTCTAAACTAGAAATTTGTTTCAACTTTTGGCGCATCAGACATTTGACAATAACAGAAAAATCTTTGCTGATGAACTGTTAGATACATTACGAATGTCTTATGCAACCACACTTGATAACAGCTGTCTTACTCTACATTGATACAGCAGGATTGAGATCAATCTGTATTTCGGAGGAATTGGAGGGGTGAAAGTGGACAAATGTCCAGGTCAAGGTGGTCATCATCATCATCTTCTATCCACTTGTGCCATTAGACGCCGTTGGGAGGTGTAGTATTCTGTTGTGTGTTCATCGGAATGAAAGAGACTGATCATCTGCAAAAATGAGCTCGTTCATTGCAGTGGTTTCTGGTTTTGCTTCAGTTGTTATTTTATCTATGTATACAATGAACAAAAGTGGTGATATTACACATCCTTGTCTTACCACTTTGTTAAACTGCAAACCACTTAATAAGCCCGCTTGGTGTTGACACAGTACTTTGGCTGTTTTTATACATTGCTATTATATTTTGTAATAATTGTCCTTGCACTCCATAGTTTTTCAGGATCGTCCATTGCGTGTTTCCATTCACTCGGTCAAAAGCTTTCTCCTGGTCTACAATGACGATGTTCTGTTCATGATTAAATTCAATAGTTTGTTCACAAATCTGTCTTAGAATAAATATGGCGTCTGTGCAACCTTTTCCTTTTCTGAAGACAAACTTTGTGTCACTTAATTGTCTTTCGACTATTGGTCTTGTTCTATTTTCCAGGATCTTCGCGTACATTTTACTTATGTGGCTCAAGTGAGATATTCCCCTGTATGTTTCAGTCTCTTTTGTTTCCTTGTATCTTCTAATTGGATATAACTATTTATTTTTGCAAGCACCTCAGGCACTTCCATTGTTGTACATACTACATTCATTATTATGGACAGCCATTTTACTCCCGTTTCTCCGCATTCTTGTACGGCTCTGTTGTAATACAATCTATTCCTGGTGCCTTGTTTTGTGGATTCTTTTTGATACGTTGTTCGACTTCTGCTGCTATTATTTGTAGCTCTTCTCTCCTTGTGACTTTGTGTGAATATTTCATTATCGCCTATTTCTGCAGGATTGAGAAGTTCCTTGAAATATTTCCCCGTTCTCAGTTGTTTTCATGTTTCCGTTTAGAAATGGGATATTATGTTTGTCATTTAAGATGGTTAACGAGATAAAACATTTGTCTCTCAGTCTCATTTTTTCAACAGTTATACATAACTCGTTTGGAGATTCTTTGCATACGTTTATTAATGTTGCGCCACATTTTTGCCACAAACTTTCTTTCGCCTTCTTTATAATTCTGTTTCTGATTGTACTCATATTTTAAACATGGTATTCATCCAAAATTGCTGTTTGAAATTAAAGACTTGCTAGCAAAACAATTGATTTATATTATGTTCTCAAACACTTGCATAAGGAATTGTTCTAGGAGATTGGAAAGATGCAGGAGTGATCCCCTTATTCCGAAAGGGAAAGAAATCAGAACCAGCAAATTATAGACCGGTGCGTTTAACAAGCATAGTCTATAAATTGTTGGAGTCAATAACCAAAGAAAACATTGTAATGCATTTAAACAAGTTTAATCTAATCAAAAATAGTAAGCATGAGTTTACTAGAGGGTGATCTTACTTAACAAATCTATTAGAATTCACGAAGCTGGTTATTAAAATGATATATAAAGTGGAGCCAGTGGATGTTATTTATCTAGATTTTGCAAGGGCCTTTGATAGAGTACCTCATCAAAGATTATTTAGAAAGTTAAAATCACATGAAATAGGCGGGAAAGTTTCCAAATGGATTGAAAATTGGTTAACGGGAAGAAAGCAGAGTGAGTATAAATAAAGAGTACTCTGAGTGGTGTGAAGTAAAAAGCGGAGTGCCACAGGACTTGGTTTTGGGGCCAATTTTGTTCTTCATTTATATATAAACGATTTGGACATTGATATCGGATCCATGATTGCAACATTTTCTGACAACATAAAACTATGAAGGAGTGTCTCATCTAAAGCAGACGTATATATATATATATATATATTGAGGTCAGATTTAGATACAATTCGAGAATGGTATGTGAGCTGGCAAATGGAGTTTAATGTAGATAAATATACAGTCATCGACATGGGTAGATCCAATATGGAACATAATTATAGAATGAGCGAGAACAATATTAGAAAGATAGATAAGGAAAGGGACCTAGGGGTTATAATAGATCATACAGGTAAAGTGAGTGAGGTAGTCCAGATAGCAGTGAATAAGGCAAGTGCAATATTAGGTATGATAAAAAGAAATATTAAATATAGGAGCAAGAAAGTGATTATGAAACTGTATAAAGTATTAGTTAGACCTAGATTTGAGTATTGTGTACATATGTGAAGTTCTTATTGCACAAGCCATATAAACATGCTGGAAAGGATACAAAGGAGAGCGACAAGACTAATTAATAGTGGGTTTCCAGAATTACAGTTATGAAGAAAGACGTAGAGAAACCGGCCTACAGTGTCTATAAAAGAGAAGAATTCGAGGTGACTTAATACATGTTTATAAGGTAATCACGGGGACGGATACATTAGACTATAACAAGTTTTTTTCAAAATACAACCACCTACAAGAACAAGGTGACATAGCTACAAATTAACTAAAGAAAGATTTAGATTAGACATTAGGAAATTTCTTTTAGTCAGAGAGTGGCGAATGCTTGGAATGCATTGCCACAGGAAGTAGTGGAGGCAGGGACAATTAATGCATTTAAGAATATATTGGATGGGCATAATCTTTAGAGCAAAGAAATGTAAATGAGTTGGTTGTTTGCAGACTGCATAGTCTTCTAAACTAGCATAAAAGCGTTAAGTTACGGTACGGTGAGGCGATTTAAGGGATTGATTGTTTAAATGAGGGAATATAAGCTCACTTTAATCTGCTTCTCGTTGCTCAATAATTAAACATTAAAAGTTGAATACAGTTTTTCAGCTTAAAGAATAACATACTTTAGACGCAACATAATGAAGAAGACTGACAGACTAACAGGCATGGATTAGTGAAGAAGGAGTTGAGAATAGATTTGACCTGCAGGTGACTGTACGTATTTGTTTAATAAAATTGGTGTAAATGATATTTTAAAATAAGAAATATCTTAATATATAGTATTTTCATTAATAAAATTATGTGTTGGGGCTAGCTAAGTTAAAAAAAAAAAAAAAAAAAAAAAGGCAAATGTCAGTAGCAAAAATTAAAGTTCACAGCTTATGCTGTCCTACACTACATCAAATATTAATTGTATACTACAATTATGATATCACCCATGGCCGTGTTCATTTCTACTTGGTGGATACATTGGATGGCCAGGTAGAAATTAACACAGCCATGGATGATATCATAACTGAGAATGAAGTAGACAAAGCCATCAAATCTCTTTCACCTGGAAAAGTCCATGGAGCTGACGCAATACCAGCAGGAACATGTCTCACCAAAAGGCTCACTGTACTTTTCTGCTCCATGTGGGCTGAAGGAGTAGTCCCGTAGGAAATGAAGGATGCGTCGACAGTGCATATCTACAAGAGAAAGAACAATTGTCAGGTGTGTGACAATCACCGCGGAATTTCACTGCTATCTATTGTCGGAAAGATCCTCGCGCGCGTGCTGCTCAACTGCCTGAACAAACATCTTGAGCCAGACAATCACCTCCCGGAAAGTCAGTGTGGATTTAGAGTTCGTCGAGGAACTGTGGACATGATATTTGCAGCGCGTCATGTGCAGGAGAAATGTCGAGAATATAACCGCGAGCTCTATATTACGTTCATTGACCCCACAAAGCCATTTGATACTGTCAGCAGAGGTGGGATATGGCAGATCATGTCTAAATTCGGCTGTCCTAGCAAATGTGTGACTATAGTGAAACAACTCCACAAGGTCATGCGCGCACGTGTACTTGACAGCAGCGAGACCGCTCCACCATTCGAGGTGAACAACGGTGTGAAACAGGGATGTGTACTTGCTCCGACACTGTTCAGTATGATATTTTCAGCGATGTTAACGGACGCCTTCAAGAATACCAAGTATCCTAGATGGTGGTCTGTACAATCTCCGCAGACTGAAAGCGAAGATCAATGTGATGCACGAGACGATATGCGAACTCTTGTTTCCGGATGACTGCTCTGAACAGTAGCTGAGAACGGAAAAGGCAGGATAGTATGGACCGGTTCTCTGCTGCTTGTGACAATTTTAGCTTGACAATTAGCACATAGAAAACTGAGGTCATGTATCAACCGGCACCAGGCACATCGTATAAACAGCCAGTAGTTACAATGAAGGGACATAAATTACAAGCGGTTGAAACATGTGTCTACCTCGGAAACACGCTGTCGAGATCAGTGACTATTGCTGATGAGCTGGCTAATAGAATAGCAAAGGCCAGCACAGCTTTTGGCTGAATGCGCTCAACAGTATAGGAACGTCGAGAAATTAGCATAATGACTAAGCTGAAGGTCTATGGCGAAAGGCTTCCAAAGAGGCTTCTGTATAGCGTACTGTGTGAATGAGAACGATCACAAAGACGTCATAAAAAGCGTTTCAAGAACAGTCTGAAAGCGTACCTTAAATGCTGTCAAATAGACATTAACACCAGGGAGAACCTGGCTCACAAACGCTCAGCATGGAAGAGCACGATCACAGACGGCATTGAACTGGATGAGGATCCAGGAAGCTCAGGATAGACGTGCAAACAGGAAGTCAAGAGCAGAGACAATTTCAGAGACAACTGTTGATTACATTTGCCAGTCGTGCCATAGACTTTTCCAGGCTCGAATTGGCTTGATCAGTCACTAGCGCACATACACAACTCGAGATTGCATTATGGCACGTGATGATGTTGGCGGTCCTCATCGACGACGATGGGCGAATTATTTTTATTACTACAATTATAGTGTGCATTTCAATTGGGTCTACAATGATTCACAAATATTTAAACTAAATTTTTATTGTCGAAAAATATAAATAAAAACAGGTCATAGAAAATGTTTCCATGCAGACCCTCAACCTATGACCGTGTTTTCAAAGGTGATTGCCTAACTATATAAATATATATATGTGGTCCCTGAAACAAGGTGTGTTACAACAATCTTAGAATTTATATAAGCTTTTTTATTTTTGCTTCACGGGAAGCATAGGACTTTAAAAAATACACACCGTCAGCAAATGTTGATCTGTATTGTCTTAAGTTTTTGTGACAATTTTTACAGTGTGAGGTACCCAGCCTAATGTCCTTAGTCGCATCTCGTGACACGCCTGGCAGGATATAACGTTAATATTATTTTTTTCTCCCTTTCGTGTCCCAGTAATACTCGTAAATTTATATTTTTATGATTAACTTTACAAATAAATTATGTATGGGCTATCACAATTTACTATTTCAAAGTTAGACTTACTATATTTTTTAAACATCTAAAACTGTTTGTTAACTGAAATGGTTCATGGATTCAATGATCGAAGAAAGTTAACAGTATAAAGTTAATGATGTTAATATTCTAACAAGAATTTTAACCAGCAGATATATTATAAACACCACTGTACTTTGTAGCACGCATTCGTCACAAATAGCTAGTTTACATACTCGATCGCGTGTCGCGTTCAAAGTCTCCCCATAGTAAAAGTCTGGGTAAACGAAAGAGCTGATGCCGTGGCGGGATGAGCAGTGGTGGACAACGCGGTGAAGACGGGAGACATGTTGGAGATTATAAGAGTAGTCACGGACACTCTACAGGATGATGAAGAGACAGAAGGTCACGGACACTCTACAGGATGATGAAGAGACAGAAGGTCACGGACACTCTACAGGATGATGAAGAGACAGAAGGTCACGGACACTCTACAGGATGATGAAGAGACAGAAGGTCACGGACACTCTACAGGATGATGAAGAGACAGAAGGTCACGAAAAGGCATATGTGCAGAGAATGATAGATTTTTGAGTGACTAGGGGGAGGAGAGAAAGTGTGTTCTGTCTTAAAAGATCAGAAGAATACGAAATCAACACCTGACTCGGACTCTTATATAAGCTTGGCTGGATGTTTAGCTTGGCTTCGTTCGTTCTCAACCTCCCCCTACCAAACCGTGACAAGGGCCTAAGTAGCAGAATGTAGTCCAGAGAACGGAATGCGTTGTGTCGTAGTTTACAGCTTGACTGCGATATTTGCACTTTTCGGTCCACCACGTGCGACTTCAGCAAGCATTTTTTTAGTACCGGGTTAGCATTCTCTCTTCGATCCCTTCTCCTTAGCCAGTCTGCTCTGTTGCAGCCTGTTATCCAGGATCACCGCGTGGAGGTGTGAAAGGGTCCTGGCAGCTCTGGTACGCTGACGCTAGCAGTCATCTATGGGTTGCTGAAGGCTGCAGCTCATGCGCTGCTCAGCATCTTGATAATTCGACTGGCTGCTTGAACGGAGCACTAATGGGAATGTCCCCTGTGTGATGACGTTCGTTCCTAGAATGAAGTTAAAAAAGAAACATACACACAGCAGACAAACAAACAAAGAATTTAACACAAACCAAAGTCATCCCAATCCCACGATAGTAGTGAACACCCCCCCCCCCCCACCCTCAAACGCCACCTCTCTCTCTCTTTTCCACTGAGGATTCCATGTAAGAGCCTGTCTGGCTATGTTAGATTGTGCCTTCCGCAGCATATGTCCTATCCAGTCCCATTTTCTTAATTTGTTGTTCTAATGACTGTTCTCGGCTCCTTTCCCCCAAGTCTTCATTCCTCGCCATGTCCTGCCCCTTAATGCACATTATCCTTCGTATACATCTGTTATCAAACGACTGGAGTCTTTGTTGTATGACCTTGGTCATTCTCCATATCTCCGCCCTATACAGTAACACCGACAAGACACTTGCGTTGAATATTCTAATTTTGGTAGTGAATCTTGATATCTCTAGATCTCCATATATTGTTTAGTGTCTGGAATGCCCCTCGCGCCTTTCTAATTCTGATCCTTACATCTGCAGCAGTACCTCCTCGTGTGTTCATTGTGCTGCCTAAATAGGTAAAGGTATCCACTTTCGCCGACTGCTCTCCCTCCAGCATGATTGATTCTTTGCTGTTAGTGTTGATTTTAAGCTTGGTTTTCTTCATGTTGATATTCAGCTCCAGTTTGGCCGATTGTTCTTACATCCTATCAAGTTTCTCTTGCATTTGACTATGATCGTGTGACGAAAGTACCAGATCATCTGCGAAGTCCAGGTCATCCAATTGTGACAATAATGTCCCCGGAATACCCATTTGTTTGCTTTTGATTGATGTCTTCATTATCCAATCTACAGCCAACAAGAACTGGAACGGTGAGAGCAGACATCCCTGCCTGCACCCAGAAGCTGTCAGTCAGTACTCCTTCGTGTACCACTCTATTAACTGTGCCTTTGTACATATTCTGGATGAGGGTTGTGTACTTCTCTGTTATCCCATAGTGTCTCAACAGTTTTCATAGAGTACTTCGATCCACACTGCCAAACGCCTTTTTCATAGTCTATACAATTTGTGTATAGGGATGATTTTCATTCAATGCGTTGTTCTACTTTGATGCGTAGTGTAGTTATATGATCTGTGCATGATCTTCCCTGGCGAAATCCTGCCTGTTCCTCTCTGAGCATTTGTGTCTACTTCAGTTTTTAATCTGTCCAAGATGATTCTGTTGAATATCTTGCCTGGCACCGACAGCATTGTAATTCTCCTTTAGTTGCTGCAATCTGCCAGGTTCCCCTTCTTAGGCAGTTTAATCAGATGTCCTTCTTTCCATTCTGTTGGCACTCTCTCCTCTTCCCAGATCTTCTCCTTGCAATGTATCAGTGTCCTTATCTACATCTGCCATTATGGCTTCTGCTGCTATTCCATCTGGTTCTGCGTCTTTCCATTTCTTGAGTTTGGATATGACCCTTTGGATTTCTATCTTTCTTGGTGGGTTGCCGTCCAAGTTCAGGGTCTCCTCTGCTGGTGGGATGTTTGGTGTTTCTTTTGGTAGAGGTCTGCTTAGACTTTCTTTGACATACTCAACCAATCGTTTCTGTTTTTCCTCCGATGATGTCAATTTCCTGCTTTCTTTATCTTTAATTGGCCTGTCTGTCTGTATATCTATTTTCCATTTTATTTATTAATGAGTAGAGATATCTCATATTTCCTATCTCTGCTGTCTCTTCTGCCTCATGTGCCAGTTTGTCAATATATTCCCTTTTATTTTTCGTTTTACATGTCTTGACCTCTTTGTTTGTTACAGTATAATTACTCCGTGCTCCTGCTTTGGTGGCTCGGGTTCGGCAATTGTTGAGTATAGCTTTCTTCTTTTTCCTTTCTTATATTTTATGTAATGTCCCTGTTGTGATCCATTCTTTGTGTTGGTTTCTCTTGAATCCTACAGTTTCTTCACATGTCTTATTCCACATCTCTTTAGCCTGTTCCCTCATACTATTAATGCCCTTTTCTTCATCATCATAAAGCTCTTGTAGCACTTGGTATCTGTTATTTAGTTTTACGCTAAATTATGTCTTCTTCTCCTGGTGTTGCAATAAATATACGTTATATCCTGTTCTCCTTGCGCCCTGTACTGGGTACTTTTTTAGTTTGAGATACAAAATCCCCAGCAACATGTGGTGGTCTGACGCTACATCTGCACCTCGCTTTACGCTTACATCTTGTAGTGTACTTCTGAACGCTTGACTGACACAGATGTGATCAATCTGATGTTCCGTTACATGGTCTGGGGATCTCCATGTGACCTTATGTACCTTCTTGTGTGGAAGTCTGGGGATCTCCATGTGGCCTTATGTACCTTCTTGTGTGGAAGTCTGGGGATCTCCATGTGGCCTTATGTATCTTTTTATGTGGAAACGTGCTTCCTCCAATTATCATTTTGTGTAGCGCAGATAACTCTGCAAACATTTCTCCATTTTCGTTCATCTGTCCCATTTCTTGTCTTCCCATAATCTGTTCGTAACCTATGTTGTCTGCTACCACTTTAGCATTAAAGTTTTCCATTAAAATTAAGAGAGCTTTCTTTTTCTGCGTGTCAGGACTTCTTCCAGCTTGGTATGGAACTATTGCTTTTTATCATCGTCAGCCTCGTTAGTTGGGGCACAGCACTGAATGATGTTTATATTGATGTGTTTGTTCCTCGTTCTAAAGCTTGAGCTCATGATTCGGTTGGTAATAGCTTCCCACTTTATAAGCGTCCGCTGTGTTTCTCTGGTGAGCATCGGTGCTACTCCCTATGTATGTTGGGCATCAGTCCCCTCATTTCCAGAATACATTATCATTGCCCCATGGACGATGAGGCTAACGTCTGGTCAGACAAAACACACTGATCAAAGAATGTTAGCCAGGGTCAGGAGAAATATACTGGCCAAGACCCTCACCTGACCTCCTCGTTGGTCGTCATTGAAACTGGCTGTTCTCGAGGACAACAGTCTGGCTAACAAGGTGAGGTCCGACGTGATCTCCGTAGTAGTGAGCGACACGCAGATGAAGCCAAGCATATCACAGCCGCCTGGAGGACCCCGGTCCACTTTCATCAGCACGCTCGGGATGTGAGGAAAGCTACTGCAACCCGTCACTTAACGTCCTTTTCAAGGCGCACATAAGAGTAACACACTCACTGTTGGCATGCCTAAACAACAACATCATTTCCCCTGTAGTCAGTCTTATCTTTCCTGATTGTGCATCTTGTTTCGCACAGTCCTAGCACTGCCAATTTGTAATTCCTCATCTCTTAAGCTATTTCGACTGTTTTACCTGCCTGGTACATTGTTCTAACATTCTATATCGCTATATTTGTTTTCTTCTTGGTATTCAGACGGACAGTCAGCCATGGAGCTTCCTTGCGGCTTTCACTCCACTGCGTCATTCTTCTCGATACCGAACGCCCTTCCTTTCCCAAGGCCGCTGGTTTAAGCATTGTTATCAATCAATGTTTTCGTATCCGACTTAAAAAAAGTAGATTTGGGTGGTCGGCCCTAACCTAACCTATTATTCTCTAGGTGAGTTGTTCGAATTTAGTCTATTCCCTCCCCCATGACTTATCCAACTTGGGTGACTCCCTGGAAGCTTTCACTTCCTTTGGCTTAGCTCCTGTGATCATTGAGCATGCAAGCTCCCTCACCACCATTTCTAAGGTAACAACCTTGAAGGAGATTATGTGTAATGGAAATGATAATTTCTGTTAAATGATTTGATAAAAAGCTAGATTTTCGACTATTCGCAGATGAAATTTTGTTGCTTGAAAAATTTGTCAGATAAGGTAAAAAATGCAAAGTTTGCAACCCTTCTTGTTGCTTGTCGAGGACTGCGCAAGTGTAGAGCGCCATCTCCGAATAATACTAAACAGTTTTTAAATGTAAACAGCTATTCGTGAACCGTGCAGACTGAAGGACAAATTCAGAGTCCGGCTCAAAGTGCTAGCAGACGCAGCGCATGCAACGTAACACGTCCTCGGGAACTGAAGGAAGTAATGGTTTCTTTTTTCTTTTACTTATTTCGTGTAAGATTTTAGACTGCAATTTGATTATTATGTTTGTTAATCTACAGTAGGCTTAGTACACTCATGCTTACTTTTCGATTTAAGTTTAAAGCGTTTAAAGTTTAACCCTTTTGACACTTTTTTTAATCTCCAGGCATTTAATCATTATGTGACTGTGAGTGTACTCGATACTGTTACTAGTGTTACCTACTTCATACTTGAGTTTTTGTTATGTTAGTGTGTTGGGTTTGTATCGTCATAAACATGATTAACTCAAAACTACATCATCTTGTAGGGTCGGGTCTAGTGTAGCAGGTTTGTCTCATTATGCCTATCCTCTACCCTTCGGGTTGTCCTACCTGCGTGGGAGACCCTGCTGGCACTCGACTCAGATATGCTGCCGTCAGCATGACCACAGTTCGTGTACTGTGCTGAGTGTGGTCCTATCCTACTGACCACTACTCATGCTCAATACTGCAAAGGCAGAGACGCGAAAGAGGGTATAACTTGTAATTTTAGGAACTTTAGTGGAATTTTAAAATTGATTCTACATCGTTACAAAAATACAACTGTTAGAAAGTTAAGAAAGCCCTATAAAGAACTTTCCAATGATATATCAACCATGTCTCTTGTCGACTTTCAACGAAGTTGTGATTTTTTTGTATTTAGCAAATCAGCGAAAGGGATATAGAGAAACATATAAACTAGGGACTTTGGCAAAGTTGATTACGAAAAGTAGAGTGGAGAGGAGAATATACTGATTATCTCGGCTATTCATGACTGAACACCTGTGAAACCATACATTTTTATATTCGGGAGAACAAAATACAACAGATGAGCGTAATTGCATCACTTTTCACAAAGGCAGGAACGAATTAGTATTGAAAATGGTGACCTCATTTGCATAATTCACAATTAAAATAATGTTGCATTTTCTTTTCTTCATGCTACACTACATGTGATATATCGTTTTGATCGTCTTTTTGAGAGGAAATTTAATACATTCATTGTATGCTGCTATTTCAATAAAATGCTCGCAAAATTAGCATACAGAACAAATAATGACACAAATTGGCATGTCGTAATCCTTTTCCGAATGAGTAACTGGCATGTTCTAATCCTTTCCTGAAAGAATGAGTAACTCGCATGTCGTAATAGGGGATGGCATGGGCTAGTGGATAAGTGACACGGCTCACAATCTGAAGGTGCTGAGTTCGATCCCCATCACAGCACTGGCCCTTACCCTGGTGAAGCAAACCCTTAGAAAATGCAGGAGCAAGCAGACCCTTAGAAAATGCAGGAGGAAGCAGACCCTTAGAAAATGCAGGAGGAAGCAGACCCTTACATAAAATGCATGCTGAAGTCAGATGCATTTAGCCGACAGGTGCAAAATAAAAACCACAGTGCAACGCACACCGCCTTGGGAAATAGAGAAATAAGGCGAACAAAAATAAACAAACAAAAAATCATGTCGTAATCTGGAAATAACTGATCAGTTTAACATTTAAAAAATTATCACACAAGTTTAACAAGAGGCATGTTCTATGATATGTACTTTAAATCATTAATGGATGTCGTTTACAAACAAGTGTGTCACAGACAAAAAACATATGGATTAACAGTCTTTATTAGGTAAGTCTCATATGTTAATTGTTTTTGTTGTGCAGTTTTTTTTTAATTGCATGTTTTTGACTATTTGATAAATAGAGATATGTTTATATTTCCCACGTAATATGATAATGCAAAACAGTGACAGGAAATGCATGGCATCAAAAATGGAAATACTGCCACGTCCTCAAAGAGCTAACCAAAAAGAAAGAAGAAAAAAAGGTTAAAAAATTGTTATGTAACACACAAACAGAATATACTTCCAGACGGTCCTTGGAACATACTTGCAAATTAATTAAAGTTGATCATCCAAACTTGATGTACCAAGAGAGCGAAATTGCTACGTATGTTATGATCGCATTAGAAATGGATATTTGTGGCATTTTTGAAAATTATCAATGACCACCTATTTGATGATCACATGCAATAGTTGATTCAGCAATTCACAGACTACAGAACTTTAAAATTAAACGTAGACCTGGAGAATGAGGCTATGGAGCAGTTTTCAACCAAAAAGCTAAAGAAACTGACAGTATCTACACCATTTGCAGCCTGCTGAGAATGACTAAGTACCTTTGGGTCTGCCCCAGAAGTGCAGTGTCGTCGATTCTTAACAAAACAGAATATAGCAGTGTTTTGTCAATTAGGGCATCAGAGACAATGTCTATGACGATAACCTTCACTGTGAGTTATCAATTGTCACCACTGCTTAAACACCCAAACATCAACTAGACAACTAAACAAATATTGACAAAAAACAGTGTATTTAAACCAGCTCTGTGCTACTAGTGTCAGACTTAGTACATATTCAAGACGGAAAGAAAGAAAAATAACAACTTATGAAATGTATAAGAAAGTTAATTGTTGAAACCAGGGGAAATAGAGTAACAAATAGTGAAATTCGAAATATTGTGGGAACTACCTTCTTGTGTTGAATACCTTTCAAGACAGAAAATACCTTGGTTCAGTCATCTTATGAGAATGCAGTCTGATCGACACCAATTGCACACTTATAATACAATATGTTCTTGGCTACAGGACACAAGGAATACCTTGTGAAAGATGGATCAATGAAATATTGTAATCATTCAACAACATGAGCGGGGACGGATAGTGGATAAGTGACACTGCTCACAATCCGAAGGTGCTGGGTTCGATCCCAATCACAGCACCAGCCGTTACCTGGGGAAGCAAACCCTTAGAAATGCAGGAGGAAGCAAACCCTTACATAAAATGCATGCTGAAGTCAGATGCACTGAGCCGACAGACGCAAAATAAAAACCACAGTGCAACGCACACCGCCTTGGAGAATAGAGAAATAAGACGTACACAAAAAAAAAACACATGGGCTTATGACAAACTACGCAACACACTTGGCCCAAAAATAATGCCTTAAGCTTACTGTAACACTCAGTAGCACAAGTGACTGAACAACTGAACCAATAAATGTCTTTTTTTTCAAAGTAATTTGTTCTTTAATGTTGGTATTTAAGTTATCTAACATCTTGATAGCTACCATATTATTCACCTTGGTTTTTACACAATTGTGTAGTCTATAAAGTATGAGTAAAAAAGAGACCTTAAACTTTAGTATTATTTACAATGAAGATACTGCAGCTTTAGCTATGAGGCTACCTCTACCTCTTCTATTCCTGCTGGCATCCCTTAACAGACTGATAAAGCTGTTTAGCTTAATGTTTTTCACTTCAGCTTCCAAAGTCCACCAATGAGATGCTTTGAGTATGTCTTCTGGTAGATCTGATGATAAATGGGAAAATTTACCTTTCATTTTAATTGAGTTCATTTCAATATAAGTGACTTGTTTTCATTTTCAGTATTTGATTGATAGAGAATAAAGGATAAGATGAAATTTATCTTAATCCTGGGCTTTGTCTACTATGTTACCATTGGGGTCTCCATGGCAGAGGAGGGGGTGTCCAAGGAAAATAAAGCTATGACAGGTGAGCTATGAACTTGTAGTTAATAGATAGAAGAATACAAATGGATAATAACAAAATATATTCAACTACCATTAAGAAGTAGCTAAAAAATATATATATCAAAATATGATACAGTTGTTTTAAGGTTGAATTTTTGTATTCTGCATTAAACAAAGTACGCTATTTAAAAAAAAAGATAAATATTCTTTCAAACACTGCTCATGTTATCTGTAGACCTGGGTCCTCCTGACTGTAGTGCAGGGCAAGGCTCATCAGTAAGCTCACCACATTGGTTATGAAGGTTGATCCCAGCCTTATTGGCCAGACTGTAGTGATGACCTGTTTCCAGGAGCATGAACAAGGACATGGGATAGGGTCTTGATCAGTATATTTCACCTGACCCTGATTACTCTTCATTCCTAGGACAGGATTGGCATACTGAAATCAACCAATGACTGGCTGTTGCAATATAACATTGAAATTGTTGAAGTAGCAATCCATGGATTGCAAGATTTTGAAATCAAATGTGACTTGAGCAGGAAGGTGAACATGAGAGGACAGAGTAGGTGTGTTACAAACATTCAAGCCAAGCTACAACATTAACAAGGCAAAGGCTGTCGTCCATTGTAGACGATGATGGCATAATTAATTTTGCTAGCGCTATTTTTAGCAAAGATTAACTGCGCTACTTTTTATCCTCACTCTCTTGTCTCGAGCCGCCCGACCCCAGTGGCAAGTCTAGGACAAGATGACTAGGGGGCAACTATGAGATGCAGGAGACTTCGCATCAAGCACCCGTGAAAAAGACGGCGAAATCCGGAGTCGAACCCACACCACCTAATCACGAGGCCAACGGCTTAACCACTTCGCCACGGAATCCCCAAACATTAACAACATTGCAGTAAATACAGAGATACCAGGAGTCAAAAGAAAAGACTACTCTGACACAGACAGTAGAGGTGACGAAGTGGAAGATTGGGAGATAGATGCAAATCTCTCCCTAATCAATAGGCCGGAGGATAGCCCTAGCTTCTATTCAAGAACATGGCATACCACCTCGACTCCAGATTTGGCCTTCTCCACACAGGACATACACTATAAAATAGACCGCCAGGTGCTGAACCAACTGGCAGGTAGCGACCACAGGCCGATCAGGCTAACCATTGACATGGAAGTAAGCCCACAGGAAACAAAACCGCTCCCACGTTGGAATTACAAACGAGCCGACTGGGACAGATTTGCAATCCTGACAGATGGGCTGTGTGAAACTATCAACACACGAAACACCAAAATGAAGCCCATGGTGGAGAGCCTAAGCAAGGCAATAATGCAAGCCGCCACTGAAACCATCCCAAGAGGAGCTAGGAAAAACTATAAGCCCTACTGGAATGATGAGTTACAGAAAGTGGAAGATGCAGTAACAAATGCTAGGAACATGGCAGAACGAGAAAAATCCATGGAGGCAAACATCGCCCTCAAAGCCGCCGCGGCGAAGTACAAACACACTCTCAAGCAAACAGCAAGAGAAAGTTGGAAAAATAAAACGGAAAGTCTGAACCTGGACAAAGACGGGAACAAGCTATGGAAGCTAGTCAGAGCCATGAACGACGAAACCCCGTCAAATAAACAAATTACCATCAAGCAGGGCGAGAACTTGATCACAGGTAAGAAAGCCGCAAACGCCTTTGTCGATCACTATGCCAGAGCAAACCACATCGAGGTCCCTGCAGATAAGCATACAGACATTAGCGAAGAGCTAAAGGGACACGAAAACATAAATACGGCTCCTGAAGAGCACATGATGGCCAAACTAACAATGCGCGAAATGGAAGAGGCTATGAGTACACTAAAGAAAAGGAAATCTCCCGGAAAAGACGGGATAACAAACGAAATGCTGATGGGGCTGGGCCAAACAGCGAAGAAGAAACTACTATCAGTCCTGACCCAAAGCTGGAAAAGGGGTATTGTACCCCAGGCATGGAAAGATGCAATACTGGTACCAGTACCAAAAACAGGGAAGGACAAAACAGATCCAAATGGATACAGGCCCATAAGCCTACTGAGCTGTGTTGGCAAGCTGATGGAACGGATGATAAACACCAGACTGATGTGGCATCTGGAAGAAAAACGAATACTAATTCCACAGCAAGCCGGCTTTAGACAGCACAGATCCACTGAGGACCAGGTCATCCTCATAGCCCAGGAGATAGAAGATGCCTACCAGGCGCAGAAACACACAGTAGCTGTTTGGGTGGATCTGGAAAAGGCATTTGACAAAGTCTGGAAGGATGGACTTAGAGTCAAGCTAAGAAGAAGTGATGTCTGTGGGAAAATGTACAAGTGGATCAACCACTACCTCAAACAAAGAACGGCCAGAGTCCAAGTACAAGGGCAGATGAGCAAAAAGGTGACACTCGAGCAGGGAGTACCCCAAGGGGGAGTATTGTCACCCACACTCTTCCTGGTATATATAAACGATATTACAGAGAATATACCAAGAAGAGTCCATAGCTCAATGTTTGCAGACGATCTGGCTATGTGGACCTCTGAAAAGAATCTCACAATAGCAAGAAATCGGATGCAGACGGCCCTAACATCGCTGGAAGAGTGGGCGAACTCATGGCTGGTCAAAATAAACGAGGAGAAAACCACGTGCACAATATTCTCGCTCTCATTAAAACCCCAAAGTACCAAATTAAGTCTGAATGGCAAAATCCTGCAGCCAAACGACAACCCAACCTATCTGGGAGTCACATTTGATCGGCGCATGACATGGAAAAGTCAGATTGAGAGAAACCGAATGAAAGCCAGAGAAAGAATGGCGATCATGAGGAAACTTGCTGGCACAAGCTGGGGAGCAGACGAAGGCATACTAAAGAAACTGTACACTGGAAGAGTGAGACCAGTTCTCGAGTATGGCATTGCGGCATGGACAACCGCAGCGAAGGCGAACTTCGATAAAGTTAACAAACTTCAAAACCAAGCCATGAGAATTATAACAGGTGGCATGAAGTCAACGCCAATTGTAGAACTTGAAAAGATTACAAAACTGCAATCCATGACCGATAGAAGAGACTGCAGAGCCCAGCTGCAGTCAGAGAAACTCAGAAGACTGACGGACCATTCAATGTACCAGAGACTAAACAATTTGGGAAATGGGAAACTAAAGCGGAGAAACTTTGCAGAAATAGCCAAAGCAAAGATGCACGAAGATCCCATAAACGCACTAACAACACCAAAACCCATCACTACTGTACGAAAACCTACTTGGAGGCAGGATATATTTCCAGAGGTGGTAGAAAATATACCAGGTATTGCAAACAAAAACTGCCAGAGTGAAAAAGAAAGGAGAGACACTACCCTAAGCTTCATAACGAAAAGCTACCCAAGCATGGACTGGACCCATGCATACACCGACGGTTCTGTAACAAACACTACACAGAACGGAGGGGCAGGAGCATTCCTGAACCTACCAAATGGCAGAAAAATAACACTGTCATTCGCTACTGGTAAGTACACAAGCAATTTCAGAGCAGAGGCACTGAGGGCGGCAGTGGAAGAAATGGTAACACACAGTGAAAACGAGAGCCATATAGTCCTGCTGACAGATGCTCTCGAAGTAGTCACAGCGCTAAAAAGCCAGAAAAATACTGAGCTTAATGACTTAAGAGCAGCACTCTGCAAACTGTGCCAGCAGTCCGCACCAAAAAGGGTAGTGGTACAGTGGGTTCCGTCACACTGCAACATCCAAGGCAACGAGGAGGCAGACAGACTGGCAAAAGAAGGTGCAAGGCTACCACAAACAGATACCAGTATGACGTACGAAGAGTCAAAACGGCTTATCAAAGCCAGATACATGTCCAAATGGGAAACCGAACATACTGGTTACACCAAAAACGATGCCTATTACCAGTTGAACCGAAGAGAGCAGGTCGTCGTCTTCAGACTTCGCACTGGCCACAACAGACTGAGGTACCACCTATTCAACAAATTGAAGATAGGGTGTACCGACGAATGCCCGTGCGGTACTGGTAAAATGACTACTGAACATCTGCTGCAGAACTGCCCGACATACGAGGATCAGAGAGAGCAGATGTGGCCATTGCCAGTGGAACTGCAAGACAAGCTCTATGGTAGTGGCGAGAGTCTCAGGATGACCGCCGCTTTTTTCGAGAAAATAATGGTTACTGTCTGACTGTGTACGCAGAAGAAGAAGAAGAAGAAGAAAAGAAAAGACCAATACAGTGACCACGAGTTGAAAACTTTGGCACAAGCGATGATTGAGGAGAAATAAAATACCAATGAATGGACACAGGTGTACACAGGTAGTTCAGCAGAGGTGGTTGGCCTGAAAGGGGGAGGAGGTATATATATATAGATATATATATATATAGATTCTGCTCTGATGTTTGTGGATGACTTCCCTGTTAAATTTCTTCTGTTATATTTCCACTATTGTGTCTTTTATATATATATATATATATATATATATATATATATATATATATATATATATATATATATATATACATAAATATATATATATACATATATATATATATATATATATATATATATATATATATATATATATAAAAGACACAATAGTGGAAATATAACAGAAGAAATTTAACAGGGAAGTCATCCACAAACATCAGAGCAGAATCTATGGCACTCATGCAAGCACTAAGAATACTGGAGACAGAAAAACAACCGCAAAAATAGTTGTCTTCACAGACTGCATATTTTTAATAGAGGCAATACAGAACACAAACAACAGACCGCTGTCATCAGAAATCAGAGCGGAACTAGCAAAACTTCAGAGATCCTCAACAATAGCACTCCAATGGCTACCCTCCCACTGTGGAATAACAGGAAAAGAGAGAGCTGACGCACTGGAAAAAGGTGGTAGCAAAAAGGCACAATTTAATTATCAAGTACTATACAGAGATATCAAGAACATTATAAAAAATCAGTATCCTCAACAATGGAAAGAAGACAGAAACATAAGCAGTACACCAGACTCAATTCATCAGCTCAAAAGAAAGATCTCACACACCAATGAATGCCCATGTCAAACAGGTAGCCAGAATCCTGAACACATTCTACAGGAATGCCCACTCTATAGGGAAACAAGATACCAGACCTGGCCAGAGGGTGCGCAGCTGAGATAGAAGCTGTTGGGCAGCTGCTCCGACCTGGTGAAGACTACAAACTTCATCATGGTGACTGGCCTGCAGATATAGTATGATCAAAAGATCCTGAACGCAAAGAAGAAGAAGAACTATTTATCTACAGGAACCGTTAGAATCCGCACCATTTGATTGATGAGAGACTTTGCTATAATGTCAAATCTGTATTTCATAAAGTCCAAAAATTACAGGATGTAGTTCACATTGATATTTCTAATACTATCCTTGTTTGATGTTTTAAAAAAAATTTAATTTTTCACTGACTATTGCTGCTTTAGGGACTAACAGATTTTACTGTATTCTTCAGATTTATTGGTTGTTACAGTAGCAACAGACGAGAACGATGGTTTTCGTCAGTTCATACGATCCGTCAAGAAATATGGTTTGGATGTGAAAGTAAGTAACATATCTAACAACCAAAAGCTGCAACTAGTTAAGCAAGATAATGATTGAAAGTGTTGTTTTCATCCTTAGATGTTCAGCTGTAATCTAGGAACATTCACAGTGTACAGAGTCTGTTAAAACAGCTCTGTAACTTTTGAAATTCTGCACCAGTCAATGTCATAGCAATTTCTGGTCAGTGATATTACCTAGTGTTTCCACATTTTTCTGTTGGGATTGTTTAATCCAATGGCTGGCTGTTTATGTTCATGCAGATTATGGTTTTTTTTCTTTGGATATCTGAATTTTACAAGCAGCCAAGTTTTACTCCAAGCTGGTGAAGACGTTTACATAGACTCGTGAAAGGTTAAAACAAGTAAATAGGGATCAGTGCATGAGACAGACTATCTTTATGTGTGTTTTAATAAATACTGTCTACCTGGATTGTGAATGAATAATACAACATAACAATATTGATTATTTATTAATCAGGTGTTTGGCCTTGGATCTGAATGGCGAGGAGGAACAATGCAAACAGTAGGAGGAGGACATAAAATCAACTTGCTTAAAGATGGGTTGAAGTCATACAAAAATCATGAGAACCTTGTCATTATGTTTACAGACAGGTAGGTGAAAATGTGGCAGAGAATCAATGTCCTAAAAGATATGATATGGAAGAAACATAATACTCCTTCCTTACCATGAAGAGATCAAGTGACAATATTCTCAGGCTCGGGTCAAGCCAATGCAGACTGAAGTATCTGTTGAACAAATTAAATGTTGGAAAAATACAGATGATTGTCTGTGTGGGAGGACAAACATTGGAAGATGTTCCCCGAGTCTCTTCTTGTGTCTGTATGGGGGATACAAATATTGGAACATGTTTCCAAGTCTCTTCTTGTGTATGTATGGGAAATACAAACATTAGAACATGTTCCCCAAGTCTATTCTTGTGTCTATATGGGGAATACAAATGTTGAAACATGTTGCCCAAGTCTCTTCTTGTGTATGTTTGGGAAAGACAAACAGAACATGTTTCCAAGTCTCTTCTTGTGTCTGTATGCCGAATACAAACATTGGATCATGTTCCCTAGTTGCTTCTTGTGTCTGTATTGGGATGACAAACAGAACATGTTCCATAGACTCTTCTTGTGCCTGTAAGGAGGACAAACATTGGAACATCTTCCCCAGGTTTATGTTTGTGCATATGCAATGATAGGCATTGGAGCTGTTCCCAGGTCTCTTCTTGTACTTGTATAGGGAAGTTAAACATTGAAACATGTTTCTGAAGTCTCTTCTTATGCCTGTTCTTTTATTCTGGTACTCCTTTAGCTTTTTGCTTGATTTTTTCTACAGTTTTCCTTTAGAATCCAATAGAGCTGAAGTTATCACTCTCCAATGATCATATTTTTGGCCAGCTTGATGAGTTCTTCCAATAAGACTCTAGTTGCTCTTGTGCTTCTATGCAAAGCATGAGACATTTACTTGTTGACAGGAAAATTAAGAATGAAAAGCAATTACATGGTTGGCCCTATTCTCTTTCTGTAACCTAAAATGAAGACTGGTTTTTCACTTTTAAATCTTACTTTTCTTCTTTTTTCCCAGTTATGATGTAGTTTTTACAGATGGAAAAGAAGCAATCTTGGAGAAGTTCTTCAAGTTCCAATCTAATGTGGTCTTTGCAGCAGAGAACACATGCTGGCCCGACAGATCTTTGGTGGTAAGTTCAGTATAATTATGGTGTAGAGAATGGAAGCACTGTATTAAGACATTTATGATTATTAAGATCGTTTTTTTATTTACCTTTACTACGCTTTTGACGGACTCAGTTCGCCGTTCTGTACTATTATTTTTTATTCATGAATGACCAAACCATACTACCGTAGAAATTTTCATTTTTAATGATGAATTTGCCATGTCCGGCTACACTGGTTTTCAGCCGGTTAAAGTATTGTCTGTTAGATTACAAATGGATTTGAAATGATTTATCTTCTTCTTTACACGGATTGGAGCCAGCCCATTATTGGGAATGCTGAAGAAAGTTGTTGTATAAAAGATCTTTGGGAGGTAGATCTGTTTAGTTTGTTTATTTAGATTTAATAAATACGTTTTTAGTGGAAACTAACAGTTGTGCTGAAATTATAAACACAGTATCGATAGTTTGTTGTGATTTCGATGGATTATATGAGGTGCGATATTCCCGAATTGGTGAGTCCAAATGTTTGTGCTTTGTTTTTATAAATTTTCACCTTCATCTTCTAGTATCTCAGAAACTAACAAACACACAACAAAAACAATAACACCAACAAGTTCTTTATTCATTTATGTCTCTACACACAACAAAATCATATTTGTTCACCAACAAACAGAAAAGTTACAGGCTCTCAAAGTCAACGACCATAGTAAATATGAAGTGGTGAAAATTTGTGCACCATTGTAAAGGTTAAGGATAGCTTAAATAACTGAAGAATTGTTAAATTACAAAGAAAACATTCTTAAGACTTGGGTTGTTGGAGTGTTTGTGGACATGCCTTACAAACCTATGCATCATACTCCTGTCAACTCAACTTTAAATGGGCACTTACTCTGCTGCAGTTAGCTGAGGTGAGGAAAATAGTAAGTGAAAATGTCATCTGACCCCAACACAAACTGAGGCCTCACAATTGAGTCTCTATCATTTGATCCCCAAGTAAGTCTGTTGTCAGATTTATGAAGCAATAACAAAAATATGAAAAACCAAAATATATCTAGCACTGTGATAATATACACAATTGACAACAGAAAAGGAAGTGTTGTGATAGGTAATCTTAATTTAACTAATTGTGTTTGTGATCAAATTTCAACTCTTGTGTAAAATCCATCCTATTGCATGGTTTTATAACATGGGGAACAATTAAGACGGCAAAAAAAACGCATTTCAATTATTCATCATTTGCTGTCTTCGCTGAAAAGTGGGATTAAACTGGGATGATAAAGTTCTTAATCTGAAACTGTGGGAAAGAACCAGATAGATATAAGTTTCACCTGTGTAAGAAGAATAGGTAAAAACATTGCAAAAAACAGCTGATAACATTACAAGACAGGCTGTTTGACAGAATACTCAAAGCATGAGAAGTAGGAACAGATCTAAATAGTTATGGAGATCTAGCTTGCGACAAATATGAAGACAACAGGAAATATGTGGACAAAGCTGGCATGGATGGCTCAAGACAAAAGTATTTGTTGAGGGACTATATTCTACAGGAAGCTGACAGATTTTGATTGAATGATGATTAACTACCAGCTATTAACCTTGGAATGTGTTTGATGATAGGAAAATTTGGAAGTAAAACAAGCTATAAATTTTGTGTCTGGACTGTGTTTGATGATAGAAAGTTTGAAAGTAATACAGGCTGCAAAAGTTGTTTGTACAAAGTAAATATAAAGATCCTGATTTCATGCCTGTGTGGCATATTGGAAATATGGTGCTAACCACATATTTGTCACCAGCGGCACACTAGGGGTGATGTGGTCAACATCACAAAGGCCGCCTTTACTTTCCCAGATTATTCTGGTACCTAATTTTTTAGGGTGTGTGAACCCCGAGAGCAGTTTTGCGATTTGGAAAAATGCCACACCAACTGGAGACTAAACCCGATCTCTCTGTTAGGAAGCCAGTACAAACTAGGTTTATATTTCATAGCTGCAGGAGTTTAGGTTATGAGAAAAATTAGACCAGTGTGTATACTTTTTTCAGGTGTCTAGTAATTTGAATTCCCTAACTCCATTTTGTCAGGCAGTGAGGTCGCTTCACCACCTGGAAATTTTTGGTTTGAATCTGGATTGCCTATCCTAACTTTATTTTCTGTTGTGTATAGTGAATTTCTTATAAATATGTCCTTGTGCTGGTTGTCGTCACTACTTTGTTATTTTACAAGCTTCAGAGTTTCCCCTAGTTGTCAGATTTACTATGAGAGACAAGTGATCTACTGCCCTGCTGCATGAACTATGTTTTGCCTAAAGACATTGTATTACCTCAAGATTAAGCACACCATCTATTATAAAAGAAGGTGTGTTTCCTATAAACATAGATTATCTACCAATCTATTAACTGTAGATATTTGTCACTTCTCAATACAGGACAAATATCCTGTGGTTAAGGAGTCAGAAAAGAGGTTCTTGAATTCAGGAGGTAAGGAATGTTTGTATTATAATAAACCGTACTATTGATTTTTAATTAAAAAAACAATATTTCCTATGTGACTGGATGACATTTTGAACGATTAGGGACTCCTGAAACTATAGATCAAACACAGCTAATTGAATATGTTCATGGCAGTTTCTCTTCATAAAATTGGCAGGCAACATTGCACTTCCTGCTCATTACAAAGTTTATAGATAACTATTAGTTGATATTTGTAAGCCCTTGTAATGTTTAATAGTTAGACATCAGATTTTTTAAAAAGTTTAATTCCCCAAAGAGCAAATGTTTTCAACAAATACATGCAAGTCATTCTGTCTTATGTCATCTATTCCAGCTTTTTCCATGACTTCCTTATTCCTTTTATGTTCTAACTCAGATCACTCTTCAAGTTCTCCCTCTATATCTTTCACCCTGGGTATTCTTGACTTAAACATCTTTATACTGGTTTAGAAGACTCTGCAAAGTATGTATATAATCAGTTTAATTTACATTGCCATGCTCTAAAAGCTATGTACATCCAATCCATTCTTAAATGTATTAACTGTCCCGGCTCTACTACTTAATGTGGATATGCATTCCAAGCAGTCACCACTTTCTGACTAAAAAACTATTTCCTAATATCTAATCTTGACCTTACTTTAGTATATTTGTAGCTATGCCCTCTTGTTCTTGTAGGTGGTTGTATTTTGAAAAAAAATTGTTAAAGTCTAATTTATCCTTTCCTTTGATTAACTTATAAACCTGTATTGTCACCTCTATTTCTTCTCTTTTCTAGACACTGTAGGCTGGCCTTTCTGAGTCTTTCCACATAACTGTGAGTCTGGAATTCCACTATCAGCTTTGTCGTTCTTTTTTGTATCCTTTCCATCATGTTTATATCTCGTGTACGATAAGAACTCCACACTTGTACACAGTACTCCAATCTAGGTCTAACCAATATTTTATACAGTGTGCTATCACTATTCCACAGCAGTGACTTGTTCGTAAAACTATCAGCTGGTTTCTTTAACTCTTTGAAGCCTGGTTATCAAGTCTATATAAAACTATATTTTTATATGCTTTTGAACAAAGTACATACATAACAAAGTACACACATAACATGTAAGCAAAGCTAGTTACTCTGACAAAACGATATGCGCAGTAGTAATTATTTTATCTCAAATTGAAAATAAATAAAATTACATGGGTACTGCCTCCAAACCCTTGCATTATCTCTCGAGGGGCCAGGAACATGACAAAAACTAGCTTGATCATAATTCGATTCATGCCTCTCATTATTCAAATAATACTTAGATTCCATTTTAACAGCATTTTCAAAATATTTCCAAAATCTAAATCTAATTTATTAGTCTCCAAATCATTGAGAATAAGCTTAACAGCTTGTTCTGTTTTTAGCTTTTAGAATGGTCCTTTCTCGTATTTTCAACACATCTTACTTGAATCCTGGTATTTAATCAGGCAAGGTTGCCTTATGCCAGGTGGCCAAAATCAGCTTGAATCTATGTCTGTCCTTTGCTCTGGAGTACAATGATGGTTCAAATTGATGTTTTCCAATGTGATAAAAGCTCATCTTGCCTTCTGTATTCTCATCTTGCCTTCTGTATTCTCATCTTGATCATTTTGATTCTCCCAAGACATTTGTATGTGTGTCTCCCAGCACAGTCTGATTGTCATTAGCTGCATTCGTTCTCATAATCTTTGTCTTTTATCTGTGAAGTCATTTTACTATGGCTAAAAAAAGTGCGGATTCTACGTTTGACACAATATTTTCTCTTCTGAAATATCAGGAACAGACACGCAAGCAGAGTCAGTCCATTTATATTACCTTCATTGACCTGACAAAGTAATTTGAATTTGTTAGCAGTGATGGACTCTTTAAAATCCTGTTTAAAATAGGTTTCTAAGAAAGCTAATACAAATAATAATATCGTTCCATGAGGCCATGAAAGGAACAGTGTAATTTGATGGTAGTATTTCACAATCATTTGTTATTCGCAGTGGTGTTAAGCAAGACTGTCCTGGCCCTGATACTGTTCGAAGTCTTCTTTGCTCTGTTACTGAAGCATACATTTAGTAATGCAAATGAAGGATTCTGCATTCACACTAGGTCAAATTGTTTAATCTTTGAAGGCTCGAGGCCAAAATGAAGATCATGGAGGTCACCATCGGGGACTTTCTATTCACAGATGATGCTGCAATTATCACCCATAGTCAGCAAGAACTTCAGAGATTGATAGATCATTTCTCCCAGGCTTGCAAATATTTTGGTCTCACAATAAGTCTCAACAAAACAAATGTTCTGGGACAGGAAGTAGATGCCACACCTACCTGTAACATCAATATATATGTATGGGCAGTTATGCACAAATTCACATACCTGGGGTACCTCATCAATGACAAGCTTGCTCTAGATACATAAATTGATAATTTGACAGTCACATTGACAAAGCTGCTGTCATATTTGCTCCTCTCATAATGAGATTTTGGAAAAACCAGAAACTTACAATTAAAACCAAGACCATGGTCATCATCTTCAAAACTTGAGTAACCTATATCAAACGCTTATCACATTTCATCTACACCACCTGTGATCTATGCTTGGAATTATATGGAGGGATAGAGTGACAAATGCGAATGTGCATTCTCGCACTGTCTCTAAACATGTACACTCTCTACTTGGGCAGATGGTCACATTCCCAAAGATATTCTCTATATGGAAAGTTGGCAGGTGGCAAAAGAACAGTTGGCCGACCACAACTGAGGTTCAAAGATGTGCGTAAGCGATAAATGAAGGCACTGGACATGGGTCTGATATCTTTTGAAGACGTAGCTGCAGACCGATCCAAGTGGGGATGTACCCTGAAGAGCCACTTTATACTGGGTGAAAAGAAGTTCCTGCAACACAGAAGTGAAATGACAAGGAATCGAGGAAAATGAAAACCAAAAACTTGGTAGAGAGTTACTGCTCTAAGGTCGCATCATCCTATAGTCAGTCATGACTGAAAGGGGCAACTTCTACTGTCTGTGTATTTTCAACTCTAATGACTTTTCATCTATTGTTCCATTCATCTGTTTATGGGTAGAAGAGCAAAAGCACTGCCTCATAAATAACATGCAGGTTGGTACATATTCATGTCATTTTTCCCACTTCTTGTGTGTGGTTTAAATTGTTTATGGTAAATGCGTTCTAATTTGTGAATTAATATATATATATATATAAATATATATATCTTTTGTTCTTAATGAAAATTGTTTCCTTTCAGGCTTCATCGGCTATGCCAGACAGATCTATGACATTATAAATGCCCAACCTATTGAAGATGCAGAGGATGACCAGCTGTACTACACTAAGCTCTATCTCAACAGAGCACTCAGGGTTAGAATCTGTTATTCATTTTTGAACATTGACTTTCATTCTTAGACCTTTTGCAATTGTTTTTCGGCAATATTGAAATAATTCTTCTTGTAACTGTTACAGTTCTTTCTGGACAGTATTTAAGTAAAAATATCTTCTTTTCCTAATCCATTTCACTTCTTACAAAGGACTGGGCCATGACTGTAGAAGGTCATCTACATGAAGTCTTCACCAAAGCACTTTGTGTGTGCTCTGACAGTGAACATTTTTTGTTTTACATTATGGGATGTCTAATCTGTTGTAGAACCATCTTTAGTCATCTTTTATGACATACAGATTTAGTTGTCTTTTCCTCCATCGTAATAAGGCAGACAACATCCAGACAGAGGATTAAAATATGTCTTTTATGGTAAATTTCTGAGCTCATAAATAACTTTAGAGGGGAGATACAAATCTGATTACAGTAAGTTGTTGATGTAAATGTCTGGGCACATTAATAACTTTAGAGAGGAGATACAAATCTGATTACAGTAAGTTGTTGATGTAAATGTCTGGGCACATTAATAACTTTAGAGGGGAGATACACATCTGATTACAATAAGTTGTTGATGTAAATGTCTTAGCATACTAATAACTTTAGAGGGGAGATACATATCTGATTACAATAAGTTGTTGATGTATATCATGCTCATCACTAACCATGCCACAGTAGCCGAGGAAGAAATCCAAGTAGGAATGGAGAAAAAGGATCTTAAAGACATTGCAACCAAGTTTGTGATACAAACACAGCATGTCCTCAACCAGTTCTTTGTAGTTTTCTGCCCTGACATTCCCATAGAAGTTAGTTGAGACCAGATGAAAAAGCATTCTCAAGTCACCCTCAAGCAGTTTGCCTAGCATATCGTCTTCAAAGAGTTGGTGAGTCTGATGGGTCGACAAAAAAATTCCAACTTCAATATTCGTTTGAATCGAAGGAACTTGTCAGCTTGAAAACTGATCCAGTACGGTCTATGACTTTTATAAAATTTCTCATCACACTAAGTAGCAGGATTTTGGGTATTTCTGCCAGTGCTTAGTGTTGCACATTCTTGTCTTTGACCTTCATAGATTTTTTTTTGGAACCAGTCTCCATTCATGTAGTGCAAAGTCTTTGCTTGGCTGTCCAATTTGCATAGGAAACAGCAATATTTTGTATAACCCAGCTGCAGAGCCACAACCTTCATCACAACAGAGATGGCAGACATACTTGCTGCATTGAAGGTCAAGAGCTATTTTAGGTCATCGTGTGTTTTTCATGTACACATTATATCTGACTGGAATGGATGGAAGCTAGTTGCCATTATGCAGCAACACCGCCTTGAGACTCAATTTAGAGGAGTCTATGAATTGTCACCGTTCTTGTGAGTCATGTTTGATTCTTAGGGCATTCACCATGACATGAACATCAGAGTAGAACACACAATATTCTTCTTTTCTGAGGTAAGAAATGATCACGATGGCTGCGAAATGAAATGATTGTTTTTTTTACCCTAGAAGATTTCAATTTGTCTTGATCAAAGGCTTAAATCTTGGTCAAGGGTTTGGCCTTGGACAGCCCTAGATTGCAAACAAGATCGTTCAGTTCTGGTTTGTGAGAATATGTGGTGCAGATAACACACAGTGACAGATGTATGACGTTGCTTTGGCTCGACCGTCATAGTCTAAATTGATGGAAAATTCATTTTAAGACTCAGAAACAAGATGCGGAACTGATCAGAGAGCAGATTGTATATTCAGTACACTATTGTCAACTTCTTTTTCTTGGTGATGTCCGAAGAGGTAGTTGAGACCATGCAGAAGTGACAGTCATTCGTGTGATTGCTTGGCTCTCTCCACATCAAATCAGCGACTTCATATGATTTCTTGCACACATACTGCAGCATATGTGTGCATCCCAAATAAAGGCCATGTGCCATTTTCACTATTGGGGTGGATGACCCTTACTTGGCTTGCACTTGCAAATTTAACTTCCCTGCAAATATAACAAACATTATCTGCACTGTTAACACAGCTGCAAGGTATCAATACTGCTGGTTTTAAACTGCAGGGATCATTAGTGTTGGACACATGGGAGTCACTCAAATGACTTGCTAACTCTACGAGACTTGACTTACAACTAATGACTGCATGGATGTAGTCTGTGATCATAATGCTGCTATAATATAACTCAACTACAGTGCATCAGAAAATGATACACTTCTGTCGGAGGTGATGGTGGACTAATGCAACAATATGGGGATAGAAATACAGCATGGTGAATGGTTACCTATCTACTCAATATAAACCTAGTCTATACATCAAAATAAATTTTCTTCTAAATAAAAGGTAAATGACAAATATTGTTATTTTCATGCAAAGATTGATATTTTAAATGTCTAAGGTAATTTGTATGTTGTCCAGTGTAATTATAGATGAAAGATATAACTCTTATTAAAACAAGCCTATTGATGTAAACATATGTGCACAACTCTGAAAATGGAAGGCATTCAATGCTACATTTACCTTTTACTGGAAGTGATAATGATTTCAAAGTCTTCTATTGCCAGTAACGTCATATTAAAGTGAGTTATGGACAATGTATAAAGAAACAAGAATACAATTTTAAGAAGAAATGTGGTTTACAGAAGAATGTTAAAATTCCATGATAAATAAAGTAGCTAATGTTATTGTGCACAAATGCACATTATTATAAATATCATGGCGTGGGGGGAATGTTATATAGCAGGAGGTTTGTGTCACTCTGTGACAGTAAAAATTTGTTGATATAAATGGACAGAATATGCGTCAAGAGAGTAAACAACATTATTTGGCACAGGAAGTTGAAATCCATAATTACCAGGATATCCATAATTACCAGAAACGGTTGGCATTGTACATGATGGTGGTGTTTATTGTTTAAAAATTTTAGACTTTGCATGCTTTTGTTCAGTATTTGTTTTGTTTAGTCAAGTTTAATATTTAAAATACATTATATTCATTATTTATCATATGTAAGCCATTAAATAAATAAACAATGTTCTGTTTTGTCAGCATGAGTGGAATATGAAACTGGATTCAAGAGCAGAAATCTTCCAGAATCTGAACTTTGCATTAGGTAATTGAGAATTTGTTTGATTTTGTAATACACATGAGGGTACTTCAAATTAAAATTTGATTAATCTTAATTGCGTTTGATATAAATTCCCCAGCACATTTAAAGTGCATGAATTCTTTTAGAAAATGTCTTTTGGTCGCATATGTGGCCATTTTCCACGTAGTTTCAATTCTGAAGTCAGCTGCTGTGACACCCACCTTGCAGACACATTGCTGAACTAGAACACATTATGGATGATGTGGTTTGCTGAACCTTGACTGATGTCCAGAATTGTTACCACATGGTGTTCAATTTCTGCAATCGAGAACAGTCAGTCACAGAACACACGCCATTTGGAACATCTGCAATACACTTGGCCTTGACGTTCAACAGCACAAGTAGTAGAACAAAGGTGCTTTTATTTTGCTATATAACGGATGAATAGAAAAAAAAAGAAGCCAATACAAATTCATAGAGATAGGAAGCGACCACTACCTAGTTAAAATAAAGAGAGAAATTGAAAAACACTATCCAGCCAGGCAACACCCATCAGCAAGCATGAAACATAATACACGAGGAGAAAATAAAATTAAGGCTTACAAACTACGAGAACCAGATGTTAAGAGGAGATACCAAGGGCTCATAACAACAGCAATAGAAAGGAAAGAGGAATCTGAAGAAGATATGGAAATGCTTTGGGTAAAATTCAAAGACATTCTCAAAGAGGCTGCAGCAGAGGCATGTGGTCAAACCAAAGAAGGGTGGAAGAGAAAGAGTACACCATGGTGGACAGAAGAAGTGAAAACAATAATACGAGAAAAGAAAAAGGCATGGAAGCAATACCTAGGAGCTAGGAATACAGAAGAACAAACAAAGAAATATAAATAATATGTAAATTTTAGAATAGAAGCAAAGAAGACTGTGCTCAAGGCCAAACAGAAATCCTGGGAAGAATTTGGAGAGAAACTGGAAAATAATGCTGGAGAAAACCAGAAACTGTTCTACAGGACCTTAAAGAACATGAGGAAGGAAAAGGAATGCCCCCTGAAATTTGTTAAAGATAAACAAGGTGCACTGTTGACTGCCCCACAAGAGGTAATGAACAGATGGAAAGAATATTTCTTGGAGTGGAGGAAAACCAAGCTCTGGAAGTAACAGTCCCAATTCAAGAAGAGGGAGCCATGGAGGGAAACGATAATATCACAATGGAAGAACTAAAGGCAGCATTGGAGAAAATTAAGATTGGTAAAGCAGCAGGACATGATGGTATAACACCAGAAATGGTTAAATACATGGGAGCGGCAGGAGAGATGCTATTCATGAAGATTCTCAAGGCAGCTTGGCGCCACAAGAAGATACCAAGAGACTGGGAGGTTGCAATAATAATACCAATATTTAAAAAGGGCGACAATCGACAATGTGAAAATCACAGAGGTATTTTCCTTCTCAGTGTCCCCGGGAAAGTCTACTCTAGGATTCTAGAACAGCGATTAAGAGGTCTAGCATAGCCAAATATGGATGAAACTCAATGTGGGTTTAGGGCAAACAGAAGTACTCAAGACCTTATCTTTACACTCAGACAGCTAAGTGAAAAGGCTATTGAATACGATAAAGAGATGCATCTCTGCTTTTTGGATTTGGAGAAAGCATTTGATAAAGTTCCTTGGGACAAACTCTGGGAGTGCCTGACAAGGAAGAACATCCCAGGACCCATGATCTCTGCCATACAGAGTTTCTATAAAACATGCAGAAATTATGTGTGGACATTAAATCAAAAGTCAGGAGAGTTCAAGACCACTAGAGGAGAACGACAGGGGGACATTCTATCACCGTACCTTTTCATACTCCTCATGGATGAAGTCATCAAAGCCTGCAAGGAACGGACAAAAAAGTATGAAGTAGGGTACTGGAAGATGAGACCAAGTTACATATCGGAACTAGCATTTGCAGACGATGTGGCCCTGATCACGAAAACCGAAGCACATCTCCAGATCAACTTGCAGGTCTGGGAAGAAGAGTTGAAGAAGAGAGGAATGCACATCAGCAACTCCAAAACAAATACATGGTGATCGCCAGAGATGAAAAGAGACATCAGATAACCCTGGGAACACGAGCACTGGAGCAGGTCAGCAACTTTAAATATCTAGGAGTGGTAATAGACAGCATGGGAGGAATCAAAGAGGAGTTAACTGCACGAAGGGCAGCAGCAGGTAGACTGTTCCATGCAATAAACAGAGGTTTCCTCAGCAGAAGAGAAATAAACAGGAAAACAAAGATGGATGTATACTGCTCGACCTATGTGCCTGTCCTGACATATGAATGTGAGTCATGGGCAATGACTACAGCCCAAGAAAGGCAATTACAAACAAACTTCAGAAATGAGGTACCTAAGAAAGGCGGTTCAGGTGACGAAAAGGGGCAAGATCCGTAACCAGACAATACGTAGCAATCTTGAAGTTCAACCCCTGCAGACACAAGTGGAGCAGTCCCAACTGCAGTGGTTTGGCCATGTCTGTAGAATGGAAGAAGATCGGATACCAAAGCGGTCATGGGAGATCAAAAGTCAAGGACGCAGACCCCGAGGACGTCCCAAAGTACGTTGGGAAGACAACATACGACAGTCCCTAAGTTATAGAGGGATGGATTGGAAAGAGGCCAGGAAAAAGACGGCAGATAGAGCAGTGTGGCGTTCTCTTTGGCAAACCTCTACACCTCACGGTAGAAGAGGAGCGACTAAGTAAGTAATTTAGGTTTCAGGGCAAACCAATGTTGGTATCCAATAATCTGATAAACAGTTTTGGTGTCAGGGCTAACATATTTGGTATCAAATAGTCTAATAAACAGTTTATGTGTCAGGGCTAACCGAGGTTGGCATCCAATAGTATAGATCATGTTGCTCTAGAGACTGTCCTTTGCAAAACTAAACAGGTCTAGCAAGACAATGCAATATAATTCACACTTGATTAGAATAACAAACCATTCTACCACGCTGTTGTGGAGCATACTAAATAGATTGATTTGGTTAGATTGTTGACATGTTTCCATTGAAAAAGAACACAGGTTTCACATATAATGAATTATTCAATATTCTTTCAGGGGAAATTGTTCTGAAATACAAGGGCTCACACAGTTACCTGTACAACATTAAAACTGGGACATCCCCCATTGTCATTCATGGGAATGGCCCCATCAAGGTATGCTTAGTATATTATTTCTCTTTTTCCCTTAGCCCTCATTGAGCGATTAGATTTAGCCAGCTATTGCAGACCTGTCAACTTCACCAGATGGATTAAAAATCCATACATCTGAACAGCGAAAACCAAATTAGGAGAAAGAAATAATACACACAAAATATGTCGTCATTATTCACCTTTGTATTCCAATGGGTATCATAGGCCACCACTGCAGCTGGTCCTTTTTTGTTTAATGAAAGCCCATTTTCAAACATTTGCAATCATTCACCTTTTATCTCCAATGTGAAGTGTAGGTTTTAACAGAATCTGGTCACTTTATAGGAATCTCTGTATCAAAGTTTTTTGCAGTAGATAGGTAGCCAACATACATAGTCAGGATGAGTGGATTCCTATGCTGTATGCAGAGAGGATGATGTGTTTCTGATTTTACCTAACAGGTGATGTGTTGCCGGCTGCCGGGGCAGATCCATAATGGAGATGGTCGCTAACCATTTTTTTATGTTCATGGCCTGCTTTAAGAATTGATGGAGAGTGACATCCTCGGCAAGGCAGGCCACATGTCCAAATAGGGTCAAACGGTTTAGCATGACCTGGTCACACCAGTGGATTGCAAGAATACGCATATGAAAGGCTTCAATGCGCTTATTTATAATCACCCTGGAGTGTAGTCCAAGTTTGGAAACAATATAATAGTATATGGAAGACATAAGTTATGTAAATCAGTAGCTTGGGTTTCAGTGATAGCATCTGCTAGTTCTAGATTCGATGCAGGGTGTTCATAGAAGCATCAGCCAGGCCAGCTCTTTAAATGATGTTCGGATGACTACGTGCACCAAGTTTTGTTTGCTGACCAGCTAAATAAAATCCTCATCAACAATAATTCCTGTTGTTGTGGGGTTGCAAAAATGTTATGTGGAAGCCTAATTTAGAGACAAGATATTTTAGGTACTTCAAGCATTTAAAAAAAAAATTTCCTGAGGAGGAGCCTGGTATGACTGCTTTGCATAATCACCTGTCCGATGGTGGCTCCTGGGTTGTGCGTCTTCAGATGACAGATCCAATTTATGTTTTTTTAATTTTTTTTTTGCATTGCACCCTATTTTCTATTCCTCAAGGTGGTGTACGTTGCACTATGTTTTTATTTTGAATCTGTCGGCTCAGTGCATCCGACTTCAGCATGCATTTTATATAAGGGTCTGCTTCCTCCTGCATTTTCGAAGGGTTTGCTTCCCCTGATGCTGATGGGGAGTGAACCCAACACCTTCGGATTGTGAGCAGTGTCACTTAACCACTAGCCCACATCGTCCCCAATTTATAGTTCATAGTGTGGCAGAACAATGTCGGGGTGAGTGTACATCCCTGTCAGATGCCGAATGGTGTAGAGAACCTGTCTGAGAGATTGTGGTCCAGATGGACTCTTGCTCCAGTGTTGCAATGTAGCTGCTCAAATAGCCACTGTGGGATGCTGAGAACTCTCACTAATTTCAATGCAATCCACAAGACATATCTGTTTATGGAGTCAAAGGCAGCCTTGAGGTTGGCTTATGTGATGTAGATGTGGTGGTTGAATTCTGAGTGTACTTCATGAGCAGGCAAAGAGTAAGAATAGCACCAATGGTGAAAGGGCAGAGTGTTGGGAGCGCTGACTTCTTTTCAACAAAGGCTGGATGTGGTAGAGAAGTATGTGGACAAAGACTTTTCCAGGGACGATAATAATGGCAATGTGTTTTTACATGCTGAAATTGCCAGACCAAGGCACAACCTTCTTTTGTCATCTTTTACGACCGTCTTTGAAAGGTGGCAGTGATCCTATTCTTTTTATCTAGGGAATAACTTGGGTTTATACATACATATAAATATGTGTGCATGTATATTATTAACCTTCATGATACTGCATTATTTTCCAGTGCGTCACATTTTTTTTAGGGTTGTTGACTTTGAGAGCCTGTAACTTTTTTGATTTGATGGTCTATTGATACGATTTGTTAGTGAGTAGAGAAATAAATGAATAAAGAATGTGTTGATGTTATTTTTTGTTGTTGTGTGTGCTAGTTTCTGAGATACAAGAAGATGAAGGTGATAGTGTTGAAAAATAGCACAAAGATATAGACTCGCCCACTTTCGGCGTCCTTGGTTGAAATAAAACAATTCTCCCCAAAACAAACTATTGATGATTTTCCAAAATGCCCATATCTGTCACGTTTGATAATAAATATTATTATTTTATCTATATAAGCAAACTAAATAGATTTACCTTAGAAAAAAAATCAGTTACAGAAACTTAACTTCACTATTCTCAATAATGGGTGAATCTTCAAATTCAAGCTAAAAACATAAATCGTTTCCAAAAGTAAAAAACGCCATTATTTGTATATAACCATAAGGACAGAAGTCAGAGCTCTCTACAATCAAAAGAGCAGTATTTTCATACTGTTTCTACCTAGCCGTATGAATATATTTGATTAGAACAGCCGTCACTATGCAACACATTCGTAAGGCAATTTGGGTCTACCTTAGTTTTGCGATTTTTGTGACATCAGTCGATTTGAATCGACCTTCGTGTGGTAAAGGTTAACATAAAATGGAAAGCAAATTAACACAGTAGGTCCTCATTATCTGTTAATTTGTCAAAAAAATACGAATGATGACGTTTTGGATAATTCTTTTGTTACAAAAGTGAGGACTTTTTTCACTACTGAACTTTGTCATTTGTCATTGACGAGTTTATTACAAAACTAAAGTATGTAAAACAACATTGGTAGATAACTCTTGCTAGGTGTGTTGCTTGTAGATATTAAATGATATTTCCATTGCAAATTAAATGTAGGTAACTTCATACTTCGTTCTGGTGTCAAATGATTAGCTTTGTAGCTTTATCGTGAAAAGTCATAAAAGTAGAGTAAATTTAATTTTTACAGTTTCAACTGAGACAGCGTTTGAACTTTTATCACTCCCTGCGTGAAACGAGAAATATAAAATGACAAATGAGAACTCTGATAAAGAAATAGCGATGTTAATTGTGAATAAAAAATAAGCCAAATGACAGAAAGTGAAAGCTACAGGGTAGGTATAAAGGTCTTCTGTATTGTCTGGTGACAACAGAAATATAATGTGATTATTCTAGTCTGTTCATCTGTCATCATTTTCACAGCCTGAGTTTTACCGCTTGGCTAACTATCTAGCTGATGGATGGACGGTCAGTACAGGCTGCTTGACGTGCCAAGAGGACCTATTGGATCTGGCATCTCTAAAGGCAAGTAATGTTTTTAATCCTGATTCCCAAATTGGATACACTCATATCCATCCAATTATGTCATTAACCATCATGCAGAAGTGCAATCGTCTACCATGTGCCATCTGTGGGGTCATTGTTACATTTAATATATGATTCTGTAGTACTGTAGCGTTTCTTTCAGAAATGGTGGGGGTAATGGGCTGGCTGAAGGAGAATGAGAAGGTGTATGTACAGGGGGGGGGGGGGGGGAATTTCCTTGCGTTGCTATATTTTATCTTCTGCCATTTTAAAGGCTTACAAGAGATTATGCACGTTATTTGTTATTTAAATTTAGGTTGGCGGGAGGAAATGTATAGGTCGGAACTATTATTCTAACTATGAACATACATTTTTAAATATTTCCTATTAATTAGAAATTTATTGAAATATGTAATTTGACACAGTTACACAATTTCATGCTACTTTTTTTGAATAGCCAAACAATCAGCAGAACTATGTTCCACAACTGTAAGGGACAGATTATCAGAAGGGAAATTTTAATGGATTTTAAAAATTGTTTTAAAATAACCAAATGGATATGTGAGAACAAGAAAGTGCACAGCAACATGGATACAAATATTTACACAATTTGATATAACCATATACTTTAGTGGAAAACATCTGTACAAAAACAATATATGGTTGTACAATGAAGGAAATGCAAAAACATGTACAGATTGTGGGTAACTCGCATTGACATTTATGCACATGAATAATTATTGATGGAACCCTGTTTTTTAAGTATATATTCCCACCCACAGGAAGAAGATTATCCAACAGTGCTGATTGGATTATTTGTGGAATTTGCGACTCCTTTCATCAGAGAGTTTTTCCAAAGAGTGTCAGCCCTTGATTACCCTAAACATAAGATTGATGTCTATATTTACAACAATGTATGTACCCAGTGAATGTTTTGTGTGGATTTTTATTTTGCAGTAAAGTAATTTTGCTATTATCTTTAGAGCTCTTGTAATTCTGTTTGCAGAAGATTGACATTTCTCCTGTGTAGATACAGGAGCTCCTCAGCTCCTCATTTTAGAGGAAATATAGGGCCACTGCATCATACTGTGCGTGTTGTAGCTGGCAAATAATAAAGAGTTGTGTGTGGGGCTGGCAACGTCATCATGTCAATGAAAGTGTTGCATCCAAAAGCAAGAACTTGCCTACCTAGTTCTGAGCATTCCCACACAGATCTCCAAATGTTTACAATAGTCAGCATTCCACAAGAAGCTTTGAACAGTAGTATTTTTTTAACAGTTGTACCATGGCACAGTAGGTTATAAGAGTGTCTGTGTAGCAGAGTGGTAGGGTACTCGCTTCTCATGGCAAAGGTTCTTGACGGGCTTTATCTCGGTTATCGATGCTCTCCAGTCAACCCAGCTTTAAACGGGTACCTGGCTGACTGAAAGGGAAGGAAAGGCAACAAGGAAGGTAAATGGCCAACTTAGGCTCATAAAAAGCAGAGACATAGTGCAGTGAAGTCTCTAATGCTTCATCCCTGACAGCAGTGTTTGCTGTGGGGCTACCTTTACCTTTAGGGGCTATAAGGGATCACAGAAATGTTATAAAATGAATATTGAAAATGCAGTGAATGAGTTGGCAGAAAGACCCTATTCCGCCTACAAGCGATGGCCCTGGAAACAAGCTGAACTTGCGTAGTGTGACTAAGAGAATAAGGATCGTAGCGGGAAGGCAAATCTAGTACCCAAAAACCAGCTTAACCATTCAATCCCAGCTGATCAACCCATTCAATCCCAGCTGATCAACCCATTCAATCCCAGCTGATCAGAAAAACTCACAACTGAATTCCCAAGGGGAATAATTCCACAAAAATTAGACGTACCTGTGCAATAAAATGAATACAAAATACAATTTTAAATTTATTTGTTTGATTCAAACTCCAGTTTACAGATAAATGGAAGAGGTGCTGATCTGTACACATGTATTTTGTGAGTGTCATGTATGTTGGATTCGAAAAATTAAACAAGTGGAAAAAGAAAATGTGTAAATATAAAATGTCAGTTTCACTCTTGTCAATTTTGTTGCAGATAAATGTCCAAATGAAAAGCTGCAAAGCAATATCCCTTGGTTCATTGCAACTAGTCCATCTTTCATCTTGTTTGACTTTCCAGTATACATCTCAAAGTTATAGAGGTATTCAGTATGAGGATCTGCGGCATTCAATTTTAATTCCTCATGGACAGGGTTTTGTTTTTTACACATTGCTTGAACTGGAGTCTTCCTGTAAAAGCAACCATGGCTTCATTAATACTAATATCCTGTTCAGGCCTCATTAGTTCTCTGGACTTGGCTAGAGTAAGATCAAATAGAGGTCTAATCTTAAAAATTGTGTCATGTCCATCTTGTACTCGTGGAATGAATTTTGAATTATCATTGAGGTGCAAATATTTGCTGATACTTTCAAACCTATTTCTTGACATTACACTTGACACTGCAGGCACATTCAACAGTTCATCAGTAGACCAAAACATTCTGTAGGAGGGTAATTGATGAACGCCAAACATATAGTTGACATAAAGAAAGCCCTTCATGTTATCAGGAGAAACAGGATTCCATAAAGGATCTGGTTTTTCTAAAATTCTGATGCAGGCATATGCGATGGTTTGCTCTGCCCAGTACTCAAAAAAAGGTCTGAGGTAGAAATAATGAAAGGTAACCACTAGTGACGCCAGCGTTGCTACTTTCATCTTCTAAATCCTGAACTTATTCCTCATCAACGTCCGATTCGTTCTCATTCTCTGCCACTCCATCAACAAATTTTCCGTCACCATCGTCTGACTCATCTCCAGTCTGCACCAAGTTGTGAAGAAAATTGAAGGCCATATTTAAAAAATAGAGGCTCGAATACCACACGTGATAGAAACAATCTGTAAACTGCAATGGAAGCCGCTATTACCGGTAGTCAAATGAGGTCTAAATTTAGCGTGTCTATTCACAAGTAAAGTGTAAGGAAAAATAATTTAAATCAGTATATTCATGACGGCCGTAACCGGCTGGGCTGGGAGTTAATTGATAGTGGACGTCACTGGCCGGCTGGGATTGAATGGGTTAAATCAAATGTGTCGGACTGAAAGGTGCATATATTGCAGCCTCATTGTAAAACAACGAAAAACATTGAAGAAGAAATACTAATTTTATTTGAATTAGATAATTAGAAACATACTTAAAAAGTCCCACCAACAAAAAAGCTTTGTGTACCACTGCCATAGCAGTGAAACTGGTTGTATACAGACTCTGCAGTCTTCTAAACCAGTATAAAGATGTTAAGTTAAGTGATGAAGTGTTAGAACTTAAATTATATCTGCTCCATTTTCTTCTTGTTTTTCACCATGTATTCTTTGACCTTTCTTTGCCTCTTTTTCCTGGAGGTTCAATGACAGAGATTGCCTGGTGATACTAGCTTAGGGCTTTTGCAGTCAGTAATTCAGTCAGGTGTCAATTATGACAGCTGCATAAACTACGGTGTGTCATGTTTAGGTCCGCATTGCTGTGATAGACAAATGGTCTGTTATCGTATTAGCAAGTGCTGAAAAAAAGAATGTCTGATGATAAAGATTCAATTCAGTCAATAATAATAACATTAATATAATAAGTATCTGCTACAATTCGTGACTGCATGTTTTTGTGTTGTATTTGTTGGTATAGGTGAATATCCACATTAAAGATGTTACTAAATTTGTTGAAGACAGCGGTGCATTGTATCGGAGTGTAATAGTCACTTCACCTTCAGACAATGTTGGGGAAGGGCAAGCAAGGAACTGGGCAATGTAAGTGAGCAGTTTTGTGATCTTTATTAACTTAAGAGTATTTGTACACTGCCCACGTGTTGTTGGGACCAGAAAGGGGAGCAAAGAATAGTAACACTGTAAACCTGCCAAGCATGTCATAAGAGGTAACTAATGAGGGTTGAGCATGTGACTATACCTCATCTTGTAGAAATTCTAAACCATAAAAGCTTCAACAAATATGGACAAGTCAACTAAGAAGAATGGAGGGTTCATATCTAAGACAGAAGCAAGTCCTCTGCCAAGAAGTCAAAAGACGTGGACATAGCTGGAACAGATGGCTCAGGACATAGGACTTCGTGTGTATTTGTTGAAGATCTTTCCTTCACAGGGAGTTGAAAGGTTTTTATAGATTGATTGACATATTACATCCACTGTGTGGATCTCAAAGTACTTCATCATTGACAAAGATAGAATATTATGCATATCTAGAAAGTTTACTAGTTAGAATAATTCTTCAGGTTGGCAACATGTGAAAAAGGTAATGAAAGAAACTGCCACCACAAAATCGGAACAAATTCTTTCATGCAGACTTCGTTCAAGGAGGACAGCAACACTGTTGACCCTATGCTCCTACTGAAGCATACAAACACACACAAAAGCATGATGGCACATAGTGCATTGGTGTTTTTCAAGTAAAATATGTGAGCAAATGATTTCTTCATAATTATCTAGACTTTCTGTGGATCTTAGTCCCTTGTTGGGATAGGAGGAGCAGATCCACTGTGCCCTACTGTGTATTTTGTGAAAGTTGTCTAATTAGGTTTGTGCATAGTGTTCAATATGTAAAATAAAAGGCCACAGAAGCTATTGTTACAAAATCACACAAATGCTATAGTGTAGGCTTCTTGCATGGAGGTCAATTTAGTGGGGGGCTTTACGGTCATATAGTAATGGGTGTAGCAAATAATTTGAATATATTAGAGAAAATGTGAAGAGGCTTGAAGTTCCACTGATCAATTATGAACGGTGTAACGGCCGAAGACGGGAGTGTCGGACTGAAAGGTGCAAATATTGCAACCAAGCTGTAAACTAGCGACTACATCCTGCTACTTGCAAAGTCCTGTTCAGGGCTTGGTAGGCGGAGATTGAGAACGAACGCAGAAGAAGAAAAAGAAGAACTGTGTAAAATATTTACATAACGACTTGGATTAGTCACTCATCTTCTATGATGGAGTGTGGAGATCTGTTTTTCTTCTTCTTGCAGATTTGAGTTTTTTCTAACAGACCAATAAGCTTAACCAGCCGTGTCTGTAAGACAATGGAGGGTGAGGTCAACAGAAGACTGAAATGGTGCCTAGAAACAGAGAACATAATAATACAGAACAAGCAAAGTTTAGAGTGTGGCAACACAGAATACCAAATCACATGTTTATTCAAAATTGTTGGACATCTTCTAAGAAAAGTAAAAGGTTTTGCACTATGGATAGGTTTCCAGAAAGCATTCAATAAGGTATGGAAAGATTAATTAATAGCTAGACTACAAAGAAATGGCATGAAAGGTAACATAAGACATTGACCACTTTGTTCTTTCACAACCAGACAGCAAGATTTACCATGGGCGGCTATAACAGCATGAAAATCCTCCTTAAAAAAAACCGGATTACTCAAGACTCGGTACTCTCACCCACCTTGAAAAATGGATGGGGCAGATCAACACTGAAAAATCTGCAACGGCACTCTTCATGCTCTCAAACAAAGAAAAAATAGGTGAAATATGACTTCGGAATATACAGGGCCAAATAGACTATGAGCCAGTATATCTGAGCATCACATTAGTTAAGAGAATGACATTCAGGGCACACATCGAAACCAGAGACCAAAGCAAGGCGAAAACTCACCTGGCTATGGAAAATAGCTGGAGGAAATTATGGAATGAACGAAAGAACGCTTAAAGTCTGCACTAGAGTATTAAGATCAACAGTGGTCTATGGATAAGTAGCAAGGAATACAACAGCTCAATCTCACCAAAAAACCTAAGATAAGGTACAGACCAATGCTCTTCACATGAGATTTTAGTTTCAACACAATAACTAAATCTCATTATATGTTCTTCATCACGAGTGGCCCACAAATATCACATTGTTAGTTCACATGACTCCTTAGAGTTGAAATAGTCGGACCTTAATTAAGAAACATATTCTAATGTTTTTTTCCTTATTCTCTTTTAATGTATATATACCACACACATGTATTATGTCATTTGGCTATAGCATGTTTGTAGTGTGACATGTTAACATTTGACTTTTATTTGCCGGCAAAAATGTCATCCAGAGATGAATGTACTAGGAAAAGCTGCCAGTACTTACTGACCATCGACTCTGTTGTACAGATAACCAAACCGAGCTGTTTGAAGGATCTCATTAAACAGAACAGGTTAGACATCAATTAATAAAAAACAAAAACTATCATTATAGTTAATCCCATTGTTGTTCACTAAAGGGTTGAGCAATTAAGGCAAATTGCCAAGGCTGTCGCTGCACAGGTGTGCAGGCCTTTTTTTTCACCTGCAATAGAAAAAAAATACTGGCATTGATCAGACTTCAACTTTGTCTCTAGACCAGTAGTATTCCTCCTCTTCTTCTTCTTTGGTGTACGCCTTAAAAATGGTGTTCTGTTGTAGTTTATAGTGAGGCTACGATACCTGCGCTGTTCAGCCTAACACATCCTATTTCAGCTGATATTTTTGAGTACCTGGTTTGCTTCCCACTGCGACACCTTTCCCTTGGCCAGTCTACACTAGTGTATGAGACCATGGCTTGTCTATATATTTCAATAAATCCACTAGTCTATATAATAGATATTTTAGATCTGCTGAAGACGGATGTGTTGGACCGAAAGGTGCAAATATCGCAGTCAAGATGTAAACTAGCGACACAACGTATTCCGTTCTCTGGACCACATCGTGCTACTTGTAAAGCCCTATTTGGGGTTTGGTAGCAGGAGATTGAGAACAAACGCAGATGAAGAAGACATTTTAGAAAATATATTTTTTATAGTTTGAATTATAATTAACATTTTAACTTAATATTTAACTTTTAGCCATTGTTTTCTTCTCGTAACATCTTTCCTGTAACCCTAACAGGTTGTAGGAGCATCATATCTCACCATTGCTTACTCAGTATGTGAGTGATGTGTCTTAGGCATGCTTTTAACCGGGCGGGGCCCAAGGCCCAACCCTCTCTCAGCGGAGTGATCACGTATAGATCTGATATTTGTACTTTTAAAAGTTTATATTGTACTTTTTGTCCTCTATCATTTATCCCCATGGATGATGAAGAGATACAGACCAACAGACATTGCACCTCTACCCCTTTTGATGATCTTCCAGGTGGCGGGGAATGCCACACATGCCATCACTACAGATGGGCGGGCAAAACTGACGGAAGAATGATGAGATAGCTGATCCAGATGAATATGATATGTCCCTGGCAGGACGTGACGATCCTGGGACACGTCACACTGGGCTGCCTCCCTTAGGGGTTACTCGAAAGATACGTCCATAACTCCCCACTTTTGGAATCATGATGCCTCTAAGACAACAGACTTTATACGAGATCGGACGTCACCTCGGTTACCAAGGTCCACGCTGCTCTTCCACACCTGGGGAGAGCAGTGACAAGTATGCTACCAGGACCCCAAGTAATATACACTCACTACGCATCTTCCAGCTCAACATATCAGGAATTAGAAATAAAAAACTAGAACTGACTAAGCTTCTGATGGATCTTGAAATCTACGTGGCACTCATCCAAGAAACAATTATGCCAAAGGACACCCCCCTCCACATCACAGGCTTTACAGTGTATCAATGCAAGTGTATAAAATGTCAGGGATTAGTGACACCTATCTGGAATGACATCCACGCAGAGGTTTTCGCTCTTGTTACCAATGACGAAACTGACCTACAGGAAGTGATATTCTGGATAAGGGGAAGACCGCTGAAAATACTTAACATATACAACCCACCAAGAGCACACCTCACACTGCAGATTCCCCATACTTCTGATCTAAAAAGACTGATCATTGCTGGCGACATGAATGGTCACTCTCCCCTGTGGGGCTATACAGATAGAAACGCAACAGGAACAGCCATAGAGGAACACACTAACACTACCACACTCATCCTGTTGCAGAATGCCAATACCCCACCAACACTGCCTCACCAAGCCAGTGGAACCAAAAGCAGACCTAACCTCACCCTTGCCGATATGAACCCGAACTGCTCAATTAGAGTCCTCGATGACATCAGGAGTGACCACATAACAATATTCCTTGAGATCACCAACACCAGGTAGAAAGTAAGAAACCAAATAACATCCCTCCCATGGAATTACAAAAAGGCAAACTGGCAGTTTTTCATGAGACAAGTACGTCAACGTTAGCGGACATCGACATGACGCAGGATATAGACGAGGTCTATAGTAAAACCACTACTGCATTGCTCCAATCGGCAAAGGAATCCATCCCACGAGGATACAGGACAAAGTTCAAACCATACTGTAGCACAGAATTAGAGACCACCATCAATGAGAGAAATAAAGTAAGACAGCAAGTCGAGAAACAGCCTACCACTGCAAACAAAACCAGTTATAACAGACTCACTGTTAAAGTTAAATTGCTGAGCAGACAAGCAAAAAGAGAAGCATGGGCTAAGAAATGTGGAGAGTTGGACTTGCGGAAAGATGGAAAGAAAGCATGGTGCCTCATATCCAACCTTTCAGGAGTTAAAAGAAAGAAAAATCCCAAACCTATTAGAACAGACACAGAATTAATAACAGGAGATTCTCAGAAAGCAGATGTCCTTAATAAGTACTATGCTAATGTTAACAAAAAGCAAAAACGAAAGAATCTGGACAAGGCTATCAAAACACTCACCAAAAGGATTGAAAAACAAACTACAGCTAACTGTGAGATCTTTGACAAGAATTTCACACTTCCAGAACTGAAGATGACCCTAAAAAAATGTAAGAAAGGTAAAGCTGCTGAACCCGACAGGCTGACTAACGACATGCTCTTAAATCTCTCAAATGATGAGCTCCATACCATCCTTGACCTCATTAACAAAACATGGAGAGAAGGCACGCTACCAACAGACTTGAGAAAAGCCAACACCACCTTAGTCCTAAAGAAAGACAAACCATCAAACCTAGTAACAAGTTATCGTCCGATTTCCCTGACTTCAAACCTAGGCAAGGTCACTGAAAGGATGATAAACGAAAGGTTATATTAGTGGTTATAAAGCTCAAAGTTTCTTAATTCAAACCAATTAGGTTTTAGAAGAAAGAAACATACAATGGACCAGCTGATAAGATTTACACAAGAGGTAGGTGATGCTTTCCAGGAGAAAAACAATGTGCTGGCAACATTCATTACAGTCTACGATCGAATCAGGAGGAGTGGCCTCCTCTTTAAGATGCAAAAAGTGGGAATATCAGGGCGAATGTACAGCTGGCTAAAAGGTTTCTTCCATACCAGAACAATCCGAACAACATTCAGCAGATCAACATTGAAACAAAGGACAACGGAAGAAGAACTGTCCCAGGGATCTGCGCCTAGTTGTACATTATTCCTTGTGTACATAAACGGCTTACCAGATGTCATAATCTGCCAAAAGGCACTCTTTGCAGATGACCTGGTTATTTGGTCAAAAGGAAAACATCTGAAACCTATCACCAAAAATATGAACATGAATCTGACAACCATCTCTACATATTGTCAGTTTTGGAAGCTTAAAATTAATATAGAGAAAACTGTGTTTAGCATGTTCAGCTTAAATAAAAGGATTAAAGAGGAAAACATCTATGTCAAAATGAACGGAGTGAAATTAACCTTTGACAAAACCCAGAGATACCTCGGAGTCGAGCTTGAACGTAGACTCACTATGAAACCCCATTTAGACAAGCTGATTGAAAAAGCATCCACAAGGCTCAGACTCATCAAGCACCTCTCTACTTGTGGATGGGGGCAGATCAAGATTCACTACGTCAGTTATACATTGGATATGTCTGCTCAGTGATTGACTATTCATTCCCCCTTCAAGCCATTGGAAGCAAAAGCCTCTTACACAAGCTGACCAGAGTACAAAATCACGCTCTGCGGTTTATAAGTGTGCCATGAAAACAATGCCAACAGATGCATGTGAAATTAACTCTAATATCGAACCTCTAAACCTAAGACAAGAATGCTATGTCATGGAAATTTCGCGAAAGATACTTAAGAATGGACACTACGGAAGAGAATAGGAAAATGGTAGAACATTGGCACCAAAATCATAGAATAAAAAAAGACGTCTTTCCTAAAAAAAAAGGTGCGCGGCAATATCAATAATCAACAACCTGCCATAGGGTAGAGGGCTGATGGTGGTCATCAATGATGAACCACCTTGCTGGCAGGTGACTACCACCACAGTAAGAACTGTTTTCTCCGACACCTCTGCCGACAGAAACACCCTACCATCTTTGCTGAAAACTGTCGTTTTGGAAACTATAGACTCTTATCCACAAAACATCCAAGTATACACAGATGGATCTGCCACCGGGGCTACCACCAATGCTGGATATGGCGCTGTAATTAAATACTATAACCTGCACCAAGAAGACCACCCTTACATCTATGACCCTTGTGGAGAGACCTGTTCCAATTATGAAGCAGAAATAATAGCAAAAGAAAAAGCTTTGTGCCGAATAATCTCAGATTTTGAAAGCAGTACTATACAATCTGGGGAGATCTTTGTTTTCTCAGACTCAAAGTCTGTGCTCCAAGTCTTGAAAAATAGAATGCCTCCAGATGTTAATAACATCTACAAATTAATTGACCAATTGTCCACCTCTCATGGAGCGGAAGTAGTGCGCCAGTGGATACCTGGCCATGTCGGAGTCCGATGAAATGAGAAGGCTAATGAGCTGGCCAAAAGCAGGGCAATACGACCACAGCCACTAGCATCTCACTATAAACCTGCAAGCAAATCCTGAAAAATAACTGTAGGCAGGAGTGGCTAGATCAGTGAGCCACATCCCAGACAGGCCAAGTATATTTAAAAAACCAAGCAAAACCAGATCCCCAGGACCCAGCGAAGAAACTGAAATGAAGAAACCAGAGTTTGATCTTCAATCTGAGAACAGGCCATACCCCTCTCAACAAACATCTGAAACATCTGAATAGATTAGACCCACCACGTGAACCAAACTGCAGATTCTGCCATGACTACGAGGAGTCAGTCGAGCACCTCCTGACTTTGTGCCCAAGGCTGTCCAATCTGCGGAACCTGCTGCTCCCACCATACCCCACCATACACAACACACTCTACACATCGCTACAACAATTGAGGAGGAAGTGTGCTTTTGTATGGGAGGCATTGGGCTGTCAAGAACTGCCAGCTCACAGCTAAAGGGATTATATCATCATCATCTTTCTGTGAATATAGCCTCAATTGTATGCCATTACTGGTATAAGTTTAGTCTTGTTTTATCACCTGCGTGTGCAGCCTTATAGGCTATGACAAATGTTCGCCGGTCGTTTTCGTTGTATCTATCACAGTATTCACAGTGGCTAACAAAAACATCTCAAGTGTTCAATTAATATATCCAAGTGCACAATTTCTTCTAGAGAATATGACTCAGAGTCTAGGCTATCACTGGTGTAAGTTCTAATCCGTTTAAAAGGCAAGAACATTTTTAAAAAAACACAATTTTTGGAGCGACATTTATCTGCAGCCTGCTAGGTGTGTTCAACACTGTTTCAGAAGGTTACATTTTCTCATGTATGTCCTTTTCTCCCCTTGTATGGGTTTTGGTTGGTCTGGTGTGCGTGTTTTGTTTTTTCTGGTGTACATGTTTTAATTGGTCTAGTGTGTGGGTTTTAGTTGGTCTTGTGTATGAGTTTTGGTCTGTTTGTTGCAAGGATCCACTGAATGGTGGTTTTTACTATTCAGCTGAATACAAATAGTCTTTAATTATTTGGTGGATAACGAGTGAAGATTTGCCATGTATAGTTGTGTTCAATACAACAATAGATATTTCCTATCATTTTAAAGTAATTTATACAAACATGACGTTCAAAGTTGTTTCAATCACTCCCACGAGCTGATAAGTAGGCTTCCGGATTTTTCCAGAAAACCTAGGTGCTGATATATCGGCTTTTGCGACTGTGTTCACAAAATCACATATTTTCACATATATCCATTCATTGTTCTCCTAAATGTTTTATTTTGGTTATTGGCGGAAGTCCAGATTTTGTAATTTTCATTCCGGAAGAGTTTGAGTGTGTTTCATTGAAAAATGTTTATTTTCGTACTTGAAAACTACATATTTTTTTTTCTGAGGGCAGCCTTAAATCTAGTCCATGCCCCTTCTGTCAGACCAAAAAGAGTTTCTACAGTACAAGTTCAGTAATGGTTAGATTATATTATTTCTAACGGTAGTGATGATGAAGATATTGATCGTTCTGATAGCGATATTTCAATTTCTTTATCTAGTCTTAGTTCTAAGTCAAGCGATGAAAGTGAAACTAAATCTACTGACAAGGGGCCGGTGCCCTCTTTAAAGCCCTCAAGCAATGTTAGTAACAGTTCACAAATTCAGTAAAGGTTCAAGATTCTCCACAGTCATGCTAGTGTGTATAATATAAATGTGTATATATATATATATATATTGGATACAGCAGGAACATTATTTCTGTATGTGCGTAAATTGTAAACACTCACACTGATGTTGATTGGTGCTTTTATTTTTCAGCATATTTTCAACTTCACATACCTTCAGTAAAATATGAATACTGTGAAAACAACTGCACCAAATTAGATGTAACTTTCAGAACATCTTCTCGTGTGGATTACCATCAAAAGAAAGTCATTATATTAGTCATATATTGATTTAGAGCTGAATAATGGGTTGATGAGGGGAATAATTGTTTTCATAACATAATTTTGAAAAATAAAAATGATTATGCAACTATAATCACTCATACACAAATGTACACCTACATTTGTAAAATATGTGTGCTCCATTGAATTATGGACTCAATTGTGAACAGTTTGGTATATAATATGTGTTATTTCTGTGAATCTTTATTGAAGATAAATAGATCACAACTAAGTGATGCAATGTTTGAGTTTTACATAAGAAAAATGTTGTGTCCAGATATCCAAAATATTTGGGAGTGAATTAGTTCAATAATTTTAAAAAAAAACCATGCAAATATTTAAAAACCATTTAATGCTAAAAATAAATATATAATCTGTTTTTTAATTGAGTTCAAAAGTCATTGCTGCATGAAAAGTGCATTAAAAAATATCAGTTGCTTAAATTCTCTGCCAAAACGACAACTGTTGTCTGAAAACGTGTTGCTGGCAATGCTGAACAGATGTTCTTTTTGGATGCTTGTTGAAGGCTTGTGTTTCAACAGTCACTATAAAGTGTAGCAAAATAACAAGGCTCAATTGAAACCGATACAAGTTACAATGCAAGGTCTAACACAGATGCAACTAATGACATGATAAAGTGCTCATCACAAGGAGCCTTAATGTTATGTTAGTACAAAAAAATTGAAAATGAAAGTTATCCATCTTTTTAGGTCTGAAATTATCACGCCAATCTCTGATTTATATTCAATTGCAGGGTACTATTCGGTTGAATATGAATAGTTAATAGACAGCACTATTCTGTACTGAATAGAATATTCAGTGTATCCCTGGCCTGGTGTACAGGTTTTGGTTGGTCTGGTGTATAGTTTTATCAATTTAACTTGACATGTATATAATCTGAAATTTTCTTTTTAAAACAATAGAACCGTGCAAATGTTTTTATTCATAAATGTACAAAGAGAAAACAAATTAAAGCAATATTTTCATAAACAATTAGAACTGTTCTTTGATGTGTCTCAGGTCAATTGTAGCACCGATGCTGAAGCGCCAATCCAAACTGTGGTCCAACTTCTGGGGTGCTGTCAATGATGATGGCTTCTATGCTCGCTCAGAAGATTACATGAGTATTGTCAACTATCACACTGTGTAAGTATTGTTCTCTAAATGGAAAACTGAAGAAGCACTATTCTGATGAAGTTAGGAATCTGTCTGAAGTGCCTATTTTTAAAAAAATCTTTTTTTGTTTTTTTTGTTTGCGTTCGCCTTATTTATCTATTCCCCAAGGCGTGTGTGCGTTACACTGTGGTTTTTATTTTGCGCCTGTCGGCCCAGTGCATCCGACTTCAGCATGCATTTTATGTAAGGGTCTGCTTCCTCCTGCATTTTCTAAGGGTTTTCTTCCCCGGGGTAACGGCCGGTGCTGTGATGGGGATCGAACCCAGCACCTTCTGGTTGTGAGCCGTGTCACTTAACCACTAGGCCACGCCATCCCCAAGTGCCTATTCATTCTTCCTGCTTCACTTCAGAATGTGCATGGGACTCATAAAGAATGATAAGGACGATGATAATTAAAATAGGAAATAAATAACTGGTGATGACGGACACATTTACATACCTCAGAAGCACAGTTACACCAGGCAGTGGAAGAGACAGACATCAAAGCAGAATGAACAAAGCAAGAATAGCTTTTGTTAGTTTAAACGTTTGGAGATCTTCACAAGGCAGCACGCATGCACCAAATCAAGCATATACAAGTTTTGTGTACTTTCTGTGCTTTTGTATAGTGCGGAGTGTTGGATAGTAACAGAAAAAGAAATGTTCAACTCGTTATCTCCCTACACAACCTTTCTAAGGAGGATTCATAGAATTTGCTGACTAAACACACATGACAAAATAATAACTGCTTGTCTGTAGCAATCAAGAAAACATGCACACCATCATAACTAATATACTAACTTAACTTCATTAAACTGGTTTAGAAGTCTCTACAGAGTCTATATACAACCAGTTTATTCTACTCCACCTAAACTAAAAGTAACTGTGTGCATCCAATCTATTTTTGAATGCATTAACTGACCCTGTCTTCACTATATCATGTGGCAATACATTCCAAGCATCCACCACTCTGCGACTAAAAAAAAATTTCTTAATATCTCATCTAGACTTGTCTTTCAATAATGAGAAGGTGTCAAGTGCAGTTTCTGTAGATGGAATATTTTAAAAAAAATGTATTCTTGGAAAGAATAATGTGTGCAGCGCTGGAAGAACATGTTGGTTTGGTCAGAATAGGTGACAAGACGATTAGAAACCTACGATTTGCAAATGATATAGATGGTCGAGCAGGCACAGAAACGGAATTCCAGGAGCTGATTAGTAGATTGGACAGAGCGGCACATAGCTATGGCATGGAGATAAATGCAGAGAAAACAAAGCTGATGACTAATAACACGGAAGGGTTTACATCTGTGATAAAAGCAAATGGTCAGAAACTCAAAGTTTCACACCGGTTCTAGTATCTGGGATCACTGATCAGTGATGAGGGCTCGCAGCCTGAGATGATTGCCAGAATAACACAGACAACAGCGGTGATTACGCGTTTGAAACCCATTATGGCAGAATAAGCGGCTCGCTCTCAACATAAAAGTTAGATTAATGCCCTCATTGGTGCTCTCAATATTTGTGTATGCCTGTGAGACTTGGACCATTACTGCAGATATCCAGTGCAGAATACATGTAATGAAAATGAGGGGCTTTAGAAGACTCTTAAATGTTACATATAAGGATCGTGTCACGAACGTAGAAATGCGACGACGAGTGGATGATGCAATTGGACCTTTTGCGGATCTGTTCACGGCTATCAAAAGGCGCAAGATATCTTGGTATGGGCATGGGCATGTCACGAGGTCTAATGGAATTCAAATTCGATACTGCATGGTTCTGTACCAAGAAAGAGAGAACGGGGACGTCTAAGGAAGAGATGAGCAGACAACATCACTGAGTGGTCAAATCTTCGTTCCGGTGAGGCACGACTGGTGGCAGCGGACAGAGAGAGATGGCATGGGAATGTCTTCAAGTGTGGGTTACAAGATTAACTGAAATGAACTGACCCTGTTGTTCTTGTAGCCAGCTGTACATAGAAAAACTTGGTATAGACTAATTTATCCTTTCCATTGCTTATTTTATAAACTTGTGTTAATTCACCTTGAATTCTTCTCTTTTCTAAACACTGTAGACCAACTTTTCTGAGTTATTCCTAATAACTATAATTCTGGAATCCCACCGTCAGTTTAGTAGCTCTTCTTTGTATCCTTTCTAGCATGTTTATATTCACTCTGTGATAAGGACTCCACACCTGAACACAGTACTCCAATTTAGGTCTCACTGGTGCTTTATATATTTGGACTATCACTTCCTTGCTCCTATGTGTAATGTTTCTTTTTAATCATACCCAGCATTACAGTAGCCTTTTTTACTGCCACCTGGACTTGCTCATGCACCTTACATGAATCATCTATTATAACACCTAGATCTCTTTCCTTTTCTATCTGCCTAATATTACTATTGTTCTCTCCCATAATGTAAATATATTCATTATTAGATCTAGCCATGTGAATGATTGTACATTTATCGACATTAAAATCCATCTGCCAGCTCTCAGACCATTTTTTAATCTTATCTAAATCCGATCTCAATAGGTCCACCTCTGCCTGTGATGAGACCCTGCCGCATAGATTTGTGCTATCTTTGAATTATTTTGCAATCATGAACCTGATATTGTCCAAATCATTAATATATATCAAGAACAAAATTGGTCCCAACACCGATCCCTGTGGTACTCCCTGTTGTACTCCACTTATTACCTCACACTACTCAGAGTACTCCTTATTTATACCAACTCTGCCTTCTGAACAAATTTTTTAAAATCCAATTGGCAACTTCGCCACCTGTGATTACAACTTCAGGAAACAAGCTTTGATAAGGTTCTCTATTGAAGGCCTTTGCAAAATCCAAATAAGTAAAATCCCCTGGCTCTCCACCATCTAACATTTTGATAACCTCCTCCATGAATTGCAGCAGATTTGTTAAACGCAATCTCCCTTTAGTAAATCCATGCTGACTCTTCCTGATGAGACTAAACTTGTTTACGATGGAATTGAATCGACAGTGGCATAAGAAGAGAGCATGATGCCATCACCAGAATCCCCTTGGTATGTATCCCAGTGGTAATGCGATACATAGGCAGACCTAAGACAATTTGGCGAATAACTGGAAACTGAAATGGAAACTATGAAACATAGCTGGAAGTATAAGCAATGGCTGTAGATCTAGTGAAGTGGAGGGACTTTGTGCTGTTCTTAAAAATGCCATCAGGCGTGATGGCCACTGACTGCTTTGCCAGTCGCTGATCTAAGAAGAAGAAGAGTGATGTTAATGTATGTATAGTCAAACTAAAAAATAACTGTCAGATTGTTTTGATTTGATTTTATGAAGAGGACTATGGAATGTTCCACATGTGGTACACATACTACTAGTACATGCACGACACTTGCCTGCTCTCAAGGGGGCTTACACATTCTACAGTAAAGTTGATCCTGATATGTCATTTTGTCAGCGTGCTCGAGATAAGGTTAGTAGTGGTGGTGAATGTTATATTGTAGTAGTAGTAGCAGTAATAACGATAGAACAGGACTGGAATTTATATATCAGGCTATTAAGATAAAGACATTTTGGGGAATAAATAGGCTATATGGATCCAATGATCCCTTATTGATTAATAAATAATAAGCTGATTTTGCAAGTTGTAAAAGGTCATTGAGGAAGTTTGTGAATGGTGCTGCCAACCTTATTGTGCATAAAAGATGCTGTATAAAACCACCCCTACAACAGCACATAAATGCTATAGGGGAAATGCTTCCTGTAAGGCAAGCTGCAGTGGTTGCACCATGCTTCTATTGAACTAAACAAGGAGAGATCTGAGCATTTATTACACAGCAGCAAGTAGTGCCAATTGTATAAGTAATTCCACAACAGACACTGCCATTGAAGATGAAGTGTTGGAAACATTATATGAGATCTCAGGTATTGATATGGTTGGATGACTAGTTCCTGTCCTCACTGCATGCCTTTCCTAGCTGTAAGTTTGTTCTGTTATGTTCTTAAGAATCTACATCACTACACTCTGGGCATGCCCATAGTTGCTCAGTCTCTCTCTCTCAGTAAATGGCAAAGGATGTGGATATTGATGGGCCGAAAAGCTTGTTGGTTGAAAACACTCCTGCACCATTCACTCATGCCTCCAATTCCACTTGACCTTTGTTTCAAGGTTCTGCAGTTCATGAATGTTGATTCATCTATCGCAGTGTTGGCATCCAACAGGCTGTCATAAACAGATTTAAAATGTCAGCCCCATCTATATCCAAACTACCCATATTGAGTGGTTGCATAGCCAAGTTGTCAGCTCTTTCATTCCCTTGGACCACAGCATGACCAGGATAGTAGAAACCCACCAGTCACTGGAGGTTTGAGTCCTCTACAGTAACTATCCACGCATGCCTTATCCAGCCCTTCTGTACCTTCTGAAGTAAAGATTGGTAGTCTGACATGACAACTGCCCGTCTTAAAGAGAGTCCTCAGCCATGCCAGAGCTGAAGTCTCTACTTCCATCTCCAATCTCATACTGGGAGTTGTTCTGTATGCCCTGCTCTGCTCAGCAACAACCTGGCCTATCACTGTAGCCGAAGTGAGTCATGTACCCATAAACGTCTGGGTAGATTGGAACATGCTGTGCTGGGAAGTGATCCCGGTACCTTTGTTGTTAAAAGCAAGCACTGTAACTCTGCCATTTTGACTCTGACTCTCGTAGAAGAGGTGTCAGGTCATGTGATTACCAGTGACAAAAATATAATACATTAAGTATTTTCAATTATATTTCTTAAGTGCATTACTGACCCCCTCTGTCATTATCACATACACCCAGACATTGATATTCTTAGACCCCCAAATTGTGAACCTGCATTTGCTATCTGTATGTGTTACCCTTAAAATGAATATAATTTTGTTATTTCATTCAGTGTATGGCAGTATTTCATTCTGCACAGATTTTACCCACTAAAAAGTTGTGTTATTACAAATGATATAACTATATAGGGGATTTCGTGGTCTAGTGGTTAAGTGACACAGTTCACAATTCAAAGATGGTAGGTTCTCTCCTGAATCACAGTACCGACCATTACCCCGTAGAAGCAAACAATATCAAAAATATTTGTCGAAGTCGGATGCACTGGGCCAACACACGCAAATAAAACTTAGTGCAACAACGCACACCACCTTGTGGAATAGATAAATAAGACGAATTGCCGCCGTGCCCCCACACCCCCCAATTTTTATAATATAACAATATATGCCTGTGTTAATTTTACAAATCAAGAATAGCTTAGTCTCCTAAAAAATAAATGTGCAGGTTTTTATTTCCCCCATTTGTTTCTTTTGAACAGTTTGAAATTCCATTGACAGCTTGCCAGGACAGTCTAAGCTTCTTGCTAGTGCACAGTTGGCTTGTTTGTTTTGTTCAGGATGACCTAAGACAGCCTTCATTGCTACCATAACAACCATGTGCCACAGAACCACACCATCTTTTCCCATTCTAGCATATCCTGATTTTTCTTTTTCCATTTCTGACAAATGCTTCCAGACCAAAATGAAACTATGTATTGACTGTATTAAAGAAACACTACAGTGGTATGGGCTGAATATAGCAACAGCCACACAGATCGTACACAAAAAAGATTGCATGTCACAGTGCTGCCTAAGGACACAAATGTACAAATAACATGAGATGTATAAGTTTTGGTTGGGAATGTTCAGGTTTTGATAAGTTGAAGTTAACATCTGCCGAAGACTAATGTGTTGGACCGAAAGGTGCAAATATCGCAGTCAAGATGTAAACTAGCAAATCAACGCATTCCGTTTTCCTGACTCAGCCTGCTACTTGCAAAGCCCTGTTCATGGCTTGGTAGCAGGAGATTGAGAACGAAAGCAGAAAAAGAAGTAGAAGAAGGTAACATGTATTGAAACCACTTAGCAATGTATTTTCTTTTCTTGAATGTGAACTCACCTTTTTGTTGCAGGTTATCTTCATGTACCTGACCAATCAGGACTACTGGGGACATCTAGTCAATGCTAATGGCTTTGAAACGTTTCATTTGCATAATGAGCTATTTGAGATTTTTAATAATCGTTTGGTAGGTCCATTCTCTCCATTTATATAAAATAAAATTAAATGCATGTGCATATCTGTGTCTCATTAATTGGGGTGTTGTTGTAATTGTTTGTCCTTTTTTTCATAGTTTTAAAAATATTTGTTTATTTGATATTTCCAATAATATTTAAACATTTTATTTTGAATAATATTTGTATTAATTTCAAAATTTATAATTATGTTTGTTGATTTATATTTTTAAAATGATGAATACTAGCTTTGCATTGCAAATTATAATGAATTATTGTATGGTCAAAATTATACAAATTTAAAAGAATGTTTACAAATTTTACATTTGAAAATGTTTGTGTTAACTTCATTTTAAAATGATAAAGGCTTGAAAAAAGGAAAATCACCAGCTGCGATGATATGATTGAATTTGTAAATTGTCAATCTATGATTGAATACAATTGAATTTGTATGAACTGGTAGGGAAGCACTGTGCAAGAAGATCTGGAACAGCACTAAATGATGCAAAGCATGAGAAAGATCTGTCTGTATATCACCTCCTAAGAAAGGCTGCTTTAAGCTGATGCAGTAACTACCAAACATTACTTTGATACGTCATCTCAGCAAACTTCTCACATGGATCATTGTGAAGAAGATAGAAAAAAACCTAAATTTTGTACATAAACACAAACAGGTTTCAGACATGGCAGAGATGTGAGGGATCACATCCTTAACATGAGAAATATCATAGAAAAATTCAGAGTACAATATAGAGCAACACACTTACTTCATAGGTTACGTCAAGGCTTTTCACTGTGTAACACAAAATGCAGTGGGACTGGTCAAAGGATACATACCCTACCTATGCAGAACTGTCAAAATTTACAAAAGGTTTGACCCTCTTACAATTAAAAAGTAAAGATCCTGTCACACCGTGCGACGCATAGAAAATATGGTGTTAGTCCCATATTATTTTGTAACCAACGGCACATAGTGGATGATGTGGTCAGCATCACGCCGGCCACCTTTGCTTTCCAGATTTTTCTGGTGTCAAATTTCTGTGGCTGAGTCGACTACAGAGGCCAGTTTGTGATCAGAAACAAAATTTTTTAATTTTGTGGAAACAAAATACAAGAATTCAGATATTCTGATGACACAGTTATCCTCTCAAAGAGCACGGTGTGATTAGAACAGATGTTCCTGTCTGTCAAATGACACAGAGAAGAACATAATTTAGAATATGATGATGATGTTCATCCATCACATGTGATGAAGACCACTCTTTGTTCAGCCATGTGGACAGTATTTTCTTTTGCTGTGTCCGCTGAAGTGGGTGACTTGGGCAGTGATTTGGATTAAAGTGAGGAAGTAACTGCGCTTTTTGCTAACCTCACTCTCTGGTCCTGAGCTACCCTTGGCCAGTGGTAAGATATTTATCAAGACGACAAAAGATGCCACAGTATGCAGATTTTTTTCTCAGGGTTTACTCCAGAAGCCTTTCCCATAAATGGGTATCCCGCAAGGCAGAGGAGGGGGGAATGTCATCTAACGTTGTGTGTCATGTCTTTCCCATATCCGCACAAGGTTGTAGGGACATCACTCAGCATGTGAGTGACTTGGGCATCTCTGCCAGGCTGTATTCTAATCCACTATAGTCATGTATAAATTTCACACACCAAAAGGTTAAAGGTGACTGAGTGTCAGGCTATGGGCTAGTAACCCCATCATGTAGAACCAAAGCTATTGAAACTATCTTAGCAAGCACCAGAATACAAGCTTCCTGTAAAGGGACTAGTGTTGTGATATATCTATGTTTCACTGGAACAAAAAGATGAATGCTAATGTCCAGCTTCCAACCAGAAAGTAGCTATTAGCATTTTGCACATCGAAAGTTGTTCCATGGATACAAATTTGTGACTGTTTGGAAATACAGCATTGTATTTAATCATATGATCAATTTTTATTGATTGATTGATTGATTTGTTTGATATTTTTTAGTTTTTCTTTTTCTCTGCAGGACTGGGAGTCTAGATACATTCATTCCAACTATTCTATGTCACTTGAGGAAAATGCTTCTATTGAAATGGTGAGGAAACATTTGGTTTCTGTCAGCATTTTCCTTGATTGGCCTTCTTAGATGCCCACCTTTTAAGGAGCTTATCACATTAAACAGAGAAAGTGAAAAAAAACAAATAGTATCAATTTATTAGGATATGAAAGAAACAGGTCAATTGGACACTAATACATCACAACCACTCAGTATTCACACCGGTGTTAAATAAGGTTGTGTCCTGGCCCCGATACTATTCAGAATCAGATACTATTCATTTACTAATGCAACAGAAGGGATTTGCTTTCACACTAGGTTGGATGGTTGTCTGTTTAATCTTGTGAGACTCAGGCAAAAACTAAGATCAGGAAAATTACTGTCAGGGACTTGGTTATTTGCTGCAATTGCCACTCACAGTCAGCAGAAGCTTCAGAGCTTCATATACCACTTCTTCTAGGTGTGTACAGCTCACAATAAGGCTTAATAAAATAAATATTCTGGGACAAGGCATAGATACCACCTTGACCATTTCCATCGACAACTACGAATTGGCAGCTTTAGACCAGTTCACTTACCTGGGGTCCCTCATCAACGAATTAAGCTCTCCCTGATCCTGAAATCTAGCAATTGCATTGGCAAAGCTGCTGCCATATTGCCATATTTTCCCATCTCACATCGTTTGTCTAGGTAAACATCAAACTGACAGCTTAGACCAAGGCCGTGGTCTATAATGCCTTTACTTTCCCAGATTATTTTGGTATCGTGTCAATTTTTTAGACTGAGTGGACCCTGGGAGCCATTTTGCCATTGAGAAAAATCCCGCATCAACTGGGGACCGAACCTTGATCACTCAGCTGGGAAGCCAGTATGCTAACCACTGTGCTACCTCGGCTGCTATTTGTACACGTAAGTCCATAATTGAAGGGATAGTAAGAAATCAAACGAAAAGTAGGAACATATATAGACAGAGAGAATTAAGCCGCCAAAGACGGATGTGTCGGACCAAAAGGTGCAAATATTGCAGCCAAGCTGTTAACTAGCGACACAACGCATTCCGTTCTCCGGACTACATCCTGCTACTTGCGAAGACCTGTACAGGGCTTGGTAGCGGGAGATTAAGAACAAACCCAGAAGAAGAAGAAGAAGAGTGAATTAAAAAAATTTTTGCATTTTACAAGAATTTTCCGACACCTACAACAAGAACCTATGACCCCAGACAACAGGGTTTCAAAGCAAGAGGTATATCAAGAAAACTTAAGATTGACAGTATTCAAGAAACATTACAGAGGCATATATTGGAAATAGCAACAACCGAACGGATGGCACATAGAAAGAAAGTTAAACCTCCCCATCATACGATCGATGTCTAGTGACACAAATGAACAAAGATAAGAAACATATTTTTTCTAAAAATGTTTTAGTTTGAATTCATATTAGAACGCTGCCCTCGCGAGAAATGGAATTGCTGGTGATTTATTTAAATGTAACTTGTTCCCACCTTGTCATCTTCACCATTATTTAGCTTACTATTGACAGCCTTGTCCCGATGTCTACTGGTTCCCAATTGTCAGCAACACATTCTGTGACGAGTTTGTGGCAGAACTGGAGAATTTTGGCAAGTGGTCTAATGGCAAAAACGAGGTAAATACAAATGTTATTTGACAAGAACATGTTGAATCATGAATAACTAGTAAAGGTAGCCTCATTGGTCATAGGGGATCAAGTGTTAGTGACTTGATTCCTACCAAAGACGGATGTGTCGGACCGAAAGGTGCAAATATCGCAGTCAAACTGTAAACTAGCGACACAACGCATTCCGTTCTCGGGACTACATCCTGCTGCTTGCAAAGCCCTGCTCAGGGCTTGGTAGCGGAAGATTGAGAACGAATGCAGAAGAAGTAACTTGATTGAAACAGGTCCCAGCTCAGCTTTCTGTGAGGTCAGGGTGGCCAGTTCCCTGCCCTTCCACTTTGCCTCAGTAACTGCAACAAATCAGGTGCCCATTTGTAGCTGTAAAAAAAATGTTTAAAAACTCATGGAACTTTTTTTTTTTTTTTTGCGTTCGTTTTATTTCTCTAATCCCTAAGGCGGTGTGTGTTACACTGTGGTTCTTATTTTGCGCTTTCTGCCCAGTGCATCTGACTTCAGCATGCATTTTATGTAAGGGTTTGCTTCCCTGGGGTAACGGCCAGTGCTATATTGGGGATCGAACCCAGCAACTTCTGGTTGTGAGCTGTGTCACTTAACCACAAACCCACGCCGTCCCCGGCTCATAGAACTGACTTCAATGCTCCTGGGAGCCTCCAAATCTGCTCAGTCTCTATCATTGGTGAAAGTGCTGACAATAGAGCACAAACTCCGTAGCTCTGATGACTGCTTAGAGATTTTTCTCAGAACTTTGTCAGGTACCCATTTACAGCTGGGTCGACTGGAAGAAGGGGTCATGCCATGAAAAATTCCACGTCATGCCAAGACACAGATAACCGAGATTGAAATGATTTGAAACTGGCACATTGGGTTTGTAAGCTAAGCTCACAACCCCTTCCTTGGCCACATGTTGCTCTTAATAGCTGGATGTTGTTGTCCTAAGATACTTGTGCTGAGTTCTTCAATGTTTCTTTGGTGGTAGGTTACAGCTCTTGTTTTTATATTCCAAGGCACATTAAAGATGTATCTGGATCACCTTGTCTGCAGTGAAATGTGAAATTTATGTAGGCACACTACTATGGAGGTCACAGCATTGATTCCAGATTACTGTAACACAGCCTGCTGCTAGGAGCATTGCATGGAAGTGACGCGATCTTGGTCAATATGTTTTACCTGGCCCTGATGGGCAGTGGGATCTTGGTCAGTGTTTTGTACCTGACATGAGGTGGGGTCTTGGTCAGCATGTTGGACCTTACATGATGTGGGGTCTTGGTCAGTATGTTGTACCTGACCCTGATGTGGAATATATGGACAGTATGTTTCACCAGACCCTGACATGAGCGACTTTGCATGAAGATGATACTGTAAAACAAAGTGTTTTAGAAACCACTTCAAGAGCATAGACACAGACTTCCTGTAAAGAAACCAACTTCATTACTGAGAATATGCTTCTTTTGGAGCAGAAAAGAAAGGGTGTAAAAATGTTTGCACCCTGTTACTGACTGATTAAATTCTCTCTTTTTCATAGTCTCTATTTACAGAGACTAAATCTCACGTTTTGGGTGTTTCTTTTGTTATTTTTATCTCTTGATTATTTCTTTAATCTTACTACATCTTAGAAAGCATCATAATCATGTTTACCTTTTTCCATCAGCATATGCATTTGGGCCAGCACTGAAATTGGCCTCCTAGCAGGAAGAAATGTAAAAGTATGTAAATGATGATGATGATGTTCGTCCATCACAAGTGATAAAGACCACTATCTTTGTTTAGTCGTATGGACAGTCTTTCGTCTTGCTGTGTCTGCTAAAATGGGTGACTTGCACTGTGATTTGGATTAAAGTGAGGAAGCAACTGCGCCTTTTGTCAACCTCACTCTCTGGTCCTGAGCTACCCTTGGCCAGTGGCAAGATATTTATTCAGATGACTGGAGATAGCACAGGATATTTATTGAGATGACTGGAGATAGCACAGGATGCAGATTTTTCCTCAGTGTTTACTTCCGAAGCCTTTCCCGTAAACAGGTATCCAGCAAGTTGGGGGAGAAGATTTAATGTTGTGTGTCGTGCCTTTCCCATAACCGCAAGAGGTCGTAGGGACATCACTCAGTGTGTGAGTCAGTTGGGCATCTCTCCCCGGCTGTGTTCTGTCCATTCGAGTCGTCTTTATATTTCACACACCAAAACTGACGTTTGCAGCTAAGGTGAAGGGTGCCAATGTCGTGAAGTTCAGTCGTGTGAACTAGACCGTGAAATGACACAGGTTTAAGCGTAGTCCTATTCATATAGCCGATGTTTAGGTCAGTATAATAGGACCGAAGAAATCCCAAATAACGAACGAATTAACAAGTCCAAATGGAAAACAACACATTTCCGTGAACGCAAGTGTAAGTTGTCGACTAGTGTGAATTCCAGGAAAATCTGTGGTCTGGCGGCATCCATAATGAACTAAAACAGCAGAACAAGGTAGACCTGCAGTCGTTACGGTGCCATCTTTGCTGCATATAGCATGTATATGATATTGTAGTAGTGTAATACATAACTTATTTGTCATAATGAGGTTTTCAGGCCCATAGGAGATGCAGTCAGTGGACTTATTCTTTACTCCTCAATACAAAGCATCGGATCTACTGGGAAAGTGGGAAGAGATATTTGTTTATGTTTCATGTACTTATATTTTAGCTCAAACCTTCATCACCTAACAGTGAATATTCTCTCACTTGCAGGACCCACGTTTAGCTGGTGGGTACGAGAATGTGCCAACAGTCGACATCCACATGAACCAGATCAAGTTTGAGAGACACTGGCTGCATTTTCTTCGAGAGTTTGTTCGACCACTGCAGCAGAAGGTCTTCACTGGGTACATTCAGGATGTGAGTTGTTAGTCACAATGTAGAAATTCATGGACCTCACTACAGGTTTGATCATGTTAGATTACCAGATGTAACAACACACAGATCTGCATAAAATAACACGACAACAACCAATATATGGTTGGTGATTAAGAGGAGAAGAGTGAGATAAATAGGACACACTCTTAGAAAGAAACCTAACTATACGTATTGGAACCCACAGGAAAAGAAATGAGTGCATCTGCCAATAAAGGCCTTGCGAAGAAACATGTAAGAGAAGATAATGGCAGTTGGAATCTCATGGATCTGTATTCCAAGGAGAACCAAAATGATTAAGTCAAGTCATATATTCGAAGTGGGATCATAAAGTATCTGAATTGAATTTATGTATATGCCTGTAGTGCAGTCAAATCAATTCTTAAAAATAAAACGGAGCAATTTCTGTAGAACTGGTTTAGCATTAATCCAAATCTCTGCCTTTGAGGGACTCCATAATTCCTAATTCTTAATTCATAATTAAGATGATGTTGTTTGTTCTGTAAATGTATCTGAGTGTGTATATTATAATCAATGAATTTGTACTGCATGGTGATAAATCACTGCTTAAATGATATTAGAAGACGTTTGGCCATGGCGATGCAGAAGCTAAACAACATGCACAATTTATGGCATAATACTAACAAGCAACTAAAATGAAGATCCTGAGAACATGCATAATCTGTTTGGCGATGTACGGGTGCGAGACATGGACTATGACACAAGGAGCAAGGAAGAAAATTGGAGTGTTCAAAACAAAATGTTACAGAAGATTCTAAAATTTCCTTGGATAAAGAAAGTGACAAATAAATGTTGAAGAAAACTGGTTCATAAACAATGTTATGTTTTGGAAATTGTCAATTGTCATTACGTACTGGAAAGAGCGGTCATAGAGGGCATGGTACTTGGAAGGCTATGCAGGGGGTCTATCAAGGAAACTCTAAACATGAACATGGACCAGGCGGGAAGATTGACTGCAGACCGAGATTCATATCGGCTGGCTGTGATGAGAATGTCATTTTACAAAGGACATGCTACATGATGATGATGATGGTAATAAATCAGGTTTGGGTGGTGGTGATTGTAATCACTTAAGTTATAGTATGTATGGTTATGGTGAACTGATATCCCTGAACTCCAGGAAGACACCAAGTCTCTTTCAGATGTGTGGATACTGATTGTTGTTGTAACTAGCTGTTAATTACTGAAGTACCCTTGCTATCATGATCTGATCTTGTTCTGTATCAGCCTCCCCATGCCATCATGAACTTCATTGTGCGCTATAGGCCAGATGAGCAGCCCTTGCTGAGGCCTCACCATGATGCTTCCACCTACACCATCAACATAGCTCTCAACACACCTGGCCAAGACTTTCAGGTACCAGCCTAACACTTCCTCTTCCTCCTCTCCTTCTTGTATTGTTCTACCTCTTCTTTTCTTGATCCAGTGGCCCTTGGTTTCTTACCTATCAATTTTGTGTAGAGTATGAAGAGTGCAGCAAAGTTGAGTAGGTGGGGAGAGAAGGGAAATTCTATAGGTTCTAGAATGGGGGAAGCAAAGAAGGTTTCTTAACAACAATAGGATGATCATTGTTTTGTTTGAATGTTAGAGCAGGGGTTGGCAATCTATTGTAGAGAGGATGTAGAGAGGTGGGTGTTTATAGTATGTAGAATGAGGGTATTGGCTACCTGGATTTCTTACCAACCATAAACAGAAGTCAGAATGAGACTGTTCTATTATTGATTGCTGTGTTAGATCATGGATCTGCAAATGATGGTAGGTTATGGGGTTGGGTAAGAGAGAGTGAGGTGTCTATATGATATAGATGTGGATTGGGTTAATGTGGTTTTCCTAATAAACCACATTTGGAAGTTGGAATGAGACTGCCTCACCAAAATAGGTGGACTGTTACGTTAGAGCAAGGGCCAGCAACCTATGGCCGACAGCTACAAATATCTGGGTTGCAATCCTAAAACTAAACATTACGTACCACGGTCTGTGGATGACCTAAATATTTTAATAAATTGTACAAATATACCCATATAAGTGTATACCGTATATATTTATTTAGTTATTTTGTTTTCATTCACCTTGTTAGAGTAAATTTAAGTGTCTTGTACTATGCTTAGTGCCTAACGGCCCAGTGCATCCAACTTCAGCGCTTATATTTCTAATGGGTATACTAACCATAGGAGCACGACCTTGCAGTTTTATGAATCCGAACACAAGCAAGTTTGGGTTGTAAGCTGTGCCACTAACTGCTTCACCAATGCTGACATTTTTAATAGTTCATTATGTTTTATTATTGCAATGTTATATTATAATTGTTGTCTCAAAAATTAAGCCATGCAAGCCTAAGTTCATACTTCGCACTGTCTCATTACACAAGTTATTATTCTTTAGGTAACATAATCCTACTTGTAATTTGTGACAATTCTAGAGCTAATACATGATAACCAAGCTCAGATCTTCTCAGAAAGAGTACTTTAACACTTTCAGGATGTAGCGAAATTCTCATGTTTTGTGCAGCACATTTTCCATCCCTCTAAGATTTTCATCTAGTGGTACAGTTAAAGTGTCACTGTGTTTTATAATATCATATTCAATGGTTGTGTCATATATGGAATGAAAGGGAATTGCATGAGCAATAAGATGATATGAATTAAATAAATATAGCTCCATTTATAAAATATATAGTAAGGAAGCAAGAAACATGCAGCAACAAAAGAAAAACCAGCATGGAAAAAAAAATCATACGTCATAGTTACCCAATTTAGACTGCTAATCCATGTTTTGTCATTTGAGACACACTTGTTTCAAAACTACATCCATTTACAAAATTAAATTATCTAACGTAGACCTAACATGACATTGGTCTAGCACATGACAATTTTGAGAATTATTGTTACCTAACTTGGAAACGGCCACTTTATCACTTTAAACGAGTAATATTAAATATTTTACACAAATTTAAGATTTCGCTGGTTTATTTATAGATACACACTAGAAAAATAGATCTAATTTCATTTCCGAGTTATAAATAATGTCTATCATGCGGAAAACGAAACAAAATGTATGTTTGTCTTCCACCACAAAAATTAAATGTTTATTTTATTCGACTACGCCCACCTTTTGTAAAAAATTAACATCTCTGCCAGCATAATTAATTCAGATTGACTAGGAAAATCAACACAAGAGCTAAATGAAATGTACATTTTCATTTTAAGAAATAATTTCAAAGAGACTAAGCACTTTTTGGGCAGAAAAAAGAGAAGATTGGTGCATGCAGATTCGCTATCGATAATAGAATTTAGCGACAAATAGCTAGCAAATAATTTTTCTACAAAAACTTATTAATTTTTATATAAAACGAAAATAAGAATAAACCTACATTTCTGAAGTATCTCAAATAGTCTGTCAGGCAGAAAAAATATATATAAATAATAAAAATATCATCTTAAAATCACTGCCCCTGACAGGGGCCTCTCGTCCTAAACGACAAGAAAAATCGGCCCCTGGCCGGGGCCTCCCGTCCTGAAAGTTAACTATTTCACAACCAATAGATGTTTCCCCTCGCTTAACTGGATAACTTTGTGCTCATCATATTATCTCATGCTAATATGAGCCTCCTGAAGTGATCTCTCTGGTTGGCTGCACAATGTGTCTTACTGATAATAGACAGTTGCTTGGATTGTCATGATTCGTGTGAGTGGAATTGTGGGTTTGATTAGTGTCTCATTGCAGTTCAATAAGTCGGCAATTGTGAGATATTCACTGAAACAGCTTTGATTGTGTTCAAGTGAGGTTCTTTTTTCCACTGTGAATAGAGACAATGATAAAGGGCCAATGGCTCAAACAGAATAGGCTACAATTTACTTCTTTGTATGTCGTAAAAGACAACGTTCAAGCGTTGTACATAGGATTGGCAATCTGATCATGTAGAAATCATTGCTAGGGAACCACACTGTTAGTGACTGGAATTTTATAAAAGCTGGTTAGGAGAACCAAATGCAAAGTTGAACCTATACTTCAACAAATGGAGCAACTGGGGGAAGTTTTAAGTTTTATGTAAAATTAAATACTGTCTCTATGGGGCCCAATTTACAACAAAGAAATCATGCGCCTAACCTCCTTCAATGATATTGTAGATATTGCATTGTTCAGAAAATACAGATGGGTTGGACATTTAGATTATTCCTGCAGCATTACTTCGTTTTACATGATGTTTCCAGCCCCATTCACATCCTTCATTGTCATCTCTTACTTCATGCTTGGAAGGATACAGTTGTCCTATTTATGTCCACTCCTGGAACCTTTAAGATGAACTTCTCTTCTTAGTAAGCTTTATTACATGCAAAGTGGCCCTTTTCTTTCTTCTACATTAAAGGGACCCAGGAATCAACACGATTACTGCTGTTTTAATCGTCAAGCTCATCCTGCAGAAGACGGATGTGTCGAACCTAAAGGTGCAAATATCGCAGTCAAACTGTAAACTGGCGACAACGCATTTCGTTCTCTGGACTACAACCTGTTACTTACAAAGCCCTGTTCAGGGCTTAGTAGCTGGAGATTGAGAACGAACGCAGAAGAAGAACAAGAATCGTCAAGATAATATCTAGAAGAAAAGATTCAGTATTTTTCCTCCATCTACCCTTGTCATATTTCTTGCCACATCAGAACATGCTCAAATGTGTTTCAGGGTGGAGGCTGCAGATTTTTGCGCTACAATTGCAGCATCACCTCGCCCAGGAAAGGTTGGATGTTCATGCACCCTGGCCGCTTGACCCACTTCCATGAGGGGCTCCGAACTACAGCTGGTACTCGCTACATCATGATCTCCTTTATCGATCCATAGAAAGTAGATTGTTTTCGAAATATAGAAAATGACTGTTGATTCAAGTCACTTTTTTGTGTGGATGAAATTAAAATAACTTTTATTTTAGATTTTGAAATGTGGATATGCTTTTTCTATCTACAGAAAGTGGATCATTTGGGAAACACAGAAAGCAAATTTTGTTTCGTTGATCTGTTGAACATAAATGACCTTTTAGGGATATGCAGAAAATGACTTTTGTGGGGATACATAGAAAATCACTTTTTAAGGCATACATAGAAAATCACTTTTTAAGGCATACATAGAAAATTACTTTTCGAAGATATATAGAAAAATGTCTGTAAAGATAGAAAGAAGGTGATGTTTTTGAAGATACATAGAAAGTGATGTTTTTGGGAATATACAGAAAATTATGCTTTTCGGGATACAAAAGAGTGACATCTTTGGGGAAAGAAAGTGATGTTTTGAGAGAGATATATAAGAAGTTATGTTTTAGGGGGATATATAGAAAACGATGTATTGCCATCTGCTGAAAGTGGTTGAGCATCTATAGACCTGTCCTAATTGTGGCGATGTCAGTTCATAGCAACTTAACAATGTGTTACCTATAACTTTGTCAGTTTTCTCAGTGAAATAATCTTATATAAATGCTGTTGTATTCTGTACATATTCAATATTACCAATGGTGCTAGAGGCTGTTACCCCTCCAAATGTATTGGATAAATCATTTTACACGTTGAATATTGATTTTCATGCCTGATATCTTCTCATGTTTTACACCACCTTACATATATCATTTTACACATTGATATAGATTTTCATACCTGATATTTTCTCATGTTTTACACAAACAGTTTTGCAAATTTAGTTAGAATCCAAAACCCTTGGGTAAAAAAATGTTTTAGAATTTTTGATATTTCAAATTTCAGAATGGTAAATTACAGATAGGGAAAGTGGAAGATAAGACATAAATTAGAGATATAGAATTCATTAGCTTGTTGAAAGTATTGCACAGCCTTTTTGTACAAATTGATATTTATTATTAATAGTACTCAGACAAATAGAGGGGATAGAGAGGGCCAACAGGATATTCATGGTGTCATACTTGACACGACCACCAAGGATGCTGTTATATCGACCTCATAACTGGGATCAAGTAAAATATGCTCTTAGTAACAGCAAGAACACTGCTCCCAGCCGTGATGGAGTACAGTATGCTCACACTAAGTTGATGGATAAAGCATGCATTAAAAAGGGGGGTTGAGGATTTCAACAACAGTATATTGAATACAGCAGTGCCTGAGCACTGCCTGCACAGCTACCTCCATCCATTTCCTAAACCTGAGAAGGATCCATGATTCTAAGTAGCTATAGAGTAATCACATTGCAGAATGTCTATGGCAAATTACTTGAGAAAATAGTGGCTAGAAAAGTCCTGTCCCATCTAGAGAATGAGCACTTCCTGTCAGACAATCTGGGTAGTTACAAACCAATAAAGGAGACATGTGGCAATGCAGGAACTTTTGCTTACAATGTGTGTGTGAAGGTTTTCAGATCAAGCAAGAAACAGTTGCTGTGCCCTTGATCTGGAGGATGACTGGGAAATTGATACACTGTTTTAGGAAATGTGGTACCAGTCTATAACTGGTGAGCAAGATAGCAGCTGCTCTCACCGAAAGTGCACTTCACTAGGGATCATGGACATCTGCACCTAGACGCATATACAAGCATAGTTCACAAAAAGGTCTATAGGGTTAAAAAGCAGTAGATACATAATTGAGTGGGAAACAGAGCCACCAATACAATGAAGTATGTTACCATCTCAAAACAGTGATTACATTGTAGTTTTTTAGACTGTGCCTTTGTTACAACAGATATAAATATTAGTTAGTTAGTTTTCTTTCCTCGTGTGCTGTTGAGCGCCATGGGGAGCTTAAATCATCTGTCTTGCGTCAAAGTGTGTTGCGTCGATCAATATGAACATGTGTCGCTGCACAATCACTCTGTCATCTATCCACCTGCCTCGTGGCTGCCCCCTCGTCCTGTTGGCAGATCTACCAGCGTTGTAAATCATCAGTGGAAGTTGATGAGGGTAAATTCTCATGAGATGACCAAACCAACTTATTTTCTACCTGGAAATGTATAAATAGAAATATTATTAAGTTAGTATATTCAAGATATGATTTATATATGAGTGTTATCTGGGGCTCTGATAGAAGAACTGCTGAACATCAAATACAAAAATGTTCACACAAACAGGAATGGAGAAAGCATATAAGACCCTTACAGTACCAGTTCTGGGCAAACTCTATAGAGATATTGAAAACCTCAGACTAGCTGACAGACAGACTACTGTCTTCTTTAGATATATTCAAGCTAACATTTTTGTTTTAATTGTCTGTAAGGGGAAGTGCGTTTTACTGTGTTTTGTGCCTTATGACGTAGTGAATCCTACTTCAGCCCACATTATTTTAATGGGTTCAAATCCCAAAGATGTCGATCTTGCCAGTTTATAAATCTGAACACATGCAAGATTTGTTTGTTTGCCGTTTCACTAACTAACAAACTACGCAGCTACCCAAACTGACCTCTGAAAACCTATGGAAGAAAGAAAAGGTATAAGATAAGATATTGTGCTCCTATATTTGCAGTTAATCTTGCACTTCCCCTTATTCTTACAATCCCTCATTTTTACCCTCCCTCATTCTTACCCTCCCTCATTCTTACACGTGATGTAAATAGTTCCATGAACCCAAAGATTGTGTACTTATATTTGTAATCATTCTTACACTCCCTAATTTTTACACGCCCTCATTATTATTCTCCCTCATTCTTATATTCTCTCATTTTTACACTCCCTCATTCTTACACTTCTTGTAACAGGTGTACCTATATTTGTAATTTGTAGTTATTCTTGGGGATTCCGTTACGAAGTGGTTAAGCCATAGGCCTCGTGATCAGGTGGTGTGGGTTCGACTCCGGACTCCGCCGTCTTTTTCACGGGTGCTTGATGCGGTGTTCCCTGCATCTCGTAGTCGCCCCCTAGTCATCTTGTCCTTGCCTTGCCACTGGGATCAGGCGGTTCGAGACGAGAGAGTGAGGATAAAAAGTAGCGCAGTTAATCCTTACTAAAAATAGCGCTAGCAAAATTAATTATGCCATTATCGTTTACGATGGACGGCGGCCTTTGCCTTGAGTTATTCTTACTCTTCCTCCTTCTAAAACTAACTCCCTTATTCTTACATTTCCTGTAACAGATCCATAGACCCAAAAATTGTGTACCTATATTGACATTCATTCTTACACTCTTTGTAACAAGTTAGCGGACCCAAAGTTTGGGGAACCACTGTTTCACAGAAAATGTTTATCCGGACTTTACCATGTCCATAGTTACCACCAGAGAGCTACAATCAAACTATTATATATCAAATGTAAATACTTACAGAAACATGTAGGAGTCATTTATACATGTTGCACAAGTACATAACAACAGCCTTCTTCTTTCTCCTGTTCTTATCAAAAGAGTTTGATCACTCTTTTGTTCCTGTACCATATATGGGATATTGTTTCTCGAGCTTTCTTTCAAACCTGAATGACTTCTCCTCAACACTGTGCAGACTTGTGGTGGGTGTGCATACCATGAGTTGGAGAGCTGTCTACTTTAGATGGATTCGGCTGTTGTTTTTTTTTTGTTGTATCTTACTACATGCTCTCTGTCACACACAGAGCCACTCCAAGAAACCTCCCATTTTTGTATCTTACTAAATGCTCTCTGTGACACAGAGACTTCGAGGAAACCTCCTATTTTATTTGGTCTTACCACATGCTCTCCACACAGAGCCACTCCCAGAAACCACCAACATAAATAACAAACTATGTTACCACAAAAAGATTGTTGTCAAGTACAGAGGACAAACACAAATGGTTACCACCAAAAGATTGTCGTCAAGTACAGAGGACTAACACAAATGGTTACCACCAAAAGATTGTTGTCAAGTACAGAGGACAAACACAAATGGTTACCACCAAAAGATTGTCGTCAAGTACAGAGGACAAACACAAATGGTTACCACCAAAGGATTATCGTCAAGTACAGAGGACAAACACAAATGGTTACCACCAAAACCACCAAAAGATTGTCGTCAAGTACAGAGGACAAACACAAATGGTTACCACCAAATGATTATCGTCAAGTACAGAGGACAAACACAAATGAGACTTACTAGCAAAGCCACACCAATCAAATGGAAATATTTTAAAATGACACTTCACTACACAACGAAAATGTTATTCAGTTCTTGTTTTAAATTGTTCATTTCACATTGTTTAGTTGCATTTGTGATGTCCAGATGTGAATGGACATTTTATTTGTCTGTTTCTGGTTATTAACAGTGAGAAGACTATAGACATGCAGTCCTACACCTGCCTGTCTACGTGTAAAGTTTGGATATATTTTATCAGGTCATGCAATCATCCATCCCCATAGGTCCTGTTACTGGGGAGGACCTCTGTACCCTACCATGCATGTAATAAAAGGTATCCGGATAGGATTGTACAAGGTGCTGGCAGCAGCCTATCATGTAAACCAAATTGCTACAAGTATCACCACTACAAAAGCCTATCAATATTTGAACACAGGATTATTGCAGTGAGACTTTCAATAGTAGTAACACCAAGATCTGACTGGACTGATACAGGATGTATGATACGATCATATTGTCAGCTTTTTAAACACTGCACAAATAAATCTATGCTTGCAATTTGTATATTTCTTTTTTCAAACACCACTCCTCCCTTGCACTGCCCACACACACATGTGCACACACAATTATGTAGTTAGGGTCCCATTCATAAGGCTAGGGACAATTGTTCTTTGCTGTTATTCAAATGTGCAAGAAGTACTCGTCAAAAAGCAACCGTATTATTCTTATTCTTGAATGAACACAGTATTGGCAATCACTTTTACCTTTTCCTCGTATATGAATCCTTTGAACACACATCATAAACAGGAGTCTCATGAACACCAGATAGAAAGAATAATAAACGATTAGGACATGTATCAAGGTCAAGATTTTTGCTATATTTACTCTAACATCTTTACCCTTAAGGGGCATAAGACCACCACTGCAGTTTGTTGTAGTTCAGAAAACTTGCACCAAATTGGTGATGTACTTTTGTAGTGAAGATTTACAGAACAACACATCTGAGATGGCATTATAAACTGAACGGGGTAACAAGAGCATCTGATTTGCCTCAAGAAATGAACGAAGGCACGAAACAGTGATGAGTGTTCTTAACTCGCAAGTTTCAAGTTATACTGGGTCTCTCAAGTGGAGGTGAGATTGAGTGCCTAGTTCTACTGGAGATGGGTGATAAACTTGGAGGTTTATGTGTACACCATATGGTGTAAACTAGAAAAGAGCAGGCTGTTAGCCGCTGCCATGACCACACACAAAATTTAGACCAACAATGAATTTCTACCCAATAGACCACCAACCTTCACCTAGGTCTAGTAAACCACAGGAAGTAAAATGGCCAAAAGAGTCTATTACAGAGCCTTCGGCTACCTGACAGCAGGTGTACACCTGCCTATTTAAATACTAGGATTCCAAGTTTTCTTCTTCTCTTTCGATCAATTGATGCTATATTTCTAGTCTGGTGAGGTTCATGACAGACTGTGCGTTTAAGATCTTCGCTGGCGTGGTCGTACCCCCAGGGCAGACTGACTCTTTAGTCTGCATAAGTGGGGGCAGTCCTACAGGATATGTTCTGGTGTCTACTTGGGTGCTCCACAATCGCATGTGGCAGTGTCTAATTCTGTGGAGGCAGGCCTTGACTGCAATGTCCCATTCTGAATCTGAAGATCTTTGTCTCCCTGTCTCTGCCAAGTTTGTCAACACTGTCATTTTCTGGTTTGTATTCTTTGTGCTGGCCTCTCTATTGCATCCTCATGGATCATTTTATGAGTAGGATTCCAAGTATTCCAGGAGACTGACAGCTCTCCTTAGCTGCGTTTCACCTTATACCCAGTGGCATAACTGCAGTGTAAGGGAGCCCCTGAGCATAGATTCAGTCGGTTACTCCTGATATAATGCTTGTCTCAACAGTCTTAATTAAAAGGTGACATGCATCTATCAAAAACCAATGCTGACTGATTTGGTTTAATCCTACTGTCTACCCTTGCAACATTGGGATACAATGGGTGGCTCTTCTTGGACCGACTCTTGTTTTGGTCATATTTTTTCGAGCTCCAGCAACTTAGCTTCCATTTTTAATATTTGACTATGGACGTAGTCTTTCCCATTTCATATAGAGTTCTGATATTTCAAGTCTCTATACTGCCTGGTTTTTGCTTCCATCGTCAGATCTATTTTCAACCAGACTTCCATTAACTGACTGTGTCATTAACTATAGCATTTGGTTCCAGATATATGAGCAGCACACTTTCAAAATAGTTACCCTGTTACGAAGCTCAGACAATAGAAGTTCATAGTCAATGTCATCGCTGTGGAAGTGGATGCAAGATGTTTAGTGGTCAAAATGTGTATAGGACCTACTGTGTGGCAAAAATGTGTATAGGACCTATTGTATGGCAAAAATGTGTATAGGACCTACTGAGTGACCAAAATGTGTATAGGACCTACTGTGTGACCAAATGTGTATAGGACCTACTGAGTGACCAAAATGTGTGTAGGACCTACTGTGTGACCAAAATGTGTATAGGACCTACTGAATAAAATTTGGCCTGGAAGAACAATAGCAGTGGACGACCACAGGGAAACAACTCAAAAGGATTAATGCTGGTGGTGGAACAACCATAATGGGAAATGGGATGTAGGGTACTCAGAATATATAATCTGCTGCTAGTTTCTTCATTGTCTTAAACTGGCTGAATGAGGCTGTGATGAAAATCCAAGGATAATAAAGGCTAGCTCACATTAGAGTGCCAAGAAACTAAAGGGCCGAATCACTATGTGGACCACTTCTGAAGATCAGATTATTTCCCGTTGCAATGCTCCACAACGTTTCCTGTCAGCATTTGTATCTCGATGTGTATTTTCTCAGGACGACAAATACTTGTGTGTCGGCCCTAACACATACCACAGTCAGCCACACGCAAACACTGGAAAACAATTAGGCACTATACTAAGGAAGAACATCAATAGATGTCCCCGCTCGTTGCATATCTGGTGTTGATGTTGTTAGAAGTTTCTCGTGCTGATTTGGTTCTTGACGTCGTTTCTTTTATAGTGGGTTACAGTCCCGAGGCGTACTTGTGAAGGTAGACTGGGGTTCCTCCTGGCTGTAGTGCAATGCAAGGCACCTCAATGAACTCCCTATTATGGTGATCACAACGTCGATCCTAACTCGTTAGCCAGACTTCTGTGACAAGTCTGTTTCCAGGAACCATGACAAAGGAGGTGGAATCCTGACCGTGACACTTTTACTAACCAAGTCAGATGAACATACTGATCAAGATACAACCTCACTTCCATGCAGTTCTCTCTGGCAGCAGGCTGTTTCATGACAATCTGGCTAACGAGGTGGGGATCAACAGTATCCCCGAAGTAGTGAGCAACATGCAGATGACGCCAATCATAACACAGCACTCTGGAACACCCCGGTCTACCTTAAGCACGCTCGAGATGAGAGGAAAGTTAGTTCTACCCATCACCTAAGGACCTTTTCAGGGCGCACACAAAAATTAAACATACTCATCGTGGGCATTAAACAACAACTCTAACACTAGTCTTGGTTCCCATATTTAGTATTAGATAACCAGAAGCAATATCTAACAGATATGTGGATAGGGGGACAATTATTTGGTCAATTGCTGATTGACCAGTGAATGCCGCAGCATTTTTAATTCAGCCATAGGTCGAGCAGAAAAAGGCGCATAAGAGGACGGAGATAGAGTATGTACAATCAGCGGGCTGCTGGAACCATTAATGTTCACACTCTTTGCCAATTGTTGAAAGAGTCCAGGCAGCCCATGTTATTGACAGGACTGCTGTGACGACGACTCTTAACAGAGCAGAACAGATCGTGATTCATAACATTACGTAATATAATTGTTTATTGTCACACACACACGGGGGAGGGGGGGGGGGGGATCAAAGTATGACAAGATGTGTAAAACATGTCCAAAATTGCCTGATATCATCTCTGAGGATCTCAGTTATGTTATCGAGTACTCTGTACAGGGCTTTCATGCTCTTAATCATCCATATGGAAAAATCACACAAAAGATTGCTACAAAACTACCAAAGCAGCAGGTTAAGAGATGTGAACTTCAATCCTATCTCAATCAGTAATGATATAAATGTCTTCCAATATTTAATGGGCATGTAAGACAGCAGCGATGAAACGAGTTTTTTTTCAAGAACTTTTTAACCCAAGAGACACCCACAGACAATCTGTATTTGTCCCAAAAAACAATTATCATCTGGAATGGGATATAAAGATTCAAGGAATAGAATCAGCTATGAAGAACAGCCTAAGAAATAAGTCACTGGGTATGGACGGCATAACAACTGAAGCAATTTTCACGCTTGTGGAAAGATAGAACTGAAGAGGCTAGAGAAACTCTTTACCACAGCATGGAAAGAAAGAAGAGTGCAGGATTATTAGCAAGAAGCTACAATAATGTCAATCCATAAGACAAAAGACAATCAATTAGATTGTGAAATAGTGAGGCAAATCACTACTAAGTTAGCAAAATCGCTACTAAATGATGTAAAAAAAATATATGTGAACATTCATGAACAAAGAATATGATCGATTGTTGCTTAGTAAAGCTCAGTTTGGACTCCAAAAAGGGAATTGGATGTGCTAATGTTTTTTTTACCTTCAGACAATTAAGCGAAAGAACAATATACTATGACAAGCATTTAAACAGAACATTTATAGATCAGGAGAACACTTTTATTGATAGAGTAAACTAAATGTAATGTCTTTGTACTAGTTTAGAAGACTGCAGCGTCTGTATACAACCAGTTTCTTTTACTTCCCTTAATCTAAAAGTAATTCTGGGCATCCAATGTATTCTTGAATGTATTAATTGACACTGTCTCCACTATTTCCTGCGGCAATGTATTCCAAGCATTCACCACTCTTTAACAACAACAAATATTACCTAGTATCAAATCTGGACCTTTCTTTAATTAATTTGTAGCTATACCCTATTGTTGTAGCAGATGGATAAACTTTGAAAAACTTGCTATACTTCAATTTATCCATTCCTTTGATTATCTATAAAACCAATATTAAGTCACCTCGAATTCTTCTCTTTTCTAGACACTGTAGGCCGGTCTTTCCTTATAACCGTAATAAGTAGACCGGAATAAGCGCAGGACAATATTAGAAGACTAAGGAATACGACGACGACTATTAGATAATGTGAGAGTATAGAACCACATAAATTAAAATGTGTTGCACCGCATCATGTTTTAATTCTGGTTTGCCACATACGGTTTTTTTTCTATGGTGTAATCGCCCTCCGCGTTCGGAAAGTAATTACAACCTACCATGCTTCACACCTGCCAAGCAACTTATAACAGCCAAATAGGTTGGCAGGTGTAAGAAGCGACGTTCTGCAAAGGATATACTAATTACATTTACATCTCATTTTTTTAAAACTAATGTAATCACAAATACGTTTTCAATAAACACAGAAGTGTGACAGGGATGTGTGATTTTTCCATTGCTTTCTTTTACCACACTCCAGCTGCCCATAGAGAATATATTTGGGGATGTGACCGTCTCCCATGCGACGAACATAACATAGCTATCGCAGTCTTCGTTGGCGAAGGAGGGTGTACATATGTGGAAAACCAGTGTGAGCATGCGTCTTCGCATTTGTCACCCTGTCTCTTCACAAAACGCCAAGAAGGGATCTCAGGCGCCGTAGGTGAAAGGTGTTGAGCCTATACTTTTGTTTGGCATAGGTTGTCCACGTTTCGCAGCCATATAGAAGCGTACTGAGGACACAGACATTGTAGACCATGACCTTGGTCTTGGGTGTAAGTTTACCCAGACACGTGTTGTGAGATTAGAAAATATGGCAGCAGCGTTGCCAATGCGATTACCTATTTCTGGGTCTAACTTAACTTAACTTAACGTCTTTATACTGGTTTAGAAGACCCTGCAGAGTCTGTATACAACCAGTTACATTTACATCACCTTGCTCTAAAATCTATGCGCATCCAGTTTATTCTTAAACGCATTAACTGTCCCTGCCTCCACCACCTCCCCTGGCAATGCATTCCAAGCAGACACCACTCTCTGACTAAAAAAATATTTCCTAATATCTAACCTGGACCTCTCTTTAATCAGCTTGTAGCTATGCCCTCGTGTTATTGTAGGTGGCTGTATTTAAAAAAACTTGTTATAGTCTAATTTATCGATTCCTCTGATCATCTTATAAACCTGTATTAAGTCACCACGAATTCTTCTCTCTTCGAGACACTGTAGGCCTGTTTTTCTGAGTCGTTCCTCATAACTGTAATTCTGGAATCCAACTATCATCTTTGTCGCTCTTTTTTGTATTCTTTCTAGCATGTTTATGTCCCCTCTATGATAAGGACTCCACACCTGTACACAGTACTCCAATCTAGGTCTAACTAAAGCTTTATACAGTTTGACGATCACTTCCTTGCTCCTATGTTTAATATTTCTTTTTATCATACCTAACATTGCATTTGCCTTTTTCACTGCTACCTTAACTTGCTCACTCACCTTTCCTGTATGATCTATTATAACCCCTAGGTCCCTTTCCTTATCTATCTTTCTAATATTGTTTTCTCCCATTCTGTATTTATGTTCCATATTGGATCTACCCATGTGGATGACTGTACATTTATCTACATTAAACTCCATTTGCCAGCTTACAGACCATTCTCGAATTTTATCTAAATCCGACATCAATATATCCACTTCCGCTTTAGATGAGACACTACTGCATAGTTTTGTGTCATCAGCAAATTTTGCAATCATGGATCTCATATCAATGTCCAAATCATTTATATATATCAAGAACAAAATTGGTCCCAAAACCGAGCCCTGTGGCACACCACTTTTCACTTCACTCCACTCAGAGTACTCCTTATTTATGCCCACCCTCTGCCTTCTTCCTGTTAACCAATTTTCAATCCATTTGGCAACTTCGCCACCTATTCCATGTGATTTTAACTTTCGAAATAATCTTTGATGAGGTACTCTATCAAAGGCCTTTGCAAAGTCTAGATAAATAACATCCACTGGCTCCCCTTTATCTATGATTTTAGTAACCTCCTCCATGAGTTCTAATAGATTTGTTAAGCATGATCTCCCTCTAGTAAACCCATGCTGACTATTTCTAATTAGATTAAATTTTTCTAAATGCATTACAATGTTTTCTTTGATTATTGACTCTAACAATTTACAGACTATGCTCGTTAAACTCACCGGTCTATAATTTGCCGGATCTGATTTTTTGCCTTTTTTGAATAAGGGGATCACTCCTGCATCTTTCCAATCCCGTGGAACAATCCCTTTTGTAAGTGATTGAGAACATAATATAGCCAATGGTTTTGCTAGTTGGTTTCTAATTTCATACAGCAATTTTGGGTGAATACCATCTTGACCTGGACATTTATTCACTTTCAACCCCTCCAATTTTTTAAAAACCATTTCCTCTGTAATACAGATTGATCTTAATCCCGCTGTATCCATGTCTCTTTGAAAAATATCTATAGGCTCTGGGATCTCGGAGCAGTCCTCCTTTGTGAAGACTGTGCCAAAGTACTGATTAAGCAGATTAGCAGCCTCCCTATTCTCACTTATTATTTTCCCTGTACTGTCTATGAGAGGGCCTACTTTGTCTTTCGTTCTTTGTTTATTTCTAACATAAGAAAAGAAGCTTTTACTGTCAGTCTTGATCCTCTGAGCAAGTTTTTTTTCAAAGTCTATTTTTGCTGTTTTATTCGCTTTCTGAGATATGTTCTGCTTGTCCAAATATTTTACATATGTTTCTTTTGATTTACCTGCCTCTATATATTTTTGCCATGCTTTATTTTTTGCTCTTCTACATTTCACTACAAATCTAGTTATCCACTTTTTACGCTTGGGGTTTACCTCCCTACATAGAACACATTCCTCTTTTAGCGTTTCTAGAACTGTTTTAAAACTTTCCCACTCCTGTTCAACATCTGTTCCTACAATAATATCTTTCCAGATTATGTGGTTCGCTGCCTCTTTCATCCTCTTAACATCTGTCTTAGAGTAGTCGTATGTTCGCGTGTTTATGTTTACTTCTTTCCCTGCAATAAGATCCCAACGGATGATTTGATGGTCACTTGAGCCAAACAGTTCCCCAACGGTAACGTTTTCAATCATATTTTCCTCTGTGGTAAAAACTAGGTCGAGTATGTTTTTGCCTCTGGTGGCTGCTTCTACATGTTGAATTAAAAAATTGTCAGTTATGCACGTAACAAAAGGTTTTGACTCTACAAGTGCTTCTGCCATATCCCATTTTATTTCTGGATAGTTGAAATCTCCCATTAATAATAATTTCCCTTTACTTGCCTTTGCTATGCTACTAATCAGCTCCTCATCTTCCTCTTTTTGACTTGATGGACATCTATAGCACACTCCAATCACTGTTTTTTCACCCCCACTTTCTATTTCTCCCCATACACTTTCATTTTTGTTACCACATGATAAATAATCTTTGATCGTTATATTAACAGAATTTATACAGTATAATAAAACGCCACCTCCCCTTAGTCTTGTCTCCAATTATCCTATCTTTCCTTAACATTGTATATCCCTCAATTTCAAGTTCACTATCTGCAATCTCCTCATATGTCCATGATTCTGTTAACCCTATTATATCTGGTTTTTCTTCTTCTACATACAGTTCTAGCGTGAGCTTATCAGGTGAGTGAGCTGGTCTACATTTACCAGTTGCCATTTTTTAAATCCCACATATCTTGATGCACGATGACCTATTTCCAACTCTTGCATATCAGCAATTGTAGCGGTTTCAAGTGTGCATCTTTACAATGTTTAATCAGATCAGGTGGTGGGATCCCGTTGCTACCTGCTGCTTTGCTCAGGACCAAGCTATCAATGGCTGGATATACAGAAGACGATAGAATCAGCGAGCCACGTAATCTGGGCAGATATTTTCACTGGTGTAAATGTTGAGGCGATATAGGCTAGTTGAAATCTGTTATTGGGCAGCTGAAAGATTAATTTATTCCATGTAGGAAGTTGAGCAACAAACACAAACAAAATGAATAGCTCGATCCGTGGTTTTATGTAGAAGAGCTAAGAATAATAAAGCTTGGAAAAAAATATATACAGGCTGGAAAATCAAATGAAACATATTTTAAATATTTGAACTTACAAAACAAATTGTATAAAGTGAATAGAGCAGCATAAATTTACTTTGGGGGAAAAAAACTTGCTAAATGATTCAAGACTGATAGCAAGAGCTTTTTGTCTTATGTTCGACATAAACAGAGAACGAAAGACACAGTTAGACCACTTAAAGATAGTACAGGAAAATTAATAAGTGAGAACAGGGATTCTGCTAATCAACTCAATCAGTACTTTGGCACAGGCTCCCAGAGCCATTCAATATTTTCCAACGGGACATGCACACAGATTACTATCATTCTGCATTACCGAGAAAATGTTTGTTTGTTTTTTTTTAAAAATTGGATAGCTCGAAGGTGGATAAATATTCTGGTCAATGTGGTATTAATCCAAAATTTATGTTTGAACTTCGAGACCAGTTAGCAAAACCATTGGCGATATTTTATTCTCACACTCTTGAGAAGGAGATTGTTCCAAGGGATTGGAAAGATGCAGGTGTAATCCCCTTGTTCAAAAAGGGCAAGAAATCAGATCAGCTACTCAATGGAGAGGGCAAGAAAGCGGGCCTGGAGATGAATGTCTCGAAGACCAAAGTGTTACGTAATCGCTTCGCCACTTGCGATCCAGTCTTCCTTGGTGAGGTACGATTAGAGGATGTCAACGCGTACATTTATCTTGGAGGTCTTCTCAATATGGAGAATAATCTGGAACCTGAACTGACAATACGTCGCCGCGCAGGTTGAGCAGCCTTCTCGGCAATTAACACGGCCCTGGACTTGCCATGACCAACACCTACGAGTGCAACGGTGCCGAGACGTGGACACTAACAAAATCACTAGAGGACAAATGGTGAGTGACCAAGGTCTCCCTTGAGAGATGCTTGGTCGGAATCACTCTCCGGAACCAAACGAATGCAAGGTCTCCACATTTCTGACAAAAGACGATTGTCCTTGGTGAAGGATGCGGTAATCCATGCAGACAAGGCAAAACATTGATGGGCAGGTCACATGATGCAACGAAACGATGGTCGATGGAGCACAGCGACAGCAGTCTAGTACCCCGAGATAAGAAGAGACCGAGGGGAAGATCTCTAAAGCGTTGGACAGCCTCCCTTGCTGTACGCTGCAGCATCCGAGAAGCCTCTAGAGGAGGACTTACCACGCACTAGACTTCCGTTGCCCAAGACAGGGTCCGCTAGAGACGAAGTTGGGACCCGCAGCTACGATGAAGAACGAGACATCAAGATCAAGAAGAAGAGTTTGACGAGTCCATTATCAAAGACAACATAGTACTGCACTTGGACAAGTTTAATTTAATCAAAAATAGTCAGCATGGGTTTACTAAAGGGAGATCGTGTTTAACCAATCTATTAGAATTCATAGAGGAAGTTAACAAAATGTTAGATTGTGGAGACCGGTGGATGTTATCTATCTGCGTTTTACAAAGGCATTTTATAGAGTACCTCATCAGCGATTGTTTTAATCAATCAATAGTACGCTTAAGTGACCAGGGCCCGTCGCGTTGAATGACCATATCCATGACCACATCTGATGGCCGCGTCATAGGCGGCCTGCAGTTCCGTTGGGGAGGTGACCATCTGTTTTAGCCAGGTGTTGCGAGGGCGGCCCCGAGGACGTCTCCAGGATGAGCACGGCTTCTTCCCGTAACTCACCCTCACAACCTGTCCGAGCATCTCGTGGGCGGCCACTTCCCGGGAAAGGTGGGCAACGTGGTCGAAGAGAAAGAGACAACAGCGATCAATCGTTAAGACAATGCCTGCAAATTGAGTACATCCAACTATTCGCTGTTGGAAATCATGTCATGCCAGACGATCCCGATGATGCGCCTCTGGTTGGGCAGGTGGAAGACATCAAGACGCTGCCGGTCCTGCTGTAGTAGTGTTCAGGATTCGGAACCGTACAAGAGAATGGGGACAATGCAGAAGAAGTTAATACGAAGCCTGGTCTCCAGACTCACTGGGACCAGACTCTGCGGAGCGAGTGCATGGATGAAGCCGCTAAGCCTATACTACGGGTGATGTCGTGGCTGCTGCGTGCGTCAGCGGACTGTCTGCTGCCGAGGTATACGAAGTCCTCGGTGGTTGCAACAGGGTTGTCGTTCATTGTGATGCTCAGCGCAGAGGGGCCCCTGCTAAGGTTTTGGATTTTCGTCTTCATCCAGGAAATGTGCAAACCTAAGTGGGTAGCCGATCGATCCAGTGCCTCTAGGAGGCCTACCAGGGCCTGAGAATCGTGGCCCGGTATGACGACGCCATCAGAGTAGACGAGATCAGTTACCCGGGAGTCGTCGACGAGGGCCAATGGGTTGTGTGCAGAAGACTGTTGAGGATCCAGTCCATGTCGCAGCAGAAAAGTGCAGGGGCGAGGACGCATTCCTGTCGGGCTGCCGCCAATAAAGACCTTGAATACCACTACAACTCCATAACCGACAGCGCCTAACTTAACTTAACGTCTTTATACTGGTTTAGAAGACTCTGCAGAGTATGTATACAACCAGTTCCATTTACAACACCTTCCTCTACAAGCTGTACGCATCCAATCTGTTCTTAAGTGCATTGACCGTCCCAGCCTCCACCACCTCACTTAGCAATGCATTCCAAGCATTCACTACTCTCTGGCTAAAGAAATACTTCCTAATATCTAATCTGGACCTCTCCTTAGTCAACTTGTAGCTGTGCCCTCTTGTCCTTGTTGGTGGTTGTACTTTAAAAAACTTGTTATAGTCCACTTTATCCATTCCTCTGATCATCTTATACACCTGTATTAAGTCACCACGAATTCTTCTCTCTTCTAGACACTGAAGGCCAGTTCTTTTTAATCTTTCTTCATAACTGTAATTCTGGAATCCCACTATCAGCTTTAACGCTCTTTTTTGTATTCTCTCCAGCATGTCTATATCCCCTCTCTGATAAGGACTCCACACCTGTACACAGTACTCCAATCTAGGTCTAACTAATGCTTTATTCAGTTTGACTATCACTTCCTTGCTCCTATGTTTAATATTTCTTTTTATCATCCCTAACATTGCATTTGCCTTTTTTACTGCTACCTGAACTTGCTCCCTCACCTTACATGTATGATCTATTATAACCCCTAAGTCCCTTTCTTTATCTATCTTTCTAATATTGTTCTCTCCCATTCTGTAATTATGTTCCATATTGGATCTAACCATGTGGATGACTGTACATTTATCTACATTAAACCCCATTTGCCAGATTACAGACCATTCTCGAATTTTATCTAAATCCGACTTCATAATATCTACTTCTGCTTTAGATGAGACACTACTGCATAGTTTCGTGTCATCAGCAAATTTTGCAATAATGGATCCCAGATCTATGTCCAAATCATTTATATATATCAAGAATAAAATTGGTCCCAAAACCGAGCCCTGTGGCACTCCACTTTTCACTTCACACCACTCAGAGTACTCCTTATTTATACCCACCCTTTGCCTTCTTCCCGTTAACCAATTTTCAATCCATTTGGCAACTTCCCCACCTATTCCATGTGATTTTAATTTTCGAAATAATCTTTGATGAGGAACTCTATCAAAGGCCTTTGCAAAATCCAGATAAATAACATCCACTGGCTCCCCTTTATCTAACATTTTGGTAACCTCCTCCATGAATTCTAATAGATTTGTTAAGCATGATCTCCCTCTGGTAAACCCATGCTGACTATTTCTAATTAGATTAAATTTGTCTAAATGCATTACAATGTTTTCTTTGATTATTGACTCTAACAATTTACAGACTATGCTCGTTAAGCTCACAGGTCTATAGTTTGCTGGATCTGCCTTTTTGCCCTTTTTGAATAAGGGGATCACTCCCGCATCTTTCCAATCCCGTGGAACAATCCCTTGTGCAAGTGATTGAGAACATAATATAGCCAATGGTTTTGCTAATTGGTCTCTAATTTCAAACAGCAATTTTGGATGAATACCATCTTGACCTGGACATTTATCCACTTTCAACCCCTCCAATTTTTTAAAAACCATTTCCTCTGTAATACAGATTGATCATAATCCTGCTGTATCCATGTCTCTTTGAAAAATATCTACAGGCTCTGGGATCTTGGAGCAGTCCTCTTTTGTGTACACTGTGCCAAAGTAGTGATTGAGTAGATTTGCTGCCTCCCTATTTTCACTTATTTTTTTTCCTGTGCTGTCTATGAGAGGGCCTACTTTGTCCTTTGATCTTTGTTTATTTCTAACATAAGAGAAGAAGCTTTTACTATCAGTCTTGATCCTCTGAGCAAGTTTCTTTTCGAAGTTTCTTTTTGCTGTTTTATTTGCTTTCTGAGATATGTTCTGCTTGTCCAAATATTTTAAATATGTTTCTTTTGATTTACCTGCCTCTATATATTTTTTCCATGCCTTATTTTAGCTCTTCTACATTTCACTACAATTTTAGTGATCCACTTTTTACGCTTGGGGTTTACTTCCCTATATGGAACACATTCCTCTTTTAGCGTTTCTAGAACTGCTTTAAAACTCACCCACTCCTGTTCAACATCTGTTCCTCTGACAATATCTTCCCAGATTATGTGGTTCGCTGCCTCTTTCATCCTCTTAACATCTGTCTTAGAGTAGTCATATGTTCGCGTGTTTATGTTCACTTCTTTCCCTGCAATAAGATCCCATCGGATGATTTGCCTAGGATGGTCTAGTGCTTAACGACCCGAGAGCAACATTCCGCGCAATAAAGGCTCTCAGCTTCCGATCAATCGCAACGTCCCCCCCCCCCCCCACACACACACACAGTATGATGGATCCCCCTGCACCTCAAGAGAGGAAATAGCTAGCAGGCGGGTCGAATATTACAACGCAGTCTTCAACCACCCTCCCGCCACCCCCTCACCAGATCTACCCCGTGAGTCTCTCATAGCAACGAAAAATTCGTTTTCGAAAGTTGAAATCATAGGATATAGGTGGCGGAATTGCCAATTGGATAGAAAATGAAAATTGGTTGACGGGCAGAAGGCAGAGAGTGTGCATAAACAGGGAGTACTCTGACTGTTGCAATGTAATAAGTGGTGTGCCTATATAAATGATTTAGACATTGATATCAAATCCATGATTGCAAAGATCGCGGATGACACAAAATTATGCAGCAGGGTATATTGAGATCGGATTTAGACACGATTCAAAAATGGTCTGAGAGCTGGCAGATGGAGTGTAATGTAGAAAAATGTACAGTCATCCACATCGGAAGATCCAATAATGAATATAATTAAATAATGGGAGAGAACAATATTATGTCAACAAAAAAATGAAAGAGACCTATGACCTATGATCATACAGGTAAGGTGCGGGAGCAAATCCAGGTGACAGTGAAATAAAGCTGTTGGGCATGATAAAAAGAAACATTTCACATAAGAAGTAACAGTCAAACAATATAACTCATTGGTGAAACCTAAATTGGAGTGCGCTGTTCAGGTGTGGAGTCCATATCATAAAGTGGATATAAACATGCTAGAAAGGGTACAAAGAAGACCTACAAAATGATCGCGGTGTTTCAGAATTATAGTTATGAGGAAAGACTAAAAAAAACTGGTCTTCAATGTCTCGAATAGAGAAGAATTCGAGTTGACTTAATACAAGTGTATAAATTCATAAATGGAAATGATAAATTAGACTATACCAAGTTTTTCAAAGTTCGACCGACTACAAGAACAAGAGGCACAGCTACAAATTGTTTAAAGATATATCCTGATTGGATATTAGGAAATATTTTTTTTTAGTCAGAGAGTGGTGAATTCTTAGAATGCGTGGTGAATGCCGCAGGATGCAGTGGAAGCAGAGTCAGTTAATGTATTCACAAATAGATTGGATTCTCACAGTATTTTCAATATGGGTGGAGTGAAATAAACTGGTTGTGTACAGACTCTGTAGAGCCTTCTAAACTAGTATAATGAAGTTAAGTTAAGTTGTCTTGAGATCTTATAAAGATGGTTTGACGTCTGGCTCCTCCATTCTAGAATAGCCATGAACATCATTAAAGATTGTAGGAGTGACGGTACTGTCGCATGAATAGAGCGCAGAGTAGTTCTCTACTCATCGCTCGAGCAGAATTCCTTTGTCAGTTATTTTCTCGCCGCTGATGGAATTGAGCGGCATTGTTTTCCTGTGCATGGTACCATCATCTTGATCTTGATCCTGATGACCCGTTCCTTAGCGTAGCTGCAGGCCCCAACTTCGTCTCCAGTGGACCCTGTCTTGGGCTACGGAAGTCCAATGCGTGGCAAATGCTCCTCTAGAAGCATATCGGATGTTACAGCGTACCGCAAGGGAGTCTGAACAACGCGTTGGAGGTCTTACCCGCGGTCTCCTCTTACCTCGTGGGTATCAGAATGCTGTCGGTGTGCTCCATCGATCATCGTTTCGTCGCAACATGTGACCTGCCCATCTATGCTTTGCCTTGTCTGCATGGATTATCGCATCTTCACCAGGGACAATCGTCTTATGTAGAATTGTTGAGACCTTGCATACGTTGGTTGAGGGTGATTCCAACCAAGCGTCTCTCAGGAGAGGCCTGGGCAACTCTCACTTTGTCCTCTAGTGATTTTGTTAGTGTCAACGTCTCGGCACCGTAACATATCGCATGGAGTACAGTGTAATTGAAGAAGGAGGCTTGTAGGTCTTGATCATGACAACCATCCAGGACCGTGCTATAGACGAGAAGGCTGCCCAACCTGCAGGGCGACGTCTTGTCAGTTCAGGTGCCAGGTTATTTTTCATATTGAGAAGACGTTTAAGATAAATGTACTCGTTGATATCCTTTAATCGTACCTCGCCAAGGAAGACCGGATCACAAGTGGCGAAGCGATTACGCAACACTTTGGTCTTCAGTACCATCATACATTTAACATTTTTCTCTAATGTTTCCTGTTTGGCCGTAGTCTGGATGTTTTCAGTGAGGTGGGGCCATTATTCATTTGCACAGTAGCGAGCTGTTTGCTGAACTTGGCTCCTGTTTGATTTAAGAGATTGCAGAGAGTAACTGCATTTGGAAGGCACCTGTAGTTACTCGGAGCAGTGCGCTTTGCCTCGATGATGTAAATAACTTTACGGCTAGGGAAATAACATACTTTTGCATTACCATACTTTACGTTGGACTAGCAAGAACGATAATTGAGGGAATAATACCTGGCAAAGGACGAAGACCGTGGAGAAGATCGACAAGGAACATTACACTTACAAAGGCTCTGGAATTGACAGTGCCGGAGGCAGGACAGATGGCCAGCGATTGAGTGTCTACAGAACAGATCGGCTGTCATGACTAGTCATGAGAGCAAAGTTCTTCAAAGAACATGCTACATGATGATGATGGTGAATCCCTGTTTCAATCTCAACTTCTCCTTATTTGGTTTATTCTCTTCCAACGACTCTCAGTCCGCTGTTCTACATATCCGCACCTCAAGGAACCTAAATCTCTCTTTGAATATTTGTTTTCATTGTAATTGTTTCAGCATCATTTCTGTTTCTGTTTCTAAGAATCGACGTCACTGCACTCATGGCATACCCATAGGTACTCAGTCCCTCTCATCAAATGGCGTAAGGTATGGATGCTGATGGTCCCTATAGCTCGCTGGTTGTACACTCTCCTGCGCCGTCCTCTCATGCACCCCACTCCGCTCGAATCTCGTTTAATGTCAAAACTTTGCAGTCTGTGAATTGCTGCTTCATCTATTGCGGTGTCCATTCAGCAGGCAGTCATTGGTTGATTTCAAAATGTCACTTCTATCCATCACTAATGTGCCCATGATGGGAGCTTGTGAAGCCATGATGTCAGCTCTTTCATTGTCCTGAATTCCTGCATGAGCAGGATAGTAGATCCATGTGAACGCCTGGAGGTTTGAGGCCTCAACAGCTGCTATCCACTCGTACCTAAGCCATCCCTTCTGTACTTTCTGAAGAACGGCTTGCGCGTCTATCATGATGACTGCCTTTGTTATAGAAGTCTCAGATAGCCATTTCAGTGCTAAGGTCGCCGCTTCCGTCTCCATTCTCATACTGGTTGTTGACATAACTTAAACTTTACTTAACTTAACGTCTTTATACTGATTTAGAAGACCACGCAGCGTCTGTATACAACCAGTTTCATTTACATGACCTTGCTCTAAAAGCTATGCGCATCCAATTTATTCTTAAATGCATTAACTGTCCCTGCCTCCACTACCTCCCCTGGCAATGCATTCCAAGCAGTCACCACTCTCTGACTAACAAAATATTTCCTAATATCTAGTATGTATCATTGTATGTGACTATATATTGGCAATACACTGACATGTATCATTGTTACATTGTATACCCTACTGCGCTCAGCAACGACCTCTCCTCTCACTGTAGCCGAGAAACCCCAGCCTGATGTCCGACTGCGCACGACTGATCCGTCGGTGAATATGACAGCGTCACTCTTCTGGGTATTCTCAGTATCAGCATCATACAAAAAGATATTTACAAATTACAAGTTTATTTCCTGAAATCTAGAACACGCTTTTTAATAATACCAACCAAAAAAAAATACCCACGGGAGATAACTGGGCTGTTTGTTGTGATCAAAGGTGAATGGAGCAAATAACGTGGGGACTAGAGAGATAGCATAGCAGCTTTTGAAATTGCGGAGCAGGACTAATACTTTGATACCTTAATTCCGATAACTTCGATTTATTGTCAGGTATGATATTATGTTGTATCACGTATGATTAAATAAAATCTAAAGGCGTTTTTGGTAAACTTTAATAGGAAAACGAAATCACGAAACCTCAGAAATGGAAAACTCCAACTTCAAGTCAGCTCATTTTTATTGGCCATATCTCAAAATATTTTTTAAAAATGGTTCACTGATTGAGTATTGTCTATTGAGTTCAAGGCTAGTAAATTTAATTTGATAAACATAATGAATCATTATTAAAGATAGTAGCTGCAAGAAGTGCTATGATAGTATATTTGAAGCAATCACTAAATCAGTGTAACAGTCACAGTGTAAGTAAAAATAGGAAACATTCACAAAAAAATTATAACAATAATCTAGAATCTAGACAACTACTGAACTAGACTAAGTTTAAAGTAGAAGTATACAGTATACTAAAGAACACTACTCACAGAAAGTGAAAATATAAATACTTTTTAATAGACAATCCAGAATCCAACCAGAACCAGGGTCTTAGGCTTTCTTCTTATGAATTACTTCATAATCTTTACTTTACAGTTTGCACATTGACATTGTCATTCTAATTCTTGCAGCGAAGTGCATTTGGCGTCCGTCACCTGGAGGACAAGGGCTATATTCTCTGTATTGCCTATCCTTCTCTTTATTTTCCACTGTCTTCTTCTGGTGATTGAATCTTTGATGTTTATCTTTATCAATGCCGTCTGACTAATTCCCCCAATGAACTTCACCATTATTTTTAGTTCCTCTGTCTGTAGCACTATACAGTTTTGAGTTTAGTTTTGAATAATTATTAGTAATATTAGGCTCAATGTATCTTCCTTAACTTAACTGGTTGTACAGGGGATAGTCCTGTAATATGTGCTCATCAGTTTGTTTAGTTTGCACATGTGCTTTCCTGAGGCGAAGAATACTGATCTGTACTACACATCAACTGCACAGCACTTGCAAATTCATCACTCTGGCATTGACTGCAAAGGAATGAACAGCTCAGCAGAACATATATGTTTATATATTTGAAAGTGAAACTGAGGCTTCTGAAAACTGAAGTCCTTAGACATAATCATAGGCTGCCTGTGTCTAAAACTGCAGTTGGCTTTTCTGTAATTGTATTTATTATATTATATTGCAAAAACAATTGTAACTTTATCTTTCCCAGAGACTGCAATGGATGGAGAATCTGCTGAGAGTAGACTCAATGGCGAAGGCAATAAAGAAATTCTTGCACCAGCTGAAGGACCTAGGGAAAACCTGGTATACGCTCATTTTCTTTATTTTGCTTGAAACTATATAATTATACAAATATAATAATTTATATCATCCTTTTCTTGAGAAAATATCTGTCCTGGAATAGTTCATAACTTATAGGCCTAACTGTTATTAGCTTTTGTGACATCAGAAAGTAGCTGCAATTAAGCTGTACAGGAGGTTCCCATAACTGCAGACACAATGACCAAACCACCGAAGTTAAGATTGCTTCACTCGAGTCTACAAGGGATGGGCTTCAAGATCTTGTTGTATTGTCTCTTTGCAGACTTGTCTCTTCTTATTACTTGGACCACCTTCCTTAGAAGTCCCATTTCTGATGCTTGGAGACGGCTTTTCTGTGTTGTTGTCGTTACCCAAGACTCATATCCATAAAGTCAAAACTGGTACATAGGTGGAGAAGTGTACAGACATCTTAGTTTTCTTACTTGTTTTTACATACTAACATAAATATAAAATTAAATGAGTGATCTCTTCAGTCTTTATGATTTGGAACAGTAATGCATGGATCAATCTGCTACTAGTGTGACCTAAGAGCTGTGTGTGCAGACATATTTTAATCCCAAATATAGCATTAACAGTTTTAACCGTAGGGGTCAGATAATACTTTTCAGGTTGCAAACAAAGCATGCACCCCTCAACAAACACATTCACAGACCATATACCGTACTGTCAGCATTGCAGTAAACAAGAGCTGGTCTCAAAGGAGGTGAGAGCAGAGTGCCTGCATCCTGAATTACCTCCAGTCATCTTGACTTATGTCTTGCCATTGATCCAAGGTAGTTCGGGGCTAGAGAGTGAGGTTTACGATCAGCGCAGCTTCTTCCTCACTATAATCCAAATGCAGTACAAGTTACATCATCAAGACAAAAAAATTGTCTGATCATGTTGCCATCATCACTTGCAATGGGCAACTAACTTCTTTTCTTTTAAACAAGAGGAGGAAACAATGAAATATTATCAATCTCCCATCATAGTCAGCTTGATTTTGCAATGGCACGATTGATGAAAGGTTGATAATTTCTGAACATCTTTCTTGGTCATCCTCCAGCATTCTGATCTGTAGAGTGGAACTGGCAAAATAGTAAGTACTATTGTATAGTCTGAGCTTTGTCTTTGTTGTATATGCTGGATTTTCCAGTTTCTCCATCATGATGTTTTCCCCATCATTGATTTCCTTTGAGTTAGGACCTGTCATACCTGGAAGTTGGTCTTCCTCTTTACAGAAGTGCTCTGATAAATACTACAGAAGATGGATGTGTTGGACCGAAAGGTGCAAATATCACAGTCAAACTGAAAACTAACGACAACGCATTCCGTTCTCCGGACTACATCCTGCTACTTGCAAAGCCCTGTTCAGGGCTTGGTAGCGGGAGAATGAGAATGAATGCAAAAGAAGAAGCTCTGATAAATAATTTTTCCTTCTGTCCATTATCTCCTTCAGGGTAGTAAGAAAAGTACATTGTATTTTACAAATTTCAGTGGGCATGCTTTTTCCTTCCTCACGTTATTTAGGGTCTTGTAGAACAGTTTTTATTTTGCTGTTAGTTATGTTTTCTTGGCTTCTGTTCTAAGTGTTATGTATGGTTTGTATTTCTCTGTGTTTTGGTGCTGTATTCTTGGCTTCCAAGTATTGTTTCTATTGTTTTTAATTTATCTTATTATTATTTTGATTTCTGTTCACCAGGGGGTTCTCTTTTATCCTTCTTGACTTTTACCACCACATTATGCTGCTGCAGATGCCTTTAGGGTAGTCTTGATTATTATCATGAGCTACTAGATTTTTGGGTGGTTTCCCTGCACTTCCCACTGCTGTCGATATAAGCCAATGGTATCGGATCTTAACTTCTGGTTCTCTTGGCATGTAGGTCTTCATTCTTACTACTCCTTCTCTGGTATTTTGTTTCTTACTTGGTTGGGGATGTTGTTTTGATGGAGCTACTTTTTTGGCTTATCTTTATTGTCATGAGAGTGTGGTCACTTCTGATTTCTGGTCCTCTCCATATACTTGAATGAATCTTTTGTCATGATGGCATATTCAATAATGGATTTATCTTTCCTTGTCGATTTACATTGAGTGTGTGCATGTATGTACTTGTGAGGGAACTTTGTTTTGGAGTGACCAAGTTTTTACTCAATGTTGAATCAATGGAGTCACCTTTCATTGTCATTTAAAACATCTTCATTGTATCTCCCAATTGCTCCATTTAATCTAGAATTATCTTTTCCAACTCTTACATTGAAAGGTTCAAGAACCATAATTTCGTCATGACAATCACCCACTGTCCTTTCAAGCAGTTCAAAGAATTCGTCTTGGACATCTGCTCCAACCACCACCTCATTTGGTGCATAAACAATGATGATGTTGATTAACTTATCTTCTCTCAAGTTCAGTACCATAGTGTGTCCGAGACAAATTTCCATCCCTTTCACTCCTGGACACAAAACAGCTCACTTCTCTTTTGGCTCTGTCAGTAGTGGGAACTCGGTTGTAGAGAAGCATATTACCCTCAAGGTCCATGACCCTCTACATTTTTTTTTAGTTTCTGTGAGAGTTAGGATTTCAAATTTGGATTTCTTCAGCACTTCTTTCTGTTTATACTTCTAATGTTCTATGTTTCAAAAATCAAATTCCATAATTCATGCCAGTTCATCATATTTAAGGTTTGGCTTATTTTTCTCTCTCTTTGAAGACTTGCAATTGGACAGGTAGGCAAACAGGTGATTGGTCTGTTGTGTCTTTGCATGTTGGAGGGGCCGTCTTCACTGATTATGTTTCACAGCCATTTATTTGATATTAACCGTTAATTTCCAAATATAGAGACTATTCAGCTATCCACAACCTCAAAATATAGAGACTATGCAGCTATCCACCACCCAGCTGATGCGTCTTATAGGAGTTCTTCCTCCTCCCCCAGGCCAGTCCTATGCCACATGCCAATATTGGTCACCTTGTCATACCATTACAAATCTAGTATATGTCATATGGATCTGTTTATAAATGTTTGAACTTTGTATTTGTCATCCTCCAAGCCTCTGAACCATACAGTAACACAAAATTTACATTTTATCATATATTTGATTTACTTAAATTTCCATGTCCCCAACAATAAAAGCCCCTCTCGTCTTCTGGATTCTTTATTTTGAATCATAATATAAAATAGATAACCAATATTAATATACCCTCTTGAATGAAAAATTTCCATTGATCAGTTCAGTCATTTATATTTTTGTGGTTTGGGTAGGGTATAGTTACATATTAAGATTAATATTCTGCAAAATGTTGCTTTTGAAGATGTTATGTTTTGATATTGTTGTGTTCTTTATAGATCAATACAGCTGTGAAATTCCTGCAAAATCCCAAGGTCATGTCAAGTCCTCTATATCAGAAGAAGGCATTTTTGGAAAAGAAAGGTTACATAGGCTTTCTTTCTGTAACATTGTGCTATTTAACTGTAGTAAACAAATATTACTTAACAGAATTAGGTTTCTGTTTGTTGCTGTTGTCTACCATAGGAAAGGGAGGAAGGGGAAGGAATTGTAGAACTGAGAAATATTGGTCACTTGCCATGGCAGTCACAGTGTACTCTGCAGGCTATGTTTTTATTCCACCACAGATAGAAAAAGTCTAAGATCTAACCAGGGTTTGAACCCATGCCCTATAAAGAAGATTGATGGCCTCATCCGTCGACCACCTACTCTTAGCTCTAATAAATGTACATGTAATACAAATAGTCATAATAATAATAATAGCTGTCCATCGTTGTCGATGAGGACCGCCGACATCATCCTTGTCACAGATTTCCCTGTTGGGTGTGGGTGCGCATGTGGCTGAACAGGCCAATGTGAGCACGGAAACATCTGCTACATATCGGGCACACAAGGTTTGTAGAAGGGGAGGGTGTTCCCGCTTCTCGGGATTTCCGCGTCTCGCGTCTGTTCTGGGCTTTCACAACACGGTCATCTTCACCAGCAGCTACACCCGATTTGACTGCGCTTCTCCAGTCAGATCTGTTTTTCGCAAGACATTCCCAGGTGTCGATGTCTATCTGGCAACTTTTTAGTGAGTCCTTCAGACCGTCTTTAAAACGTTTCTTTGGGCGCCCCCTCTCTCAGCTCGCCGTAGAGAAGCTTCTTTGGGAGCCGCTCGTCTGACATACGGACGAGGTGTCCGGCCCATCCTAGTCGTGCTTTTTCTAGCAGTGCATGGATGCTGGGCATGTTAGCCCTCGAGAGAACCTCGATGTCAGTGACACGATCTTGCCATCGGATGTGGAATATTCGCCTCAGGCAACCTGTGTGGAAGTGGTTTAACCTCCTTGCATGTGCAGAGTATACAGTCCAGCTTTCGCAAGCGTATAGTAGGGTTGGAATGATGGTTGCACGGTAGACTTTGAGTTTGGTCTTGACGCTGATGCCACGACGTGCCCAGACCATCGAGCGCATTCTACCAAAGGATGTGCTGGCCTTTGCTATTCTGCTTGCCACCTCATCGTCTAGGCTGACAGATCTCGACAGCGTGCTGCCCAGATATGTGAATTTGTCTACGGCATTCAACGTCTGCCCGCTGACTGTAGTCTCTGGTTTTGTGAACGGCATGCCTGGTGCTGGTTGGTACATGACCTCTGTTTTTTTGGCATTTATGGCCAGACCAAAATTTTCGCATGCGGCAGAGAACTGGTCCATTCCAACCTGCATGTTTAGTTCTGAGTTGCTCATTAGAGCGCAGTCGTCAGCAAATACAAGTTCCCTGATTATGTTGCCAGCCACTTTGGTTTTGGCCTTCATTATATATAGTAGTATTATTGTTATTATTGGAAGAGCAGCCAGAGCTATTATCTCTCACAGTAAAGGGTCCTGGGTCTTAACAGATTAAGGAGTAATATGTTCAGTTTGGTTTCAGTCTATTTATAATTTTTCTGTTGTAAAATTTAATTGTTGAGTGGTTTCTTGGAGAGCAGTGTGTGATATAGAAATGAGAATAGGACCACTGCTACACTAAAAAACATGCAATTAGAGGGGACTAATATTATGGTCTACTCAATCTAGGGTACACAGGGTTTTTTGGAGAGAGGTGTAAGAGATAGAGATGAGAACATGACCACTGCCACACTGAGAACATATCATAAGAGGGAACTAACATTGCAGTTTGACCCGTCTAGTGTAGAAGTGTCTGGGATGGTCCTGTGTGGGATAGAGATAAGAATAGGAACACTGCCACATTCAGAGCAAGTCATAAGAGGTGGTTAACAGTGTGATCTAACCTTGCTAGTGTAGTAGTCTCTATAATTCATGGCATTTTAAGCTGCCAAAGACGTATGTGTCTGACCGAAAGGTGCAAATATCGCAGTCAACCTGTAAACTAGCGACACAGCACATTCTGTTCGCTGAACTACATCCTGCTACTTGCAAAGCCCTATTCAGGGCTTGGTAGCGGGAGATTGAGAACGAACGCAGAAGAATAAGAAGAATGCCATTTTAAATCCGCTATTACACAGATCAAAACTTTTATGAGTTTGAAAGAGAGCTCTAAAAACAATACTCCACATATGCTACAGAAATTAAAGAAAGTTCTAGAAACAATACCACATATATGATGCAGGAATAAAAGAAAGCTCTAGAAACAATACCCCATATATGATACAGGAATGAAAGAAATCTTTTATAACAATACCCCATATATGATACAGGAATGAAAGAAAGCTCTAGAAACAGTATCACATATATGATACAGGAATGAAAGAAATCTTTTATAACAATACTCCATATATGATTATGGAATGAAAGAAATCTTTTATAACAATACTCCATATGTGATACAGGAATGAAAGAAATCTTTTATAACAATACTCCATATGTGATACAGGAATGAAAGAAATCTTTTATAACAATACTCCATATATGATACAGGAATGAAAGAAATCTTTTATAACAATACTCCATATGTGATACAGGAATGAAAGAAATCTTTTATAACAATACTCCATATATGATACAGGAATGAAAGAAATCTTTTATAACAATACTCCATATGTGATACAGGAATGAAAGAAATCTTTTATAACAATACTCCATATATGATACAGGAATGAAAGAAATCTTTTATAACAATACTCCATATGTGATACAGGAATGAAAGAAATCTTTTATAACAATACTCCATATATGATACAGGAATGAAAGAAATCTTTTATAACAATACTCCATATATGATACAGGAATGAAAGAAATCTTTTATAACAATACTCCATATGTGATACAGGAATGAAAGAAATCTTTTATAACAATACTCCATATATGATACAGGAATGAAAGAAATCTTTTATAACAATACTCCATATGTGATACAGGAATGAAAGAAATCTTTTATAACAATACTCCATATATGATACAGGAATGAAAGAAATCTTTTATAACAATACTCCATATATGATACAGGAATGAAAGAAATCTTTTATAACAATACTCCATATGTGATACAGGAATGAAAGAAATCTTTTATAACAATACTCCATATGTGATACAGGAATGAAAGAAATCTTTTATAACAATACTCCATATGTGATACAGGAATGAAAGAAATCTTTTATAACAATACTCCATATGTGATACAGGAATGAAAGAAATCTTTTATAACAATACTCCATATATGATACAGGAATGAAAGAAATCTTTTATAACAATACTCCATATGTGATACAGGAATGAAAGAAAACTCTAGAAACAATATTCCCAATTAAGGTTCATAAATTAAAGAAAACTCTAGAAACAAGCTCCCATATATATGATACAGCAATAAAAGAGTGAATAATTGGTGATTCAGGAACTAAAAAAAAACTGTTTAAAAGGCCACATCAATGTAAATAAGTAAATAACATTTGAGCCAAAAACTAAATGTCTCAGAATTTGTTTTGGTTTAAACTAGAATCTACCAGATAAATAGTATACTCTGACCCCTCTCACCAATGCAACGCCTGTTCTAGGGTATGGCTCTAAACATTGAGAACAGCATAAACAATCACTTTTATAAATTAGTGCTTGTGCCCAACAGAAGGGTTACCATTATATTATAGATCGGGATCAAGATTCTGAGCAGCGCATGAGCTGAAGCGGTCAGCGACCCATAGCTGACTGCTAGCTTCAGGGTCAGCGAACCAGAGCTGCCAAGACCCTTCTACACCTCCACGTGGTGATCCTGGATAACAGGCTGCAGCAGGGCAGACTGGCTAAGGAGAAGGGATCGAAGAGGGAATGCTAACCCGGTACTCAAAAAATGATTGCTGAAGTCGGATGTATTGTACCGAAAGGTGCAAATATCGCAGTGAAGCTGTAAACTACGACACAACGTGTTCCGTTCTCTGGACTACATTCTGCTACTTAAGACCTTTCAGGGTTTGGTAGCGGGAGATTGAGAATGAACGAAGCCAAGCCAGGCCATATTATAGATCACTGTGGAACTGTTGTAAAGAACCTGGCAGACAACAGTGGAACAGGAGGTGAAGTGAAGGTTTGCCAGTATCAAATATGATATGTGCTAGGCAGAGGAGAGAACATTCATGTGTGAAATAGATGTCTGAGAAGAGTTATCTCATCATTTTGTGTACAAATCTTTCGAGGCTTAACACTCCCCTCACTAAGAAAAAAATTATCTCATCATTTTGTGTACGAATATTTCAAGGTTTAACACTCCCCTCATTATTATGCATCCAGATTTCTCCAGGTTTAATGCTCCCCTCATAATTTTGTGTACATGTCTCTCCAGGTTTAACACTCGCCTCATTATTGTGTATCTATACCTTTCCAGGTCTTACACCGATTGAAATAAGCATGGCCATACAGAGGTCAGGTGTGAAGGAAGTGGTACCTGAAGCTGAGCTGGGTCCAGACAATCAGGCTCCTGGATACCAGCCTGGGCTGATTGGTTTCAGTCCTCAAGCTCCACCTGGATACTATGTTCCCAGTAAGTTTATAAATGAAATATGAGTAGGATTGTCAACTGAGAGATGGATGAATATACAAAGATGAATATATATATGGGTGGGTAGGTTTGGGTGAGGCAGGCAGGCATATATAAATATAGAAAGATGTATGGAGGGATGAATCGATGGATAACAGGCAGAGAAATAGGCTAATATTGAAGTAAGTACCGGCAAATGGGTTATATTATTATATAAGAAAACCCCCCCAAAACAGACATGAAAAAATATCCAAGGGATTAAGAGCACTCACATCATTCCAAGGGATTAAAAGCACCCATCATATCCTAATGTTCCAAGGGATTAAGAGCACCCATCATATCCTTATGTTGCAAGGGATTAAGAACACCCATCATATCCTTATGTTCCAGGGGATTAAGAGCACTATGTCCTTATGTTCCAAGGAATTAAGTGCACCCATGACTTCCTTATGTTCCAGGTGATTCAGAGCACCCAAGACATCCTTATGTTCCAAGGGATTAAGAGCACCCATCATATCCTTATGTTCCAAGGGATTAAGAGCGCGCATCATATCCTTATGTTCCAAGGGATTAAGAGCGCGCATCATGTCCTTATGTTTCAAGGGAATGACTTTGACTTTCCTATCCCAGTGATAACAAGTTTTCACTCTTCTTTTTCCTGTGCCAGGTTGTGAAATGTACCTATTTTCTGCAGTTGTTTGTGTCTCTATACAGTTTGTTGGTGTCTCTATACAGTTTGTTGGTGTCTCTATACAGTTTGTTGGTGATAGTTTTTGCTTTATAAATTCTGGCAATGATGGGCAATCCAGAAGATGGCGATTTACTGTTTACTCTTGTCCCTCACAGTGCTTGTAGTAGTGTATATTGTCGTCACTCTGTGTTGGTGTTTGTTCAAGGCACATGTCTTTGTACTTTGGCTCAAATTGTTGATCCTATCTTTGAGATTGGATTGAGACATGTCTGCATACAGATCTCTTGCAGTCAGACATGTCTGCATACAGATCTCCTGCAGTCACACCTGTAGACCATCAGTACATCAATGGTCGTCTGCAGTTGTTGTAGATTATGTTTTTAGTAGTTCTTTTGTTGGTGGGGATATTGGGATGTATTTTGTTTGCTCCTGTCTTTGCCAGTTTATCAGCACTTTCATTGCCTCGGGTGCCCTTGTGACCTGGTATCCTCTGCAGGGTATTACTGATGCCAAAGGATGCAAGCACCGTTATAGATTTAAGAATATAGGCTAGAAATCTTTCAGATATTGGGATCCAGCTGTCAAGGGCCTTGAGGATGGATATGGAATCTGTGAAGATGACCAGGATTGTTTGATGATTTGTCACATTCTTGTATTTTGAAGAGATAGCAGACATGATTTCTGATGTTGCTTGAATCTCTGCATCAATGTTTGAGCAGAATGATCCATAAGGTTCAGATAGCACTGCACAACCAATTTGACCTTTTTGTCTGTATCAAGCGTGTAATATGTTGGGGTCGGTTGAATTGTTCATTGGGTAATTCATTAGTGGTGTTTATTTGGAGCTGTGTAAATGTTGTATTTTCAACATAACATGAAAGATGTAAACAGTCATGGAATGGATGCTTCAGGACAGAAAGTCTTGGTGTGAATGTGTGGACGGCCTATGCTTTGCAGGGAGCTGACAGAAATTGATTGATCGCTTAATTCATTTGTATTGGTTGTTATGCTACCATTTCAGTTCCACCAAGGTCTGGCTGGGCCAGAGCCAGAGACCTGACCATGTCTACAGTTGTAGTGGCCAGCGTCTCGTATGCTGTGTACCAGCTGTTTCAGGTAGGTGAATGAACTGTTACCAGCTGGTTATTGTTGGAGTCATGTTTATAAGTAAAAAGTGGTAGTCCTAAAGCATATACAGCAGTCGATAATGGCATGTTAGAGCTTTATTGGAGCAAAATGAGTAATTTCCTGTCCTTCTGATTTTCAAGGGCAGCCTGTCGGGGTCATGTCACCCAGCATCTAAGACATAACACAAATAACGAACAGCAGAAATAAGTATTAGCAGAAATAAGGAACAGCAGAAATAAGGAACAGCAGAAATAATGAACAACAGAAATAAGGAACAGCAGAAATAATGAAAAACAGAAATAAGGAACAGCAGAAATAATGAACAACAGAAATAAGGAACAGCAGAAATAAGGAACAGCAGAAATAAGGAACAGCAGAAATAAGTATTAGCAGAAATAAGGAACAGCAGAAATAAGTATTGGCAGAAATAAGGAACAGCAGAAATAAGTATTGGCAGAAATAATGAACAGCACAAATAAGGAACAGCAGAAATAAGTATTAGCAGAAATAATGAACAGCACAAATAAGGAACAGCAGAAATAAGTATTAGCAGAAATAAGTATTACCTTGAAAATAAACTTAGATTTTCACATTTAGAATTCATTTTCTCAAGAACAATTCACCCATACCCTTCGACACGTTGCGCAACTCTTCGAGGAACTTTTCATCTATCACTATTTCTGGCTCCTACATTTGTTACCTGGTGCCTAGATCCTAAACAGATTTGTCACCCCTTGCTGTAATTATGTGTCTTTAGATCATACTTTTAGCTCATTTTGTTTAGCATTCATTTATTTTATTTTGCAAAACACTATTTGACAACTGGGGTTGCTGCATCTGTCTTGATGTTAAGACACAAATCTATTTGATTATGCTGGGACCGTAAAGGGTTCAACATCTTTTATTGAGACAGAAGAGTAATGATGGTCGGGTAAAACATACTGATCCAAGATCCCACTTCATGTTCTCGTGTGTGCTCATGGGAACAGGCTGTGTCAAAGCAGTCTTGCCAATGATGTAGGGGATCGACACTGTAATCCCCATAGTAGTGAGCTTGCCACAGTGGTCTCACATTACACTACATCCCAGTCCACCTTCTGAAGTATGCCTCAGGATATAAGAAGAGCCACTGTAAACCCACTATCAAGGAAAAGTTTTCAAGAGTTAGCTCAACTTCGTATGAGTAACTACGAGCATATTTTATTAACATAAAAATAGATTACAAGTAATACTAGAAATGTGTACATATGTTTTAATTTCATTTCATGTAGAAGTCAGTAGGTAGAGGTGTTGGGACAAATTATCATTGTCGTGAATGATAAAATAATCCTCAAGGACAAGTAGCACAGAGAATACACAGAATCTGATATAGCAGAAGCATACTACTCTTTGCCAAGAAGAGATCAAGTGACAATATTCAGCCTACGAAATGGTCACTGCAGACTAAAAATCATCTGTTCAACTAATTTAAAAACTGGATACACAGACATGTGCCCATGCGGGGAGAACAAACAAACAGTGGAACATGTTCTGCAGATCTGCCATCTCCATGAGAGGGGCAGAGTGACTACATGGCCTTCCCCAACTCAGTTGTAAGATAAACTGTATGGCGATGAGACAATCCTGAGATGGACTGATGGGTTTATGAGGGATATAGATGCGACTATTTGAAAGCAAAGAAGAAGAAGAAATTGTCTTTAGGTCGGTCGAGATCTGGTAAAGGTTGAGAACCATTGTATTTTGAGACTACTTTAACCGTGCTCATATTTCACATTTGGTATTCTCCATGTATGGTTTTATTACTCTCACAGATCTACGTGCGTCCAATTGTGTTTGGTAAGTCTGCAGAGGAAAGACGACTTGTAAAATTGGAGAGTCAGATACAGGATATTGAGAAGTCAGTGGCAGATTCAATGGCAGAGCTGAATAAAACATTGGCGGGCATTGAGAGGGCGCTGAACCAACAACACTCTCAGGTGAGGGGATTTCTCTGTACAAGTTGTGTGTTTTGCCTACCAATATCAGGTGGGTGGATGTCTCTCTACATATTCTGTGTGTTGTGTCTACCAATCTCAGGTGAGTATCTCTGTAAAAGTCATGTTTACCAATCTCAGGTGAGTATCTCTGTAAAAGTCGTGTCTACCAATCTCAGGTGAGTATCTCTGTAAAAGTCGTGTCTACCAATCTCAGGTGAGTATCTCTGTAAAAGTCATGTCTACCAATCTCAGGTGAGTATCTCTGTAAAAGTCGTGTCTACCAATCTCAGGTGGGTGAGTGTTCCTGTAAAAGTTATGTGTGTAGTGTCTAACACTCTCAGGTGGTGGTTTATGTACATGTTCTGCGTGTTGTGTCAGCACTCTCAGGTGGTGGTTTATGTACATGTTCTGTGTGTTGTGTCAGCACTCTCAGCTTGGTGTCCATGTACAAGTTCTGTGTGTTGTGTCTAACACTCTCAGCTTGGTGTCCATGTACATGTTCTGTTATGTGTGACTAATCTTTGAATCTTTTTTAACCCTCTCAGATAGAGTTCATATACAAGTTCTGTTTCTTCTTCGTATGCTGTCAGACGTCAACTTGAATTTGTTCGAAGAAAGCAGCTGTCATCCTGAGGCTGTCGACACTGCCATAGAGCTTGTCTAGTGTTGCCACTGGTGATGGCCACGTGTGCTTTCTCTGGTCCTCGTACGTTGGGCAATTTTGCAGCAGATGTTCAGCGTTCATTTTCCCTGTGCCACACGAGCATTCGTCAGTGCCACCTATCTTCAGTTTATTGAATAGATGGTACCTCAGTCTGTTGTGACCTGTGCGGAGTCTGAAGACCACGACCTGCTCTCTTCTGTTCAGCTGGTAGTAGGCATTTTTTGTTTAGCCAGTGTGTTCTGTTTCCCATTTGGCCATGTATCTGGCCCTAATAAGCCTTTTGGACTCTTCGTAGGTCACACTAGAATCAGGTTGTGGTAGTCTTGCATCTTCTTTTGCCAAGTTCTGTTTCATGTGGCTTTTCTTTTATTCTTGTATATCAGTACTGTAGCTTAAAGCTCATTAAGTTTGCTGGGTTTGATTGAAAGCTCTGGAAATAATTCCCAATACCACAGAGACTTTGCATATGACAAATGATAATAGGACCACTTCCACACTGAGAGCATAGTGTAAAACCCAACCAACAGTAAGGTCTAAGCTCACATATGTGATAAATGGAATAAAAACAGTGAACGACATACTTCCCAACAGTTTCAGTAGAAAAAGAAGAAGAAAAACCCTATCAAGAATAATTGCAAGATAATTGTAGAAGTGCCCTGAGTGAAATAAATCAACTTTAACAACTGGGAACTCAACAGATAGAGCTGGAACAGATGTTTGAAAATAGGTATAAGTGAAGAGTGACCTTTGGGGTCAACTTTGACAACTGGGGATCAGTGGGCAGAGAGGGAACAGATGTTTGAAAATAGGTATAAGTGTAGAGTGACCTTTGGGGTCAACTTTGACAACTGGCATCTCAGCAGATAGAGCTGAAACAGATGGTTGAAAATAGGAATAAGTGAAACATTCATATCTTCTGATGGAAAGTTTGTGAGTTTCTTATAGGTGTGTTTCCTGGATACAAATGATGTCTATGTTGTTTTCCTTGAGGAATTCTTGCAGTTCGGGTTTCTTGTTTCTCACACCCTCTGCATTCTATTATATCACTTTTAGGTTCCTTATTTGCTTCGGTGGTAACCCTGAGGCAAAATCTGCATCCTATGCTATCTCCAGTCATCTCGATGAATGTCTTGCCACTGGCAAAAGGTAGCTTAGGCTCTGTGAGTGAGGTTGACAAAAGGCGCAGTTTCTTCCTCACTTTAATCCAAATCTCCGCGCAAGTCACCCATTTCAGCGGACACAGCACGAGATACGACTGTCCACACGGCTGAACAAAGAGAGTGGTCTTCATCACTTGTGATGGACAAAACTATCAAACTATTTGTTGATCAGTCACACTACTCTGCCTCCCCCTGACCACTAGGTTAGCAGAGGCACCGGTTGCTTGGGTGGGTCCCCTCAAGGCTGGGGGCCCGGCACCGCTCCTCCCCAGTTGTAACGTGTAGGAGCAACACCATGACGATAGGGTAGACTGTCGCCTGGCCATATCCTGTTGATGCGTGTGTGCCCTGATTATTCCCGGTTCCTGCGCCGTAGCTGACACACTCCGTCTTCGGCCGGTCGGGTTGAGATTTCTGTTTTGGGTTGTCTCCCATAGCTTTTCCACCTTCTGATGGTACCTGCAAGGCAGTAGGTTGGTTTGTCTACCGTGGTTTCCTTCCCGTGGCTAGAGCATATAGCGGCTCTTACCCGCTTGGTATACCTGTCGTAGGACACATGAGGTATTTCAGTTGGGAAAGCAGTGCCACCTGTTGTCCCACCCCATCTGACTGGAATACACCGACATTTGGTCCACGACTGCTTATTGTCCAGTTATTATACCTGGCTTATATCGCAGCTAACGCTCCATATCTGGAGGTCGTTCCACTATCTGCCACCTGTGGACGTTCCTGGTTGGGGTTTGTCGCCTCTGTCCTTCAAGTTTGATTTCCATAAATTCCATATTACAATGTAAGCCCCTTTCGCCATTTGTATTCTTTATTTTATATCTCTAATCTCTATGTCCTTTGATAGCTTTAACTTCTGGGTTGTACATAATCTATTGAATGCTTCATTTGCAGCCTTCACCTGCCAGTGGAGAACTGAAAGGTATCTCTGACATAAAGGCAGACATTGCTTCACTAAAGGGTCTCTTACTCAATAAGTAAGTCCAATTGTTCTTTTCCTTGTTCCCTTATTGATTGCTTTTGACTAAGCATGGCCACTAGATAATCTGTAAATTAAATTGCTTGATCTTCTCAAGTAACCGTGACGTGTGTTACTAGGACAAGAACAACTAGACCTTCTAAAGTAACTGTGACATGTGTTACTAGGACCAGAAGAACTAGACCTTCTCAAGTAACTGTGACATGTGTGTTACTAGGACCAGAAGAACTAGACCTTCTCAAGTAACTGTAACATGTGTATTACTAGGACCAGAAGAACTAGATCTTCTCACAGAAGAACTAGACCTTCTCAAGTAACTGACGTGTGTTACTAGGACCAGAAGAACTAGACCTTCTCAAGTAACTGTGACATGTGTGTTACTAGGACCAGAAGAACTAGACCTTCTCAAGTAACTTTGACACGTGTATTACTAGGACCAGAAGAACTAGACCTTCTCAAATAACTTTGACACATGTATTACTAGGACCAGAACAAGGAGTCAAGCATAATAGCATTGTAGCCTTCCAGATGACTAACTCTGGTTGGGTTGGGCATGGGACACAGAGGCAAGGAACTGTAGTAATGCAATTAAAAGAATAAGGTAGAAATACACCTGACTTCACTAACAAAAATATGTTACATTGTATTTCCACCTGGACATTGATAACATTTAGCACTTCATACTAATATATGTTTTTATTATCAGTACTTCATGTCATATATAATTTAATTATGTGTCTTTAGATCATAATATGAGCTGAATTTGTGTAATATTAAGGGACACAAACTTTTTTAATATAAGCATTTCACTAGCCAGTAGTACCATTAAAACAAATTTTTACACACTTCCATACATAATGTGGTAGCTGGCCATATGCCTGGCAGGTTACAGTGTTATTAGTCTTATTATTCGAGCAACTCCAAGGAAGTGACATCAATATTGAAACCATTTAGAAACACTTTCAATGATTCTTTGTAGCATTTCTTCTGATCTGAACTCACCGTATATCAGCTGTTTTGGGAGGCATTTATCTGATATACAATTAGATTGAAGAGTAATCAAGATCAGGTGAAACATACTGATCAAGATCCCACGTCACATCCTCTTTCGCTGCTACTGGAAACAGGCTGTGTTAAAGCAGTCTGGTCAACGAGGTAGTGTTTGACAGTATTTTCCAAAGTGGTGAGCTTACTCAGGAGCCTCATGCTGCACCTACAGCCAGGAGGATGCAGTCCACCTTCTCACCATGGTCTTGGACTATAAACAAACCAGCTGTCAATTCAATGCAACATGAGCTTTGAACAACAAAACAACAACTGTCATACAATGCAATACAATGCAAATCCTCACATGTAGTTTTATGAGATGGAATGAAATGAGTTACGCATCTCCAATTACAGAAGCCAGTTTCCGCCCGCACCTGCAACATCCCCAGTGCTCCCCTCATGGCAGCAGAAACCTCGAGCTCCAGCGACTGCGCCATCATCCTATGCTGATGTTGTAAAGACAAGTATTACTAGCCAAAATGATGAGGGAGATCACAGTGAACAAACTCAGGTATCAGATCTGACCAATGTCAATTATGTAAATAATATATAATAATATATGTATCATCATCATGTAGCATGTCCTTTGCAGAACGTCGCTCTCATGACAGCCTGTCTGTAGAAAACTCTATCTTTTGCCAGTCTTCCAGCCTGCCCTAAGGTCAAATCCAGCGTCTCCTTGATGGCCTGTGTCCATCGCCTTCTCGGTTGGCCCCTGCATCTCTTTCCAGTGACCATGCCTTCCATAACCACTCTGTCTAGTCCGTTGTGTCGTTTAACATGTTAAAAAAAAACTCAGTTTTCGGGTCAGTACGTCATTTATGAGCCAATTTTGCTCTACATTCAGGTCTTGCTGGATGTATTTATTTGTTTCTTTCTTTGTCTACGGGATTTTCAGGACTCTTCTGTAGCACTGTGTTTCAAAAGCACCGATTTTTGCTCTTATTGCTTTGTAATCGTCCATGTTTTACATCCATAGGTTGCCACAGGAAAAATGCATGTTTTTAGGATCTTTAGTTTTAGTTTGTCTTATGCCATAGGTTCTGCATACTCCTTATCTTCTGCATTGCCGTAGTCAGTCGTCTTCTTACTTCTTTTGTACAGTCTCCATTGTTGTTCAGTATTGATCCTAGATATTCAAAGTGTGCAACATTTTCAATCTCTCGCCAGCTATCTCGATTTTGGGTTGTAGTTTTGTTTTATCAGTTGTCATTATCTTTGTTTTTTTTTGTATTAAGGTAGAGATTCTGGGCTTCACTATGTTTCTGGACTAATGTAATTATTTGTTCTAGGTCATTGGCGCTATTCAAGAGAAAAACTGTGTCGTCAGCATATCGTATTTCCGATATCTCCTTTCCCTCTATTTAGAATGGATCGAAGTCTGTAGAAATTGGATCTGCCTTTACATTCCTGATAATGTTTTCCGCACATATGTTGAACAGGTATGGTGAAAGAATGCAGCCCTGTCTAACCCCCTTGTAGAGGACGGCGTGGCCTAGGGGTTAAGTGGCACGGCTCACGAACCGAAGGTGCTGGGTTCGATCCCCATCACAGCACCGGCCGTTATCCCGGGGAAGCAAACCCTTAGAAAATGCAGGAGGAAGCAGACCCTTTCATAAAATGCGTGCTGAAGAAGGATGCATTGGGCCGACAGGCGCAAAATAAAAACACAGTGCAACGCACACCGCCTTGGGGATTAGAGAAAAATAAGGCGAACGTAAAAAAAAAAAAAAAATAACCCCCTTGTGTGTCTCAACCCAATCTGAGGTTTCACCATGTATTCTGACGGCTACTAGCTGCCCCCTGTAGAGGATTTCTAATAGTTGAACCAGATGTGTTGGGATGCCCATATCTTTCAAAATGTTCCACATTTGCTGATGTTTTACGCTTCCACATTTGCTGATGTTTTATGCAGTCAAATACTTTGGTGTAGTCTATAAAACAGGCATACAGGTCCGTATTGAATTCTCTGCTTTCGATGATGTTTCTCATTTGAAGATATGGTCTCTTGTGCCTCTTCCTGACCTGAACCCTGCTTGCGTTTCGTTTTTCATAGTCCAGCTTTCTTTCTATTCTTTTCATAATGATACGCAATAAGATCTTGCTGGTGTGGCTTATCAAGGCGATAGTTTGTACATAACTTTAGATTTATAATTTTCTCGGGGAGGCGTATTTCCTGCAGACCAGCAATATCTATACCAAGACTATTGAGTTTGGCATCAATAACAGCCATTTTTCTTACGTCACCAATGTCTCTGAGGTCGCTGGCGTGTCGAGAGCACATGGTCCTGACATTCCAAGTTGCGAGCCAAAGCCTGAAGTTTTCATTTTTAGTTTTATTGCCTATTACACTTGATTTGTATTTTGTCCTAACCCCAAGTACCCATTGAAGCAGACAGGCTGTGGTGGGACAACACCTTATTGGCTGGGGGTTGCCCAGCTTGAGGCGGGCGTTAGTTGATCAATGACACCCGAAAGTGTCTCTTACCATCAGAGACAGCCCATGGCGCCTGTGCCTATGCCAATTGGCAACGGCTTATAACCCGTAAACTGCTGTCTCCCGTTTTGATGCCGAGACCTGTTAAGGCCAGGGATGGAGTTGCACCTTTCTCCATAGCACAAAGCCCGGGCTGAAATATAGAGACCATGTGTTGCCCATGCAATATTTTCCCTCTCTGTCTGCTTTGTTTGCTCCAAGGGAAAGGTGATACCAATACATTTGGACCAATGCAAGCTGCCAGATCAGCAGGGCAATGCTCTATCTGTTCGCCTATCGAGGCTTCCCTCCTCGACCAGCCGCCAACCAAGGCTAAGGGTCAGGTCTGCCCTGCCACAACACTCAGCTGAGGTTGCCCTTCCTCGCTCTAGGAAAAGGCTTTGTATCCTCTTGTGTATGCTCCTCCGCACATCATCGGTTGTCAGGCATGGTAGACGGTGACCAATTTTCAGAGCTACCAGAAAACATTATTTATAATCACTATAAATATATATATATATATATATATATATATATATATATATATATATATATATATAATATTTACAATATAAGAGGATAAGATAGCTGGCCCCATGCCCAATCCTCTACTACTTCTTGAGATATGCTTGATAGATTTATAGTTACTATTCTTTGCTTCTCTTTCGGGCCCTTACAAAACTATCCTCTTCTGTCCCTTTTCACCCCAAGATCACCACTATAGTTGGTCTCCTGTAGGAAGCTTGTACCAAAGCACTGTGAATTTTTGAAATGAAGGTTTCAATATCAGTTTGTTTTGAATGATGAAGTCGCTAGCTGCATTCTCCCTAGCAACATGTGGACATGTAAATTAAGTTGTATTTAAATTGCTAGTTAAATGTAAATTTGACGTTATATGTAAGTTTTTAGTTATATAAAAATTAATAGTTTAATGTAGATTAATAGTTTTATGTAATTTATGTAAATTAATAATTTGATATACATTAACAGTTTTATGTACATTAGGTGTTATTTGTAGCTGTTTGCAATTTAATAGTTATGTGGGAAGTAATACATACATGCAAATTTGTAATTATATGTAAATATGTAGTGATATAGTGTATATGTGCGAAATTAAATCAGTTGCAATATTTTTGTTTGCGAATGCCCACAATGAGTAGGTTACTCTTTTGTGCACCCTGAAAAGGACGTTACGTGGCTGGTTGCAGTAGCTTGCCTCGCATCCCGAGCGTGCTGATGAAGGTGGACCAGGGTCCTCCAAGCGTTTGTATCTGCATGTCACTCACTACTACGGGGATCATGTCGATCCCTCACCTCATTAGCCAGGCTGCCATGAAAACAACCCATTTCCAAGGAGGGCTACTAGGAAGCTGAGGTGAGGGTCTTGGCCAGTATATTTTGCCTGACCCTAACATGTCTGATCGGGGACGATGAGGCTAATGTCTTTTCAGTCAGAACACACTGATCAGAGAATGTTAGTAAGGGTCAGGAGAAATATACTGGCCAAGACCCTCACCTGACCTCCTCATTGGTCATCCTGGAAATGGGCTGTTGTCAAGGACAACAGTTTGGCTAACAAGGTGAGGGATTGACATGATCCCCATAGTAGTGAGTGACACACAGATGAAGCCAAGCATAGCACAACCGCCTGGAAGACCCTGGTTCACCTTCATCAGCACGCTCAAGATGTGAGGAAAGCTACTGCAACCCGTCACTTAACTCCCTTTTCAGGGCACACATAAGAGTAACCTACTCATTGTGGGCTTTCGAAACAACAATATGTCTGATCAGTATATTTTGCCTGACCAGACGTTAGTCTTCCTCCCCAATCAGTTTTCAATAAACAAAATCATCAAGGAACTTCTTATCCATTCCACCATTTTGAGCTTTTTTCCTTCCACAGAGCCTGGAGCAAAATTCGGGTGATGCATCAAATATTCACGATAACGGAGAAACCGGTCAGTCGGACAGTCAAGACCTTTCCTACGGAAAACTCACAGACTCTGATTCTAGCCTTTCTTGAAGCTGTAGAGAATGATGAACACATTTTTTATGTCTTTTATTTTTCAAAGCCAATATTCAGAAATTTCAGTGATAAATTTTGTTAGTAAAATAAAATAATTCTTATTACGGAGATGGCTTATCAATCAGAAATTTGTCACAAAGATGAACAGATATTCTTATTGTGTCCTTTTTTATGCGTATTCTTCTTTGCAAAGGTTCAGGCGTCAACTTGAATATATCTGTATAAAGCAGTGGTCAGCCTTCAGGTATTGACATCTCTATAGAGCTTGTCCAGGAATAGTATTGGTGATGACCATATGTGCTCTAGCTGTTCATCGTATGTTGGACACTTTTGTAACATATATCATTAAATCAGTGACGCAGACTTATTCATCACGAGGCCATGTCATTAGTTTGTTGAATAGATGATTCTGAACTTGTTGTGACCTGTGTGAAGCTAAAACAAACTGAGCTGACATTATGATAAATATATTTTCTTCTTAGATCATGGGTTGGTCAATGATTTTCAAAATGGTCAGTGACCATCATGTCTGGTGGTGTCTTTAACAACAACAAATTTTCTCCACTTCTTAGATCCTTGTTAAGTGGCTGTCAAAGAGGTCAGTGACCATAATGACTGGTGGTGTCTTTAAGGGCAACAACAAACTCCCTCCACTTCTTAGATCCTGGGTTGGTCTGTAATTGTCAAAGAGGTCAGGAACCATCATATGAGGTGGTGTCTTTAACCCACCGCAGCCTCTAACTCAAATATATTTTTTGGGAAATTGTGACCATTATTCTGTATAATGAAATCTTTCAGTTCAAACAAATATTAGAATTACACATCAAAATGATTCTGTAAAGGAATGGTTTATTTATAAGAGGAAATGAGATATCTCCCTGCTCTAATAAATATATATTTCCTGTTTCAAAGATTAGGGTGTAAAGGGTTAATGACAGCAACAAACTAACTTCACTTCACCTGGTCTGGTCTGCAGTCGTCTTTCATATGGTCACAGCTCTTATTCATGATTTCCATTTCAGCTTCCATGATGCTTTACCAGATTGCTTTAAGTCCGCCTCTATCGCGTTCCCTCTGGGGTCCATACCATGTTGGTTCTGATGATGGTATCAGGTTCTCTTCTTATGACATGGCGATCCAACTAGTTATGATGGTATGCCTTCCTGATTGCTTTGAGTAAGCAGTTCTTGGTTGGAGATGGTGTTCAACTAGAACATTCTATGAATTTGTCTTAGGTTGAGTGGAAAGATAACAATTTTAACATTGCGTTTTATGTTACTTACTTACTTAGTCGCTCCTCTTCTACCGTGAGGTGTAGAGGTTTGCCAAAGAGAACGCCACACTGCTCTATCCGCCGTCTTTTTCCTGGCCTCTTTCCAATCCATCCCTCCATTACTTAGGGACTGTCGTATGTTGTCTTCCCAACGTACTTTGGGACGTCCTCGGGGTCTGCGTCCTTGACTTTTGATCTCCCATGACCGCTTTGGTATCTGATCTTCTTCCATTCTACAGACATGGTTGGAGACATGGTTCTACAGTTCTTGGTTGGAGATGGTGTTCAACTAGAACATTCTATGAATTTGTCTTAGGTTGAGTGGAAAGATAACAATTTTAACATTGCGTTTTATGTTACTTACTTACTTAGTCGCTCCTCTTCTACCGTGAGGTGTAGAGGTTTGCCAAAGAGAACGCCACACTGCTCTATCCGCCGTCTTTTTCCTGGCCTCTTTCCAATCCATCCCTCCATTACTTAGGGACTGTCGTATGTTGTCTTCCCAACGTACTTTGGGACGTCCTCGGGGTCTGCGTCCTTGACTTTTGATCTCCCATGACCGCTTTGGTATCCGATCTTCTTCCATTCTACAGACATGGCCAAACCACTGTAGTTGGGACTGCTCCACTCGTGTCTGCAGGGATTGAACTTCAAGACTGCTACGTATTGTCTGGTTACGGATCTTGTCCCTTTTCGTCACCTCAACCGCCTTTCTTAGGTACCTCATTTCTGAAGTTTGTAATTGCCTTCCTTAGGCTGTAGTCATTGCCCATGACTCACATCCATATGTCAGGACAGGCACATAGGTCGAGCAGTATACATCCATCTTTGTTTTCCTGCTTATTTCTCTTCTGCTGAGGAAACCTCTGTTTATTGCATGGAACAGTCTACCTGCTGCTGCCCTTCGTGCAGTTAACGCCTCTTTGATTCCTCCCATGCTGTCTATTACCACTCCTAGATATTTAAAGTTGCTGACCTGCTCCAGTGCTCGTGTTCCCAGGGTTATCTGGTGTCTCTTTTCATCTCTGGCGATCACCATGGTTTTTGTTTTGGAGTTGCTGGTGTGCATTCCTCTCTTCTTCAACTCTTCTTCCCAGACCTGCAAGTTGATCTGGAGATGTGCTTCAGTTTTCGTGATCAGGGCCACATCGTCTGCAAATGCTAGTTCCGATATATAACTTGGTCTCATCTTTCAGTACCCTACTTCATACTTTTATGTTACTCTCCAATATTCCACACTTGTGCATTGTTAGATTTGTGCACTTTTAGATTTATGTTTATGCTGTACTGCAGATACTTCCAAATGCTGTTTAGGCTAGCAAAGGCTATTTTCACTTTGTTCATTCTACTTTTGATGTCTTTGCCTGTTCCATCATCTGTTATAAACTATGCTTCCGAGGATTAATAGATCTAAAACACATAATTATGTAATCTTTGACATTAAGTATTTATGATAAAAATATATTAGTATGGCTTGGCTCGGCTTTGTTTGTTCTCAATCTCCCGCTACCAAACCCTGTAAAGGGCTTTAGTAGCGAAATCTAGACCAGAGAATGGAATGCGCTGTATCGTAGTTTACAGCTTGACTGCCATATTTGCACCTTTCTGTCAACACATCCGACTTAAGCAAGCATTTTTTGAGTACCGGGTTAGCACCATCTCTTCGATCCCTTCTCCTTAGCCAGTCTGCTCTGTTGCAGAGTTATCTAGGATCACCACGTTGAGGTGTAGAAGGGTCTTTGCAGCTCTGGTGCGCTGGCCCTGATGCTGGAGTCCGCTATGGGTCGCTGACTGCTGCAGCTCATGTGCTGCTCAGCATCTTGATCCTATATTAGTATAAAGCGTTAAATGTTGTAGTGGAGGGGAAAATACCACTTTATTTGTCATCTTTTTACTTACCACAAGTATTTGTATTTTTTCAAACAATATCATTACCACTTTGCATTTCGTCTGTGTCCCAGTCAGTCTAAATTAAACTTGTATTGAACATCTACATTTAATCCAGATGCATGATCATTGATTTGGATGAATAATAAGTAATTTCTCAGCTATTGATGACCAAATTCCATTGTGCAGAATGCCACAAGTTTAGAAATATACCAGAAACATAAATACTGGAGAAACAGAAATATCTCTTCATTAAATTAAAGCTGCATGTACGATAAGAACTGCACCATACTTACGGTCATTAAAAAAATGGAAATGCCATGGCTAAGCAACACTGTCGAACTCATGTGACATATTAATTTTGGCCCCACTGGATGGTAATGAAACTTTTGTGTGCTGTCAATCACAATTGGAGGGACAGTAAAGAGTTACAGATTACCACTTAGCCACCTCTGTTGAACTGGTAAATCAATGTAATCTTTTGAGTCTTTTGTCTCTATATGAAGCAATGACCAGCCTTACAGAGGCCACGTGCAGGAAACCTGTATCAATGTTCTTTCATGTTTTCTTGCAATAGTTGATTTAACAAGTTTGTTAGGTCCATGCACTGATGTTTTGTTTTTATTACATGCTTAGGAGCTTACAGTTGTTTGATTCTTTCCTTATCAAGTTCAACTCAGGTGATAATAATGTTGGCATGTTGTTGAAGTCTATTTTGTAATTATAATTTGATTTGGTGCATACCTATCTATCTCTTGAGATGAAAACTTGTACAGGAACTAAATAGCAATGACACTCCAATAAATATTCATCATTTATATATATCTTCTTCTTCTTCGTACACAGTCAGACAGTAACCATTATTTTTTCGAAAAAAGCGGCGGTCATCCTGAGGCTGTCGCCACTGCCATAAAGCTTGTCTTGCAGTTCCACTGGTGATGGCCACATCTGCTCTCTCTGATCCTCATATGTCGGGCAGTTCTGCAGCAGATGTTCAGCGGTCATTTTACCAGTACCGCACGGGCATTCGTCGGTACCACCTATCTTCAATTTGTTGAATAGGTGGTACATCAGTCTATTGTGGCCAGTGCGAAGTCTGAAGACAACGACCTGCTCTCTTCTGTTCAACTGGTAATAGGCATCGTTTTTGGTGTAACCAGTATGTTCGGTTTCCCATTTGGTCACATCATTTATATATATGATATGCTTTTGTTGCGAAATGATATATCTAAGAAATGTAAGTAACAAGGTGAGATGAGGTCCACAATCAGACAATACAATTAAATCTTGAAACACAGCCTTTGCAGACTCGAGTGAAGCAAATTCAATCAGTGGTTTGGCTATGTCTGCAGAATGAAAGAAGATCAGCTACGATGACAGTCATGGGAAGTAAAAAGCAAAGGATCCATAACAGAATGGTGCCCCAAAGTTAGCTGGGATGACAATATATGACAGTCTATAAAAGAGAGATTGAAATTGGGCTAGACTAGATCCAGGTTAAGAGAAAGATAGCTAAAAGAATAATCTAGTGGTCTTTATGGCAAAACTCTACATCCCAAGATAGAATAGAAGCCAGTAAGTATGTTGTTGTGATGAACAGATACAATAGCTGCTTGGTCTTTTGTCAGGAGATGGCTTGTAAAGGGTATGGATACTGATGTTTCTTGCAGCTCGCTGGCACACTCTTGCTCCATCCTCCTTGATCTACATATATCTGATATCAAACTCCTGTGAATGACGGATGGATCAACTCCAAAGTCGTCATCTAACAGGGGTTCATGTAGTGATTCCAGTACGTCCCTCCCAATCCATATGTACTGCCTCAACTATGAGTACTTTTTTATTAAAAGATGCAGCTCTTTCGTTACCATGACCCACAGAATAGGATATGTAGGATTAATAGTTTGGTAATGATATATGACACATATAGGCTAGTTAAATCACAGATCAGGGGACGGCGTGGTTAAGTGGCACGGCTCACAATCCGAGGGTGCTGGGTTTGATACCCATCACAGCACCGGTCGTTACCCCGGGGAAGCAAACCCTTAGAAAATGCAGGAGGAAGCAGACCCTTACATAAAATGCATGCTGAAGTCGGATGCACTAGGCCGACAGGCGCAAAATAAAAACACAGTGCAACGCACACTGCCTTGGGGATTAGAAAAATAAGGCGAATGCAACAACAAAAAAAAAAATTACAGATCAGATGTTATCTTCACATTGAAGGTCAGCTTCATGGTCAGAAAAAGGTTTGTCAGATTGTACCGTCACAGCAAGAAATATTGGAGCCAGCCTTTCATGTGAAGATGACATCTGATATGATACAAGGAGTGACTTGCACAAGTTATTTCTGAGAGCCGCCTTTAAGGAATATTATGCTACTTGCAACATAGACATGAAAATAAACATCACAAACCATGTTATTAGAGTGAGACTAGTATTAAACTATTTAGCTCAAGTAACAAGGACATTTAGAATAACATCATCAATACAAACAGGAGAACACAAGCAACAAAGACAACATTTTGTTGCAGAAGTATATTTATTGACATTGGTAAGTGTTAATGTCAAGAACATGCAAATACCAGCTAGCTAAACCCTGCTAGTTGTTAAGTCATTAACAAAGAAAATCAAAAGTCGTTATTTCCTTGTGAACAGAGTTTGGTTCTATAAATATCTAATAATTCTTGGGGAATTCTTTCAAAGATATCCCGTACATGTAGTAAATTTAATACCAGTGCCAAAATCATTCGCTTTCAGTGGTTTCAATAGATGGAATGCAATTACGTGGGAGAGACAAAGACAAAGCCAGATGTAATCTTTGGAAGAGAGGCACGTTAGATAGGTGTCATATTGTGAAAGCGCTAAGTCAGTATCACCAGCACCAGGTATTGGATACAAGAACAGCCAGACTGAAAATGAAAGAAGAGACACAACCCTGAAATACATAGAGAAAAACGTGGAAACAAATTGTGAATTTTCATTTTTACTTTTTACATGTTTTGACTAACATCACTGAAAAATCTTGTTTGGGCTGAAATTTTGATGGCTTGTGAATTTTTGCACATAAACACTGAAGTTTTTCGAAAGAATATTAGTGATACACTAATATATCCCCTAAATAAAACAACAAAATTGGTTAACACGAATAATAATACTACAACCTGTTGTTGTTGAACGCCCAGATTGAGTAGGATTACTCTTTTGTGCGTCCAAAAAGGATATTAAGGGGCAGATTGTCGTAGCTTTCCTCACATCCCGAGTGTGCTAATGAAGGTGGACCGGGATACTCCAGACATTTCACATAAATGTGAAAGTAAATTTAGATTCTTGAGGTCAAATAAATTGGTGACCTCAGAATGCCAGAATCAGATGAATCATTTACTCACCTGAATTGTCAGATTCTGATACAATTAACTGCATTATCCAGAGTGTGCTAACATTTTTGCAGTTTAACCATGGTTACTTGGGGAGGAAGACTAACGTCTGGTCAGGCAAAATATACTGATCAGACATGCTAGTCAGGGTCAGACAAAACATACTGACCAAGACCATCACCTCGGCTTCCAAGTAGCGCTCCCTGAAAACAGGTTGTTTTCATGGTAGCCTGCTAACGAGGTGAGGGATCGACGTGATCCCTGTAGTAGTGAGTGACACACAGATAAAGCCAAGCATAGCACAACTGCCTCAAGGACCCCGGTCCATCTTCATCAGCATGCTCGGGATGTAAGTACAGCTACTGTAACCCACCACTAAACGTCCTTTTCAGGGCGCACAAAAGAGAAACCTACTCATTGTGGGCATTCGCAAACAACAACCATGGTTACTTAATAATAATAATGATAATATGAGAGTAAGTAGGTAACAAACTAAATGGGATAGCTAAAAAATATGGCTTGTAGTTTCTTAGGGTGTCATTAGATGGCAGCAAATCCAGCTTTGTGATTACTTTAGATAAAAAACACTAGATGTTGCAAGCACATGCACAGCTCAGATACAGCGATATTATAAGTATATCAATGTTGATGGAAATTATGTTAAGAAATAAGGTATGATGTAAGAGCAATAATAAATGGTTATCTAATTCCCATCTCAATTAATTATTTACATAGCTGCTTGTGACCTATTTACTGATTTACCCTCATCTTTCTTTCGCTTTCTATTACCCAGGGGTGCATAGGCCATCAACCAACCCTCGCCAAGCAGCTCTATCCTGTGCAATCATTTCCACTTCCTTCCAGCTTTTACCTGTTTTCTTTACTTCCGCCCCCAGATCTCATCTCTACGTATTCCTTGGTCTGTCTATGCCTCTCCTTCACTGGGGGTTCCATGACAGGGATTGTCTGATGATGCTGGCCTGGGGCTTTCTTAATGTAAGACCCATCCACCTCCACTTTCTTCCTAAGATTTCCTGTTCTAATTTACCTTGTCCCGCTCTCTTCGACATTCTGTCATTTGTAACTTTGTCAAATCATTTTATACCAAGAATATCAGGAATCTGTTGACAAAACCCTGCAATCTTCTGTCATTGCCTTTGGTCATCCCCCAGGTTTCCACTTCATACAGCAGGTCTGGCTTCACATTTGAATTGAAAATCTGTATTTTTGTCTTTCTTTGGAGTTCCATATGGGTTTCAACATGCCGAATGTAACTCTTGCTTTTTATATCCTTGTTTTTATATCCTCGTCCGTCCCTCCTTCCTTATTGATGATACTTTCTAGGTATGTAAATACCTCTACCTCTTCCAGTGGTGTTCCTCTCAGCCTGATTGGTTCTGTGTTTGCTGCATTGACCCTAATTATTTTTGTCTTTTCCTCATGGATCTTCAAACCGACTTGTTTAGATGTATAACCCAGTCTATCCAGTTTCCTTTGCATTTGGCTTTGGCTGTGGGACAGAAGGGCTATATCATCCGCAAAATCCAGGTAGTCCAGCTGCTTATTCAAGGTCCACTGGATTCCATTTCTCTCATTTGTTGTTACTTTCAAAATCCAGTCCACTGCCAGGATAAACAGGAAAGGCGACAGTGCCATACCCCTGATTTAATTTTGAATTGCTCTGTGAGTTGTCCTTTGTGTACAACTCTGCATTGCATACGTTTATACGTCTGTCTAATTATGTTTGTGAGCTTTTGAGAAATTCCATAGTGCTGTGGTAGTTCCCAGAGTATATCTCTGTCCAAACTGTCAAAAACCTTTTCATAATCAACAAAATTGATGTTCAAACTCAAATTCGATTCTAATGATTCCTCCACAATGTGGCTATCTGGTCAATCCATGATCTAGTCTGTCTGAAGCTGTGTCACTAGTTTAAAGCTTGACTGCGATATTTGCACCTTTCAGTATGACACATCCATCTTTGGCAGAAAAATATTAATGATAGAAGCTCTTAGAGACATTCAGTATAGATAAAATCACTGATCTTTATAATGACATCTATAATACTGAATTTATGTTTTGCGACATGATTACATCTGTCTTGATAACACTACCCAAGAAATCTCATGTAACCAAATGTTCAGACTTTAGAACCTTCAGCCTGATAAGCCATGCCATTAAGATACTGCACAAAATTATACAGGAGAGAATTTAGGGGTAAATTAAACAATGAAGTTCAGGATGAACCTTTTAGATTTAGACAGAACAGCAGACAAATATTTAAGGGCACTAGCATACAAATATATAGAAGGATGGAGAAAACATGTTTGTTTGTGTTTTATAGACTGCAAAAAGACATAAGAAACTATTTGCATGTCTGAAAAATATAGTCATGAATATAAAAAGATGCAAGAATAATGATAAACCTATACTGGATGCAAAATGTCACTGTTCTGGCAGGTTTTTTACTCACCATGCATATATTTTTTTTTTAAATGTGTGCGACAAGGATGTGTACTGTCCTCATGTCCATTTAACATAACACAATTTTCGACAGATAAAGGAAATGCCAGCATTCATTTTCGGTGGAGCATCAATAAATAATATCAAATATGCGGATGACAGTTCCGCTGGCTGAAAACAAACAAAAACTACATGAATTAGTGATTCATCTATAGAACAAAAGTCGTGCGTATAGGTTGGGCGTAACGTCCTTTTTTAGGGCACACAAAAGAGAAACCTACTCATTTTGGGCATTCACAAACAACAACCATGGTTACTTAATAATAATAATGATAATATGAGAGTAAGTCAGTAAGTAGGTAACAAATTAAATGGGATAGCTTAAAAATGTGGCTTGTAGTTTCTTAGGGTGTCAATTAGGTGGCAGAAAATCCAGCTTTCTGATTACTTTAGATAAAAAACACTAGATGTTGCAAGCACATGCACAACTCAGATACAGCGATATTATAAGTATATCAATGTTGATGGAAATTATGTTAAGAAATAAGGTATGATGTAAGAGCAATAATAAATGGTTATCTAATTCCCATCTCAATTAATTATTTACATAGCTGCTTGTGACCTATTTACTGATTTACTCTCATCTTTCTTTCGCTTTCTATTACCCAGGGGTGCATAGGCCATGAACCAACCCTCGCCAAGCAGCTCTATCCTGTGCAATCTTTTCCACTTCCTTCCAGCTTTTACCTGTTTTCTTTACTTCCGCCCCCAGATCTCATCTCTACGTATTCCTTGGTCTGTCTATGCCTCTCCTTCACTGGGGGTTCCATGACAGGGATTGTCTGGTGATGCTGGCCTGGGGCTTTCTTAATGTATGATACAAATATTCACCAATGCATTCATCGACACACACATATACTTACACACATCCACCCACAAACATATACACCTCTCATATACCCACACGATGCCTATTACCAGTTGAACAGAAGAGAGCAGGTCGTGGTCTTCAGACTTTGCACTGGCCACAATAGACTGAGGTACCACCTATTCAACAAATTGAAGATAGGTGGCACCGACGAATGCACGTGTGGTACCGGGAAAATTACCGCTGAACATTTGCTGCAAAACTGCCCGACATACGAGGATCAGAGAGAGCAAATGTGGCCATCACCAGTGGCAACACTAGACAAGCTCTACGGCAGTGTCGACAGCCTCAGTATGACCACTGCTTTTTTAGAAAAAATAAAGGTTGACGTCTGACAGCGTAAGAAGAAGAAGAAGAAGATATACCCACACCCTCAGACACAAACCACCACTAACACACACATCCACCAATACACACGCACTAACCAACAGACAAACCCAGTCACACATACACCCACACTCATACATTGACCCACAGACACAAAAACACCCACTCACAACACACCCATTGCACACCCCAAACTACATCACAAATAAAAATACACTGCCACATACAACACCACAGCAAGTTCAACACTACACAACACAACACCACAGCAAGTTCAACACTACACGACACAACACCACAGCAAGTTCAACACTACACGACACAACACCACAGCAAGTTCAACACTACACGACACAACACCACAGCAAGTTCAACACTACACGACACAACACCACAGCAAGTTCAACACTACACGACACAACACCACAGGAAGTTCCACACTACACGACACAACACCACAGGAAGTTCCACACTACACGACACAACACCACAGGAAGTTCAACACGACACGACACAACACCACAGCAAGTTCAACACTACACGACACAACACCACAGCAAGTTCAACACTACACGACACAACACCACAGGAAGTTCCACACTACACGACACAACACCACAGGAAGTTCAACACTACACGACACAACACCACAGCAAGTTCAACACTACACGACACAACACCACAGGAAGTTGTACACAACACCACAGCAAGTTCAACACGACACGACACAACACCACAGCAAGTTCAACACTACACGACACAACACCACAGCAAGTTCAACACTACACGACACAACACCATAGCAAGTTCAACACTACACGACACAACACCACAGGAAGTTGTACACAACACAACACCACAGCAAGTTCAACACTACACGACACAACACCACAGCAAGTTCAACACTACACGACACAACACCACAGGAAGTTGTACACAACACAACACCACAGCAAGTTCAACACGACACGACACAACACCACAGCAAGTTCAACACTACACGACACAACACCACAGCAAGTTCAACACGACACGACACAACACCACAGCATTTTCAACACTACACGACACAACACCACAGGAAGTTGTACACAACACAACACCACAGCAAGTTCAACACTACACGACACAACACCACAGGAAGTTGTACACAACACAACACCACAGCAAGTTCAACACGACACGACACAACACCACAGCAAGTTCAACACGACACCACACCACAGGAAGTTGTACACAACACAACACCACAGCAAGTTCAACACGACACGACACAACACCACAGCAAATACGAAAGACAAATACATACCGCGACACTGGGCTACAACCTGGTAGAAAGTGAGACAATAAATGAAGAAGAAGAAGACATGGGTAGAAAATGTTAATAAAACTCTGCAATTTGTCCGTCGGGTATTGAAGATGTGTTGTTTTGTCACAACAGTTTAAATGCATGCATTATATTTGTTAGATAGTAGAGTGGGCGTTTTTGTTGTATCTGTTACACACATTTGATGTACCCCGTGAAAAGGTCTTGTATATGTAGAATCAATGGTACGAGGCGTGTTCAAATGAAACCTGACCTAACTACACCAAGTGAACATACGTACGATGCGCATGATGACGTTACTTCTGGTGTAAACAGCACATACCAACCGTCAAGTTTACAAAATTGTATTATCCTCCGATTCATAGTTTCTTCAGCAGACCGTTGAAAACATGGCGGGTGTGATACGGAATCCGTCCAGATTTTATCAGCGAGTGGTGATTCGGTTTTTAATAGCTGAAGGATGTCAACCAGTTGACATTCATCGCAGAATGTGGGCAGTGTATGGTGACAAACGTTGAAGACAGCAGTGAAGAACTGGACAACGATGTTTAAGGAAGGACGTGAGTTTACAACGAAAGATCTTACGAGACCATGTCAGTCGCATATTGATGCGTTAACTCACGTCTTTCTTTAAACATTGTTGTTCAGTTCTTCACTGTTGTCTTCGACACACATTTGTCACCATACACTGCCTGCATTCTGCGATGAATGTCAACTGGTCGATGTTCTTCAACTGTTAGAAAACGAATCACCGCTCGCTGATCCACTCTGGACAGATTCCGTATCACATCCGCCATGTTTTCAACGGGATGCTCAGGAAACTATGAGTCGGAGGATAATGAAATTTGGCAAACTTCACGGTTGGTATGTACTGTTTACACCAGAAGTGATGTCGTCATGAGCATCGTACGTATGTTCACTTATTGCAGTTTGGTCCGGTTTGTTCGAGTCTATTGTACATGGTAGTCGGTCGATATGTTCTTCTGTGTATAGGTGTCTCTAGCAGTCTTGAAATGCCTGTGCTACGCCATGACCTACTCTAAACTACAGATGGTCATGGCTACGCGCTGTATTTATATGTGCTTCCACTCAAGTGTAATATTTTTCATATCTGCTGTTTTGTAACACGTATTGTTCCACTGGCACGTGCTGTTAACTCGGTATCTGTTGCGAGATTATGTTAGCGGCATGGACGGCAAATGTCACGTCACAGTGAACAAATGGGACAAATCTAGGACGCTATTCTCTCTCTCTCCCTAAGATCAAACAGCTAACATTAATGACGACCCTGATCATGGTAGATAGATACTTCACTTATCTTGAGATACTTAGATACTTGTGGTCCTGGTCTTCAAACAGGCATCCGAATGCTTCGACTATATGTAATAGGTATTTTACAACTTCCTGCGGCTTACAAGGCTTGTGGGAAAGGTACACATAATTTGAGTAGAATTTTAGCTATATGTTTGTATTCGGCAGCGGCCGTTAAGACTACTTTTTCGATTTTTAACTGCCATATTATTTTTAACATGCTTGACACTGAACACGGGAGTCCGATCTCACTACCCAGAGCCCCCCTTGGAATTTTTACCAGAAACAAAATCTCGGTATCCACCGTGATTCGAACCCGCGCCATCCAGCACTCGAGGCGGACACCTTACCCCGTGACCAATGAGCCCATTGAGATAACATTTGATCCTGCTGAAACGGATGTGTCGGGCCGAAAGGTGCAAATATCGCAGTCAAGCTGTAAACTAGTGACACAACGCATTCCGTTCTCCGGACTACATCCTGCTACTTGCAAAGCCCTGTTCAGGGCTTGGTAGTGGGAAATTGAGAACGAACGCAGAAGAAGAAGAAGAAGAAGACATTTGATAAAAGGCTCACTTGAAATCAGCCATTTGCAAACGCGGAGGCTGGGCTCGCTCTCTTCTCACCTCACTGTTTTATTTGACTCTGTCCTACAGTCACACTCCTGCACAACTTTCACACGCGCCCTCATGGTGAGGCCCTTCCATTGCACTTTGGTTGGGCTAGCTTCTGAGGGCGCACAAGCCTAGCATAGGTACATACAGACGCATACATTCATCCAAGCACTGGTTTATGCGTCCTGATATCGCCCAATGGACTATGGTTTGGGGTGGAAAATGGCGCGCCTCCGCCAGTAGAAACTAGGGAGTTTTTTTATTTAGGGAGCAAGGGAACAACCCTTAAAAAGACTTATAACGGAGTAATACTATGTACCTCTATGTCGACTTAGCATCATGATCAACATCTGCTAAGACACATGTGTAGACATGGGACAAAGTGCAGAACCAGTTCTTAAAGCTCATCACAGTAGCCATGAAGATTACACCGATAGCTGAGATGCAGAAGGTTAATGAATTACATTCACTGTGCCATAGAAGAGACACGCGAAACAAGATCCAGAATGAAAAGTAGAACGGCATAGCAGTGCACCCAATGAAGGCGAGACTGGACGATTTTGCATTGGGACGTTTAAAACGTGGCAGCTTTGAACATCCAGGCAGTATACTAAAAAAAACTGTACACTGGAAGAGTGAGACCAGTTCTCGAGTATGGCATTGCGGCATGGACAACAGCAGCAAAGGCGAACTTCGATAAAATTAGCAAACTTCAAAACCAAGCCATGAGAGTTATAACAGGAGGCATGAAGTCAACGCCAATTGTAGAACTTGAAAAGATTACAAAACTGCAATCCATGACCGACAGAAGAGACTGCAGAGCCCAGCAGCAAGCAGAGAAACACAGAAGACTGACTGGCCATCCAATGCATCAGAGACTAAACAATTTTGGAAATGGGAAACTAAAGCGGAGAAACTTTGCAGAAATAGTCAAAGCAAAGATGAACGAAGACCCTATGAACGCACTAACAACACCAAAGCCCATCCCTACTGTACGCAAACCTACCTGGAGGCAGCATATATTTCCAGAGGTGGTAGAAAATATACCAGGTATTGGAAGCAAAAACAGCCAGACTGAAAAAGAAAGAAGAGATACAACCCTGAGGTACGTAACGAAAAACTACCCAAGCATGGACTGGACACATGCATACACCGACGGTTCTGTAACAAATACAACACAGAACGGAGGGGCAGGGGTAATCCTGAGCCTACAAAATGACAGAACAATAACACTGTCAGTGGCAACTGGAAAATACACAAACAATTTCAGAGCGGAGGCAGAGGCACTGAGGGCCGCAGTAGAAGAAATGGTGACAGGTAAAATGAATGAAAGCCACATAGTCCTGCTTACAGATGCCCTGGCCGTAGTCACATCACTAAAAAGCCAGAAAAATACGGAACTTAATGACTTAAGAGCAGTACTCTGTCAACTATGCCAGTAGTCCGCACCAAAAAGAGTCGTGGTAAAGTAGGTTCCATCCCAATGTAATATTCAAAGCAATGAGGAGGCAGACAGACTGGCAAAGGTGCAAGACTACCACAACCAGATTCTAGTGTGACCTACGAAGAGTCCAAAAGGTTTATTAGGGCCAGATACATGGCCAAATGGGAAACAGGGCATACTGACTACACACAAAAAAGATGCGTATTACGTTGAACAGAGAGCAGGTCGTGGTCTTCAGACTCCGCAACAGACTGAGGTACCATCTATTCAATAAACTGAAGATAAGTGCTTCTGACGAATACACCTGTGGTACATGGAAAATGACCGCTGAACATCTGCTGCAAAATTGCCCGACAAACGAGGACCAGAGAAAGCACATGTGGCCATCACCAGTGCCAACACCAGACAAGCTCTATGGCAGTGTCGAAAGCCTCAGGATGACTGATGCTTTCTTCGAACAAATTCAAGTTGATGTCTGACAGCGTACAAAGAAGATCTTTTTTTTTTTATCTGCCTACTTGGTTTCTTGTAACTTTTCTCAATTATCACAGTCTTTATTTTATTTATGTCTAATTCAAACTATTGACTTATTGTGCATATTATTATCACAAACTCCTGTAATTCTTTCTCAGATGTGGAAAAGTGAGCACTAAAAAGATTAAGAATTTAAATTGTCAGACAATCAATTTAATTGAGAAATATTCTGATATCAAAAGATTTTGATCATTTGAACTGTCAGACATTGGTTTCATTGAGAAATATCCCGATATAAAAATACTTTGATCGGATTAACAGGTCTTAGAAACTGCTGGATTCTAATCATTGTGCCGCTAAAAAGAAAGACAAACTAAGAATATGACAACAAGTTTCAGCCAGATTTTTAAGAACAGAGAAACCAATTTCTTTTTGTTTTTTATCTTGTGAATTGTATAATTTTATATTGCTATAAGCAGAAATTAGCAAATAAAATGTTAACTTAAAAAAATTAATTCAACGTGTCACTCTGTAAAACTGTACGCCAGCGCGTAAAAGAAATAAAAAATTGAGCTAAGAGATTCTGTTACTGTATCGGTATCCAGTTCCTCTCCGAGAGCCAACAGTGGAGCAAATCTTCCTCCTAACTTCGATTGGAATTTCGATGATTCTTGGGTCTTTATGTTTGTCCAGGTCAAACTTTAGTCTAGTCACATCTTTCTTTACGACTCTCTCCAGTCGCAGGCGAAAAGTCATCATAACAAGATCGTGGTCGCCTCCTATATCCTCTCCCGGAAAACTTCTCAAATGAAATATTATAAAGGTCCTTGAACACCTGTATGACAAGGCGTCCAGCGCAGTTCTTGTGAATGGAAGGCGCGGGGACTGGTTTCGCACATCAATCGGTGTGAGATAGGGTTGTACACTCTCGCCAACTCTTTTCAATATATTCCTTGAGATAATTATGAGTGAGGCGCTTTGAGGTCACGTTGGCACTGTCAAGATAGGGGGTCAAACGATTAACAATGTTCGTTTTGGAGTTGACATAGACAGGTTGGCGGGCACAGAAGCAAAACTCCAGGAATTGGCCAGAAGGCTAGGTGAAATAGCTCTTGACTATGTTATGGAGATAAACGCTGAAAAGACACAATTAATGACCAACAACGCCGAGGGCTTTAACAGTAGGATAAAAGCTAATGGTCAGGAACTCGATGTGGTTGGCCGTTTGAACTATCTGGGTTCGATTGTCAGTGATGAAGGATCAAAATATGAGGTGTTGGCCAGAATAGCACCAACAATGGCGACGCTTGCACGGCTAAACAAAATCTTAGCACTATGCACGAAAATCAGATTAATGCGTACACTGGTCCTGTCAATATTCCTCTATGCTTGTGAGGCATGGACAGTTACAGTTGACCTGCAGCAGAGGATACAGGCCTTGGAGATGAGATGTTTCAGAAGACTTCTAAATATCACGTACAAAGATCGAGTTACAAATGAGGAAATACGAGAAAGAATTAAAACAGCAATAGGACCTTTTGGCAACTGTCAAAAGGAGGAAACTCGATTGGTACGGTAACATATCGAGATCAAATGGTCTTGCAAATGCGATCCTACACGGAAAGGTGCAAGGCAGACGACGAAGAGGCAGTCCCAAAAAGAAGTGAGAGGACAACATAAAAGAATGGACCAATCTCCGACCAGAAGAGGCACAGGCGGAGGCCGCTGACAGAGAGGGGTGGCGTGGGATGGTGAGGATGTCTTCATGTGTACCCCAACGACCTCACTGGTTACAAGATGACCTGACTTGACCTATGGAATTTAGCATTTAAAATGTCAACTCGGCAACCCTGTCTGTGGGCCACCCGTCCTAGTTTCAAGCCGTAGCATCCTTTTCATGCGATTTTCACATGCGGCCACATTGGACTTTCCACCGGCCCACTGGGAGCCACATGACCCCCGGTTGAGAACTGATGATATATGCCTAGCTTGACTCTCTCTCACTTTTTGTAATGGACTTAGTAAGGTCCCAACTTTTTATAAGCCTATTTTAGGTGTCATTATTTATTTCTGTTCCACTGTCTGCTATCATTGTTCCCAGATTTGTTCTCAGGCTTCCTACTCGAGAGGATCTATTTGACAATTTACTGTTATCCAGATATGACATTTTTTGTATTCCTTTAAGTGCCCATTTTTACTGTTGCTCATTGTCCCAGATGAAGTTCTATTGGCCGTAAAGTAGGTTGATATCACTATTCGTCATTGTAGACGTTTTGTGTTTTCTTCTCAACTCTGTATCTAACAATACTTACTTTTTTTTTTAAACCTCCGCAATGTTCCCTTGTTAGTATTTGATATACGTTATTTTAATATTTTCTCCTTAATCTTACAATGAAGTCTTTACAGTATCACATACATTCTAATTTGAATCTAGAGCATAGCGCTGACATTCGGTTCCCATATTGTGTTCGGAATAAAGGCTGGGGTGGCATCCTCACACGCTTTTGTGTCTGCTAATCGTTTTAATTACATATTCTGAGCACTTGTAGTCCGTTCTGTATTCGTTGTTATTATTGTATAATAAAGCCAACTAAATCTGTGTAGTTTCACACACGACCTACTTATTTTCAGCCGGAGAACGGACAATCGCTTCACCTAGCCGCCGCGATCTCAAGTCCGAGTTTGTGAGCCCAGGAGTGGGCCAAAATCAATCCTTTCTCCTAGACACTTATATTCCTATATTCGTCTGCATTGTGTATTGATCTTGCACTATTATGGCATGTTTTGACTATCTAAATGCGTAGTCTTTCATTTAGTTTTCGCGAACAATGTCCCATACAAACTAACAATTTATTTCCTGACTTGCATTTAAATCGTTTGTCAAACGACATGATCGTCCCGGAAGTCAGTAATCCCACAATGCATTCCCATGCGCATGCGCCCAACACTTAGCAGAAAGGAAGCTTCCAGTCGACGTTCGCACTAGGTTCGGCAAGCACAATGTGGAATACATTCTATTTGGGACAGCTTCGTGGCTTTTGTGTAGACGATTGACAATATATATGTTTTTATGACTCAGTTAAATAGCTTTTGTGCACATCAGTTCGGGTTTAATGATAACGATAAATTATTTTCAACTCTTGTTTACATCGAAATTTGTGAAAGCCACAGGGCCACCAGACGGCGCTGTCAGCTATTTACTTCCCAGGATCTCTTCTCTCGTTCAATTTACGTTCAGTTTTCATCAACGTGTTATGACAAACATTTCCAGAGTTCCCGCTAGCTATGGAGGTAGAAGTCACTGCTGATTCATCAGAATCTGTATGTGAGCATAAGCAACCTCATTTCAGTGAGATAGAATCAGTAGAAATTGCCCAGCCTTCCATATTAAACGTCGAGGCAAACAGGTGTGATAGATCGGTACCAGATGATAGTATAAGCACGACTATGAAACTGACAGAAAAAGAGCAAACTGATGCTAACAGTCAGAAAATGTCCACAGTGACGGATAGTGATGACAACATCAAACTTGAAAAAGAGGAAGCAGACAGAAACTATGAATCGGAACCAGTTCCAATGAAAAAAAATGATCATGGAAGTAAATTAAGAAATCGTGGGCAATGGAATCACCAAGGAAGAACCAAGTTTCCAAGGACTCCTGCAGTTTCCAAGGAATTGAGGGAGTTGTCAAGGAAGCACGCTATATTAGAGAAAAATTTGAAAATTGAAGGGCTACCAGATCCCGCTCCAGCTCCAAAGTTTAGGAAGCGGCGGCTTTCTCTTAGTTCAAACATTGGAAGACCTCACGATAAAGATATTCCCTCGTACAAGAGAAAGAGGCTGGCATCTGTGGATACCCGGCCTAAGAAAGATCACATGCCAAAGTGGGAGTTAATGGGGGGAGATGCCAATGATCCATTAAATCTTAATGGTTTAGCACACAGTGAGGAAGGAAGACTCTTGAATCTGAAAACACCAGAAAGCTCTCCCCTACCTACTCCAGATTTTAGAAAAATTGTTTATGTTAAAGTACCCCCCAACATAGAGGATCCGTTGAACTTGGAAGGAAAGCATGACCAGAGAGTGATTGACAAGATGTTGAACTCAACAGTAAAGAAACGCCACAGGTCAAAGAAGAAGAAGCATGATGATGTTCAGCAAGGAGTGACAGATGCACAAATCCTTGTATCCTCACAGCTGTCTATAAATAATTCATCAGAAGAAGCTGTAGCAGAGACACCAGTAACACAGCCAGAGACGCAGATCATTGTAGAAGGACCAGTAGAAATTACTGAAACAAAACCAGTCGAGATTTTAACTACACCCACCAAACCTCTTGCACCAATTGGCAGAAGGTCCAGGTCAAGGTCACTTAGCACAAGTCCTGAGAGAAAGTTTAGGCGACAGTTGAGTGGTGGCAAGGGAAAAGCTGGCATGAATGAACCTCAAAAATTTCCTGAAAAGCCTAAATTTATCATGGGAAATTACAATAGATATTATGGGTACAGAAACAAGGACCACCTTCCAGATCCCAGGTTGCAGTATTTTGATCTGTCATGGTTCAAGGGCAAACATGTCCTGGACATCGGTTGTAATGTGGGTCATATTACTTTGGCGGTGGCCGAACATTTACACCCACACAAAATCCTGGGTATGGACATTGATGCAAAACTTATTCAGGCAGCTCGACAGAATATCAGGCACATGTTGAGTCTAAGGAGGAAGGATTCAGCCAGGTGCCCTCGAGTCTTTGAGATGACAAGGGGTCCACTAGAGGCTCATCCGCTGATGGGATTGTCTGACAACTTTCCAAACAATGTATTATTCTTGCAGGTAAGCATTTTTCATTTCAATTTGCTATATATTGTACTTGAAGAGGTGGGATTTGTGCGACTTACTCATTTTGTTCAATGCCAACTGTTGTAGGTGACCATGAATCTTCACATCTGCCAGTTCCGAGACTTGTTTATCAATCCAGGCTTTGTTAATAAACTAAAGAATATTCTTTATCCCTGTTTCCAGCACATCTACCTGTGATGACAGTGTGTTCTAACCATCCTTTCTGATAACATTTGTTTGTTATGGCCTTCATCATATCCTCATTAAATTTCATGATATTCTTAATATACATCTGTAAGACATCTCCTCTAAAGTAACCCATAGCATTACTGCCGTAGGGGTGTAAGGTGTTAGCGATCTCACATTTCAAATGCTCGGTTATATGAGGGCGGTAGCCATCTCCTCTCTCTCGCTGCTTTTACTTCCCGGACTGAACCGGTACCCACTTAAGGCTGTGTCGACCCGGGAGCCACTGCGGTCTGAAAAAACATTACCGCCTCTTTACCCAGGAGTAACAGTAGAAGGTTGAAACTTACTACTTAGCAAAGTTCCTTGTATTTGTACTGGACTTGTGTGTGATTTTATTTTCTGCAATGAGTTTTCCTGGTATGGTGCAGCATGCTCTTTTGAGCAGATCTGCTGCTTGGATTGGTAAAGTTAGTGCTGAGCTATGAAGATCTGAAAGACCTACCTCAGAGTGCAATTATGGAAATGTGGCAAGTTGCAAGAATGTGAAATTATTGACTAGGATCGAAAAACAACAATTGTGATGGTAGCTAGTGTAGTAAAACATAGTAACAGTAGAATTTTACATACCAAACTGAACATGAGAAAAGTGCGTGCCCACTAGGTTACTTGTCTGATAATATGTGAATAAAATAAGGTGAGGTTACAGCAGCACTGAATGTATATAGTGAGAAAAAAAAAAGAAAAAAAATGTTTTAAAGTTGATTAAATTTAATCAAAATTAATAAATGTTTAGTCAGATACCGAGACGAGAACACACAAACAAAACCTACGTTATGACCAATAGACCTTCATCATGGACAACAAATAACAACAATGCTGAACTAGCAAATCGACATATAAGGAAAAAATGGTCTACTTATGATATCTTATATAGTGTCTATCATTGCGACTTTTCAGGTCGAAGACTCTAAATGCCACTTAGTGATGTTGTCTGCCCATCTCTTCCTTGGACATCCTCACCCTCTCTTTCCTGGTACGGAACCATGTAGTATTGAATTTGTAATTCCGCTGGACCTTGTGATGTGCCCATACCAAACCATCTTTTGCCTTTTGAACAAACCGTCAAAAGGCCCAATTGCGTTTTCCACTCTCCATCGTATTTCTACGTTCTTGACACAATCCATATATGTAACATTTAAGAGTCTTCTAAAGCACACCATTTCCATTGCATGTATTCTGCACCGGATATGCGTGGTAATAGTCCATGTTTCACAGGCATACAAAAATATTGAGATCAAGCACCAATGAGCACATTAGTCTAACTTTTATGTTTTTGTTGGGATTTGAAATTTGTTCTTGGTTACGACGTAATTGTTTTATATATGCACTTTTCTTAGTTTAGCCACATCTGAGCTATTATTAGGTGGTGGTCCCTGCCAACATCCTTCTCTTTTAACTCTGTCTTAAAGTGATCAATCTGGTTTACATCTCTTCAATTTTGAGATTTATATGTTAGTTTATGTATATTTTTGTTATGGAAGATTGCATCTCCCAATACAAGTTGGTTTTCCATGCAGAAATCTATTATCATTCCACCATTTTTCTTCATCTTGCCACGACCATCAGTTCCCATTGCTACTTCTCTATCTTTATTGTTATTGCCCACCTTAGTGTTTAAATCTTCCATAATACAAAGTATGTTGTGAGCTAGTACCTTGTCTACTGTTTCTTGGAGTCTTCTATAGAACATGTCTTTATCTTCTTCTTCTGTCTCATTTGTCGAGGCACTACATTGAATTACAGAGAGTTTTGAATATCTCCCATTAAATCTTGCCATCATAAGTCTTTCATTAACTTGTAACCATTCTAGAAGATGTCTGTTCAATTCCTTTCTAAAAATGAGTGCAACTCCTGCATAGTGTTTGTTGATGGCTCTTCCTAAAAATAGTATAGTTTCTCCTGTTCCAGTTGTAGTTTGTCCATCTGGTTTTGCCGATGCATAGAATATGCAATTTGTAGTTTTCATTTTCTGTACTACTTATGAGGTTTTATTTGTCTCGAACATAGTTCTCACATTTCAAAACCCCACTTCAATCTTCATTTTGATATCCATTGTACTTGATTTCCCAACGTGAGCTACCTTTTGGCTTTGACCCATGCTGTTCATACTGACAGAGGTACTCCATCTCAAGGCCATTTGCCATCTAGAGCACTTATTTTCGAAACGATTGGTTTATAAAAACTGGTGCAGTTGTTAGTCCAGCGTCCAACTACCAACCATGAGGCCATGTTTGGTCCGTCCCCTCCACAGTGATCTGTCCGGTCTGAGTGACCCTGCCTGTAACATAATTCCCACTGTCATAGTTCACGGCCTCATTAGAGAATGCAAACCTCACCACAACAAGGTAATGGTCTCATGAGAACTTCCCTATAAAAACCATTAAAGGAAAAAGAAAAGATCGTGTCTTAATGAATGTATATTTTTCTTCACTTTGCACACAGGGTAATTATGTCCCTGGCAGCGAGGAGATCTTGCATTTACAAAAGGAAGAGTTTGACACAATCTTGGCGCTGTCCATAACCAAATGGATTCACCTAAACAACGGAGATGATGGCCTGAAGCTTTTCTTCCAGAAAATATTCCGCCAGCTGCGGCCAGGCGGTAGACTGATCCTTGAGCCACAGCCCTGGTCAACGTACAGAAAACGAGCCAAACTCTCTGTAAGTTTTTGCCAGAAAATACATAAATTACAATCTTGCCTAAACATTTTTCAGGAGTATGTAGACAATGAATATGGAGAGTAGGTATAGTTTTGAGTGTCAATAATTTAAGTGGATTTTAGATTTAGAAATTTGAGGAGGTTCATTTTCAGAGTTATCCTTATGTCTGACACTAAAGTATACAGTATATGAAATAAATTGTTTAATGCAAGCTTGTACATATGTAGTCAATGGAGTGTGTTTTGGTTGGAGTGTACTCAATTCCTAGGAATGACCAGGTTATCAAACCTAATTTTCACTAGGTCAGTTGTTGACTATTCCAGTCATTCATTATTCTTAACTGCACTCATCTTCACATTCACATCGATGGACTTGGATCAGCGTGATAGTTGGTAATAATAGTTCAGATTTATTATTGTTTTAAAAAGTAAATATCACGGTTTCATTCATTACACAATGATGATCTTTCTCTCTCTCTATCTGTTTGTCTTTATGCTAGGCTCTTAATAAAACTGTATTTCACTGGAGATGATGCTCCATTCATTAGTCTAGTTTTGTATATGCTCTAAGCCACAACGATTAGAGTTCTGTGCTTCTACTTCTTCCACAAATGTGCAATCAACTGATTCCTATCCGTCGTATTCTTAATTCTTCATGAGCCGATCATTGAACTAATGCCCTCAATTTAAGTTCACAATTTATGGAGCGTTTACCACAGATCACAGAGCTACCACTCTGCAAGTGATGCTGTAGAGATGTTTCTTATAGTCTTTAGCACCTGAGTACTTTGTCCCTTCATCACTTCAACTTGTGATCGTGTCACATATCATGAGTTCAACATTGTAAGAAAAATTACTTTCCTACCTCATCTTGTCTATGGGCGCTCTGGTGGCAGATTAAACACTCATTCCCATTCTTGAACTTAGTTCCACTTTTCAACCTGCATTGTGCGGTTTTTTGTTGTTTTTTTTTGTTGTTGTTGTGTTGTGTTCGCCTTATTTATCCATTCCCCAAGGCGTGTGTGCGTTACACTGTGGTTTTTATTTTGCGCCTGTCGGCCCAGTGCATCCGACTTCAGCATGCATTTTATGTAAGGGTCTGCTTCCTCCTGCATTTTATAAGGGTTTGCTTCCCCGGGGTAACGGCCGGTGCTGTGATGGGGATCGAACCCAGCACCTTCTGGTTGTGAGCCGTGCCACTTAACCACTAGGCCACGCCGTCCCCTCATTTGTGCGGTTTGATAGTTGCTTATGGACTGACTTCTGGTATTACACTTCTCATCAATTCTCACAACATACATTTTCAATGAGCAGACATAATATCCTTCTCCAAGTGCTTATTTTGCAGTGAAAGTGTGTTATATAAATATGACTTACAAATATGTTGCTGATGTCCACAGACAGAGCTTTTTGCCAAGTACCAGTCCATCAAATTGAAACCTGAGGGATTCAAACATTACCTGTTGTCCATAGGATTTGTCAAGTGTGAGGTCATTGGTGTGCCTGTGACCAAATCAAGGGGTAAGTTCATTTACAACCTTCATCATTTTCTTGGTCACCAGAATTTTATCTAATGATAGGTCTGTGTTACTTGTATCTGATCTTAAGTTTAACGGGTAGGATACAGTCAAACTGGAAACAGCAATAATATAAAACCAAGAATAGTTAGCCCTTCAGATCCAAGCTTTGATTGTTATACCTGTCCTTCCACAGTAGAGCAGGGAGATAACCCTTTTTCACAAAATTCTTTATCTTTTAAAAGTAAATATTTCAAAATGCTTGGAATCCACATATTCAAACTGGCATGTTAATGTCTGTTGCCAGGTAGCCGAAGGCAAATAAATTTGGTAGATTTTTAACCAGATTTTAGTATTTTGTTCGGGCAGCGGTTGTTAAGCGTGCTCAGCAGTGAACACGGGAGTCCGATTTCACTATCCAGAGATCAGGGGAATCAGAATGGACTACCAGAAGATCCACATGAAAAAAATCCCGGTCTCCACCCTGGTTCGAACCCGTGACCTCTGGCACCTCGTTAACCAGGCTGTCATGAAAACAGCCTTTTCCTGGAGAACTACGTAATTTGGGGGGGGGGGGGGGGGGTGTATGGTGTTCTTGAATCAGTATTTTTTCCCTGACCAGACAGTCTCCTCTGCCCAACTTTATAAGAGAAACAGAGACTTTGATCTGAAGATGAATGACGAACAAGAGGGTTCCTGGTATACAAAAGGGTGATTGGTATCCACTGTAGCATTACTGTTTTTTTGGATTTTAGTTTTCCTAAGGCATTTTTAAGCTCTCACAGCTTATCATTATTGAGGGCTTGTAGAGCTGATATTGCATCTGTGAGCAATACAACCTGCTGGCATTGGTTTATTGTGTATATTATTTTTGTCAGCAATGTTAAGCACCTGTACTTTAGCTGAATAGTTTGAACACCGTTTTCAAGTTGATAAACTAGTGTTTTCATTATCCTTGATCTAAGTAGAGAAATATATATTGATGGATCAGCAACAGGAGTAGTCAAAAACAGAGGTGCGAGAATCTACATCAAAAGATAAGAATCTACACTAACAAGAGTCACACCTTCAACAGCATGGTTATTCTAGCTATGGTATACGGCCGTGAGGTGTGAAAGCCTGAAAAGCAGATTCAAGGAAGCTTTGAGTTGCTCAAGGGGAAAGGGAGTGAAGAAAATTGACAGCCTCTCTGTGGGGCCCAATCAGGCACCAAACCACCTTCAATGGCATCATAGATTCTGGGTTGTTAAGTGCAGATGGTGTGCATGCTTGGCAACAGATACACGTGACAAATGATGTTCTGGTGACCTACAACTTTCAGTGTCAGCTCCAGACTTTCACTGATCAGATGAAGAGATAGCCTGAGTAAAGCCCTTGGCACAAATGGTAGCCCAAGACAAAAGACAGATTTGAATTTAAACACTTGTTATGCCTGTTTAATTGCTGGCAGACTGTTTTGGTTGGGAGCCTTCTGACCACAAGAATGTGTATTCAAAACCTTGGTACGGCACCATTAAAAAAACAATCCAATGCAGTGTGTTTAGACTGCAGGAGCAAGCGACCTTTATTCCTTGGACATATAAATCCTCCAGGAAGATCTCAGCAGTGGGAACAAACGGCATGATGAAAGTTTTTTATAAAATTTTATGGACTTTCATTTTACACTAAATGTCAAGTTCTGTTGTCCCTTGCACAAATAGACATAACGCAATAAACACCCATTAAGAGATTCCATTGAAAATCCTTACAACTTGAATAATCAGATGTTAACTCTGTGTATCATTGTCATTTGTTTTAGTTTTGTTCTGTCACATGTTATGGTTGTGGGGCATCAGAAGCAAGTCATAGAAAAGTCTAGGTCATGAAAATTGTAAATAAGAATTGTTATTGATCTTGTTGCAGGATTCCGCCGGCCGCTGATTCTGTTTACAAAAGGAGACACACGACAAATTCCAAATATTGTGATCGGCGAAAATCTTGATGTCCGCGATGTTTGCCAGGAATGTGGGAACACAGACAAGTCACGGTGTGATCATCCTCAGTTCACAGGCATGCGTCGGGGGCCGTATGCCAGCCACATGTATGATCACATCAGCTACCCATATACATCTTTAGATTCACCATATGTCTCATCGTCACGAACATATTCAAACTACAGCTTTGTGCAGAGTGGAGAAGATAGTGTTTTAAATCCAGCCGAATGTGGTAGCTCTCGTGTTAGTGGAGCTGGTAGGAGAAGTGACACATCCAGTGAATGCCGAGATAATAGTGAAGGGTGGGGGAACAGTACAGAGACAGAAAGTAGCACTAGTGGAAGTAGGTCGTACAGTGGCACAAACAGCAGCATTTACGAGTCTCAAAGTGTCAGTGGGAGCAGTATGAGTTATAGTTCATCAAACATGAATGGCTCCGACTCTGCGTGGTCCAGTAGTTCAGCTTATTTCAGCCCTGATCCAAGTGGGCTCAATGGTGATATCGCCACAGTAATGTTCGCCCTGGACACTGTTGAACCAAATGGTATCTCCAGTGTAATTTACAATTCGGATGATGTTCACCCTGGATAATGTTCACTTAGGAAGAAATATCGCCAGTTGAACTATGTGGTTATATTGCCAGGGAAATGAACACTCCAGATAATGTTGAGCAAAGTGTTGATATCCCAAGAGGAATAAACACTCCAAATAATGTTGAGCTGTTTATATACCAATGGGGGGGAACTGAGATGCTAGTCCTGTCAGACAGATCATACTGACCAGGACGTTGCATCAGGGTCAGGCACAATATACTGACCTAGACCACTATCTCTTCCATGCAGCGATCCCTGGAAAGACAATGTTTTCAAGACAGCCAGGCTGACGAGATGTGGATCGATGTGATCCCCGTAGTAGTGAGTGTCACACAGATGTAGCCAATCATAGCACATCCGGCTGGTGGACCGTTGTCCACCTTTATGATCGGGATGTGAGGAAAGCCCACTGCAACCCATCACTTAACGTCCTTTTCAGTGCGCACAAAAGAGGGAACCTATTCATTGTGGGCATTCAAAACAACAACATATACCAACAAAAATTAACACTCCAACTAATGTTTGAACTTAGTGTTATCCCATGAGAAATGAACACTCTAGATAATGTTGAACTTAGTGTTGATATCCCAAGAGAAATTAACACTCCAGATAATGTTGAACTAACTGTTGATATCGACCAGGAACTGACCACCCAAGACAGCGGTGAACAAAATGGTGATTTTGCCCTCGTGTGGGGAAAGTGCAACTGAGTTAATTAATCTAGAATATGTTGAATCTATTCATGACATTGCTGTTCAGTTTAACAGCTTGAGCTTCAGTGGACCAAGCAGTAACTGCACTAGTGAAAGAATAGAGATAAGCTGTATGTATTAACCAGGGAAAGAATACAGATAAGCTATATGTATAAATCCTAAAGAATATAGATAAGCTATATGTATAAATCCTAAAGAATACAGATAAGCTATATTTATGAACAGGGTAAAGTATACATAAGCTGTATGGGCATCACAAAAGAAATCATATAATCTGTATGCATGCTAATATTTGCTTCCTGTTCTCACCATATGAAGTGAAGAAGAGTATCCACTACAACCAGCCTCTAGCTGTATCAAAATACTTATGTGTATTTACTCTGGCAGTGGCTTTCTGTAGTAATCTGTTTTTATGATGAGGTTGCTAGTAAACTTTTACAACAATCCTTGTGGTTCTATTCTTTCGTCCCAGGGTACTACTTGGTTGATATAATGATTGACATATATATATTTATATATATATATATATGGCAAAGAAAACAGAAGCTATTGAAGAAAAATTATAGCAGACACTGGTGATGAGATGTTAAGGGCCTTATTGCATTTTCCTCCTTATATCCTTAGTCAGTTCAGTTCATGTGGCATCTCCACAGTGAAGGTCAACAGCAATGAATCTTCAACGTCCTCTGTCCCTTGCCTTAATGGTACAATGTTGTATTTTCTTTTCTCTCATAGTTTTTGTCTTGCAGAGAGGTTGAGCTCCCTGGTTTAATTCCTGATTTCCTACTACTCCATTTACTTTTCTGTTGTATGGTTGTCTATGTTTGCACTACTTTACTTAATCAGTTCACTAACTTTGAAGTTTTTGTAATTATCAAAGTAACATCACCATGTAGCATGTACTTTGCAGATAATTACTCTCATCACATCCACCCAGTAAGACTTGATCTTTTGACAAGTTCTCCAGCCATTGATGTCATCTTCAGAATATCCTTGATGTCTTGCATCTCATCTTATCTCTGGTACGTCTTGATTATCAAGTAACCATACCGCTAGTATAGTTTTTTTTCTCTAAATTGTTGTGGCATTTGATGTGGACAAAGTATTTGAGTTTCCCGAATGCTGTATTTGAGCCAGTTTTGTTCTATATCCAGCTCCTTTAGGATGTTTTGTGTTTTTCATTTTTGTTAGTCCATGTATTCCAAGAACTTTCCTGGAGGGTTTCAGTATTTGTGAGATGTTCTGCATCCATGCGTTGACACAGGAAGATGCATGTCCTCAGGAATTTAACTTTTGTTTATTTGTTAGTGTTCTGCCATACGTTCCTCATTTTATTTTGGTTTCTTTGCAATGTCATGGCAATTCTTCTTCTGAATCTTTTTTTGTAGTCTCATTGTTTCTTTTAATGGAGTGAAGATATTCAAAACTTGTGACGTTTACGATTTCTTCCTTTCTAGGGTAAATTTGTATGTTTTTTTGCTTTATTTGTGGTCAGTATCTTAGTTTTACTGATGTTTAGGTAGAGATTTTGTTCTTTGCTATGTTGTTTAACAGACATGATCATTTGTTTTAGGCTCTTTGAGAGAATAAATGTCTCACCAGCATGTCTGAGTTCTGGTATTTCATATACATTGATTGTAAGAAGGTAGAAGGTTTTTTAATTTTGGTCATTTCTGACATTTCTCATTACTGGTTTATGGAATAGATGCTGGACAGATAAGGCGAGTATGCATTCTTGGTTTACTCCCTTTGGCACTTCAAATCAGTTTTATGTTGACCATAGGTTGTTGCTCCTGGAATAGTGTTTTAATTAGGCAAATAAGGTGCTCTGGGAACACCATATCTCATGATGTTTCACAGCATTTGGTATTGCACACAGTCAATATTCTTGGTGTAATATAAGTAGCGAGTGTGTAGATCTACATTCTCGCTCCATCACCCTACCCAAAGTAGAATTCTTCATCAAAGAGGGATTCACATGCGATTCCCGTAACCTCATCTATTCTATCATCTGCCGCCAGTATGGTATAACATACATTGGGAAAAATGGTATGGAACTGCGGGAGCACTTCTGCCAACACCTCAACAATATCCGCAACAGCACTGGTTCCCCAGTTGCCAGCCACTTCAATGGTTCTGAGCACCCGGGTAAGGCGGATGTTAGTGTCACTGGTCTAGTTTCTGGCGATCGTCATCGATTCGCCCTTGAGAATAGACTTATCTCCAGCATGGGTTATCTCCAACCGCATGGCATTAATATCTTCCATACCTTTTCTTACAACCCCATACTGGCCCCCATCTATTTGTCTTCCTTTGTGGGCTGGCCCCCCCCCCCCCCCCCCCCCCCCCCCCGGCTTATATCACCTTCTTTTTGTTCTCCCACCTGGATCACTATTTGGCCACCATTGGCTTATCCGGCGGATTCTCCTTCACTTCTTATGCTCTCCTGGCCACCTTATTTGACCACTCCCCTTCATATTCAGTCATGCATCTGGCCCAACCGGTCGCTTAGACAGACTGGGTCTACTATCAGATAAGTTGACTGTTTTTTCCTTATATGTTCATTTGTTAGTTCAGTATTGTTGTCCCTGCTGAAGGCCTATTGGTCGTAACGTAGGTTTTGTTTGTGTTCTCGGTGCGGTATTTGACCATACCCATTAACAAATTTTGATTGAACTCAACCTTAATCAACTTTTACATTTTTTCCCCCCAGTAGATCTACATTGTACTCTGCATTTTTCTATGATGTCAGATTAAGGATCTGATCCCTCGTACCATGTCTAAAATCTGTATGTACTTCCTATTTGAGTTCTTTTTCTATCCTTATCAAAACAATGGTTTGAATTTAGGTTGTCTTTCTAGATCTTCTAGTTCAGTGTGTGGTGCAGAGGCTGACACTTGCTTCATCTCATCCTTGTTTACATTCAAAGTAACTAAGAAGGAAATAAAAAGGACACAAATTGTTGCATGTTTATGCTCTTCTTGTATCTCTGCAGTTTTTCTCATCTTACTCTCCAGACATCCCAGCTGTCCTTCAAGATTATTACTGTGTCTCTTCTCATTATGTTACTGTCCTGTGCATGAACAATCCTCTGTAGTCACCTTTTATGACATGCATAGCAGGGTGGAACATATGGGTCCTAGAAGAGTGTTGTGATGTGCTCCAATCTAACCTGCTGTAAAGGGGTACCATACTTACTGTTGTAGACTCTACCAAGTGATACCTGCGGTTGGAAGATTAGGGCCAATATAGTCTTCCTGGCATGTCGTGAATGGTGACTAAACAATGTTGTGAATGGGGATAGCAATTTATTTTCAGGTGCCACTAGCAAGAGCTCAGATACAGGCTTCCTGTTAGGGGACATGTAAAAGTGGTGATTCTATGTAGCACATGAAAGGAATGAGGATGTGCACTGAAAGTCTCAGTAACATGTAAATTTGTTTTCTATCTGAGGTAGAAAATGTGGCCTTTATGCTTCAGCTATAGGAAAAAAAAACACTGGTAATCATGCATCCCAACATTGTGGTCTGTGGAGCGGTGCTGGTCTGCGAGCCTTAAATCGCTAGGGTGTTAAGAAACTGGACAAAATATGTAGAGGTTTTCTTGCATAGGTCTCGACTTCAAATTATTTTCAAAAAGGTGTGATCGCCTCTCAACCAATACAAGATATCCACTATATTTTTCATATAAAAACGGATGGAACTCATTCGTAAAATAAATGATTAAACTTACAATCCTGTGAGATTTTTATAAATGATTATGTTTTGCGTTTGCTTATAACTGCTATTATTAAATGTAAAAAATAGTAATAGAATTGACAAACTATTCATTTAAACACATTTTAATACAAATTTAAAATGATGTAGAAAATCCATGTGTAGTCTAGATATGTGATCATTGGTTTCAGCAAATAATAAATAATTTCTCTGATCTTGGTGTCCAAATTTCATTGGACAGAAAGGTAATCTTTGACACATTCAAAACGTGTATAAATATAGGAGGAATATAGGAATTATACATTAAATGAAGACTCTGCATGTGCAGCACTTCCTGGTATAATTCAGGTTTCCTAACCAAGAAGAGTTTGTTACTATGTGACAATGCTAGTATTTTGATACCGATTCCCACACAATTGAACTGAAACTAATGTTTTGCGCTCCACTGATGTCTTACATACTGGACTGACAATGGTTAACTGATCCTAAAGAAAAATGAGTTTCACTGAAGATACATCAGTATTAATGTTGTTACTTAGAAAGGATTTCTGGTTTACTCGTTGAATATGTCTGTCCATTGTTGCTGTCATTGATTGTTCCATTGATCTTGATGTACTAAGAGACTGGAACTAAGTGCCATAGCTTTAATTTACAGCCTGTGAGGAACAGAAGGTGTATGTGTCAGTTGTAAGGAGATTGTGTATTGGTGGGTGAAGTCATTGTTAAGTAAGTTTCTGTTCTATTGAATGGTTGTTTGTTATATCAATACTCTTGGGGATTGAAGAGAAAGTGGAGATGGATTCGACACATTTTTAGAAATGTATGTAACAGTGTAATATGACAGTCACTGGGTTGAAACTTCACAGAGAAAGAGAAGACCTTGTGTGGGAGATAAGTCAGGGGACTGCGCATGAAGGGAGCCCAAATTAAGAATAGATGTCAGTGTCATTGTAGCCCTAGGGAAGCCAATTTATTTCAAGTTATGTGAAACGGTACCAATATCATATTAAGGTTTGCATGTTAATTCAACAGGTGGTGAAACATATGGATATATATAGTTGACCTGTTGGACACAATCCTGATCTGTCATTGCACGCACACATCTCTGATGGATTTACGTTTTAAGTCCCAGCCCCTGCCCTCTGGGTTGATTCAGTGATTGCAATGTCATCATCTGGCAGGTGACCACTGATTCATTTCAGAATGTCCTCTTTATCACTGTCCAATATCCTCTCTAAAGATCCTGTTATCATTACCAGCTCTTTCATTTATATATACTCCAGGACAGTAGTTCATGGATGTCTGATGTCTCTCATGCCTGCTAGCTACTCATAGCATGGCCATGCCCTCTGGACTGTCTGTATAACACAGAGAGATGAACCACAGGATGTAGCAGCTGTGGTATTGCGTCACAGTTAGTGTAATGGACTTTTTAAATAACAAGAAAATTATCTAGTTTTAGTCCTTATTCTAGTTCTTTGTCCATGCTTTATATATTTCTTCTTAGTTACTATTAGGACACAAGACAGCTACGGCCATTACTATTCTAGGCCACCATCTTCAACTCTATCCATTTGGTTCCAGTTTAACTGGATTCTTTCTCTACTCTTTTCTTCTTACCTTGTGGATTCTGGTCCAGTTGATGTCTGGTTATATTGTTGGACATCTTTGCTTTCAATCCCTTCCAATTGTCCAGCTGTATTGGCTGCTAACACACATTTGTGTTTATTATGACATTGTTTTTACATCTGGGAATCTACCATGAAGTATAGGGTGGAGACATTTGTTGGTGAATATCTGCACTCTGGTTGAGTGTGGCAGAGACATTTGTTGGTGAATATCTGCAGTCTGGTTGTGTGTGTCAGTGTGGCAGAGACATTTGTTAATGAATATCTGCACTCTGGTTGTGTGTGTTAGTGTGGCAGAGACATTTGTTGATGAATATCTGCACTCTGGTTGAGTGTGGCAGAGACATTTGTTGGTGAATATCTGCAGTCTGGTTGTGTGTGTCAGTGTGGCAGAGACATTTGTTGATGAATATCTGCACTCTGGTTGTGTGTGTTAGTGTGACAGAGACATTTGTTGGGTGAGTGTCTGGAGGCTACATGTGATACATGCATGTTTACAAGCATGTATGTTTCTGTTGAACAAATGAAAATTCACCACCAGATGTATGTTTAACAAGTCTATTCAACCCATTGTTTGCTGTAATACACTTACTTGAAATGATTTGAATGTGAGGATGCAAATATTTTTTTCAGGGCATTGTTTCCATTTGATAATTTAAATTGTTGCATTGCTTGTAGCAGAAATAAAATGTCTTTTGCGATTGTTTTTAAATAGTACATTGTGCATGTTCGCTGAGTGTCTGAATGGTGTGCATTTCTTGTGGTCAAGGTATGGAGTTTGTTGCTCTGGTAATGACACACACACACCAATCTACTCAGCCATGGATGGTACACCAATCTACTCAGCCATGGATGGTGAAGAAGGAAGCTGGTCTTAGAAATAAAGCTGAGACCTAGTGTAATGTGTCCTAAAATTTTGCCCTCGAAGGCAGTCTCTGATACGGACTAGTATTTCCTTTTTATATGTTAATTTAGTTAGTAAAATTTCTGTCTCTTGCAACTATAGTGGACTGCCAGACCCTTAGGTGCACAGTCTTTCTTATATGGCGAAGCGTTACTGTTACCTTTAGCTGCTGGCCATACATACTCATGGTCCATTCTCAGTCAACCCACATCTTCTTCGTTGTACGCTTTCAGACGTCAGCTTGTCTAAAGAAAGCAGTTGTCAGCCTCAGGCTATTGGTATTTCCACAGAGCTTGTCCAATAATGATATCGATGATGGTAAATGTGCAGCTTTTTTTATATGTTGGACATCTCACGATGTTCAGCAGCCAAGTCTATGACGCTGGCACATTCATCAGTACTTTCTATCCTTACCTTGTTGAGTAGATGGTACCTCAATCTGATGTGGAGTCTAAAGACACCTGCTCACCTATTTGAGCTGGATAAATGCGTCATTTGGTTTGCTGTATCTACACCTGGTAAACCTCATGACCTTCATAAACCCTACAGCTTAAGGTAACTTTCCACATTCCTTTGACAGTGTCTGTCTCTTCATTTTCAAGAATGTTGCAATGAGTTGCAATCCACACTTATCATAATGCTCTTGAACAGTTGACATAATAGTGTATCACACCTTGTTCCTGGTCTGTATTTATTTGACTTCCCTGTGCCGCAGCCACCACATCTGTGAAGAGTATCACTAGTCTCTCTTTGTTTTTGTCTGTCAATAGAAAATATTCTGCTGTTTTCAAGACCTTTGCCTCTTGTTCTTTGAAAATTGTTTAGCTACTGATAGCTGTTGCCTAAAACAGCACACTAAGAAAGCTATAAACTAAAGATCAGATCACCCCACAAGAAATTGAAGGTGCCTTCGAAGAAAAGAAACATTCACTGATGTTTTTAATAAAGTATGGAAAGAGGGATTGAAAGCCAAATCTAGGAAAAAGGTACAACCTAGGAAACTGAACCTCTAGAGTTGAAGTTCAGGACACAACCTAGGAAACTGAACCTCTAGAGTTGAAGTTCAGGACACAACCTAGGAAACTGAACCTCTAGAGTTGAAGTTCAGGACACAACCTAGGAAACTGAATCTCTAGAGTTGAAGTTCAGGCCACAACCCAGGAAACTGAACCTCTAGAGTTGAAGTTCAGGACACAACCCAGGAAACTGAATCTCTAGAGTTGAAGTTCAGGACACAACCCAGGAAACTGAACCTCTAGAGTTGAAGTTCAGGACACAACCCAGGAAACTGAATCTCTAGAGTTGAAGTTCAGGCAGGACACAACCCAGGAAACTGAATCTCTAGAGTTGAAGTTCGAGACAGGCTAGCAGAAAGAAAACAGATCAGAGAGTCCTGTCAACATATATAATAGATATGATTGAACTGTGGGAAATAGAACTACACCCATTGGAGAACTAGTAAAAATAACCTGCACAGCAGGGCGAAACAACACGATGAGAAATTTAGAAAGATCAATGTACCAGAGAATAAAGGCACTAGGAAGGGAAAGACTGGAGCAACTTCGAAAACAAATCTTATAAATGACCCATCACAAATAAAACCCACTCACACATGGAGAAAACAGCTTCACAGAGCTGTTGGAAAACATTTTTGGCTTTGCAAAAAAGAAAGAAAAAAAAGACAGAAAGAAGAGCAATAAATAAACACATCTCATATATGTGTGTGCGTGTCCTGTTGTGGTCACTGGGCCTTACTTATCCACTGTGTGTACTTTTTCATTATATATCAGTACCACAACAGCTTCTATTGATTTATTTTTACACATATCAAACCAAAGCGGATACAAATGTGGCTGTTTAGCAAGAAGAGGTAGAAGAAACCAAGCCATAATTTTGCTAATATTTAATCATCATGATAAAATATGTTTATTGGTTGTATATTATGGTTATCAGGAAAGCATGTATGAAACACAAAATATCACATGTCATCAAAGCCAGGAAATCAAATATTAAAACAAATCAAGATGAGAATAATAAACACATGAATGTCAAGACTGCACAATAATACACTTTGTACTGTACCAAAATGTGCTGGTCTGTAAGATCAATTAAATAAACCAATCAACTTAATGATAAAACCAAATATTGGAAAACTTAAAATCGTCTTCATGCATCAAAACACTACCTTTCCCACTCTATGAGGTTTATCAAAAGATACCAAAACAAGTGGAAAGCAAAGCATTGGTGCCATAAAGAAGAAAAAAAAAATTATGCATAAGAGGACTTTGGCATAGATAGCACAGGAAAAGCAAAAAAAATGGTTGCTATTGAGGTCAACAGACTATATTTCTATCTATCCTTTGATGGTTTTCTTTACAACACCCACACACACAAGCAGAAGAAGCTATGGCCCCTCAAGAAGATGACCTTTATAGGAATTGGTGAAGAGCATCTGTTAAAGATATCAGTTTTAATACAATAAAATTTTGGGATTTGCAAAATCAATGCACACAAAAATATTCATTTTTACCCTTTCTTATCCCCCTCCTGTCATGCACAGGACACAAAATTACAGCTAAAATATAGTTAAAATGTCATATTTTGTTTGATAAAATAAAAACACCATTGAAATGCAGAAAACTTTAATGCACAAAATCTGTTGAGTAAAACAATGTGTGGTATCTACTCAAAGCTCCTGGATATTGTAATAAAGCAAAACAGTGGTATAACAGCCTGGATGGCGGCATTGGAAAGTGAGGTTCTTTATTTATTTTGACTATATTAGATATATAGTGTGTCCAAGACCTCTGGAACCAGCTTATTACATAAACATTTTTGTTCTTTCATTTTATTCTGTAAAAAAATTGTATCCAATTTTTTTTTTTTTACAGCATATATAAAATGAGCATAACTTAAATTTGTCACTCATGTCTTGGTCAGGTCCCAAAAGGGACATGAAGGACAGTAAGAGTCAACTGGTGGGTGTGTGTTCAACACAACCCTGCAGCAATTATATAATCCACATAAACTTTAATAGATATTGACAGATCAACTTCAAAAAATCGTCCATAAGCAAGTCCTCTGCCTAGAGGTCTAAAGATATGTAGCCAAAAATCTGTGATGCAAACTTGGCAGTTTTGTCTAGATGAATCTTCAATTTTGGCATCTGGGATGTTTCTAGGTGTAGACAAAAATCATGCATAGAGAAGATAACTCTGACAGCCATGAAAGTGATAAATGAAGATGAGAGGATTTGGCATTCTGAAGACTTGTGCTTCACAGTGTTGAAAGGATTCATTGACTAAATTTGTGCCCGCTGTTATTTCATCACCAAAGCACCGGATTAATATTACATGTTTATTAAACAAAAGCAGTAATTTATATAAATTCAGCGAACATATCTTGGTGCCTATATACAATCAGTATAGCTAAAACAATATGAAACCAGAGTTGCTCTTTCCAATTTCTGATCATATATAATTAAGAAACAATCAAATGGAAATTTGTAATAAAATAAATTCAATTTTTCTCTGCTATTCATCATCATTGTTGTGTATACATCCCATTAGGGCAGTATCGCCATACGGGGTAAAAATGAAAGACGATAGGCCAAGAAAATCCTAGTGATGGCCTAACATAGGAAGTCAGGGTCTTGTGGGTGTAACTCAAGTGGATGGAGAGCATTTGTTGTGGCCGTTTTAAGTCCCGTAAGAGCATTGGGGCCACTATAGTTGATCTCCTAGCAAGAAGCCTACATCACAGCATTTTTCACATGATGATGTCTCTTCCTCATTCATAATGGTACAGTGATATATATTCTTTATTTCCCAGGATCCACTAGCAATAACAATGATAATAACGAAACAAATGAAATCTCTTTAATTAGGGAAGTAACAAAAGTGTATATAATTAACCAAATTTAATATTAAAATGGCATAAATCAAAACAAGAAATTAACAATCTTTCAAAAATATATACACCTTGCTTTAATGCGAGACACCTTAATTCTTACACCAAGATGAATGAAGCCCCATCTTGTATCTCCTGTTTGCTGACAACTGCTCGAACAAGATCTGCAGTCCATCATAACTGAATTTTCTGCAGCGTGCAGCAATTGTGATCTCACAATCAGCACTAACTGAGGTGCTGCTCTGAGAAACTACAGAGAATCAAACATTAACGTTCAAAGCCGTCTCCAGGCTGTTGATAGCTTCACCTGCCTAGGCAGAACACAAGGCAGCGAATATCAACTCCCAGGTCAACAACTGGCTTGCAAAAGTAAGCTTTGCGTTTGGGAGATTAGAGCTGAATGTTTGGAACCGGCAAGGCATCAGTGTCGCTCGCCACAAAGGTAAATGTGTATTGTACTGAAGTGTTACATGTCTGCGAAACATAAACAATGTAAAGCAGACGGCAAAATCTTTTCCACGTGAGCTGTCTGTGCAGGCTACTCAGGATCAGGTGACAGGACAAAGTACCAATACCTAACTCTGAAACATCAAGTCGTTCACGCCATGATGGGGTCTCTTCTATAATCATGACCATCTTCTTCGCTGTCATGCCATCAAGTCCTTCTGTACCATTTACAGTTGGGTAGGCATGAGGCCAGGGATCGAACTCGGGTCCTCTGCAGTGAGAGACAAAGCATTAAAAACCTTTCAAGAAAACTAATATATTTTTGAGCTGTGGTGTGACAATGCTCTGCTCCAACTAAGCCTGGGTTGGTGTTCTTACACTGACCTCAGCTATTAGATCACCAGATGGCAATTTAATAAATATGAGGTGTGATCAAAAAGTATCTGAATTAGTAGCATAATCCCAGGATACAGTAGAAAGTTCCTAGACACAGATTGACCTCTGAACCCAATGAATGAAATGGAAGCGGCCATGAGAACTCTAAAGAAAAAGAAATCGCCCAGAAAAGATGGCATAACAAACGAAATGCTGATGGGGTTGGGCCAAACAGCAAAGGGGAAGTTACTATCAGTCCTGAACCAAATCTAGAAATGGGGAATTGTACCTCAGGCATGGAAAGATGCTGTAATTATACCAGTACCAAAGAAAGAAAAAGATAGAACAGATCCAAATGGATACAGGCCTATTAGTCTACTGAGATGTGTAGGAAAACTGATGGATCGTATGATAAACACCAGACTGATGTGGCATCTAGAAGAAAAACACATACTAATTCCACAGCAAGCAGGCTTTAGACAGCACAGATCCACTGAGGATCAGATCACTCTCATAGCACAGAAAATAGAGGATGCTTACCAGGAGAAAAAGCATACAGTAGCGGTTTGGGTGGATCTAGAAAAGGCATTTGACAAGGTCTGGAAAGAGGGACTTAAAGTCAAGCTACGAAGAAGTGAAGTTTGTGGGAAAATGTACAGATGGATTAGTCACTACCTCAAAAACAGAACAGCCAGAGTTCAAGTACAAGGGCAGATGAGCTGAAAGGTGACACTTGAGCAGGGAGTACCCCAAGGAGGAGTACTGTCACCCACACTCTTCCTGGTGTATATAAATAACATCGCAGAGAATATACCAAGAAGAGTCCATAGCTCCATGTTTGCAGACGATCTGGCTATGGACCTCTGAAAAGAATCTCACCATAGCAAGTAATCGGATGCAGCAGGCCCTAACATCGCTGGAGGCGTGGGCCAACTCATGGCTAGTCAAAATAAATGAGGAAAAAACAACATGTGCGATATTTTCGCTTTCAAACAAATCCCAAAACACCAAAATAAGTCTTAGCGGCAAATATCTGCGGCCAAACGACAACCCAAACTACATGGGAGTCACATTTGATTGGCGCATGACATGGAAAAGTCAGATCGAGAGAAACCGAATGAGAGCCAGACAAAGAATGGCAATCATGAGGAAACTTGCTGGCACAAGCTGGGGAGCAGACGAAAGAATACTAAAGAAACTGTACACTGGAAGAGTGAGACCAGTTCTCGAGTATGGCATTGCGGCATGGACAACAGCAGCAAAGACGAACTTTGACAAAATTAGCAAACTCCAAAACCAAGCCATGAGAGTTAAAACAGGAGGCATGATGTCAACGCCAATTGTAGAACTGGAAAAGATTACAAATCTGCAACCATGACCGACAGAAGAGACTGCAAAGCCCAGCAGCAAGCAGAGAAACTCAAAAGACTGACAGACCATCCAATGCATAAGAGACTAAATAATTTTGGAAATGGGAAACTAAAGCGGAGAAACTTTGCAGAAATAACCAAAGCAAAAAATGAGCGAAGACCCTATGAACGCATTAACAACACCAAAGCCCATCCCTACTGTACGCAAACCTACCTGGAGGCAGCATATATTTCCAGAAGCGGTAGAAAATATACCAGGTATTGGAAACAAGAACAGCCAGACTGTAAAAGAAAGAAGAGACATAACCCTGAGGTACATAACAAAAAACTACCCAAGCATGGACTGGACCCATGCATACACCGACGGCTCTGTAACAAACACAACACAAAACGGAGAGGCAGGGGTATTCCTGAGCCTACCAAATGGTAGAAAAATAACACTGTCAGTGGCAACTGGAAACTACTCAAGCAATTTCAGAGTGGAGGCAGAGGCACTGAGGGGTGCAGTAGAAGAAATGGTGATATGCAAAAGAAATGAAAGCCAGATTGTCCTGTTTACAGATTCCATGGCCGTAGTTACAGCACTAAAAATCCAGAAAAATACTGAACTTAATGATTTAAGAGCAGTACTCTGTCAACTATGCCAGCAGTCCGCACCAAAAAGAGTAGGGGTACAATGGGTTCCATCCCACTTTAACATCCAAGGCAACGAGGAGGCAGACAGACTGGCAAAAGAAGGTGCAAGACTACCACAACCAGATACTAGTGTGACATACGAAGAGTCAAAAAGGCTTATTAGAGCTAGATACATGACCAAATAGGAAACAGAACATACTGGCTACACAAAAAACGATGCCTATTACCAGTTGAACAGAAGAGAGCAGGTCGTTGTCTTCAGACTTCGCACTGGCCACAATAGACGGAGGTACCACCTATTCAATAAATTGAAGATAGGTGGCACTGACGAATGCACGTGCGGTACTGGGAAAATGACCGCTGAACATCTGCTGCAAAACTGCCCGACATACGAGGACCAGAGAAAGCAGATGTGGCCATCACCAGTGGCAACACTAGACAAGCTCTATGGCAGTGTCGACAGCCTCAGGATGACCGCTGCTTTTTTTGAAAAAATAAATGTTGACGTCTGACAGCGTACGAAGAGGAAGAAGAAGACCTTCTGAATCTAATGTGCATGCAGCCCGAGTCACATGTCCTGCTAGTCTGAATTGTTTGCAGCAGTGTTTTGTCCTTAAATGTATGAACTGCATTATTTGCATTGTCACACAGAAAAAAAATGAATCAACCAATTTACATCTGATTTTGGCGAAAAATACTTTAAAGTTACAGATGGTCAATGGTGTGGTTGACAGACCTATGAGATGTAGTGCTTAGCAAGAAACTGCTGCACAAGTTGCAATGTATGGGCCGACATGTTATCATGATGAAATTGCTACTTGCCACTCTCATGCAATGCTGGCTTATTGCAATGAAGTGCATCTTTCAAAAATTGACTTAACGGAAATGAAACTAATGTGTAAACCTCCAGACTACTCACAAATTGTGCTTTGATAATTTTCGAGCACAAGTTTGACATAGTTTTCATTTTTCTTGGTTGCGTGCCTCCCAGATCGACTCATACAATCCTTCCCAAAGGCTGTTTGTTCAATTTTGTATGTGCCTTTACATATGCGCTAAGTTTTTGACAAAATGTGAAACAAATTCATTGATAAGATTTTTTTCTGCCAATGACAATGCAGTTCACATACACATAAGAACAAAGTTTATTCTTTCATGGACGAAATAATAACCTGATCTACAAGTGCAAGCTCACTTTATTCTTGCCAGGCATAATTTTCCAATTACTTGTATTTCTCGTGTGTCCTCTCATTTCATTACTATCTTAATAAAAGATTTCCATTACATTATTTATTTAGATTCCACATCCACAGAGGCTGATTTTATAGGGATGAAGAATAAAGGTAGCTTGTCCATGCAGTAACCATACAGTGTGCAGGATATATTCTTATTTCACAATTGATATATAGAAACATACATTAAGAAGCTGTACTTCCTTGTTCAAGGTCACCAGTATCCCACCTGCATCTATTTCTTACTATAATTACAAATAGTTTTGATGAGACCAGGGACTCTACCCCTATGATGTACCAGACTAGAGTTTTGTACACCAGATCACTACAAGATGTGACCCATAATCTAAATATGTTTAGTGATAAAGTGGGTGGAATGTTGACTTTAGACATTACATACACCTGGGGGAGGAGCCTGTCCTCTTGCCAGACTAGTACACTGGGTAGACATCTGAAAGGCAGTCAACACTTAATAAACAGCTGCGAAATCAGAAAAGATGGACATCGAGGCAGCCCATCTATCAAACTGCAAACATTATTACAAGTATTCACAAAATATTGACAGATCTGAGAATAACTGACAGTCAAATCGCATGGAACAACCAAGAAGATATATGCGCCATAGTAGATGGGTGACAATGGAATTAGATTGATCATATCGTCAGACATAGATAAGACAATCCGAGCATTGCAATGGAGATTTTTTCTAAACAAATTATTGTCAATATATTGATACCAACGCTCTGTGTCTGACATGGACCCTGAACAGGGCATACGAATGAAATACAATATTACAACTTCTGAAATGAGATGCTTTGCGGTTATGGTTGCTAGAATAGACATAGTGAGAAATGAAGATATCCAGCAGTACTTTGGAACAATGCCCTGTATAGACAAACATGCAACCAAATGGTTTGAATTTATGACAAGAATAACTCCAAACCTACCAGCTGCATAAGCATATACTCGTATATAACATCAGACAGTAGGGTTTCAGAGCTAGAGGAAGACAAAGATCATAGATGTTAGTTTAACAACAGAGGCATGGAAAGAAAATAGCAATGACCACATAAATAGTGCACACAAGAAGACTATCTCTCAATGGTGTCTAGCAACACAAGAAGACAAATGAGAGATGTCATGTCCACAGAATAGAACTTGATACCAGAACTGTCTTACTACCCATAAGGTATGAGAAAGAGAGGACAACCTAGAACAACTTTGAGTAATAGAGATGCCTAACTGAAAATCAACAACCACAGCTGGGGCACCATACGAAGGGTGAGCTTAGGCCTACAAGTGTGAAGCTTATTGGGTTTTAAAGACCATTGTAGAAAAGAAACATCTGCCCAAAAATTATAGGATAGAGGGAATGGAATAAAACACACACACACATATTTATATATATATATATATATATATATATATATATATATATATATATATATATATATATATTCATATATATGACATACATTTCGGTAAACAACGTTCCTTCTTTGAGGCATCATGATCCTATTAGAGCTATCACAAGAAAGGACCATGATACACACACAGCATTAAAAATTAAACAAATATCTTGTGGAAGTAAAACAATGAATATCAAATTCTATTGTCAGAAAGCATGAAGGAATACAAAATAGAAAGCCAAGAAAAGGATGCAAGCTGTAAGTTGAAGTGTCTAAAGTAAGTAGCATGTCCTTTGCAGAACGTCAATTCTTACAACTGCCACCTATTTGGCTATTATAAGTTTCTTGGCAGGTGTGCAGTACGGTAGCTTGCCATAACTTTCCGTGTAAGGAGAAAAAAAGCCATGTCTGCTAAACTGGAAATGGTGGGAATCGAACCCAGTGCATTGGGATTGTGAAAACCCAGCGAGTTTCGCTCCTAGGACATGCATCCTCCATGCAATAAAAGAGTTTAATAAGAATTAAATATGGACAACAGAAAGAGACAAAATACATCCCAGAATATAGGTAATGAGCAATGCAGAAATGAAGCAAACATCTTTCATACATGACAAGACTGGCTCAAGGTGGAGGATGCATTCAGGGCAGGAATGGAGACATCTCACTTGATTAAAGAGATATACAAAACAGGTGGGCAGAGAATGCATGTAAACTGCAAGATGATAACAGATGTGTGATATACCATAACAATAAATAATGATGCAGCACCCATCCTAAGATGAGAAGCAGATAAAGCGATAACAGATAAGAGCAAAGAAAAAACAACAGACATGGCTACATTAAATGAAGAAATGGTAGAAACTACAGGAGTTTGGTGTTGATAAAATCACTGATCTGTTTAATGACATATACAGTACAGGGTCTATACTGAGCAACCTGATTATATCTGTCTTTATAGTAATACCAAGGAAGCTTCCTGCAACTGAATGTTATGATTTTAGAACAATCAACCTGAGGGTTCACACTTTGAAGATACTGCTTAATTATACCGGAGAAAATTATGTATAGAGTAGATAATGAAGTTCAGGATGAACAATTAGGATTTAGAGAGAAGAAGAGAAGCAATATTCTATTTATGGGCAAAATAATGTACAGAAGTATAGAAAAAAACATTTATGTGTGCTTCAAAGACTACAAAAAGGTCATCAAGAGAGCCCAGCATGAGAAACTAATTGCATGTCTGGGAAACATGTTCAGTAACCTATACTGGGAGCAAAATGTCACTGTAAGATCTCGCAACCTTTACTCATCATGTATAGATGTAACAAGAGGAGTGTGACAAGAATGCATAATAGCCTCTTGTCTGATTACATTTTACAGAGAACAATCTTTTTACAGATAAAGGAAATACCAAGACTCATCAATCAATAATCTTAAATATACAGATGACACAGTTTTGCTGGTCAAATGAAAATCAGAATTACAGGGGTTTGATAATTCAAGATAAAAACAAAAGCCAGGAGTATAGATTGAACATCAACATTGAGAAAATGAAAAACTATGATAATTAGCAGAGCAGACTCAAAACCTACTTTACCGACAACAAAATATGGTTAAATTCTGGAACAGGTTAATTAATTATAATTAATTAACAAAATCATAGAATCCAACAGTTAAAATGTTTTGGTCACATGAAAAAACCTTTGTTGAAAACAACACTAATGAAATGTGGAGTGCCAACATGCCTGAAGTAAACTACATGGTAAGTGAGAGGATCACATCAAACAATGGACAAGGAAAAGCCTGGCAGATTGTACCATCAAGGCAAGAGACAGAGGACGCTGGAGTTCCATTGCAACTGGTCTCTGCTATGAATATGGCACCTGAATTTAACATTTTCTGCTACAGCAGCGTCTATAAATAAATTGCAATTGTTTAGGGATAAAAAGATACATATTTCCGAGAATACAGTATCTGCCCACATCTTATATAAAAGAAATATACCTCTACAATTTCATAATTGGTTAAATGTATATAATACCATTCAATTCTTTGTGGTCTATGGTTTTGTAACACAAGGGTTCGTTCATCTTCATCACACTCTCTTAAATCATCAAACATCTATTCCCTTATCAACATACACTAAATGACCACATCTGCATCCCTCACTTTTTTTCTCTTTGATGTACATTTAACCTTAAGTAACCAAATATATTCCCTCATAATTTTGTTTTCTCTAGTTGGCACACAGTTTATCCCTAAATAATCACATCTATTTCCCTCATTAATTTGGTAGTCTGTCTTTTCTTTCTGTCCAATCTGCTCTGCAGTTTGTTGAATAATTTTTTTAGTGTGGCCTAAAAAACTTATAGTTTAATATGTTTCTAAGAATGTGGTGTTTGCTAATTATTATGGTAAAATGGTGTAGAGAAAGCAGGTCAGTATATATCAACCAACGCATGTGACCAAATGGGCTAGCTTTCAATGGGAGCTATAAACTAAATATTTAACTCTGCGGGGGTTGCTTATTTATAACAAATGTGAAACTAAATTCTACATTTGATGTCTGGTTTGGTACTTCGACTGACAAAATATATTTGTATTGTTTTAGTAAGACTGACGTTTGCTTTCTGTTTTGGTACATCGATTTTTAAATGAACAAATAGGCTAGAAATATGTATGTCAATTAACCAGTTGATAGCCAGTCATGCATACCAGCTAGCGATTCAATAATAACAAACATAAGTATAGGCCAGTTTATTCTGCTCTCATATACAAACACAACAGCCTATGTTATATAGAACTGTCACTTGATCTCATTTGCCTTTTGTCTCAGAGGATGTTTTTCAATCATTGTTTTTTAAAAATTCATATTTCACACAGTCATCAATTTTAGTTTTGCTTCTGCTCATTTAAGCTAGACCACCTGCAGTCTCCTTTGTGTTTATCTTACAGTGGTCAAAACCCTTTGTATTTTAATTCTTTTGAATTTATACCTTGTCTCTGGGAAATATTCTAAAATGCTGTTTAATTAGCTGTTTTCATGGTTTCTGTGGACGAGTGTAACAGTTAGAGAACCTGTATTGAAAACTACTTATCTCTTGTGTGGTTTTAGCTTTCTATTATGGTTTTTAGCGCTGTTCCTGGAGCCTCTGTCTTGGTGTCAAAAATATTTCTAGCAATGAGATATAGTTTCCAGGTGGATCCTGGGACTCTTACTGACAAAGAAAGAATCAAACCTCTAATCCTCCATGTGTACCATAGAAAGAGATTAAAGAGAACTGTGCATGGGGTTAACAAACTCACCATGAAAAACACATTTCTTTGGAAATCACCATGCACACAAAATACTTTGGCGCAGGTTTTGTAAAGGAGGCATATAGCAGTGGTAGCTCTATACTTCAGTTGGAATAAAAAAAAAGCCAAGTAGAAGAATGAGTTCGATTTCCTATCCTTTTTTTTTGGTATTTATGTGCAAAAGAATTTTCAGTTTTGAATTGATAAAAATCATAGTGCCTGACACTGAGCTGATAATAAATGTAGATGATGCACCAACAAATGTGAGCCAGTTCTATATAACAAAGGCTGTTGTGTTTGTATCTGAGCGCAGATCAAACTAACCTATACTTGTTTTTGATATTATAGAAAGCAAACGTCAGTCTTACTAAAACAATGCAAATATATTTTGTCAGTCGAAGTACCAAACCAGACATCGAATGTAGAATTTAGTTTCACATTTGTTATAAATAAGCAACCCCCGCAGAGTTAAATATTTAGTTGATAGCTCCCATTGAAAGCTAGCCCATTTAGTCACATGCGTTGGTTGACCTGCTTTCTCTACACCATTTGACCATAATAATTAGCAAACACCACATTCTTAGAAACGTATTAAACTATAAGTTTTTTATCATTTTTAAAAATAAAAATAAAATGATTACCACTGTAAAACAGAGTTGTATGATAAAAACCTTTTCAAATTTGGCAAATGTTATTTTGATTGACATCTATTAAATATCATTCATTATTGTGGAGTAAATGTTTGTTATTAATGTAATACATATATTCTTTCCCCTTGTCGATCCTGAGGAGGAAAGAACAAGCCAACTGCAGCCTACTATGCATGTTGTTAATGGAGACTTAGTGGGGGTTGTGGATGGAACTAAAAATGTCATGTCAAACAAAGTAGGACAGAATCTATGGACAGAGCAAAACGTCAATGATTTCACACAAGCAACCAGCAAGTTGGCCACTGTAAATATAGTCTCATGCTCCTATAAGGCCTAAAAGAGGTAATATGATGAGATTATGTATGTTAAAGTACGATTTCTACCTACATTTCAGCAATGTAATGACTTTTTATACAAAGCAGGTATTAGCACTCGATTCTTTGAGCTCTCTGGAAATGAGGATTAATTGACAACATAGTTGCTACAAATACATTCTTTAAGCAAAACACATTTATGATTCAATGCAGCAAGATGGAGTAACCGCTGGTCTTTTTTAAAGAGGTCATAGGGCATACAATGGCTGTGTGATTGACACACATAATATACTGGTTATCTGTCTTAGTCAAACAATTTCACTGGATAAGCTCTATTGGCCAGTTGTTAAAATAAAAAGTATATTTCTCTTGCTTGTCTTAAAAGGTAACTGAAGAGAATTGTGAATGGGGCTAGCTATATCATTGTGTAAAATAAATTGCTACAGAAATCATAATTGCAAAAGCAAGCAAAGTACGTGCAGGAATCCTAAAGAGAGCCAACTGTAGGGGTACCCTTATACTCCAGCTGAAGTGGATAATGGACAACAGGAATTAGGTAAGGCAGAAAAAACTTAAGCATTGACCTCACAGAATGAAAACTGGTACAATAATGTTTCCTATGACAATATCCACTTTATTGTACCTAGCTTTCATGAGTTGAGGGATGATCAATTTTTCATAGCAGACGCTGTTGTTGGTGATGGAGTGTTAGAGACTTCAATGTATATAGTCTTAGGTTGTGATGTGAGGGTGATAAGTTTCCATTGTCAATCAAGATGGAGTTTTAGAGACTTCATTGCATATGGCTCCCAGGTGGTCAGTTTCCATAGTGTAAACTGTCATTGGGGATGGAGTGTTAGAGACTTCATTTATATGGCCTCAGGTTGTGATGTGGGGGTGATCAGTTCCCATAGTGAAAGCTATCTTTGGGGATGGAAAGACTTCATTTATATGGCCTCAGGTTGTGATGTGGGGGTGATCAGCTCTCATAGTGAAAGCTATCTTTGGGGATGGAAAGACTTCTACACCTACATGCGGTGATCCTGGATAATATGCTGCAGCAGGGCAGACTGGCTAAGGAGAAGGGATCGAAGAGGGAATGCTAACTCGGTACTAAAAAAATGCTTGCTGAAGTCGGATGTATTGGACCGAAAGATGCAAATATCGCAGTCAAGCTGTAAACTATGACACAACACAGTCCATTCTCTGGACTACATTCTCCTATTTATGCCCTTTCGGTGTTTGGTAGTGGGAGATTGAGAATGAACGAAACCAAGCCAAGTGCTCTTATGCAGGTTTCCTAATGGGTAGTGGTGACCCTATACTCTGGATTGGGCTAAATATTGAACACAAACTCTGCTGATTTGCACAAATGTTTGAGTTCACTGTTGCTGATTGAAAACATGACAACAACCTTCAGTATGAGAATCAAAATCAATACAATGACCTTGGTTCTGAGAAGGCTGGCTATCTTGGACCTCATACAAATTCAATGACTTTGATTTTTAACAGAACAGAACAGAAAGCTAATTGTGTGCTTTCATGATCTATTCTGCTACAACCCAGTTACAACCATTATTCCACTACAGTTTGATGGTTTGCTGAGATGACAAACCTTCTTCTTCTGCATTCATTCTAAATCTCCCACTACCAAGCCCTGAACAGGGCTTTGCAAGTAGCAGGCTGTAGTTTGGAGAACGGAATGCGCTGTGATGCTAGTTTACAGCTTGATTGCAATATTTGCACCATTCGGTCTGACACATCCATCTTTGGCAGTGACTGCAACTCTTTTCAGGCTAAAGGCATTTTTAACAATGCACAATTGTTTTGGCCTGAAGGCCAACTATTGATTTAAATTGCTCATGCACGGATATAACTAAAATGACTAATTGAAACAAGCATATCTTCATCAAAAGGAGGTTACTAAAACCCTAACAAACAGCAACAACCCACCTCGACGGCATACAAAACATCAAATTCGACCGATTCAATTGAAATCTCAATCTAACACAGATGTTTCATCATTTAGTTTACAGAACTGATGGCTGAATCTCTGGAGCATGCACAGATTTTAGTTTAATGTAGATTCAGGTCCTTATTTACGAATGTATTAAACTTTTAAAGTTATTTTTCCGTGAGATCATATTTGGACTTCATGGCCAGAGAAATGATTTATTATTTAATCAGATCAATGACAACACATATATATTACACATGGATATTCAATACAACTCTGATTTATATTTTTTTGAGACACAAGAAAGGGACTATGGTAATGCTATTGAGGAATTGACACATAAATATACACAATGTTATGAGTCCCAACAAAAAAGTTGTACAAAAAAGATTTTAAGTCCTATTTTCCCCTAAAAAATGATGAACTATAACCCTTCATATTAATATTTATTTGTTGTTATGAATACTTCATGTTACATATAATTATGTTTCTTTATAGATTATAATTTTATCTAAATTTGTTTAATATTGATTTTATTTTTGAAAAAAACCAAAAAAACTAATTTAGTTCCAGTACTTGCCTTGGACTGTAAGACACAACCCTAAAATATTAGGCTTGATTGTAAATTGTTATTCATTAATTCACAATGAATAGTGAGGCTATCTTTATCACATGCATGTACACTGACTTCAGTTAATAAATTCTTCTGTTCCTACTATTTCAGCTGATTAATTAACATGAGGGTACAGCTATATTTTTCTGGTGTAGATCCCAGGACATTTTAATGGGTAGACACAAATAGGACCAGCATACATTACATGAATTTAGTCAAAGGTAACTAAATATGGTTGTATATGAGTGTAGCAACCTCATCATGTGAAAGAAATTACTAAATACACCACCACTGGGAAAGAACAAAAATGTTTTGAATCAGGTTTTCTGTAATGAGCAATATACAATGGGGACCTTATGCTTCCTATGGACTAAATGGGAGAAGAGAAAACAATTGGTTTTCTTGTTGGAGATGGTTTCTTGTTACTCTTGATCATACAAACATGATCTGTTCTACACTTAACCATCTGAACCTCAACTTTTCTACAGTAGTCAATCAGAACCTCAACTATTCTACACAGACCATATGAGCGTCAACATTTCTACAGTTGGCCATCTGAACCTCAACTTTCAACAGTTCACCATCTAAACCTCAACTTTTCAACAGTTGATCATCTGAACCTCAACTTTTCAACAGTTGACCATCTGAACCTCAACGTTTCTACAGTAGTCAATCAGAACCTCAACTTTTCAACAGTTGACCATCCGAACCTGAACTTTTCTACAGTTGACCATCTGAACCTCAACTTTTTAACAGTTGACCATCTGAACCTGAACGTTTCTACAGTAGTCAATCAGAACCTCAACTATTCTACACAGACCATATGAGCCTCAACTTTTCTACATTTGATCACCTGAACCTTAAATTTTCAACAGTTGACCATCTTGAACCTCAACTTTTCAATAGTTGACCATCTGAACATCAACTTTTCAACAGTTGACCATCTGAACCTCAACTTTTCTGCACTTGATAATTTGAGACTCAACTTTTCTACATTTGAACATCAATCCTGAACTTTTCTACATTCAAATCTGAATTATTTAGAACTTGAACATCCAAATATGTACTTTCCTAAATCTGAACATCCAAGACTGCACTTTTCCACCCCCAAAATGGCATAAATGTGCCAAAAATGCTCTCATCAGCACTCAAAAGTACACAAATCTCATGAAGTAGCCTGGACAGGCTGTGAGAAATTTCTGCTATATTTTACATTTTCCATTGAAGAAAATCCGTTGCCGATTTCTTCGATATCTGGTGCACTTGGTAATGGATGAGCACTGCAAAAGGAACTCGGAAACTGGAAGCCAACAGCTTCACCATTATCCCCACCACCACCACCACCACCATCGTGGTCTACATCATCCGTTGCAACAGCCAAGAGTTTAGTTCCAGCCTCAGTTGCATCATTTTCTACAACCACAGCACCAGGAGCTGATGAAGATGATGATGATAAAGGGCGTTCACGTTTGCGATAGAGACATGGGAAGAACACAAAAACACATTCATCTTTGAGCGCCAGTTTGCTGAAGGGATGCACATCCTGGTACTGCATACGGTAATCTAAAAACACGAAAGACAAAGTAGAAACAGTTAATAAATATGCTGAAATACTAAAAAAATTTACAGTAGAGTTTCGCTTTTACAGAGAGTTAAGTTCTGAATTTCATTACAATATCGCCAACAAATATGATTAATTTATATTTGCAACACATCTGCGCCATCATATAATATAACTACAATGAATATTGTCTTATTCCACATTATAATGATTTTCCTTTTTTTTTGGTCTAAGTGAAATTAGGGCCTTTGTTGTAGTTTGCCTCCTTACAGGAAACCTTTTATGTCCTTAGCTTATAATTAATGAATAGTGTAAGTAATGCAGCAGATAAATAAAAGAGACTCCTGAACCAGTCAATACCTAGAGAATGAAAAGGCGGGGAAAAGGCAGACGTAAGAAAAGTGACTTTGTGTCAAACTCAAAGAAACTGGAGCTCAAGTACCTAGTCCTGTCACAAACAAAACTAAGACCCATATAGCCAGTTAGCACAAACTCCTCAGTATGCAAACTGCACACTTCCAGAGCTAGAAGAATAAATAAAAGGTATAAAAAAAGGAGTGCAAATAGACTCGTACAGAAAATGTATTACAGAAAATAACGTAGATGTTAATTACCTATAAGATAGTTGGAGACATGCCTATAGAGATGGCTCAGCTACAAATGCCACCCGAGCGGGAGAAAGAGGATTGGTGATCAGGTAGAAAGATAGAGAAAGGTAATCTAGTCCATAGTCACAGACAAGTTCTCAAGCAATATTAAAGCTAAAATAGATCTTAAGAAATAGATCTTAAGACAGCATAAATTGCTCATCTGGTTTGCTTTCCGACTCACATTTGACTATTAATGGTAAGTTTCTGGATGGTTACCTTCTTGCAGTTTACTAGGCCAGGGAAAGGTGCAGCTTTGGGATGTTGAGCCTCTAGGACTTTCCCTGTTAAAATTGAGCCTACCCAGCAGTAAAGGATCTCCATTCTGTATTTGGCAGTGTTGGTATTGCTGAACTGTCGTGTGAGATCTTACCAGAGGATTTCCACCATAATTTTCTAGTCAGTATGAAGATAGGTGGCACTGACGAATGCACCTGTGGTACCTTGAAAATGACCGCCGAACATCTGCTGCAAAATTGCCCGACATACGAGGACCAGAGAAAGCACCAGTGCCAACACTAGACAAGCTCTATGGCAGTGTCGACAGGCTCAGGATGACAAGCTGCTTTCTTCGAACAAATTCAAGTTGACAGCGTACGAAGAAGAAGACGATTTCTAGTCAGTATGTCTTCTTTTTCTAGCTTGTGATCGCATTCTTGATGTTTGCATTGAGTTCCTCTTGTTTGGAGCTCTTCTTTAGTCAACATTGATGGCTCAAAGAGATGTAAAGTAAAGAAACCCATCGCATTACTGCCGTAGGGGCGTGATGTGTTAGCGATCTCACATTTCAAAGGCTGGGCTATATGAGGGCGGTAGCCATCTCCTCTCCCTCGCCGCTTTTACTTCCCCAACTGAACCGGTCAGTTGCGGTCTGAAAAAAACATTTCCACCTCAACTGGGGAATGAACCCTCTACCACTCAGATGCGAAGGCAGCTCGCTAACCACTGAACTACGCGGTTCCCATGCACGTATTCAATAAATTTGTTTAAAAAATAATAATCAAAACCATTCACAGCAGTTCAACAAAACACACAAACCTACCACTATCTTTTCTCAAACACATGCAGATCTCATTGACAATGTCATCTCTCTTGATGTGTCGGAGACAACGGAACAGCTCAGACACCGTATCCTTGGTCTCTCCCCTCCAGAACTTCCACTCCTGCAGGTAGCCATTAACTGTGTATTTGGCTTGACTATCTGGGGACAAGGAAAGGGGGCAAATTAAAATAATAAGAAGTTCAGGTGTCATATTTACATAAAAGTTCGGCTGTTCAGTTCAGGTGTCATATTTACATACACGTTTGGCTTTCCAGTTCAGTTCAGGTGTCATATTTACATAAACGTTCGGCTTTCCAGTTCAGTTCACAGGTGCCATCGTTACATACAAGTTTGGCTTTCCAGTTCAGTTCAGGTGTCATATTTACATAAACGTTCGGCTTTCTAGTTCAGTTCAGGTGTCATATTTACATAAACGTTCGGCTTTCCAGTTCAGTTCAGGTGCCATCTTCACATCACAGTTTGGCTTTCCAGTTCAGTTCACAGGTGCCATCTTTACATACGTTTGGCTTTCCAGTTCAGTTTAGGTGTCATATTTACATAAACGTTTAGCTTTCCAGTTCAGTTTAGGTGTCATATTTACACAACAGTTTGGCTTTCCAGTTCAGTTCAGGTGCCATCTTTACATGAAAGTTCGGCTGTCCAGTTCAATTCAGGTGCCATCTTTACATAAAAGTTAGGCTTTCCAGTTCAGTTCAAGTGCCATCTTCACATACAAGTTCGGTTGCAATAGATCTGAAATGTCCTCTGTCACTTGCCTGGATGGTTCATCCTGCCCGGTATTTCCCTGCACATCGTTTGATGTGATCACCCCACTTATAGCTCTGTTTGCCCTCCTGCTGTCCTTTCATGATTGTTTTCAACAAAGTCTTATGTGTTCTTATGTGACCAACATTTCTGAACTGTCTAATTCATTCATCAATTCTCTTTGCACTCCTAATTTTGTCAAGACTTCATTGTTTGTTTTCTTTTCTTTCCAGAAGATGGACCCCATTCTTCTATATATCCACATTTCAAAGGCATCTATTCTCTTCTCCAATCTTTAGCAAAATGTCCATGTTTCTACACCGTACAGTAAAACGTGATCACCCTAATTTTTAATTTGTGAGTGACATGCTCGAATGTCAATATATTTATTTAGCTCATTTTGGTAAAAATAGATTTGGCTATCCCTATTCTTGTCTTTATCTATTTCGCCTGTCCCATTTTTTCATTATTATATTGCCAAGACAGAAAGGAGATGCTCTTAACCTGTCCCAGTATTTGGCCGAGTCTACTTTGCATCCTGCTTATTATAGATAATGTTTTCTCAGTATTATGCCCAATCCATACATCTGGCTTTTGTACTTTACTTGAATCAGCAGTTTCTGTTGCGAATATTCATCCACCTACTGCATGTGAACAAATATAAGTTTACAGGTGCGGGATGGCCGTGGTCCAAAGATAAGACACTCGCCTCTCAAACCTATAAACAGTGGACGGTTGAATCCTGGTCGAATCCCGCAAGTTTAAAGAGACACCTGGTCTCAAGGGAGTTAAGAGCAAAGTGCCTGCATACTGAGTTACCCCACTTATGTCTTGCCACTATTTCAAGGTAGTTCGGATTCAGAGAGTGACGCTGTTGACCAGCGCAGTATCTTGCTGACTATAATTCAATTACAGAGCAAGTTACAACATCAAAACTAAACCATCTGATGATGTCGCTATTATCGGTTGCGATGAGTATTAACAGAGAAAGAGAGAGTGAGAGAGAGGAAGCATACAGTTACTTATTAGTGTAAAAAAGAACAAAACACATGCACAATGAATACCTTTATATTTGCTAACAATCTGCTCAAAGTGCCCTTGTTTAGAGGATGTTCTAAACAGCTCTTGTGCAAGTCCCCAGATTTGGCGATCTATTCTCTCCTCTATAAAGCTAAATGATGTGGATAACACTGAAACAAAAACAGACTTGAGTAAAATTGTGCAAAATCTGGGTTTTAACATTCCAGAATGAGAGGAAGTTTTTCTGAGAGGAATGAGACATGTATGACTACAACCATTATGCTAATGGTAGGACAGATAGTTGTTGTTCATCATTTGTCCTGAACATTATTATGTTATATCACAGTCTACAGCCAGGCTGCAATTATCTACGCCTACACATCTTGGTGTTTGGGACCGGGTTCGCTTCCCTTTTTGATCCAAATTGTTGTTGTTGCTTAGATGTTTGCCTCACTAGTTTCTACTGGCGGAGCCGCGTCCATTCCACCCCAGACCGTAGTCCATTGGGCGATATCAGGACGCATAAACCAGTGCTTGGATGCATGTGTGTGTCTGTATGTACCTATGCTAGGTTTGTGCGCCCTCAGAAGCTAGCCCAACCAAAGTGCAATGGAAGGGTTTCAACCTGAGGACGCGTATGAAAGTTGTGCAAGAGTCTGACTGTTGGACAGAGTCAAATGAGTGAGGTGAGAAGGGGACAAGTTTCTGTCATCAATTGATCCAAATTCCAAAAATGCAGACCGTTTCCAGGACCATCACTTGATGGCAGAACAGTCTTCGACATCTGTGATTCACTGATCCTGGTCTAAGGTCGGCTATTTATCGATGGCGGCTTCCATCTTGTTCAATGCATCTTTTGCCCCAGACATACAGCGACCAGCCAGCTCTGGTGTGGTTGGTTATCTGATGCCTCAAGAGGCTTACCCTGTGTAGATACAGAAACAGATGAAAGTCAAAGCAAGCAGGTTATCGGCCTTGTTCCTTTAGAAAAAAACATTATAAGAACTTCGCTCCCTTATTGTCATCATTGCTCAAAGACTTGACAGCTTACAAAGTGTACGGTTCACGAATTCAGTGGAAATAATGTTTTCTTCTTTTTTTGTGTGGTACGTAAATGTATACTGACTTGTTTGGCTTCTCTGGTAGGGAATTTGTTGGCAGTTTTTTTGGTTCTATAAGGCGTTGTTTAAACATTAAATTGTCGTTTTTGGGCAGTGCTCCCCGCCTCCCCCCCCCCCCCCCCAATTTCCCTTCTAAATTGTAATCTGGTTAACCTGTAATTAACTCACATTTAATATATCTCTTCACTCTAGTTAAACCATGTTTCTATTTTGGAAAAATGTACATGACCTCTAATATGGTATACAATATTTAATGTCTTATAATCTTGTCCATCTTATAATCTTGTCTATCTTATAATCTTGTTCGAACTTTATTAACCTCGATCACATGATAAAACACCAATATGTTGCAGAAACTGGCTTTCTATGGTGACTAAAGTTGGTCTTATGTATGAGGATATGGCTGGACCAGTTTATGGCATTTGGTTAGTCTAGTGTATGAATTTTAGTTGGTTGAATGTACAAGTTTTGATTCATCAAGTGTGCAAGTTTTGGTTGGTAAGGGGTACACGTTTTGGTTGGTAAGAGGTACACGTTTTGATTCATCAATTGTGCAAGTTTTTGGCCCATCAAGTGTGCAAATTTTAGTTGGTAAGGTGTACAAGTTTTGATTGGTAAGGTGTACAGGTTTTGGTCCATCAAGTGTACACGTTTTGGTTGGTAAGGTGTACATGTTTTGATTAGGAAAGTGTACACGTTTTGGTTGGTCACGTGTACGACATTTAGAAGCCTGAAGCTCAAATGTGTGTGTTTTATTTGTGCTTATTTCGTTACTGCATTTCTTTGTGCTTACCTTTCTTACAGAACTCTGGAGATCTGTCACTTTCCTTGATGACTTTCTGTTGAAGTTCTTCCATTTCTCCATCTGACAAAATTCTCTGGCTCATCAAACTATGCAGCCGCCGCCGCCGCAGGAAGAAGACAAACAGAATGAGCATCACGACAAGAAGCAGAGCAGCACCAGTGACGATGGTAATGGTTAATGTGGTGGAGAATGATGATGTTGCTGGGCTAAGTTCTTCACATGTGTTGAGATCTGAAACAGATGTACGAAACAAATGTACAAAACATATTATTTTGTTCTTTTGTTTTTGCCTTCGCATTATTTATCTATTTTCAAAGGCGGTGTGCGTTGCACTGTGGTTTTTATTTTGCGCCTGTCGACCCAGTGCATCCGACTTCATCACTCATTTTATGTAAGGATCTGCTTCCTCTAGAATTTTCTAAGAGTTTGCTTCTCCGGGGTAACGGCCGATGCTGTGTGGGGATCGAACCCAGCACCTTTGGTTGGGAGCCGTGTCACTTAACCCCAGCTAACAACTACTTGATAGGAGCATCCCCAGATAACAACTACTTGCTAGAAGCATCCCCAGCTAACAACTATTTACTAGGAGCCTCCAAGCTAACAACTACAATGAATGTAAACCGGTCGACATCCTTCAGCTGTTAGAAACCGAATCACTGCTCGCTGATCAACTCTAGATGGATTCCGTATCACACCTGCCATGTTTTCAACGGTTTGCTGAAAAAAAACTATGAGTCAGAGGATAATTAAATTTGGCAAACTAGACGGTTGGTATGTGCTGTATACACCAGAAGTGATTTCACCATGCTCATCGTACAAATGTTCAATTGGTTCAGTTAGGTCCGGTTTCATTTGAACACACCTCGTACATCCATTCACTTAGTCACTGCTATCCTACACTTGCGTGGGTCTTTTAAAGACCTGCAATCAAACGTGCAGACATACATGTGGCCTGATGTGTCCTGGCATGATGGAGGTGCTGCCTCCTTGAATTTGGCCTTCATGCTGGCTACTGTTAGGTAGAAACTATACCTTTCAGTGCAGCTAGTAAACTGCTCTTCAATTTTAAACTGTCAAAAGTGTTTTTACTTGCATATTGTTTACATCATCTCAGTTTATCACCCGTCTTCGATAGAAGCAGGTGCTGATCTCACCTCGCTTGAGACCAGGGAACGCTTGCAATTTCCGGATTTGAATCCCCCAACGTTTCGCGCTTTTGTTCATTCTAGAGAGATGATATCTAAGCAACAGTGACCTCATTCTGTGGCATAATGTACATTACATACTGAGATAGTACATTAAATACTGAGATAGTACATTAAATACTGAGATGGTGCATTAAATACTGAGATAGTACATTAAATACTGAGATATGTTATAACTTACCTTTCACTATTTCTCCACAAACATTGTCTGCTTCGCCATTGCTTTTGACGACCGTGCAGCGATTTTGCTTTTCACAGCTGTGAACATATTGCAGTAATAGACATTTTAAATACTAGAAATACTTACTTATGTATTAGTTACATTCGCTTCTTTCGAACCTAAGTGCCACTCACTGCAGATGATTCTTTACAAGAAGTCTGCATCAAAGTACTTTGTTTGCTCTTACAGTGGTGGTTTCTGTATCGATGTGCGTTACATTATGAAGTTGCTATCCCCATGCACAACCATCTTTATTCAGATTTTACAACATGCATGGGAGTGTCGTAGTCTAAATTTCATCCACAGTAATCCCATTAATTAGTTAATTAATAGCCGTCCATCCCAAGCGATGATGACAGCAGCATCAGCCATGTTGTATAGTCTAATTCTGGCACGGGAACCCCTTCCATATACGTAGCATTTAAGGTCAGAGTTGGACATGTGAGTGTCAATTGTTTTGTATTTTCGCAAAGTGCGTTTTCTCGGAGGTCCGGCGCCTTCGCCAGTAGAAACTGGTGAGGCAAACATCTAAGCAACAACAACAACATATTGAAGAGCGTCAAATATGTTGAGGGATTCTTTGAAGCTGTCTACTGATTGGAGTCGCTCGTTCTTGACTCTGATTTGCGTCACTCGGAGCAGGCTGAAACATGACTTGTTTAAAAAAGAAAATAGTTGTAAAACTGAACATGTCCGTAGATAACTGTAGATAACTTGCTGTAGATAACTTGTCCACATTTGTATGGATGTCTCTTTCAGTGCTGGCAGCGAGGACACAGTCATTAACAAAAACAAGCTAGATATTTGTGTGTCTTTTTCAATGTATCCCTTCGATGAATTCTAAATAGCTAATTTCTCACCAAACGTGATGTTTATGTGTTGTGTATCCAATGTGCTCAGAGGCGGAAGAATAAACAGACTCTCTAATGGCGGCCCAGTCTTCATCCACATTGATTTGACAAAGCTGCAGATTCGTTATCTTCATATCTAGGTCCCTTTCAAGTCCTCCAGTTATCATCGTGGTTTGTAGTTTTGTGGTGTCTAACTGCTTTTTCTTTTGCCTTCCATCCTGATGCCGCTTCTTGGCTTAATGTGGAAGTTAAGCTTGGACACAATTATCCTGTGGTCAGTCCAGGACTTTGCACAACACACAGCTTTGGTCATTGACGCTGTCAGTCTTTCTGGTGATAACATAATCAACTAAGTGCCATTGGTTTGATCTAGGATGCATACATGTTGGTTGTTTCGGGTGAGCAAGCAAAACATTATGTATGTGATTGCTAGGTCATGGGCTGTACATAGCCCAAGCAATAAGAGATCATTACTATTACACTTGCCCGTACCGTGCACACTGAGTATTCCATCCCAGATACGATGGTCCCCACTCTGGCATTGCAGTTACAAATAACGACTAGCTTCTCAGACTTTGGGACCGACGACAGAACAGAGGTAAGTTTTTCGTAGAATTTGTCTTTGCTCCCAAATGTATTCCCATTGAAAGTCTTACGGTCGTGTACAAGGGTAGATTTGATGGCGAAACCGACTCCAGAATCGCCACGTTCATTACTGGCTCGCCCACTCCATGAAAATGTGTGTCCTTCACCCACTTCTGATGGTTGATCAGCATCGGGCAGCCAGGTCTCGCTTAGGGCAGCTATGTCTACGCCATTGCGGGCGAGTTCTCTGGATACATGTGTAGATCGTCTCTCAGGTCTAACTGCTCTAGGATTAGAGCAGCGTTTGCACGTTCCACGCGAGAGGTACTTTAACTTCTTCATTTTCTCTGGTGTATGTGCGTGTTTGTATGTTTGACGCTGCAGCTAGAGTTGAATTTGGAATATAGTGATGGAAAGTTGTGCTGTTTGTCAACCGCACTCTGCCTGGAACCAGTGGCAGGACAAAGTCAAGAGAACTGGAGATAGTTAGGGATGCAATGGATGGCCAGGGCTTGCTATGTGTCTTGCCGTGCTCTATGCGGTCAACGCCGTTCTGCTGAGGGTCGCCATTCTACCAGTTGAGCTAGACATGGCTTCATCCGTGTAGTCCGCCGAGATAAGTCTTCATATGCTGCCAGGGTAGACATACCTAAAGCAGTGAGCTTACCGAGGAGTCTCGCAAGGCACTACAGTCAGAAGGCACCATGTCCACCTTCTCAAGTACGTATAGGGATATAAGAGCCACAGTAACACACCACCAAAACAACAATGTCAATAGTCAGATTAACTCGGGATCAAGATGCTGAGCAGCGCATGAGCTGCAGTGGTCAGCGACCAATAGCTGACTGCTAGCGTCAGGGCCAGCGAACCAGATCTGCCAAGACCCTTCTACACCTCCACGCGGTGATCCTGGATAACAGGCTGCAGCAGGGCAGACTAGCTAAGGAGAAGGGATCGAAGAGGGAATGCTAACCTGGTACTCTAAAATGCTTGCTAAAGTCGGATGTGTTGGACCAAAATGTGCAAATATCGCAGTCAAGCTGTAAACTACGACACAACGCATTCTGTTCTCTGGACTACATTCTGCTACTTAAGCCCTTCCAGGGTTTGGTAGCGGGAGATTGAGAACGAACAAAGCCAAGCCAAATTAACTCAGTATTACTAGTTTTCACAACAAACAAAAAGCACACATTTTAAAGATATTTGAAGAATGCTGAAAACAGTTGAAGTGAAACTAGTCAAATTAAAACTAGAACATATTAGAGTAAAATGTTATTATTTCATTAAAATTATTTGCTTTATTTATTACGGAATTTGTGTAAACATAATTATAAGCCCCGGGACCGCTAGGATCCGTTCTGCACAGAGCGCTGCCACCCCTCTCCGCTGGCTCGGTCTGTCTCTTCCCGCGAGCTCCACATGCTGTTCTCCGAGAGCTATCTGGTTGACCCTCCCAGTATTCATATGATTGTCTCAAAGATTAAGCCATGTATGTTCAACCCCGACTTTTGAAAAGAAGACAGCAACTATAACTTAACTAGAGAAGAGCAAGTCATCATCTTCAGACTGAGAACTGGGCATAACAGACTCAAGAGTCATCTTTTCAACAAAATGAGGATTGGGACAGATGACAGGTGCCCATGTGGGGAGCATATCATGACCGTGGAACACATCCTACAAAGCTCCATGCTTACGCAGGAAAAGAGAGAACAATGCTCGCCTCGTGAGACAGATATGAGACAGAAGCTGTATGAGATGAAACAGCCTTACAAACAACGGTGTCCTTTGTAAGAAAAACCGGAACCTTGATCTGAGAATAAACGAACGAGAAGAAGAAGTCCAAACTGTCTCACGGTGAAACTGCGAATGGATCACCAAATCAGTTGATGTTCCTTAGATGACATGATTCTGCTTGGATAACTGAATACATACTTAGCAAGTTCCGATCCTCGAGGAAGGAGCGCTTTTATTAGTCGAAAATCAATTGTCGTTTCCTCTCGCGAGGTTGCGGGGCCCCAGTGATGACTCTTGATAACTCTGTGCTGATCGCATGGCCTTATGTGCCGGTGACGCATCTTTCAAATGTCTGCCCTATCGAATGTCGATGGTGCGTGACATGCCTACCATGTTTGGTCATGTCAGTTATGGGTGGTAGCTCTTGAGGGTTTGTCAGCGTACATCAAACCTGATATCCAACAGTGTGCGGAAGATCGCGAGGGAGTGAAGGCATTGCTTTATCCTACAATGATGTAATGGAATCTATACCTAGTGTTGTGAGAAAACAGACGTTAGCCCAGGATGGCAGCTGGTCACAACGGGAAGTCCAGTACGTTAGCCCAGGATGGCAGCTGGTCACAACGGGAAGTCCAGTACGTTAGCCCAGAATGGCAGCTGGTCAGAACGGGAAGTCCAGTACGTTAGCTCAGGATGGCAGCTGGTCACAAAGGGAAGTTCCGGTAGATGTACAGCAAATGGAGTATTGCTTGCAGATTGGGAAGACGCTGCGATCGGCCATGTTCCAAATGTATTAGTTTCACCATTCTCCTGGACCAACCAAGGCAGACCGAGAGATAGAGATCAACGCATGGTCTAACATTCAGTCCGGCCTTCGTGCTATGGAGATAATGTGACGTAACGCTAACAGACCTGACTTTCCCTGCCCATACTGTGGCAAAGTTCTCTGCTCGGATATGTTTTGCAAGTCACATTCTTTGCTGCTATGGACTATAGTTTATGTTCCCAAAGCACAACATGCCATCGCCTGACAAGATAGAATGGGGCAACCCCAATGCGGAAATGCAATCTCGATTGACAGTTGAATAAGGCAAACCAGGACCTTAGATTTCGATGGCAGCTGGTCTGGAGGGAAGCCCCGGCAGGCATAGCAATAGAGCATTGCCTGCTGAATGTGCAGCTCCTGCAGCCTGCCTTGTTCCAAATCTATTGGTATGACCTTTTCCTGGGATCAAACAAGGCAGACAGAGAGAGAGAGAGAGAGAGAGAGAGAGAGAAAGAGAGAGAGAGAGAGAAAGAGAGAGAGAAACAAGGCAGACAGAGAGAGAGTGAGAAAAAGAGAGAGAGAGAGAAAGAGAGAGAGGGCGCGCGAGCGAGAGAGAGAGAGAGAGAGATAGATCATACTGCATGGGCAACACATGGTTTCTATAATTCAGCCCGGGCTTTTCGCTATGACGAGAATGTGGTTAACTGCAAACAGACTAATTTCTGTGCACATAATGTGGAATATGTATCTTCTCTGCTCGGATTGTTCTTGCGAAGTGTATTCTTTGTCGATATGGACTCGTTTATTTTTCCAAAGCGCACAATCCCATCGTCTGGCAAGACACAAAAGACCAACTGAGCTAAAGAGACCATTCACCTATATGTCTACATAAAGTGCAGCGATACCAGTTCTTCATAACAAAAAGTAAGTCAGTCTAAAAGTACAAATGCAGTTAGAGACTTTACTATCCACGGTCTTTTAGTTTTTGTAGGTGGCATGACTAATTTCTTTCTTCGCTGCTTTACTTAAACTAATTGTAAATCAAGCATCCATTTACGCATTCGACTACTGTGAATAACTATTATTAAGAATAACTATTTGCTATGTAATAATTATTTGATACATTATTTACATGGAATGTCTTACAATTACATTATTACGATCAACAGGCAGTCAAAATAATAATTATAATTATTGCATCAACAGGATGCAGCATGAAGGAAAGGGATCTAGGGGTTATAATAGATCACACAGAAAAAGTGCGTGAGCAAATTCAGGTGGCAGTGAAAAAGGCAAATTCAATGCTGGGCATGATAAAAATAAAGATTGCACATAGGAGCAAGGAAGTGATAGTCAAACTGTATAAAACAGTGAGATCTAAATTGGAATACTGTGTTGAGGTTGGAGTGCTTATCATAGATGGGATATAAACTAGACAGGATACAGAGAAGAACAGCACAATTGATAATGGTTTTCCATAATTATAGTCATGAGGAAAAACTCAGAAAAACCGGCCTAAAGTGTATTGAAGAGAGAAGAATTCGAGGTGACAATACAGGTTTTTAAGATAATCAATAAAAAGGATAAGTTAGACTATAACAAGTTTTCAAAGTACAGCCGGCTACCGAAATAAGAGGACACAGTTAGACATTATTTAAAGAAAGGTCCAGATAATATATTAGTAAATATTATTTCCATCAAATAGTAGAGAATGCTTGGAATGAATTGCCACAGGAAATATGGGAGATAGGGTCAGTTAATGCATTCAATAATAAATTGGATGCACAGTTATTATTTAGATCAAGCCCAGTAGAAGAAACTGGTTGTATACAAACCAATATAATGAAGTTAAGTTAAGAGCCATAACGCAGGCTGAAATATGACACGCATTATTGTCTCAACAGATGGACGTTCACATCATCACAGCGTTTGATGACACAATTGGGCCGAAAAAAGGATTAATACGTAAGTAATTGCAAATATAAAAGGTCTTCCAATGCAAAACACAAGGGCTAATTAAAACTCTAAATACAAATGAAGTCATTCATTCTCTTTAGTGTCGGAGGAATAGCCATTTCATGATGCATTTTTTTTTTACTTAAACGTTAATTCTGTTTCCAGCTCCGGAAATGAATAAACTTCTTGAGATCTGGCAGGTTAATCATCAAGCATTTCTTTTAAACATTCGTGCATTTTTCTCAAATGCGAACACGTTTTTCATCAATCAGATATTCACAAATGGGAGCTGTGTTTATGAACTTGACACCGGGTTCGTGTAGATATCCTCTACTCTTCTAAAAATGGCCAGGCGAAACAGGATGCATGGCCAGTTTTTTCGACTTTTATTGAGTAACCAGTCTTTCTTGGACCAAATGCGGTGCGTCGGTTGTTGTAAGCCTGTGTTATTGTAAGATTTCTGTTCTCTCATCTATCCATCTACCACACTCATTACTCGTGTCATGTAGTCAGATCTCATTGTGTTGTAAGTATGTAGTTGTAGAAGATCAGGTTGAATTATCACGATGACCGAACTATTGTATATCCTGTTTTGATATGTATTCTGCATTTTTCACCATATTTCTAATGTCCTAATTTCTCACTTATTCTCCGAAGTGACACAGTGGCTTTTATTAGGTTGATATTTTCCTCATATTTTTATTTGATGTTACTAAAGTAGCAAAGACAAAAATATTTTAAGTGTTCCGAAATCTTACACAACTCACGAGACTATAACACAAGACAGCAGTGCTTCAGAGCTAGAGGAATGTCAAAGTGAATTGACGACCTAAACGAGGCACTGCCTGAAATTAACGGCCTCGTGACAGAAGAGTGCATCTCCACACATCATCTTGTTGGATGATTTACAAATAATACTGGACTGTGTTGCTTATTCGGCCCGTCCACTTGTGATGTTAAGCGGCGTATGTATTTGAAAAACACACCAGGTAACATAAATTGTAAGTAACAATCATAATTATAGACGGCGTTTAGGAATTAAAGGATTTCTCTGTGGCACATGAAATGACCAGATGTAGCAACAAACACATGTGTGGCAAGAACACAAAACAAACAATACAGCTGGAGATTGGAGGGTAGAAGTAAAGATCGACGCGGCACACTATTATTAAGAAACACAATACAACATGGCATTTGTGGATTTATACATCGTGATGCACTACACAGCAGTGGGAAGCTCTAGATGTCTTATTTGGCAATTATCAATTGAATAGGGCTGTATAACAGACGAACTTAGCGTAAATGTATCTAGAATGTATTACAAATGCCTTCGGGGAAAGGTTGCACCCTTATAATTTTGAAAGCATTTATATAATTATTCAATTTTAAAACATTTATTAAGAGAAAAATAATAGAGAAAGTTCACTTCAAGAAAGTCCATTGTATCCCTAGTAATAATCCAACAAACTGTAAATCATGATTTAGAGTACATGTAAGAAATTGCCATTGTTTTTTTGTGGTTCTGGCCTCGTAACACTTCATTGGTGTGCTTCATGTTTTTCGAAGTGGAAACTCCGATGAACAATAATTCTAAACCATCTGTCCATGGTCAACTCTAGATATAGTATCTAGTGTTGGCTGTGGTTTGCTGTAGCAATAATTCACAATTAGGGCAGCACTCTAACTAAATGCAAAGACGTAATGAATAGATGGATGGAATACTGTCAGGAAATGAATCCAAAAGCAAACCAAGTAACAATCAACTACAATAACAATGATCCTGAATCAGAACCTATGGCTGATGACATTAGAAATACAACCAAAGATATGAAGAGGGGAATTCCCTGGCTATGACGAAATAACCCTGAGATGATACATGCGGGAGGAGTAGGCAAGGTCAGCATTTTCCAAACATTGTGCAGAAAGATTTGACAGAGTGAAGTATGGCCCAAAGATTGGAAGAGATCTCTTTACATACCACTACTTAAAAGGGGCAACTTTATATTATATACAAATGATAGAACTATAGCCCTCATAAACCATGCCATTAACATGTTGCTGTGCATAATAAAGAAAAGGATGCAGCAGCGAACGCTGGAAATAGAAATTCAAGAAGTACAAGAGGATCTACGAGCAGGATGAGCACTTGATGACCACATACTCAATATGAGGATTATTTGTGTAGAGAATTCAACGTTGACCTAGACAGCTGTTTCATAGACTACACCAAATAATTCGACTACTTACAACATCAACAGTTATGGATTATCACGGACACGATGGGTTTTCCGAGAGACATGACGCATCTCATCGTTCAGCTGTATCCCCAACAACAGGCAGCAGAACGGCTTAATGGAGAAATATCAGAACTGCTCACCGTGGAGAAAGAAGTAAGGCACGGTTGTATCAGTTCCCCTTATCTGTTCAGTGCATTTACCGAGGATATAAGCAGGATATAACGAGGATATAACGAGAATATAACGATGATAAAACGAGGATATAACGAGATACGCCAGAGATGATCAGGAAGACGCTAAGCGGGACGTTTGTAACATTGATGGATATACGATTCCACAAATTAAGTGTGTTAACTGAAACTTAACTTCGTTATACTAGTTTAGAAGGATCTATAGAGTATGTATACAACCAGTACATACAACCAATACAAAAAATATCTATGATCATCCAATTTATTTTTGAATGCATTTACTGACCCTGCCTCCATCGCACTCTGTGATAATGCATTCCAAGCATTCACCACGGAGAAGAAGACTAGGATCTGGTCAGGCAAAATATACTGATCAGACATGTTAGTCAGGGTCAAGCAAAATATACTGATCAGATATGTTAGCCAGGGTCAAGCAAAATATACTGATCAGATATGTTAGTCAAAATATACTGGCCAAGACCCTCACCTCGGCTTCCTCGTAGCCCTATCTGGAAACGGGCTGTTATCATGGCAGTCTGGCTAACAAGGTGAGGGAATGATGTCACCCCCGTAGTAAGTGACACGCAGATGAAGCTAAACATAGCATAACCACCTGGAGGACCCCGGTCCATCTTCATCAGCACGCTCGGGATGTGAGGAATGCTACTGTAACCTGTCACTTAACGTCCTTTTCTGGCGCACAAACGAGTAGACAAACTCGTTGTGGGCATTGGAAAACAATAAGCATTCACCACTCTCTGAATTAAAAACAAGATATTTTCTAATGTATAATCTGGACCTGCCTTTAATTTGAATCTGTGCCCTCTTGTTATTGAAGCATGTTATACTTTGAAAAACTTGGTATAATCTGGACCTGCTTCTAATTTGAAGCTGTGCCCTCTTGTTATTGAAGCATGTTATACTTTGAAAAACTTGGTATAATCTGGACCTGCCTCTAATTTGAAGCTGTGCCCTCTTGTTATTGAAGCATGTTATACTTTGAAAAACTTGGTATAATCTGGACCTGCGTCTAATTTGAAGCTGTGCCCTCTTGTTATTGAAGCTTGTTATACTTTGAAAAACTTGGTGTAATCTAATTTGTCCTTTACCTTGATATCTAATAAACACGTATTAAATTATCTCGAATTTATCTCTGTTCTAGGCACTGTAGACCATTTCTTCTAAGTCTTTCCTCATAACTATAAATGAAATCCATTAATAATTTTTTCAGCTTTCTTTATATCCTTTCTAGCATGTTCATATCTTCTCTACGATAAGGACTCCAAACCTGAATACAGTATTCGAATTTAGATCTCACTAATGCTTTACAGTTTGACTATCACTTCCTTGCTCTTATTGTGGTGTTTCTTTTTATCATACCTATAATTGAATTTGTCTTTTTCACTGCTACAAGGACTTGCTCTCGCATCCTGTATTATCTATTATAACACCTAGACCCTTTTCCATTTCTATTTTCTTAATATTGTTCTCTACTATCCTTTAAATATATTCCGTATTGGATCTTCTCACGAGGATGACTGTACATTTATCAACATTAAATTCCATCTGTCAGCTCTCAGACCCTTTTTTGAATCGTATCTAAATCCGATCTCAATAGATCTTCCTCTACCTGTTGCATAGTTTAGTTTCGTGTCATCTGCGAATTTTGCCGTCATGAACACGATATCCATTGTCCAAATCATTTAGAAATATCAAGAACTAAATTGGTCCCAATATCGATCCCTGAGGCACTTCACTTATTACCTCACATCACTCGGATTACTACTTATTTATGCCAATTCTTTGTCTTCTGCCCGTTAACCAATTATCTATCCAATTGGTAACTCCGCCACCTATACCATGTGATTGCAACGTCCGAAACAATCTTTGATTAGATACTCTATCAAAAGCTTTTGTGAAATCCAAATAAATAATATCCACTGGCTATCCACCATATAATATTTTGGTAACCGCCTCCATGCTGACGACACTGTCTTTATTTGGACGACACAAATTGGCTAGAAAAACTAAATGTATCAACAAAAAACATGGCGAGGCTCAGAATCTATAAACACAGAGAATACCAACATTTTGACAACAGAAATAGTGAAGAATAAATCAATTGATTATGTAGAAATGGAAGATGTAAAGGATTTTGAATGTTTCAGGTCTACCCTAAATAATTCTGGTGACTGCGACACGAAATAAAATTAAGACTTGCAATTGTTTGACAAATTAGGGCAGATGGAACGCGTGGGAAGTCACATGCAACCAGACAAAGATCGAACTGGTAAGGACATGCATTTTCCCAGTTGTAACATTCGGTTGGGAAACATGAACATTAAACATATTAATTGCAAAAAAAAAAAAAAATCACAGCTTTTGAAATGAACTGTTACAGAAGGATGCTAAAATTGTCATGGACAGAAAAAAAGACAAATAGAGACATTTTGTAATGGCTGCACATTAAAGTAAATTGGCTCGAAGACAATATCGCAATACAAAAAAAACAAAAAAACAACAACAATATTTCAGTCTTGTGAAGAACGATAACGGTATGGAGAGAATGACAATGGAGGAAATGGTTCCCGGGAGGAGGAAGTGAGGTCGACCCAAAAGGAGGTGGCATCAGGGCATTATAGATAGTCTGTGGATGTCTGTGTGCGGCGAGGGCTGACTCGTCCTAAACTGAGATGCATACAGAGCTGTCGTGAAGGAGACTTAACTTCCGGAAAGTGTATGTCACGTGATTATGTAATAAGTTAGTATACTTTGTTAACCTCAATTTTTGTTAATTAGCTCAAATCAGGGCAGATCAGGTCAGGTCATCCTGTAACCGGCGAGGTCGTTGGGGCACACATGAAGACATCCTCACAACGCCACGCCATTCTTCTCTGTCAGCGGCCGCTGCCTGTGACTCTTCTGGTCGGAGATTGGTCCATTCTTTTATGTTGTTCTCATATCTCTTTTTGGGACTGCCTCTTCGTCGTCTGCCTTGCACCTTTCCGTGGAGGATTGTATTTGCAAGATCATTTGATCTCGATATGTGACCGTACCAAGTGAGTTTCCTTCTTTTGACAGTTGCCAAGAGATCTTCGAAAGGCCCTATTGCTGTTGTAATTCTATCTCGTATTTCCTCATTTGTAACTCGATCTTTGTATGTGACGTTTAAAAGTCTTCGAAAACATCTCATCTCCAAGGCCTGCATCCTTCGTTGAAGGTCAGCTGTAACTGTCCATGTCTCACAAGCATAGAGGAATATTGACAGGACCAGGGTACGCATTAATCTGATTTTCTTGCACAGTGCTAACCGTTTATCTTGCCAGATTTTGTTAAGCCGTGCAAGTGGCGCTATATTCTGTGCTATTCTGGCCAACACCTCACATTTTGATCCTTCATCACTGATAATCGGCCCTATATATTAAAAAAAAATATCTAGGGTCGATTGTCAGTTCAAATCATTAGTTCAAATATAATTCTCAAAAAATCATTACAATTTGAAAAAAAACATTCGGAACATTTTCAGATTTCAAACTGCGAGGTTGATTGGTTAGCTTATGTTGAAATCTGGCTGAGATTCAACTTAAAGGCCATAAGCTCTGGCTTGTTAAGCTTGTACAGATATTAGACCCACATTAGGGATCAAGATGCTGAGCAGCAAATGAGCTGCAGTGGTCAGCGACCCATAGTTGACTGCTAGCGTCAGGAACAGCGAACCATAGCTGTCAAGACCCTTCTATACCTCCACGCGGTGAACCTGGATAACAGGCTGCAGCAGGGCAGACTGGCTAAGGAGAAGGGATCGAAGAGGGAATGCTAACCCGGTACTCAAAAAATGATTGCTGAAGTCGGATGTGTTGCACCGAAAGGTGCAAAGATCGCAGTCAAGCTGTAAACTACGGCACAATGCATTTCGTTCTCTGGACTACATTCTGCTACTTAAGCTCTTTCAGGGTTTGGCTGCAGGAAATTGAGAACGAACGAACGAAGAAGAAGAAGAAGAAGAAGAAGAAGAAGAAGAAGAAGAAGAAGAAGAAGAAGAAGAAGAAGAAGACCCACATTAGAGCTGAGAAGTAAGGAGCTCGTCTCTCAAGAAATGAACGAAAGTGCCAAGGAGTATAAGAGCCTTTAGCTGGTGAAAATCGAAAAGAGCAAGATGTTAATGGCTGTCCTGACAAACAATTCTAGAGGTAATGCCATTCCTACCATATAGTGGCTCGCAGAAAGGAAACAGGAGACTGTTTTTCTATCGTGTAAAGGCAAAACAAAAGTCAAGCAGCTGTTTGCAAAACGTAGACAGTGCTAAGGGATAGAATAGGCGTGAGTAGGTGAAGTGAATTCGTTTTCCTGTTAGCTCCCGTTGGAACATAGGGTTCTAACAGACGCTCCCCAATGATCATTATTTTGAACCGTCTTCTGAGACCCTAGCTGATATGGCTAGCCCATTCACTGGTAAATATTACTTGACCATATCGCCTTTAACTGCTATTTGCCAGATATTATTTGCCCTCAATTGAGAGGGGCGAGGAGGGGGTGGGGGAGGAGAGTTGGAGGTGAAGTCTGAGAAAGACTTATACTGATGGTATCAAGTAACAATAAAACATTTATTAACATTTACAAAAGTTATGTAACATATTTTCGTTAACTAACACACGGAAAGAACAACTTAGATTGTCAAAAAGTGTTTTTAAAATCATTCAGCGTGTTGTTTAAAAACAAACAAACAAATAAAGAGATGCAGACAGCATGCATAATATGAAATAAAGTGCATGTGCACTCTAATACCAAATCTATTTACGAAAAAAAATCATGTAAAAAATGGTGTGACAGTACATGTAATGACAATACAGGGCAGAAGACGTTATGCGTGAGATAACAGCACCCATTGACTTCAAGCAGGCTACATGCATTAGGGTCAGCGATCTAAAGCTGACTAAGACCCTGTTTTCCCTTCAAGTGGAGGCCCTGAAAACAACCTACACCCGTTCAGCCTACTGAGAGAATAGGGATCGAAGAGGAAGGTCAAACTAGGTCGATAAAACATGTACCTTCTGAAACCGGATGTATTGGAACGAAAGGCGCAGATATTGCAGCTTCGCTATAAACTACGACACAGTCTAACGAAACATCCTTGCAGGACGAACGCTAAAGAGGATGAAGAAAGAAGAGGATGAATGACACAAACAATATCCTACAAATAACGGAAGCTCGAGCAAGAAATTATGATTGTATTGTTTTTTACTTTTCGAGAGGCTTGCATTCTTTGATCCTTCCAATGGTGTCAGAGTACATCTCTTTCGGCAAACAGGGATCGCACGTACCTGGGGATGTATGAATTGCATGTTGGAGGGGGTAATTAGATTACATGGATGTGCCCTGTCATCAGAGCTCTTTAATATAATCAGTAAACCAATCACGAGGCACTTTAAAGGAGAAAACCGAGTGCAAGACGTAGGCAAAGATCTGACAGGAATAATAATAGAAACAAATGGGATTAGTATCGGAGTTAAACAAATGAGACAGTGGTTATAACTGAACATTTAACAGATTTATAGAAGCTGACTGGCACAATAAAAAAGCAATGCAAGAAAAGGGGCTGTGACGAAACATCTTCAAAAAAGAAACAGCGATCAGAACAAAAGGAATACCACTGATAACATGTGATGTTAAAGTAGAGGGATGCAGCAAAAGGAGCGACTCTAGGGAGTCATATGCAGCAAAAGGAGCGACTCTAGGTAGTCATCATAACAGACGACATGCAGATGTGATCTTCTGCTTCATATGAGGGAGAAAAAAGAATAGAAAGAAGAATATTAACACTACGTTAAGTATACACGAGAAGATGGACAGATTAGCAATGGGAAAGAAATAGTAGCACTACGTTATGTATACACGAGAAGATGGACAGATTAGCAATGGGAAAGAAATAGTAGCACTACGTTAAGTATACACGAGAAGATGGACAGATTAGCAATGGGAAAGAAATAGTAGCACTACGTTAAGTATACACGAGAAGATGGACAGATTAGCACTGGGAAAGAAATAGTAGCACTACGTTATGTATACACGAGAAGATGGACAGATTAGCACTGGGAAAGAAATAGTAGCACTACGTTATGTATACACGAGAAGATGGACAGATTAGCACTGGGAAAGAAATAGTAGCACTACGTTATGTATACACGAGAAGATGGACAGATTAGCAATGGGAAAGAAATAGTAGCACTACGTTAAGTATACACGAGAAGATGGACAGATTAGCAATGGGAAAGAAATAGTAGCACTACGTTAAGTATACACGAGAAGATGGACAGATTAGCCCTGGGAAAGAAATAGTAGCACTACGTTATGTATACACGAGAAGATGGACAGATTAGCACTGGGAAAGAAATAGTAGCACTACGTTATGTATACACGAGAAGATGGACAGATTAGCACTGGGAAAGAAATAGTAGCACTACGTTATGTATACACGAGAAGATGGACAGATTAGCACTGGGAAAGAAATAGTAGCACTACGTTATGTATACACGAGAAGATGGACAGATTAGCACTGGGAAAGAAATAGTAGCACTACGTTATGAATACACGAGAAGATGGACAGATTAGCACTGGGAAAGAAATAGTAGCACTATGTTATGTATACAAGTTCAGCTCATCTCCACAACTTGAACATTCCAATTTTGCAATTCTGGGTTCCCAACTGTCCTCAACCGTTATAATATGTTCCAGTCAGGATAAACTCTCTCCCTGTTCCAGTCAGGATAAACTCTCTCCCTGTTCCAGTCAGGATAAACTCTCCCCCTGTTCCAGTCAGGATAAACTCTCTCCCTGTTCCAGTCAGGATAAACTCTCTGCTTGTCCCAGTCAGGATAAACTCTCTCCTTGTCCCAGTCAGGATAAACTCTCTCCCTGTTCCAGTCAGGATAAACTCTGTCCCTGTTCCAGTCAGGATAAACTCTCTCCCTGTTCCAGTCAGGATACACTCTCTCCCTGTCCCAGTCAGGATAAACTCTCTCCCTGTCCCAGTCAGGATAAACTCTCTCCCTGTTCCAGTCAGGATAAACTCTCTCCCTGTTCCAGTCAGGATAAACTCTCTCCCTGTTCCAGTCAGGATAAACTCTCTCCCTGTTCCAGTCAGGATAAACTCTCTCCCTGTTCCAGTCAGGATAAACTCTCTCCCTGTTCCAGTCAGGATAAACTCTCTCCCTGTTCCAGTCAGGATAAACTCTCTCCCTGTTCCAGTCAGGATAAACTCTCTCCCTGTTCCAGTCAGGATAAACTCTCTCCCTGTTCCAGTCAGGATAAAATCTCTCCCTGTTCCAGTCAGGATAAACTCTCTCCCTGTTCCAGTCAGGATAAACTCTCTCCCTGTTCCAGTCAGGATAAACTCTCTCCCTGTTCCTGTCAGGATAAACTCTCTCCCTGTTCCAGTCAGAATAAACTCTCTCCCTGTCCCAGACAGAATAAACTCTCTCCCTGTCCCTGACAGGATAAACTCTCTCCCTGTCCCTGACAGGATAACTCTGTACCTGTCCCAGACAGGATAAACTCTGTACCTGTCCCAAACAAGATAAGCTCTGTACCTGTCCCAAACAAGATAAACTCTGTACCTGTCCCAAACAAGATAAACTCTGTACCTGTCTCAGACAGGATAAACTCTGTACCTGTCCCAGGAAGAATAAACTCTGTACCTGTCCCAGGAAGAATAAACTCTGTACCTGTCCCAGACAGGATACCTCTGTACCTGTCCCAGGCAGGATACCTCTGTACCTGTCGCAGGCAGAATACACTCTGTTCCTGTCCCAGACAGGATAACTCTGTACCTGTCCCAGACAGGATAACTCTGTACCTGTCCCAGACAGGATAACTCTGTACCTGTCGCAAACAAGATAAACCCTGTACCTGTCTCAGACCGGATAAACTCTGTACCTGTCCCAGGCAGAATAAAATCTGTACCTATCCCAGACAGGATAACTCTGTACCTGTCCCAGACAAAATAAACTCTATACCTGTCCCAGACAGGATAACTCTGTACCAAATCTCAGACAGGATAAACTCTCTCGCTGTCCCAGACAGGATAAACGCTCTCCCTGTCCCTGACAAGAAAGACTCTGTACCTGTCCCGAACAAGATAAACTCTCTCCCTGTCCCAGACAGGATAATCTCCCTCCCTGTCCCAGACAGGATAAACTCTGTACCTGTCCCAAACAGGATACACTCTCTCGCTGTCCCATTTAGACCCTTTCATACGACATATTTCTGGTCCTGTTCCAGTCCGACACTTTCTTACCATATATTTCTGGTCCTATTCCATTGCGACACTTTCTTACCATATATTTCTGGTCCTATTCCATTCAGACATTTTCTTTTCGTATATTTCTGGTCCTATTCCATTCCGACACTTTCTTACCATATATTTCTGGTCCTGTTCCGTTTGTACACTCTTTCTTACCATATATTTCTGGTCCTGTTCCATTTGTACACTCTTTCTTATCATCATATATTTCTGGTCCTGTTCCATTTGTACACTCTTTCTTACCATATATTTCTGGTCCTGTTCCATTTGTACACTTTCTTACCATTTATTTCTGGTCCTGTTCCATTTGTACATACTTTATTTCAAACGAACCCCAAAACACCAAAATATGTCTTAACGGCAAATATCTGCGACCAAACGACACCCCAAACTACCTGGGAGTCACATTTGATCGGCGCATGACATGGAAAAGTCAGATCGAGAGAAACCGAATGAGAGCCAGAGAAAGAATTGCAATCATGAGGAAACTTGCTGGCACAAGCTGGGGAGCAGACGAAAGTATACTAAAGAAACTGTACACTGGAAGAGTGAGACCAGTTCTCGAGTATGGCATTGCGGCATGGACAACAGCAGCAAAGGCGAACTTCGATAAAGTTAGCAAACTCCAAAACCAAGCCATGAGAGTTTTAACAGGAGGCATGGAGTCAACGACAATTGTAGAACTTGAAAAGATTACAAATCTGCAATCCATGACCGACAGAAGAGACTGCAGAGCCCAGCAGCAAGCAGAGAAACTCAGAAGACTGCATCATAGACTAAATAGATTTGGAAATGGGAAACTAAAGGGGAGAAACTTTGCAGAAATAGCCAAAGCAAAGATGAGCGAAGACCCTACGATCACATTAACAACCCCAAAGCCCATCCCTACTGTACGCAAACCTACTTGGAGGCAGTAATATACTTCCGGAGGTGGTAGAAAATATACCGGGTATTGGAAACAAGAACAGCCAGACTGTAAAAGAAAGAAGAGACATAACCCTGAGGCACATAACGAAAAACTACCCAAGCATGGACTGGACCCATGCATACACCGACGGTTCTGTAACAAACACAACACATAACGGAGGGGCAGGGGTATTCCTGAGTCTACCAAATGGTAAACAAATAACACTGTCAGTGGCAACTGGAAAATACTCAAGCAATTTCAGAGTGGAGGCAGAGGCACTGAGGGCTGCAGTAGACGAAATGGTGACAGGCAAAAGAAATGAAAGCCATATAGTCCTGTTTACAAATGCCCTGGCCGTAGCCACATCACTAAAAAGCCAGAAAAATACTGAACTTAATGGTTTAAGAGCAGTACTCTGTCAACTATGCCAGCAGTTCGCATAAAAAAGACTAGTGGTACAGTGGGTTCCATCCCACTGTAACATCCAAGGCAACGAGGAGGCAGACAGACTGGCAAAAGAAGGTGCAAGACTACCACAAACAGATCCTAGTGTGACCTACGAAGAGTCCAAAAGGCTTATTAGAGCCAGATACATGACCAAATGGGGAACAGAGCATACCTGCTACACAAAAAACGATGCCTATTACCAGTTGAACAGAAAAGAGCAGGTCGTAGTCTTCAGACTCCGCACATGCCACAATAGACTGAGGTACCACCTATTCAATAAATTGAAGATAGGTGTCACTGACGAATGCACGTGTGGTACCGGGAAAATGACCGCTGAACATTTGTGTCAAAACTGGCGGACATACGAAGATCAGAGAGGGCACATGTGGCCATCATCAGTGGCAACACTAGACAAGCTCTATGGCAGTGTAGACAGCCTCAGGATGCCCGCTGCTTTTTTCGAAAAAATACAGGTTGACGTATGACAGCGTACCAAGGAGAAGAAGAAGAAGTACACACTTTCTTACCATATACTCCTGGTGCTGTTCCTTTCGGACATTCCTTATTTAGAACACAGGCCCTTTGGTCCTCATTAAGAAAATGGTAACCCTCCACACAAGCGCATGTGGCGTCTCGTACTGTGCTGCCCGGGTCAGCATATCTCCTGTTGTGGTCGGAACACGACCTCCTGTGGATAGAACAAAAACACGTGTCATAATACTGTATGGTACTGTATCATTATAAACTATTTGAAATGTACGAGAAACAGTGGCGGCGACATTGGAAGGTGGTGACAACAGAAGTTGAGGAAATAAGTTCTTTCATGCTGTTCACTTAAAGGAGAATCTGTAACTATGGTCACTAATTAGGCGTAACAAAAGTATCAATTGGTGTTCAATCACGCATTTCAAATGGCTGACTGGTGTTCAACCAAGCATGACATGTGTCTGACTGGTGTTCAATCAGGCATGACGTGTTTCTTACTGGTGTTCAATCAGGCATGGCATGTGTTTGACTGGTGTTCAATAAGGCAAGATAAGTGTCTTACTGTTGTCCAATCAAGCATGACAAGTGTCTGACTGGAGTTTAATCAAGCATGACAAGTGTCTGACTGGAGTTTAATCAAGCATGACAAGTGTCTGACTGGAGTTTAATCAAGCATGACAAGTGTCTGACTGGAGCTTAATCAAGCATAAAACGTGTCTGACTGGAGTTTAATCAAGCATGACAAGTGTCTGACTGGTGTTTAATCAAGCATGACAAGTGTCTGACTGGAGTTTAATCAAGCATGACAAGTGTCTGACTGGAGTTTAATCAAGCATGACAAGTGTCTGACTGGAGTTTAATCAAGCATAAAACGTGTCTGACTGGTGTTTAATCAAGCATGACAAGTGTCTGACTGGAGTTTAATCAAGCATGACAAGTGTCTGACTGGAGTTTAATCAAGCATGACAAGTGTCTGACTGGAGTTTAATCAAGCATGACAAGTGTCTGACTGGAGTTTAATCAAGCATAAAACGTGTCTGACTGGAGTTTAATCAAGCATGACAAGTGTCTGACTGGAGTTTAATCAAGCATGACAAGTGTCTGACTGGAGTTTAATCAAGCATGACAAGTGTCTGACTGGAGTTTAATCAAGCATAAAACGTGTCTGACTGGAGTTTAATCAAGCATGACAAGTGTCTGACTGGAGTTTAATCAAGCATGACAAGTGTCTGACTGGAGTTTAATCAAGCATGACAAGTGTCTGACTAGAGTTTAATCAAGCATGACAAGTGTCTGACTGGAGTTTAATCAAGCATGACAAGTGTCTGACTGGAGTTTAATCAAGCATGACAAGTGTCTGACTGGTGTTTAATCAAGCATGACAAGTGTCTGACTGGAGTTTAATCAAGCATGACAAGTGTCTGACTGGAGTTTAATCAAGCATGACAAGTGTCTGACTGGAGTTTAATCAAGCATAAAACGTGTCTGACTGGAGTTTAATCAAGCATGACAAGTGTCTGACTGGAGTTTAATCAAGCATGACAAGTGTCTGACTGGAGTTTAATCAAGCATGACAAGTGTCTGACTGGAGTTTAATCAAGCATGACAAGTGTCTGACTGGAGTTTAATCAAGCATGACAAGTGTCTGACTGGAGTTTAATCAAGCATGACAAGTGTCTGACTGGTGTTTAATCAAGCATGACAAGTGTCTGACTGGAGTTTAATCAAGCATGACAAGTGTCTGACTGGAGTTTAATCAAGCATAAAACGTGTCTGACTGGAGTTTAATCAAGCATGACAAGTGTCTGACTGGTGTTTAATCAAGCATGACAAGTGTCTGACTGGAGTTTAATCAAGCATGACAAGTGTCTGACTGGAGTTTAATCAAGCATAAAACGTGTCTGACTGGAGTTTAATCAAGCATGACAAGTGTCTGACTGGTGTTTAATCAAGCATGACAAGTGTCTGACTGGAGTTTAATCAAGCATGACAAGTGTCTGACTGGAGTTTAATCAAGCATAAAACGTGTCTGACTGGAGTTTAATCAAGCATGACAAGTGTCTGACTGGAGTTTAATCAAGCATGACAAGTGTCTGACTGGAGCTTAATCAAGCATAAAACGTGTCTGACTGGAGTTTAATCAAGCATAAAACGTGTCTGACTGGAGTTTAATCAAGCATGACAAGTGTCTGACTGGAGTTTAATCAAGCATGACAAGTGTCTGACTGGAGTTTAATCAAGCATAAAACGTGTCTGACTGGAGTTTAATCAAGCATGACAAGTGTCTGACTGGAGTTTAATCAAGCATAAAACGTGTCTGACTGGAGTTTAATCAAGCATGACAAGTGTCTGACTGGAGTTTAATCAAGCATAAAACGTGTCTGACTGGAGTTTAATCAAGCATGACAAGTGTCTGACTGGAGCTTAATCAAGCATAAAACGTGTCTGACTGGAGTTTAATCAAGCATGACAAGTGTCTGACTGGTGTTTAATCAAGCATGACAAGTGTCTGACTGGAGTTTAATCAAGCATGACAAGTGTCTGACTGGAGTTTAATCAAGCATGACAAGTGTCTGACTGGAGTTTAATCAAGCATAAAACGTGTCTGACTGGTGTTTAATCAAGCATGACAAGTGTCTGACTGGAGTTTAATCAAGCATGACAAGTGTCTGACTGGAGTTTAATCAAGCATGACAAGTGTCTGACTGGAGTTTAATCAAGCATGACAAGTGTCTGACTGGAGTTTAATCAAGCATAAAACGTGTCTGACTGGAGTTTAATCAAGCATGACAAGTGTCTGACTGGAGTTTAATCAAGCATGACAAGTGTCTGACTGGAGTTTAATCAAGCATGACAAGTGTCTGACTGGAGTTTAATCAAGCATAAAACGTGTCTGACTGGAGTTTAATCAAGCATGACAAGTGTCTGACTGGAGTTTAATCAAGCATGAAAAGTGTCTGACTGGAGTTTAATCAAGCATGACAAGTGTCTGACTGGAGTTTAATCAAGCATAAAACGTGTCTGACTGGAGTTTAATCAAGCATGACAAGTGTCTGACTGGAGTTTAATCAAGCATGACAAGTGTCTGACTGGAGTTTAATCAAGCATGACAAGTGTCTGACTGGAGTTTAATCAAGCATGACAAGTGTCTGACTGGAGTTTAATCAAGCATGACAAGTGTCTGACTGGAGTTTAATCAAGCATGACAAGTGTCTGACTGGAGTTTAATCAAGCATAAAACGTGTCTGACTGGAGTTTAATCAAGCATGACAAGTGTCTGACTGGAGTTTAATCAAGCATGACAAGTGTCTGACTGGAGTTTAATCAAGCATGACAAGTGTCTGACTGGAGTTTAATCAAGCATGACAAGTGTCTGACTGGAGTTTAATCAAGCATGACAAGTGTCTGACTGGAGTTTAATCAAGCATGACAAGTGTCTGACTGGTGTTTAATCAAGCATGACAAGTGTCTGACTGGAGTTTAATCAAGCATGACAAGTGTCTGACTGGAGTTTAATCAAGCATAAAACGTGTCTGACTGGAGTTTAATCAAGCATGACAAGTGTCTGACTGGTGTTTAATCAAGCATGACAAGTGTCTGACTGGAGTTTAATCAAGCATGACAAGTGTCTGACTGGAGTTTAATCAAGCATAAAACGTGTCTGACTGGAGTTTAATCAAGCATGACAAGTGTCTGACTGGTGTTTAATCAAGCATGACAAGTGTCTGACTGGAGTTTAATCAAGCATGACAAGTGTCTGACTGGAGTTTAATCAAGCATAAAACGTGTCTGACTGGAGTTTAATCAAGCATGACAAGTGTCTGACTGGAGTTTAATCAAGCATGACAAGTGTCTGACTGGAGCTTAATCAAGCATAAAACGTGTCTGACTGGAGTTTAATCAAGCATAAAACGTGTCTGACTGGAGTTTAATCAAGCATGACAAGTGTCTGACTGGAGTTTAATCAAGCATGACAAGTGTCTGACTGGAGTTTAATCAAGCATAAAACGTGTCTGACTGGAGTTTAATCAAGCATGACAAGTGTCTGACTGGAGTTTAATCAAGCATAAAACGTGTCTGACTGGAGTTTAATCAAGCATGACAAGTGTCTGACTGGAGTTTAATCAAGCATAAAACGTGTCTGACTGGAGTTTAATCAAGCATGACAAGTGTCTGACTGGAGTTTAATCAAGCATAAAACGTGTCTGACTGGAGTTTAATCAAGCATGACAAGTGTCTGACTGGAGTTTAATCAAGCATGACAAGTGTCTGACTGGAGTTTAATCAAGCATAAAACGTGTCTGACTGGAGTTTAATCAAGCATGACAAGTGTCTGACTGGAGTTTAATCAAGCATAAAACGTGTCTGACTGGAGTTTAATCAAGCATGACAAGTGTCTGACTGGAGTTTAATCAAGCATAAAACGTGTCTGACTGGAGTTTAATCAAGCATGACAAGTGTCTGACTGGAGTTTAATCAAGCATAAAACGTGTCTGACTGGAGTTTAATCAAGCATGACAAGTGTCTGACTGGAGTTTAATCAAGCATTACAAGTGTCTGACTGGAGTTTAATCAAGCATGACAAGTGTCTGACTGGAGTTTAATCAAGCATAAAACGTGTCTGACTGGAGTTTAATCAAGCATGACAAGTGTCTGACTGGAGTTTAATCAAGCATGACAAGTGTCTGACTGGAGTTTAATCAAGCATGAAAAGTGTCTGACTGGAGTTTAATCAAGCATGACAAGTGTCTGACTGGAGTTTAATCAAGCATAAAACGTGTCTGACTGGAGTTTAATCAAGCATGACAAGTGTCTGACTGGAGTTTAATCAAGCATAAAACGTGTCTGACTGGAGTTTAATCAAGCATGACAAGTGTCTGACTGGAGTTTAATCAAGCATAAAACGTGTCTGACTGGAGTTTAATCAAGCATGACAAGTGTCTGACTGGAGTTTAATCAAGCATAAAACGTGTCTGACTGGAGTTTAATCAAGCATAAAACGTGTCTGACTGGAGTTTAATCAAGCATGACAAGTGTCTGACTGGAGTTTAATCAAGCATGACAAGTGTCTGACTGGTGTTTAATCAAGCATGACAAGTGTCTGACTGGAGTTTAATCAAGCATGACAAGTGTCTGACTGGAGTTTAATCAAGCATAAAACGTGTCTGACTGGAGTTTAATCAAGCATGACAAGTGTCTGACTGGTGTTTAATCAAGCATGACAAGTGTCTGACTGGAGTTTAATCAAGCATGACAAGTGTCTGACTGGAGTTTAATCAAGCATAAAACGTGTCTGACTGGAGTTTAATCAAGCATGACAAGTGTCTGACTGGTGTTTAATCAAGCATGACAAGTGTCTGACTGGAGTTTAATCAAGCATGACAAGTGTCTGACTGGAGTTTAATCAAGCATAAAACGTGTCTGACTGGAGTTTAATCAAGCATGACAAGTGTCTGACTGGAGTTTAATCAAGCATGACAAGTGTCTGACTGGAGCTTAATCAAGCATAAAACGTGTCTGACTGGAGTTTAATCAAGCATAAAACGTGTCTGACTGGAGTTTAATCAAGCATGACAAGTGTCTGACTGGAGTTTAATCAAGCATGACAAGTGTCTGACTGGAGTTTAATCAAGCATAAAACGTGTCTGACTGGAGTTTAATCAAGCATGACAAGTGTCTGACTGGAGTTTAATCAAGCATAAAACGTGTCTGACTGGAGTTTAATCAAGCATGACAAGTGTCTGACTGGAGTTTAATCAAGCATAAAACGTGTCTGACTGGAGTTTAATCAAGCATGACAAGTGTCTGACTGGAGCTTAATCAAGCATAAAACGTGTCTGACTGGAGTTTAATCAAGCATGACAAGTGTCTGACTGGTGTTTAATCAAGCATGACAAGTGTCTGACTGGAGTTTAATCAAGCATGACAAGTGTCTGACTGGAGTTTAATCAAGCATGACAAGTGTCTGACTGGAGTTTAATCAAGCATAAAACGTGTCTGACTGGTGTTTAATCAAGCATGACAAGTGTCTGACTGGAGTTTAATCAAGCATGACAAGTGTCTGACTGGAGTTTAATCAAGCATGACAAGTGTCTGACTGGAGTTTAATCAAGCATGACAAGTGTCTGACTGGAGTTTAATCAAGCATAAAACGTGTCTGACTGGAGTTTAATCAAGCATGACAAGTGTCTGACTGGAGTTTAATCAAGCATGACAAGTGTCTGACTGGAGTTTAATCAAGCATGACAAGTGTCTGACTGGAGTTTAATCAAGCATAAAACGTGTCTGACTGGAGTTTAATCAAGCATGACAAGTGTCTGACTGGAGTTTAATCAAGCATGAAAAGTGTCTGACTGGAGTTTAATCAAGCATGACAAGTGTCTGACTGGAGTTTAATCAAGCATGACAAGTGTCTGACTGGAGTTTAATCAAGCATAAAACGTGTCTGACTGGAGTTTAATCAAGCATGACAAGTGTCTGACTGGAGTTTAATCAAGCATAAAACGTGTCTGACTGGAGTTTAATCAAGCATGACAAGTGTCTGACTGGAGTTTAATCAAGCATGACAAGTGTCTGACTGGAGCTTAATCAAGCATGACAAGTGTCTGACTGGAGTTTAATCAAGCATGACAAGTGTCTGACTGGAGTTTAATCAAGCATAAAACGTGTCTGACTGGAGTTTAATCAAGCATAAAACGTGTCTGACTGGAGTTTAATCAAGCATGACAAGTGTCTGACTGGAGTTTAATCAAGCATAAAACGTGTCTGACTGGAGTTTAATCAAGCATGACAAGTGTCTGACTGGAGTTTAATCAAGCATGACAAGTGTCTGACTGGAGTTTAATCAAGCATAAAACGTGTCTGACTGGAGTTTAATCAAGCATGACAAGTGTCTGACTGGAGTTTAATCAAGCATAAAACGTGTCTGACTGGAGTTTAATCAAGCATGACAAGTGTCTGACTGGAGTTTAATCAAGCATAAAACGTGTCTGACTGGAGTTTAATCAAGCATGACAAGTGTCTGACTGGAGTTTAATCAAGCATGAGAAGTGTCTGACTGGAGTTTAATTAAGCATAAAACGTGTCTGACTGGAGTTTAATCAAGCATGACAAGTGTCTGACTGGAGTTTAATCAAGCATAAAACGTGTCTGACTGGAGTTTAATCAAGCATGACAAGTGTCTGACTGGAGTTTAATCAAGCATGACAAGTGTCTGACTGGAGTTTAATCAAGCATAAAACGTGTCTGACTGGAGTTTAATCAAGCATGACAAGTGTCTGACTGGAGCTTAATCAAGCATGACAAGTGTCTGACTGGAGCTTAATCAAGCATGACAAGTGTCTGACTGGAGCTTAATCAAGCATAAAACGTGTCTGACTGGAGTTTAATCAAGCATGACAAGTGTCTGACTGGAGTTTAATCAAGCATGACAAGTGTCTGACTGGAGTTTAATCAAGCATAAAACGTGTCTGACTGGAGTTTAATCAAGCATGACAAGTGTCTGACTGGAGTTTAATCAAGCATAAAACGTGTCTGACTGGAGTTTAATCAAGCATGACAAGTGTCTGACTGGAGTTTAATCAAGCATAAAACGTGTCTGACTGGAGTTTAATCAAGCATAAAACGTGTCTGACTGGAGTTTAATCAAGCATGACAAGTGTCTGACTGGAGTTTAATCAAGCATGACAAGTGTCTGACTGGAGCTTAATCAAGCATAAAACGTGTCTGACTGGAGTTTAATCAAGCATGACAAGTGTCTGACTGGAGTTTAATCAAGCATAAAACGTGTCTGACTGGAGTTTAATCAAGCATAAAACGTGTCTGACTGGAGTTTAATCAAGCATGACAAGTGTCTGACTGGAGTTTAATCAAGCATAAAACGTGTCTGACTGGAGTTTAATCAAGCATGACAAGTGTCTGACTGGAGCTTAATCAAGCATAAAACGTGTCTGACTGGAGTTTAATCAAGCATGACAAGTGTCTGACTGGAGTTTAATCAAGCATAAAACGTGTCTGACTGGAGTTTAATCAAGCATAAAACGTGTCTGACTGGAGTTTAATCAAGCATAAAACGTGTCTGACTGGAGTTTAATCAAGCATGACAAGTGTCTGACTGGAGTTTAATCAAGCATAAAACGTGTCTGACTGGAGTTTAATCAAGCATAAAACGTGTCTGACTGGAGTTTAATCAAGCATAAAACGTGTCTGACTGGAGTTTAATCAAGCATGACAAGTGTCTGACTGGAGTTTAATCAAGCATGACAAGTGTCTGACTGGAGTTTAATCAAGCATGACAAGTGTCTGACTGGAGCTTAATCAAGCATAAAACGTGTCTGATTGGTGTTTAATCAAGCATAAAACGTGTCTGATTCAGGTAGCAACAAATTGTTTAAACTCATTTTGGTAATTTGCCTCCGAGTGCCATGTCTTCCCACGGGTTCATCAGTGCATCTCTCCATCTCATTGTTGTCCGTCCGAGTAGGCGCTTGTAGTGTGCATCTATTGTCAAGCATAGGCACTACATGACCGTTCCATTTGTATTCTCTTAACAATGCAGTTTCTACGACATCTTTGAAGGTTGTTCAGCACCTAATTCTATCTTGTGAATTCAGTCACACAGAGATACTTTCAGTATTCATCACTCCACTGCGCTTTGAGCAACTCGAAGTTTCTCTGCATCTGCTTTTCGTGAATTCCATACCTCGCAGCCATTTGCCATGGATGTAAAAATCATGCATTTAACGGTGTTAGCTCTTGCCTTGTCGGTTCTCATCTGCTGATGCATGTATTTGATACGATTGAAGTTCGACCAACCTGCCGCTACTCTTTGTCTAGTAACACCGGTACACACATTCATGTCCTGTTGCGTGAATATATTTCTACTTTTTTGTTCATTCTGAAAATGACGTTTGTTTCTATGTGTTGTAATTTACGGCGAGGCTGCGATATCTGCGCCTTTCAGTCCGACACATCCGTTTTCTGTGCGACACTTATTTGAGATCAGGTTTGCCTTCCTTCTTCGATCCCTAGTTTCTCAGACAGCCCGCACGGATGCAGCCTGTTTCTAGGGCCGCCACTTGGAGAGTATAGTCTTGGATAGCTCTTTGTCGCTGATCCTGATGCAGTCGCTGGCTGCTGTCATCTCATTCACTGTGTCTTCGACCCCCGTGAATACATTTCTAAACTGTGCTGTTTGATGGGAGACCGGGAACAGATCAGTTCAGCTACTGCCATCTCCACATCGAAGGATGTCAGCGGTGGATCTCAAATATCCTCTGTCTCTTACTTGCTTATATGTTAATATATGACTCGTGTTGGTGGATGTTAATATATGACTCATGTTGGTGGATGTCAATATATGACTCATGTAGGTGGATGTGAATATATGACTCATGTTGATGGATGTTAATATATGACTCATGTTGATGGATGTCAATATTTGACTCATGTTGGTGGTTGTGAATATATGCCTCATGGTGGTGGATGTTAATATATGACTCATGTTGATGGATATCAATATAGGACTCATGTATGTGCCATTCACGTATCTGAGATTATTGATTGATATTCCATCCATAATGATTCCTGGCATTTCATCTATGCTGACAAATGTGTTCTTTTTTTGTGACTGATACACTGATTATAATGATTGCCCATCGCAATAAAGGGAACGGGTGTGTACCCCAGTCATGACATCGTTCAGTCTACCAATCTGTAAATGGCTACAAGACTCACAATTAACGAAGTTAAACCCTGAGAAAGGGAAATGGTCTCCAAAAATAGGAAAACGCTGAGAATCAGTGTAATGAAGTTCTAAATACTTTATCGCCGAAGGCAATCTCTGTACTTTAGCCTTGTTTACATTCATTATATTGCTCAATTTGCTTTGAAATTGCTATAAAAAAATGATTGAGAAGCTAGTGTTGACATAATGTAGATACATTGACATGTTCAAAAAAGTAATGGCAGCAAATGTGGGCTGCAATGAAGATTTGAGTCAATAAGGGATGTAATCGCGATCAGAAAAAAATATAGAAAAAAATTATACAGTTGTGTCTCTTAGTAGTACCATTTCACCGATGACCAACTTTAGGATGATCAGAACTTGGAATGGTAACTATCTACTTAGCTTTTTTTTGTTTTCTTTTTCCTTGCGCATGTGTCGTTTCATTTCTCCGTGTTGCAAGAGCTTCTTTTCGTGAAAGATGAGGTCGCTGTTCAGGGTACATCTTCATTTGAATCGGTCTGCAGCTTTTTCTTCCCAGGATATCAGACTTAGTCCCAGGACCTTCATATCACGCTTACACACATCTTTGGGTATCAGCTGTGATCGACCAACTGTTCTCTTGACATCCGCCAGCTGTCTACTTCCTGTTCCAGTACATTTGTTTTGCTGAGACTTATTGTGAGAACGCAATATTTGCACGTCTGGGAGAAGCGTTATATAAAGCTCTGAAGTTCCTGCTAACTGCGGGTGATAATTGAAGGATCATCAGCGAAAAGCAAGTCCGTGATGTTGATCTCCGTGTTGATCTTGCGCCTTGCAAAGTTAAACAGCTGACCATATGATCTAGTGTGAAAGCATATTGCGTCATTTCCGTTACCAAATGTAACTGAGCGAAGAAGGTTATGAACCGTATCGTGTCCAGGGCGCAGACTAACTTAGCACCACCACGAATGATTGTGATATGCTACCATCAAATTGGTTTAATCCTTCCATGTCTTCGTTGAATTACTAATCGTAGCAGTGCTCTCAGGCAGCCTTTATTAGAGGATTTTGAAAAGTCTTTGAAAGTGTCGCTGAAAAGCTTCAACATTAATGTCCCCCCTGGAAGTTGTTTGCATATACCCGTTATCACCTGGAACGCTAACACCATCAAAGGTTCTTAAATTGCAAAGCGAAACTCCATCGTGGAGGCCCAACGAAAGCGTGTGTCAGAAAGTCCAGAACGCACGACTCCTCAGTCGACTTCTCATATGAGTGCCCCAGGTGCGGTAAATCTGCCGTGCCAGGATTGGTTTAAAAGCACATCTCGCATACCAATGATGGTGCAATCGCTACATTCGCATGCAATAGACATCTATTATATTGAAGATGGAAATCAGGAAGAAACGATGGAAATCAGAAAGAAAAAACAAAACATTTACGAGTGGTTTGGGAGGGTCTAGAAAGAAAGCTTAAGATAAAGTATGGAAGGTCGGTATGAAAGCAGCGTAGAAATCAAGTTTGCAGGAGAATGTATCAAATTTGATAGGTCATTATCTTGAGCAGTGTTTCCAAACATTTCCACGCCTGTTGACCGGTAAAAATAGGACAGAAATTTCTTGAACTGGTAAAAATAGGACAGAAATTTCGTGAACCGGTAAAAATAGGACAGAAATTTCGTGAACCGGTAAAAATAGGACATAAATTTCGTGGACTGGTGAAAATATTAAAGAAATTTCGCGCATCACTCAGACATAAATAAAAACTATTATTTATATGGCAGTTTGTGTACACATTAAAAAATCTAATATTATAAAAGAAAACTGCTAAAGTTGTTTAAAATAACCAGAAACTGTGCAGTAAATACAAATGCTAATAGCATAACGTTTTGAGAAATCAATATTTCATTTAAATAAAGTTTGTGCGAAGTATGTTGCTGTCTATCGTATTCTATTGGAATATTTGATAACCGTGGCTACAGCCTTGTTTCTGAGAGACGAAGGGCTGCATTGAAATCCATTCTGTTTCTTTGTTTGATTTTGATCACTGACAGGTTGAAAAAGTCTTCCCATACAAATATGTAGTTGAAATTACATCCAGCAATTGTATAGATTTGTAACTACATATATATTGGATATTCTATTTCCAGTGATATCCAAAAATAAGACAATACATTCATTTTATGATTGGACACCAGAGTGACATCAGACGACAACTCGATCAGGTTTTCTTTTTCACGATTAAGTGCGCATAAAGTGATGTCTTCCATGAAAGGATTAAACTGCAATAGCTTTTTTCACGGACCAGCAGAACATGTACAAGGATGGCACCGGTCGACGGACTGGCGGTTGGGAATCATTTCTTGAGGACACAACTACTATAGTCAAAGGACGGACTAGCAGAAAGAGGATATTTGAGCTGGTGGTGCGTTATGGATGAGTGTCACCAACATTGTTTCTCACGTTTACGAGTATAAATGATTTAACAGAGAATATTGAAGAAAATGTACACAGCTAAATGTACACACACAGCTAAATGTATACAGCGATGTTTTTGTGGATGATTTCCCTGAGGATAAAATTACAAAGAAAGGTTTTGGACTGCATCGTTAGAAAAGTGGGCTAATTCATTGTTAATGAGAATAAATCAGGGTAAACCCAGACATACAATCTTTTGGCTCTCAAATAAACTGTACAGCTCTTAAGGAAAGTTTGAAGGGAAATAACTGCAACTGGATGAATAACCAAGCTTTTTATATATCGTCTGATTAGCGTTGTGGTAGAGCACCGGCTTTTCACGGCAACGTTACGGGGTTCAACTCCCACAACCGTCACACTCCAGTGTACCCAGCTGTAAATGGATATCTGGCATATAACTAGGGACTTAGTGTACTAATCTCTAACAACTGAATTGCCCGATCTTAGTCTAACTGCAAACCTCTTGTGTATTACATTAGATTAACACCTGAAATGGTGTACACAGATTGAGAGACACTGGCGGTGTTCATGGCAATCATTATAAAAATGTGCTGACACTTCTTGAGGCTCATTGAGGTATTAAAAAAGCTGTATACTGAATATATTAGACCAATCCTAGAATACTGCACAACAGTATGGACAACTGCAGTCAAAACAAACTTTAATCAAATATGTCGTCCAGGTATGATAAAAAGAAATATTAAACATAGGAGCAAGGAAGTGATTGTGAAACTATATAAAACATTAGTTAGACCTAGATTGGAGTAATGTGTACAGATGTGGAGTTCTTATCATAGAGGGTATATAAACATGCTGGAAAGAATGCAAAAAAAAAAAAAAAAGCGACGAAGCTGATAGTGGGATTCCAGAATTACAGTTATGAGGAAAGACTCAGAAAAACCGGCCTACAGTGTCTAGAAGAGAGAAGAATTCGTGGTGACTTAATACAGGTTTATAATATGATCAGAGGAATAGATAAATTAGACTTTAACAAGTTTTTAAAAATACAGCCACCCACAAGAACAAGAGGGCATTGCTACACATTAACTTAAGAAAGGTCCAGATTAGATATTAAGAAATATTTTTTTAGCCAGAGAGTGGTGGATGCTTGGAATGCATTGTCACGTGAGGTAGTGGAGGCAGGGACAGTTAATGCATTTAAGAATATATTAGATGTGCATGGCTTTTAGATCAAGGTAATGTAAATGAGACTGGTTGTATACAGACTCTGCAGAGTCTTCTAAACCAGTATAAAGACGTTAAGTTAAGTTAAGTTAAATTAAGAACCAAGCAATGTAAACGATAACCCGGATCATAATATCTACACCTATTAGGGAACTAGACTATATTTAAAACATTCAAACAATTTCGCACAGGCGGACAGACAGGCTCAACAACAAGGTTTGAAATCCAGAAGCTGATAGACCACCCAATGAAGCAGCCAATAACTGGGCTTGGAAGGGGGAGGCTGATGAAGAGCAACTTTATTGCGTCGGCACAAATAAAGTGGGGAGCAGATTCTAAATATGGCACAACACAAATAAAACCCACCTGGAGAAAACAGCACTTCCCATAGCTAATAGCAAATATGCTCGGCATTTGGAAAACGACACAGCCAATTAGATTAACAAAGAAGATCCATACATGTCAAACACAAAGAGTTAATCAGTGGACCAGTGTACACAAGTTGTTTTATTGATAACCTTAAAATTGAGATAGAAATTCAAAACACCGGACAGTTGTCATGTGAATTAGCAGTGCCGTTGCTAAGGACTTGATGGGTGTCTTGCTGGTGGCATCACGGTGTAGAGGAGTCACGTCACGCTTCAGCAGCGGCTTACATGTGACTACAACACTTCTGACATGTGACCACAACACTAGTGACATGTGACCGCAACACTAGTTACATATGACCGCAACACTAGTGACATGTGACCACAACACTAGTGACACATGACCACAACACTAGTGACACGTGACCACAACACTAGTGACACGTGGCCACAACACTAGTTACATGTGACCGCAGCACTAGTGACATGTGACCACAACACCAGTTACATGTGACCGCAACACTAGTGACATGTGACCACAGCACTAGTGACATGTGACCACAACACTAGTGACATGTGACCACACCACTAATTACATGTGACCGCAACACTAGTGACACGTGACCACAACACTAGTGACATGTGACCACACCACTAGTTACATGTGACCACAACACTAGTGACACGTAACCACAACACTAGTGACACGTAACCACAACACTAGTGACATGTGACCACAACATTAGGGATATGTGACCACGTGACATGTGACCACAACACTATTGACACGTGACCACACCACTAGTGACACGCGACCGCAACACTGTGACATGTGACCGCACTACTAGTGACATGTGACCACAGCACTAGTGACATGTGACCACAACACTAGTGACATGTGACCACAACACTAGTGACATGTGACCACAACACTAGTGACAAGTGACCACATCACTAGTAACACGTGACCACATCACTAGTGACACGTAACCACAACACTAGTGACATGTGACCACAACATTAGTGATATGTGACCACAACACTAGTGACATGTGACCACAACACTATTGACACGTGACCACACCACTAGTGACACGGGACCGCAACACTGTGACATGTGACCGCACTACTAGTGACATGTGACCACAACACTAGTGACATGTGACCACAACACTAGTGACACGTGACCACAACACTAGTGACACGTGACCACAGCACTAGTGACACGCACGGAAGGACAGCAGCGTTATGTTATTCCTGGTTGAGAAGCGAACAAGTAAATCCTATCTAAATTTATCAGCGATGAAGGTTCAGCGTGGCGATGTTAAGCTGTGACTCCAGCACATGTATGAGGGAAGTAGAGAGTTCCGAAACGGCGTGAGTTCTATGACACACTGTTCTCGATCGGGTCAGACAGTATCGGACCTAGAACAGTCTGTCACAGAACTTACACCGTTTCGGAACTTCCTACCCAGGTCACTCACTTGCTGGGGTCCAATGCAAACAACCTCGCACCGAATCATCTATCGACGATAAACTTCAATAGGTTTCACAGCTTCGCTGTTCGAAAAAGGGAAAACAGAACTAGTGTGACGGCCATAATTAAACCCGCGCTATGACGTCATATGACTCGTCTGCACCGTGATACCACGTGCATGACGCTCTTTAAAGCCTTAGCAAAATTACTGCCAACTTAAATGCGATGGCACGATGTTTCGAATTTCTATGACAATTTTCAGGTTTTCGTATGAAATCCCCTAATTGGCTTGGTTTGGCTCTGTTCGTTCTCAATCTCCCGCTACCAAACCCTGAAAGGACTTAAGTAGCAGAATGTAGTCCAGAGAACGGAATGCGTTGTGTCGTAGTTTACAGCTTGACTACGATATTTGCACCTTTCGGTCCAACACATCCGACGTCAGCAAGCCTTTTTTGAGTACTGGGTTAGCATTCCCTCTTCGATCCCTTCTCCTTAGCCTGTCTGCCCTGCTGCAGCCTGTTATTCAGGATCACCGCGTGGAGGTGTAGAAGGGTCTTGGCAGCTCTGGTTCGCTGGCCCTGACGCTAGCAGTCAGCTATGGGTCGAAGACCACTGCAGCTCATGCGCTGCTCAGCATCTTGATCCCCAAATCCCTTAATTGATATACATATAGGCCAACAACAGAGAACGGTGGTGGTGGAATTTTCCTAAATCTCTTCAGTAGTACACAAACACAGTTATTTGCAACAACCAGAACATGTTTAAGTTATTCAGAACAAAGGCCTTGAAAGCTGCAGCTGAGGTTCTTAAGGCTGACGAAAGCACATCAAGATAGGTGTGTTCTGCCCAAAGCACATCAAGATAGGTGTGTTCTGCCCAAAGCACATCAAGATAGGTGTGTTCTGCCCAAAGCACATCAAGATAGGTGTGTTCTGCCCAAAGCACATCAAGATAGGTGTGTTCTGCCCAAAGCACATCAAGATAGGTGTGTTCTGCCCAAAGCACATCAAGATAGGTGTGTTCTTCCCAGTCTTTGGCTGAGGTACTGGGGAGCCCAACAAGTGCCGATAAAGGAGGTGTCAAGGTCTCACTATAAACCATATATCCAGTTCAGGCATATCGCGATACAGTGGATTCCATCTCACTGTGACCTCCTTGGCACAGAGAACACTGCCAGATTGTCAAGGGAATGTGGACAGCTACCTCAACCTGATATATGTATAACCTGTGAAGAGGCCAAAAGGTTTGCCAGGTGTAGAAACAGGAACAGGTGGAAAACATGGTATCCAGGTAAACAACGGAGCTACGCAGGTTATAAGTTGAACAAAGACGAACAGGTGTCATCTTTAGACTCCGCACAAGCCGCAAAATATTTCTATACTATCTTTTCAACGTGCTAAAGATAGGACATTCTGACGCATGTGTCTGCGGCACGGATACAATGACTGCCGAATCCTTGCTACAAAAGTATCTACTGACAAGGAACAGAGAAAACACATTTGCCCGACACTAGTATCTTTTTTGGAGAAACTCAATGGAGATATTAATGGATTCATGCTGATCTGTGCTTTCTATAGATGTTTTAACACTGATGTCTGAAGGCGAACGAACGATAAGACGAAGAATAAACGAACAAAGGCGAGGTTGAAGAAGAAGAGGAAGAGATGTACATGGGAACCTGACAGGAAAGACAAGGCAGCGAAGAAAGAAACTGAAAACTTCTACCTTACAAGAAATTGAAGTTCCGCACAATTATATCTCTATCACTCAATCTCAGCCAGCATTGCTTGCTATTGGACAACTGTTTGCAACTATTTTCCATTTTTACCTTTCACATTTTAACATTTAATTATTACTAATAGCATTTTTCCTGTGCCCTGAATACAAATTATTTTTGTATGCTTCAGTTTTGCCCGATTTTATCCTGGTATTTGTTCGATCCAAATATACATACATGGAACTAACTGAAATCCTTGACCCACTAACCTAGTTAATGTTTATCTGGCGTGACGTAGTGAAAGACCAATCATCTTTGCGTATTTAAGTACATAAATGTAATCCCAGCCTCACAAAACATGTGCCATCTTTCTTCCTGCCAACATTTTTTGATGAAAAACAAACGAAAGTGTTTGGAAGAAGGTTTTTCTTTGTTTGATATATTTGATAAAATTGCTGCATGTCGCTGTGCCTTGCTTGTGCTTTTGATTTGTCTTGTTAGGAAATATGTATGTCTACGTTACTAACCAGATCAAACGGCAGATAAGGCACAATAATCCTACAGAAAAGCGAAACAGCTCAAACACCTGCACCAGCCGAGAACTGCTTGTTCAGAGACACCAAGAGATATGCATATGTATCATAACCATCAGACACTGAAAATAGCTTGACCATGTCGTAAAAATTAAACCCGTTTCCTTCACCATATCCGTTATGGTATGGAACCCACAGAGAAGGCGAAGAGAGATCGAACTAATGAACTTAATGAACCAGAGCTAGGTATGACCACGCACAGGCTGAATTGGAAAGTTTTTGCTGCCATTTAGGATACCGTAGACGTGATGGTCACTGACCGCGTTCTGAGTTACTAAAGAGAAAGAAGAAGAAGAAGAAGAAGAAGAAGAAGAGATAAAAGATGAAGAAAAAGTAGAAGAGATTGCACATAGATTATAATACAATATTTTCCCTCTCTATCTCCTTTACAAAGCAAAAGGGAACCACTATAAATATCTCCCAAAGGTTGCCGCCAGCTAAGATCCACGGAGGTGGTAGTGATCTAGTTCTGTCCTCTACAGTAAACAAGCCAGGGATACAAACGGGACAATACTATGTCTACAGCATTCCATGAGGAGGAAGACTAACATTTGACAAGGTACATCATACTGATCAGGCATGTTAGTCAGGGTCAGGCACATCATACTGATCAGGCATGTTAGTCAGGGTCAGGCACATCATACTGATCAGGCATGTTAGTCAGGGTCAGGTACATCATACTGATCAGGCATGTTAGTCAGGGTCAGGTACATCATACTGATCAGGCATGTTAGTCAGGGTCAGGTACATCATACTGATCAGGCATGTTAGTCAGGGTCAGGTACATCATACTGATCCGGCATGTTAGTCAGGGTCAGGTACATCATACTGATCAGGCATGTTAGTCAGGGTCAGGCACATCATACTGATCAAACATGTTAGTCAGGGTCAGGCACAGCATACTGATCAGGCATGTTAGTCTGGGTCAGGTACACCATACTGATCAAACATGTTAGTCAGGGTCAGGAACAGCATACTGATCAGGCATGTTAGTCTGGGTCAGGTACACCATACTGATCAAACATGTTAGTCAGGGTCAGGCACAGCATACTGATCAGGCATGTTAGTCAGGGTCAGGCTCAACATACTGATCAGACATGCTAGTTAGGGTGAAGAAAAATATACTGGCCAAGACTCGTACTTCGACTTCCACGTAGTCCTCCCTGAAAACGGGGCGTACTTCTTGGCAGTCTGACTATTTAGCTGGGGGATCGACGTGATCCCGTAGTAGTGAGCGACACGCAAATGAAGCCAAGCATAGCACAACCGCCTGTAGGACCCGGGTTCACCTTCATCAGCACGCTCGGGGTGTGAGGAAAGCTCCTGCAACCCGCCACTAAACATCATATTCAGGGCACGTTAAACAGTAAACCAATTTATTGCGAGGACTCACAACAATAACAACATACCATATTAAGCAAGACTATTCACCATGGAACTTCAGCTCAACAGAAGTACCGGCCATTACACGAAACAAATATTTCTCGAGACCAGATGACACTACGAAATGTTTAGGTCAGACCAGCAGGTACGCTTAATGCCAACACCACCATTCTTTACTAGGTAACACAATCAAGGTCACCAGTCTATACAATTAAGGTCACAAGGTCAAACATTCAGACTTACCAGGTAACATAATTAAGGTCACATATTCAAGGTCACTAGGTCACATAGAGAAGGCCATCAGGTCACACAATGACGTCATCAGGTCACACAATGACGTCATCAGGTCACACAATGATTGTCATCAGATCACACAACCAAGGTCATTAGGGTATACGATTAAGGTCACAAGGTGAAATACTCAAGGTCAAAATGTAAAGTAATCAAGGTTACCAGGTAACACAATCATGGTCACCAGATAACAATATCATGGCCACCAGGTGATCTATTCAAGGTCAGTATGTCACACAGGCAAGGCCATCAAGTTACCCAATGACGGTAATCATATTCATACAATCAAGGTCATCAGGTCACACAATCAAGGCCAATATGTCAGACAATAAATTTCACTATGTTACTCATTCAAGATCACTCATTCACTAGGTCACACAATCAAGGTCACCAGGTCAGACAATCAAGGTCACCAGGTCAGACAATCAAGGTCACCAGGTCATACAATCAAGGTCACCAGGTCAGTCAATCAAGGTCACCAGGTCAGTCAATCAAGCTTATCAGACCATGCAAAGTCAAACTCAGACAATCAAGCTTATCAGACCATGCAAAGTCAAACACGACGTCCTGATATAACCAGACAGAAGCGGCTGGCTGAGTGGTTTGGATGACAGTATTTGGACCACGAGGACATGCGCTCTAAACCTCGGTAATGTATATTTTATCTCTCCTTTGAAGATAAACAAAACACAAATCCTGTACGTTGCGATTGTAAAAAGTAATCTCTATTTATTCCTCAGCTCTATAGCTACTAATAGTGGACCTCAGCAGTGAAAACAAATATCGCGATGATTAGTTTTCAAAATATATAGCCAAAGAGATGATGTCTGTGGTTGAAAGTCATGTACCCTTATTAATGAACAATTTACCGCAAGGATATTTAACGTGAATGAATGAATATATGAATGGGTGAATGAATTGATGAATGAATGGATGAATGAATGGATGAATGATTGGATGAATGAATCAATGGATCAATGAATGAATGACTGGAGGAATGAAAAAAATGGATGAATGGATGAATGACTAGATGGATAAATGGATGGATGAATAAATGAATGAATGTATGAATGAATGTATGAATGAATAGATGAATGAATGGATGATTGAATGGATGAGTGAAAGAATAAATGGATAAATGGACGAATGAATGAAAGAATGATGACAATGGATGAATGAATGGATGAGTGAATGGATAAATAGACGAATAGATGCGTGAGTGAATTGATGAGTAGATGGATGAATGAATGGATGAGTGAATTGGTGAATGGATGAATTAATGCATCTAAGGGGCAAACTGTATGACGATGGGAAAGCATATGGTAGCCCATAATGTTGTGGAGAGAAATAGATCCAGATGATTTCAATGTCAGTGTAGAAGAACAAACCGCATTCAATAAATCGCGGGTGGGATACTGAGACGCCAGATGACATTAAACAGAGAGAAGACAGAGACAGAAAGAGCTATATAGATAGATAGATAGATAGATAGATAGATAGATAGATAGATAGAGAGATAGAGAGAGATAGAGAGATCAGGGAGAGTGAGAGAGAGAACGAGCTAAAGAGAGACGTAATTCTAGTGTTCAAAGTTTGTAATGAGCTCATTAGGCGGGAACTGACTGCAGGCGTGGAATGTTTCTCTCCTAAGGTTCTTCTTGTTATTGTTGTTGTTATTGTTGTTATTACTGTTGTTCTTCTTCGTCACCTTCATCCATCTCTAACTCTTCTTGTTATTGTTGTTGTTATTGTTGTTATTACTGTTGTTCTTCTTCGTCACCTTCATCCATCTCTAACTCTTCTTGTTTTTGTTGTTGTTATTGTTGTTATTACTGTTGTTCTTCTTCGTCACCTTCATCCATCTCTAACTCTTCTTGTTTTTGTTGCTGTGTTTGTTGTTGTAGTCACTGATGTTGTTAATCTTTTTCTTTTTCTTTTTTGGCGTCGTTCTCGTCGTCTTCGTACTTTTCCTCTTCTTCATCTTCAGCCTCGTAATCACGATCATCATCTTCTTATTATTACTCGTGGTGCTGTTGTTGTTTATCTTCTGATTTGTTATCCCTTCTTCTCTGTCGCCTCCTCCTTCGTCTCCTTCTTCTTGTTTAAATAGACAAAACATACTGAGAGACATATTAGTCAGGGTCAGGTAAAATGTATTGGCCAAGACCTCACTCCCACGCAAGTCTCCCTGGAAACGAGCTGTTTTCACGACATTCTGTCCAATCGACGCGATATCCGTAGTAGTGCGCGACACGATGAGGAGGGAGTTTGTTGCTACCCTTAACGACACCACCTTTATCAATCATTGACCTAGATCTAAGAAGTGGATGGAGTTTGTTGCTACCCTTAACGACATCACCAGACATGGTCATTAAATGCGTTGTTAATCATTGCTTCTAGGTTGCCACAGTATACACAGTTGTCAATTGGGACCTGGTTTAGGGACGGAACACCAGCATTAAAATGGGATTGGTCACCCAAACACAATCACTTTTCTAACACTTCATCTCAGACAGCCGTATCTACTATAGGGTATTTTTTGCTATCTGTTCCACATGGAGGCAGGGGGTATATCATGAGAAGAGTTTGGCCAGAGTAACTTTGTGACAACGGGTCAAACTGCTGAATAAATAGACATCACTACAAAGAGGGAGATGATATAGAACAATGATCAACAATACAATACGTCATCAACTCTAGGGACATTTGGCTGTTTCTCTTGTCTTCATTCTACCCTGTCATGGTAGAGCAGCGTACCTAACTGAGAGCTTCGCCGGTTTTGGTTAGAGCTATCAAGTCTGGACGGCAGAAAATAGAGACTAGGTCACACGAGGCACAAACCTGATTCTCTGTAGACAGTTTGGGGACATCCACCAGCTTAGGAAAGTAAACCTAGTAGGAGGATCTGATGAGATCCGATGCAGGTGGCTGACATGTTTAACGATACGTGGCGGCACAACTTCCCACATAATGTTGCACGTATCATTTTAGTGTAGGAAATAGTCAGACAATGAGAAGAGGTTGATCGACTACTCAAGTCGTGGTTAATGGAGAAAGAGATTTCGTACGAACGTCAACTAAAATGTTGATCAAATGTTGATCAAATGTTGATGATAATATAAAGAAGTACGAGTCGTTTCGGCGAGGACAAATAATAGAATAGCGACAACCGCGATTACGACATAAAAGGTCTTCGTTAGATATAAAATATAGAAATACGGGAAACTAACTAATAGAAATGCGATGTATGAAAACAGAAAGATAAATGTACTTAGCTGACAATATGTCCAGGTGCTTTCAGTAAGCTCTCTCTCTGTGACAGAAGGGCATTGAATCACTGCCCCAATGATAACATATCTGATAGGTGACCGACATTTTCTTCACGGTAGAAGACTTTCCAACTTATGACATTTACATACCCTGCAGTTGAAACTAGTGAAAAACTCAGCATCGCTCCCCACCCCTTACTTCACACAATATGGAACACCCATCAGGATTTAAAATAAATCTCTACAGACAATACCTGACACATTGTATACAAATATAAGAAAGTTCTAGAGACACTAGGTCATCTTTGATATATGAGAAAAAGAGAACAAGAAGAGAAGAATAGGAAAGAAGAAAATGAATAAGAAAGACAGGAAGAATAAGAAGAAAAGAAAACGAATAAGAAGGAAAAAAGAAGAAAAGAAAACAAATAAGAAGAAAAAGAAGAAGAAGGAAAAGAGTAGAAACAAGAAAAAGAATATGATGAAGAGAAAGAAAAAAAACGAATAATAATAATAAGAAAATGATCAATAAAAAGAAAAAAGAAGAAGAAGAAAAGAAGAAAAAAAGTAAGAAGATTAAGAAAAAGAAGAAAAAGAAGAAGAAGATGAAGAAAGTCTGACATGCTAGCTCTACTCAAATGTTGGAAATGGAAGAAAATTAAATGAAATCATGGCGTTAAATTGCTTTCTCAAGAACTATTAAAAGCCATTGGTTCTCTCCCAATCTCCGCGTATTTGATTGGAATCTGAGTCCTCGCTTAGTGGATCCAGACAGGGAGCACCAAATTGTGTGACAGTTCAAGTATTTTGTAGTATTGTTAATTTGCCTTATAGCCTTGTAGCTAAGAGTATCACGTCCAGACTACAGACCTTCACCAACAGATGGCGGCCTCCCATACGTTGTGTTAGATGACCAGATGTAATTACAGACATAGAGTAGATTATCACATGTAATTACAGACATTGAGGAGATAACCAGATGTAATAACAGACATTGAGTAGATGACCAGATGTAATAACTGATACAAACTAGATACCAGATGTAATAACTCACACAGATTAGATACCATATGTAATATTATAAATATACTTGATGACCAAAAGTAATAACTGACACAGACTAGATGACCAGATGTAATAACTGACACAGACTAGATGACCAGATGTAATAACTGACACAGAATAGACGACCAGATGTAATAACTGACACAGTGTAGATGACCAAATGTAATAACTGACACAGACTAGATGACCAGATGTAATAACTGACACAGACTAGATGACCAGATGTAATAACTGACACAGACTAGATGACCAGATGTAATAACTGACACAGACTAGTTGACCAGATGTAATAACTGACACAGACTAGACGACCAAATGTAATAACTGACACAGACTAGATGGCCAAATGTAATAACAGACAAAGACTAGATGGCCAAATGTAATAACTGACACAGACTAGACGACTAGATGTAATAACTGACACAGACTAGATGACCAGATGTAATAACTGACACAGAGTAGATGACCAGATGTAATAACTGACACAGACTAGATACCAGATGTAATAACTGACACAGACTAGATACCAGATGTAATAACTGACACAGACTAGATACCAGATGTAATAAATGACACAGACTAGATATCAGATGTAATAAAAGACATATACTTGATGACCAAATGTAATAACTGACACAGACTATATGACCAAATGTAATAACTGACCCATTCTTGTTAAAGAGGACAAAAAGACAAACAAAAGAGGTAGTGAGTAATGAGAGAAATATAATTGTATAAGACCCACTCTCAGAAAAGTATAATCCCATATGCTCTGAGTTTGAGCACCCAGGTGATGAGAAGAACATGAAGATCATATAACAGTTCAAGATGACGTCAAGGCGATTGGAAAGTCACCTACAGAGTCTAAGACTTCGACCCGCAGTGTCAACCAGAGGTGGGGTACCTTGGGGGAGGAGGGAATGGTGGTGGTAACATTTGGGACCTTACGTTCCTGATGAGTGTACAGACAAAACGTGACAAGCATTAAACGGTGTTAGAGCGTTGATGAAGTCCTAGGTGGTAGGGAAGAACTTTTTGTAGGGCAAAAGACCCCAACCGATGCCATTGCCTATTCCCATGAGTGGAATATTCTTCGGTGTTTGAAAGGAAGTTCTGGAAAGAACGCATACAGAAATAAGAGTAAGGTAGTAACCATATGCTTCACTTAGAGCGCAAAAAACAAATCAATGACATATAGGACACATTTAGGGTATATAGGACACGCATATGACTGCTACTGTATAATTGATAGAGTAACTGCTGAAGATGGCAACTGTTCGTGTTCTTACGGACCCAGAACCATTTAGGCTCTCACCCTTCGACCCAATGCCATGGAATGGTATCTGCATGTGTTTGTCAGTTGTCTAGTGCCATACAAAATGTTCTATTTATTTCGCCTCGGAGGAAGAGCATTTTCCTAACACTGTTGAACTGCGAGCACTCAGAGGTGACTATCAACGGTTTCGTACGGATGTGTACACAGCTGGCACTCTGGGGTGTGTTGTCGTTTGATCCTGTTCAGGTGCCTCATAAGTAGGATGTATTGGGTTCTCAGTCGGAAAATGGTGCTCTGATCCTTCCTTGTGAGTTGATTTATCCTGTCATTTGGATTGGGGCTTGCCATATGCATGTACAGCTCTACTCCCCGTGTTTCCCATGGCTCATCTGTTCAGCAAAGTTCCCTAGTTATTTGTTCTTATGACATGTTAGGCTGTTTGAAAAGTTGCTGTGTGTGGCTGTTTTTTGTCTTGGTCCGTTCTTTATTAGTCTGTTTGCCATGTCATTGTCTGGTGTGCTTGAGTGTCCAGGTATACACTACACAACTATGTTGACGACATAGGAGGTGATAGTGTGACCAATGTCAAGAGATATATGGATAAGGTTAGGTCTTCACTGTCTAGAATCTTCTATTGCTTGAAGGACGGGCATCGAGTCTGAATATAATAATATTTTGTGCCTTTGAGGGAACAGTATTAAACTCTATCCTCAGATGGTACAAAGCGGCTACAAGTGCAGTGATTTCGGCTTCATAGTTGGATCAATCCTCCCCGCAAGCATTACCCAGTTCAGCAGAAGATCCGTCCGGTTATACTATATATACACCATAACCTGTTTTGATGGTGGCTTTAAATGCAAATCCATCAGTATATACATGTACCCATTCATCGAAATAGGCATCAATAGTTCTTTGAGCTGCTCGAATGAGAGTACTTGGATCTGAACTTTTGGTTGTACCATCTATTAATTTTGTCAGTATGTTTGGTGGTTTAAGGAATGTTTGTGGTGGTATATATTTTAATACTATCTGCAGCTCTTTTCTGTCTGCAGGTGGTATCTGTCTTTGATTTAATTAACATGGTGGAGTACAGACTTTTGTTTAATTCTGCTTTTTGGCTGTCAGTTTCTACACAAGGTGTCTGCTGGGATGATTCAGTTTCATTCTGGTACTTCGTTCACAAGCTTCCATAACAGTTTTATCCCACCGCAACTCAAGCGGTTCCACATGTGTGTGAATTTCGCAACGTGTCGTTGGTGTTGACTTTATTACTCCCCCAATGAAACGTAGAGCACTATTCTTCACCCTGCCCAGGGATTCCAAGTTAGATTTTGAACAAGTAGTTAGGAGAGCACTTTTACATTGTACTGCTGAGTGCAAATAAAAAAAGGTACACATCTTCCAACTTTTCATAAAAACGAAACAAATTGCATCCCTGTTGAAACTTTAACCAACAGAAACGTCAACAAATATTGACACAGACTTTCTTGATGTTCGAGATAACGCGTTTTCACTATTCGTTTCCAAATACCAGGAAGTGGAATTTACAAGTTTTCTTCAGTTGTTTTTCACCTCATTTACGCGTGTATGGATAAGTCAACTAAAAGGAAAACAAATTATCGAATCATTCAAGACAGAAGAAGGTATAATGTCAAGAAGGCTAGTGAGGCGATGCAGAGAAAACCGTAAGATACATACATGACTGACTTACCTGTTTTATTCTCGGTAAATCCAGAATTGGTAGAGAAGCAGCTCGATAGAAACAGGGAAGATGTGAAGAGAGCTTGTGCGGATGGCTCAGGAGTCCACGGAGCACGTGACACGTATTAGTTTAAGCTCTAAGTACAAGACGATCAAGCAAATATGGGCCTACAACCATATCCCCAGAATACCACAATATGTGCAAACGGGATGTTTATTAAAAGTAAAATATAGAGCTAAAAGAGATGATGATGATAATGATGAATAGAATCAGATGCAGAGATGTCCTATGCTTCATGTGGACTCACGAGGATGCAAACACATAAATTTACTCCGGTGTTTACACAAAGCAATGTACATTATCATAGCAAAGAAAGGAACGGCAGGAACATCACACTGAGCTGTTCAATATTCCGGCGCTGCTAATTAAGTTTACATCGGGTACGAGTTTCTGTAGCTAGGATATTATGGAATTGGTTAACAGATAATAGGGTTACACGGGGTTCCTGTGACATTTTCGTGAAGAGGTCATGGGCACTCCGCCATGCATGGCTGCGAATGGTCCGCGTCTAAACGGATCTCCCAATCAGGAGCGAGGTACTGGTGATGTAAACTATTGAAACTCTACAGTACAGCAAGTCCTCAGATGCAGATTTCCTGTAAGTTGATCAGCGTATGTAGTGGCCCTACGCTTGACACGGAACGAAAGAGCAAAAGTCCACACATCACTTTTTTAATCATTAATCAGTTATGTCACTTGGAATCCTGGTATTCAAACATGCATGTTGTTAATGTCTTTTGCCATGTAGCCGAAAGCTCTCCTTAGTAGGTCACACAAATCCAACATTTCACCGATTTCACATTTATGTGTGTGTGTGTGTGAGAGAATGTATGTGTGTGTGTGTGTATCTGTCGTTGTGTGTACGTGTGTGCATATATAGGCACATAAGTAGATAGGTTACTCAGCTGTCCACGAACAAGATCAGTGGTCGACTTCTAGGCTGCATGCAATTAACATGATGTTCTATAGTATGACATAACAAGGTGGTACGTGAGCGTGGGTGGGGCCACGATGGAAAGGATCGTTTCTCATCCTTGATGTATGTGGTGTGCTGTAAGAGCTGGTGGGTGAAGACGTCCTCTGCAGGTTGGCCCACGTGTGGAGGTTGGACCAAACATCCACGATTTAGCCTGGTGAATGTGTTTTCGTGGCTTGTCCGTGACTTCGCCGTTTGAGACCCGGTCATATGGCAGTGTCTTTGGCAGTGCCTCTGACAGTGCTTCTGGTAGTGTCTCTGGCAGTGCTTCTGGCAGTTTCTCTGGCAGTGTCTCTGTCAGTGTCTATGGTAGTGTCTCTGGAAGGCATCAATGCGTTTCTGATCGCCCTGTAGAATAATCCAAGTTCCGCAACAGTACAGCATGATGAAAACAACACTGGTTATATTAATACGTAACTTGATTTTCAATGAAAGTCTTTGCTGATTCCAGATTCAATGGAAAGCCTTCATGTAAGCGAAAGCCAGGCCCACTCTTCAAATGATGCATTGGCGGATGGATTCCTACATCGGATTTTGTGTGCTGATGAGGTTAATGAAGTCCCCCGTGGAGTTGACATGGTTGCCATCTACAATAATTCCTGTCGTGGAGTTTGACATGGTTGCCATCTACAATAATTCCTGTCGTGGAGTTTGACATGGTTGCCATCTACAATAATTCCTGTCGTGGAGTTTGACATGGTTGCCATCTACAATAATTCCTGTCGTCGTGGAGTTTGACATGGTTGCCATCTACAATAATTCCTGTCGTTGAGTTTGACATGGTTGCCATCTACAATAATTCTATGTATCTTGGTTGTTCTTCGTGGGATGATGGGACAATCAAGGCGCAATGTCCTGTAGGTGCTCCGGTGGTGTTATCAGTGCCTGAGGGTGGCACCCTGGTATGACCACGTCATCTAGGTAGACGAGGTCGGTCACACACAGCTGTCCAATAGTGACTACTGGATTGTTCATATCCAACCAACCGAAGATCCAGTTCATGGCGCGGCAAAACAATGCCAAAGCGAGGAGACATCCCTGAGCGATACTGGATGATGTAAAGAACCTGTAGGAGAGATTGTGACCCAGGCGGACTCTTCCTCCAGTATTTAAGTGAAGCTGCTCAATCCCGTAGAGCAGTGTGCTTGGAACTCCCACATGTTTTAAGGCATTCCGACAAGACAGGTCTGTCTGTGGAATAAAATAAGGCTGCCTTGGCAAACGTAAGCATCGGGGAAGAGACAGTTGAATTCCATGCGCATCTCCAATACATACATAACATACTATAGCATAACATAATATAGCATAACATACTATAACATAACATACTAAAACATAACATAACATAACATACTATAACATAACATACTATAACATAACATACTATATCATAACGTACTATAACATAACATACTATAACATAACATAACATAACATAATATACATACATACAACATATATATTTATATATATCATTGAAGGTGATGGCGTGCGATAGGGCTAAGTGACACGGCTCACAAACCGAAGATGCTGAGTTCGCTTCCCTTCACAGCCCCCACCGGCCGTTACTCTGGAGAAGCAAACCTTTAAAAAATGCAGGAGGAAACAGACCCTTACATAACATGCATGCAGAAATCTGATGCACTAGGGCGACAGGCGAAAAATAAAAACAAAAGTGCAACGCACACTGCCTCGGGGAATAGAGAAATAAGGTGAAAGCAAAAAACAAAAAAAAAAGATATATATATCGTTGGTCTTAAATAGTAAGACAGGTTTTGCTGTAGAGACTACTGTATCATACAAATACATTGTTCTTTTGGCTATATCAATGCGTTTTGAACCAATAAAATCGATACAAAACAGAAGTGTCCAATGTCGAACTGGCAGCTAGGGAACTGAGACGCTAGTCAGGTCAGGCACAACATACTGATTAGGAGGTCGCGTCTGGGTCAGCCACAATATACTGATCAAGACCTCTCTTCCATGTAGCGTTCCCTGGAAACAGGCTGTTGTCGAGGCAGTGTGGATGAGTGGATGTGGATAGACAAGCCTAGCACAACTGCCTAGAGAACGGCGGTCTACCTTCATCAGAACGCTCGGGATGGGAGAAAAGCTACTACAACGAGCCACGTAATACTCTTTTCGTATAATAATAAGCTAAGAAAACAACTGCTGTCTTTAAATATTTTCAAATTGACGACTGAAAACGAAAGAAGAAAAAGCAACGGAAGATATAGAAACCGCCACAGTAGTGGCCCATACATAGTTTCGTTCAGCTTTCCGACAACAAGGCCTCCCATGCTCCTGCTGAAGCCAAAAAGAAAAGGCTGACGATCTACTCCTTTCATACTTCTTGTTCTTGTTCATTTTCTTTGTACGCTGTCAGACGTGGACTTGAATCCGTTCAAAGGAAGCAGCGGTTATCCTGAGGCTGTCGACACTGCCATAGATCTTGTGTAATGTTGGCACTGATGATAGCATCACATGTGCTTTCTTTGGTCCTCGCATGTCAAGCAATTTTGCAGCAGATGTTCAGGGGTCCGTTTCCCTGTACCACAGGTGCATTCGTCAGTAGCACCTATCTTCAGTTTATTCAATAGATGATGCCTAAGTCTCTTGTGGCCTGTGTGAAGTCTGAAGACTCTCTTCTGTTTAACTGGTAATAAGCATCATTTATTGTGTATTCCTTACATACCATTATCTGTTTATTATTACTACTCAAATGCATACTCTCCACTTTGTCCTTTTCGACATCACCATCTTCCCCCCCCCACCACACCACACCCCCCCCCCCCCCCCCCTAAGCCTTGGTATATTCCGTCAACCCCTCACTACCGCTGCATCCTGGCATTTATCTTTTCTGGAACCTGCCAAATAATTCGATTATGTCCCTCTCGAGTCTCTCTTCAGCGCCATCTGTTTACCTCCTCTTCAGCCCATCGCATTAGTCTGTCCGTACATTTATTCACGTCCCCCCCCCCCCCCCCCCCCCCCGGTCGTCTTATCTGTCTCTCTGTTGTTTCTGTCACAGAGAAAATGTAGTGTCTCTCTGTTGTTTTTGTCATAGAGAAGGTACAATGTCTGTCTGTTGTTTCTGTCACAGAGAAAATGTAGTGTCTCTCTGTTGTTTCTGTCACATAGAAGGTATAATGTCTGTCTGTTGTTTCTGTCACAGAAAAGATGTAATGGCTCTCTGTTGTTTCTGTTACAGAAAAGATGTAATGGCTCTCTATTGTTTCTGTCATAGTGAAGCTATAGTGTCTTTCTGTTCCTCCTGGCACAGAGAAGATATAGTGGCTCTCTGTTGTTTCTGTTACATAGAAGATATAGTGGCTCTCTGTTGTTTCTGTCACAGAGAAGATATAGTGGCTCTCTGTTGTTTTTGTCACAGAGAAGATATAGTGGCTTTCTGTTGTTTCTGTCACAGAGAAGATATAGTGGCTTTCTGTTGTTTCTGTCACAGAGAAGATATAGTGGCTCTCTGTTGTTTCTGTCACAGAGACGATATAGTGGCTCTCTGTTGTTTCTGTCACAGAAAAGATATAGTGAGAAGATATAAGATGGCAGAGCCTGACTGGCTGCGCTCTCGACTAGCTCCGGTTACTGTGTCGTGTTCTGCTGTTTGCTAGTTCCTGTTCGGATTATAATTCACGACTCCTTCACCAGGTGGTATCAACGACTTTATTCTGTGGAATTCATGCGCTTTCGTTGGGTTATCATGTTGTCATGGTGCATCTTGCTGCGGTTGTGCCTGGCTTAAACCGTGATAAAACAGTCCAGGATGGCGTTGAACGTTCCACTTGACATCACTACTAAATTCCTCCCAGGTTTTCACTACTCAAGGGCCTTCCTGCTTGGAGTTCCTCCTGCACCCCCTCCATCGGAGGTTACACCATACTTCTCCCGACCCCGTATTCTCAGAACAGCAAAAGTCACGCTGACCCGAAGGTAGACACAATCCAGAGCCCACGGGGGCGGAACGTGGAGAAACAGGGAGCCAGGCACGGACAGACTAGGAAAGCAGACACAAACATTGGTTCAACACACACTCCTCGCGGCCGTCATCCCGTGGCTGCGGAGTACTGGGCTGCACCTGGTGAGTCTGTAGGGAATTCGGTCGACACACTCCGCATGAACAACCATCAGTAGCTGGACTTGGTAGTGCTCGATCGTGGAAACAGGCCTTTGAAGCCTAAACGAACATTATTTTGATATGAAATATCACTGATATCAATATGTCATTGATTTCACCAGATGAGATCAAGCGAGAAATGATGACATCTGAAATATGGAGTGAATATAGTTCTAGACATACATTACGATGGATCAGCCATCTGAAACGAATCCGTCCTGGTGAGCTGCTACTACAACTTTACATCGCAAACAATATGGCTACAGAGCACGATATATAACATAAGAGAAATCCTACAATGACAGCCAACGCAGCGCATTTGGCCCAGGTTTGGCGATGTTAGCTCCTCACGCCGCTCAGCGGCACAAATTGACGTTCAAGGGAACTGAATTAAGTTTATCTTTTGTTTTTAATCGTACTACTCTAAAACAGCCATATTCAAACTTTGTTTCGTGAAGGAACCAAGGAAATAATTTGTCAGTCTTCGGGAACTCAAACTTAATCATGCCTGTAGCTCACGTGAGCTAAGTTTTTGTTTTAGCAATACATAATTTTATTTGTATTATTATGCATTTCTCTCGGAAACAACTTTCTCAGAACTCCATACAAAGACTGCAAACTCAGAACTCCCTAGACAACTTTCTCAGAACTCCCTAGACAACTTTTCTCAGAACTCCCTAGACAATTTTCTCAGTGCTCCATAGACATATTTCTCAGAGCTCCCTAGACAAATTTTCTCAGAACCCCTAAATAACTTTCTCAGAACTCCCTGGACAACTTTCTCAGAACCTTAGATCACTTTCTCAGAACCCCTAGATCACTTTCTCAGAACTACTAGATCACTTTCTCAGAACCCGTAGATAACTTTCTCAGAACTACTAGATCACTTTCTCAGAACCCCTAGATCACTTTCTCAGAACTACTAGATCACTTTCTCAGAACTACTAGACAACTTTCTCAGAACTACTAGATCACTTTCTCAGAACCCTAGATCACTTTCTCAGAACTACTAGATCACTTTCTCAGAACTACTAGATCACTTTCTCAGAACTACTAGATCCCTTTCTCAGAACTACTAGATCACTTTCTCAGAACTACTAGGTCACTTTCTCAGAACTACTAGATCACTTTCTCAGAACTACTAGATCACTTTCTCAGAACTCCCTGGACAACTTTCTCAGAACCCTAGATCACTTTCTCAAAACTACTAGATTACTTTCTCAGAACTACTAGATCACTTTCTCAGAACCACTAGATCATTTTCTCATAACCCCTAGATCACTTTTTCAGAACTCTCTGGACAACTTTCTCAGAACTCCCTGGACAACTTTCTCAGAACCCTAGATCACTTTCTCAGACTTACTAGATCACTTTCTCAGAACTACTAGATCACTTTCTCAGAACTACTAGATCACTTTCTCAGAACTACTAGATCATTTTCTCAGAACTACTAGATCACTTTCTCAGAACCCCTAGATAACTTTCTCAGAAACCCTAGATAACTTTCTCAGAACCACTAGATAACTTTCTCAGAACCACTAGATCACTTTCTCAGAACCACTAGATCACTTTCTCAGAACAACTAGATCACTTTCTCAGAACCACTAGATCACTTTCTCAGAACCACTAGATCACTTTCTCAGAACCACTCGATCACTTTCTCAGAACCACTAGATAACTTTCTCAGAACCCCTAGATAACTTTCTCAGAACCGATAGACAATTTTCTAAGAACCGATTAGACAACTTTCATAGAACCCCTGGACAACTTTTTTCAGAATGCCTAGACAGCGAGAAAGGTAACTAGTATGCCCTACCTAATGTCATAGTTGAGACCTAATACAATAACGTCTCTAACACTTTACCCCTGATGACAGTGTCTTCTCTGAGACTACCTTTTCAATCAACGAGAATAATTGTTTATATATTTATTTATTAAAGAGGCGCGGTAGATGCTGCAGTGAATGAGCTGGGAGCAGCCAGCGACTCATAGTTGACTGGTGGTATCAGGGTCAGCGAATCGTAGCTGACTGCTTACACCAGTCAGCGAATCATAGCTAACTGTTTGCATCCCAGTCAGCGAATCATATCTGACTGCTTTCACCAGAGAACGAATCAAAGCTGACTTTCTTGCATCAGAGTCAGCGAATCATAGCTGACTGCTTACATTAGTCAGCAAATCAGAACTGACCAAGACCATAATCCATCTTCAAGCGGTGCCCCTGGAAACAAACTGCACCCATGCAGTCTGACTGAGAGAATATGGATCAAAGAAGTAAGGCAAACCAGATTAAAAAAGTGTTGTTTCTGAAACCGGTAGTCAGACCGAAACGGTGCAGATACCACAGCCTCGCTGTACACCACAAAACAACGTCTTTTTCAGGACGAACGACGAATAAAAAGAAACTACATTTTCTCGTCACACACACACACACACACACACGAACACACACACACGCACGCACGCACACACACACACACACACACACGCACGCACACACACACACACACACGCACACACATACGCACACACACACACACAAACCAAAGTGAAATGATTCTCCAATGCTCTTACAGGATCTAAAATATAGAAACAATGAACATGTAAAGTTCAAATACCGCGCGGAAACAACAACAAATAGCTTAACCTACGTTACAACGAAAATGTCATAATCAGACAAAATGGATAATACACACGAGAACAACTAACACACCATAAAAGTTGAGTTGAACTCTACCGCCCAACATGGCCGACGGTCAACATTTATCATTGACATGAGTATCTTTATGTTTTGTTTTCATTTCTCTTTTGTATGTGTTATCTGTATTTCTACTACGTGTTAGTTGTTCTTACTTGTATTGGTGTTTATCGTTTTGTTCCAAATGGGGACCTAAACTTCCTTTTCACGATTGTAAACTATTTTATTAAAGTCTACAGTGATAATGCAGTCAGGTCATCAATTTTCTTCTTCAGGGTCTAGAGAGGAATGGTTGGCGACCAATTCGTTATCTCATTTCCACTTCCCATTTTTCATATGTACAATTCATCTCACAACTCCTCTTCCTTTTAGAAATATCCAATTTCTTCTTATATTCATCCTTATTCCGTTCCCTCAATCAACTTCCCTGTATCTCCCAGACACGCACGTATTTATCATCTCAGGAACCTGTCAATTAATTCGATTATGTCCCTTTCGAAACTTTCATCGAGCCCTCTGTTTACCTCCCCTTCCGCAACTCATTTATCTGTCGACACAATCCACGCATTTCCTCCTCGGCCATCTTGTCTGTCTATTGTTTATATCTCAGCTTGGCTGCTGTCTGCTTAGATCTATTTTGCCAGCGCGCCATTCTTAAGATTTCTTTCATAAATCTATACTTTCTTACTCATTTCCGACATACTCTAATCGTGTCTTCCAAATTCTTTCTTCTTTTCTTCTCATGATCAGTACGTGCCATGCCGGTTGCCACAGGCCATCACTTGTCTCCACAATTTTCTGCCGCACATATTATGTATGAATTCTGATGTTGATCGCGTTCCATGTCATGATGTTAACCTTTGCCATGATGTTAAACCAATGCCATGATGTTAACCTTTGCCATGATGTTAAACCAATGCCGCGAATTAAATCGTGTGTTAAACTGTGAAATGAGGTTCAACCGTTTCTTTCAAGAGGTTAAACTTGGCTCGACGTTAAACCCGTGTCATGATGTGAACCCGATTCATGATGTTAAACCGTGTCATATGAGGTTGCAATGCCATACTGTTAAATGGTAGTTCGATGTTAAATACAGTTTTGACACTAAACCATGACCTGATGTTAAACTGCGCCTTCATATCAAACAATGACATGATGTTAAACTGCGCCTTCATGTCAAACAATGACATGATGTTAAACTGCGCCTTCATGTCAAACAATGACAAGATGTTAGACCATGCCATCATGTTAAACCATGACAAGATGTTAAACCATGCCATCATGTTAAACCAAGACAAGATGTTAAACCATGACAAGATGTTAAACTATGCCATCATGTTAAACCATGACAAGATATTAAACCATGCCATCATGTTAAACCATGACAAGATGTTAAACCATGACAAGATGTTAAACTATGCCATCATGTTAAACCATGACAAGATATTAAACCATGCCATCATGTTAAACCATGACAAGATGTTAAACCATGACAAGATGTTAAACTATGCCATCATGTTAAACCATGACAAGATATTAAACCATGCCATCATGTTAAACCATGACAAGATGTTAAACCATGACAAGATGTTAAACTATGCCATCATGTTAAACCATGAAAGATATTAAACCATGCCATCATGGTAAACCATCCAACATTTTCTCTCTTTGCTGCGCCATGTTCTTTCCTAAATTATTTAGCCAAATATTACAGACAGCTCCAACACTCCTCTGACCACAACTACCATTATAAGTACGTCATTCTGGAGATCATCGGTGGATTAGAAGAGTTGAAATATTGGTAAACACAGTACAACAACGGTAACATATAGTAGAGGCTTCATTGCGTTAGGTATACACTTTTATGAGATTGGGTGGCCATATCTTTGCTCAACAGAAATCAGGTATCTATTTAATTTTAAGTTAACTGAAGCGTGTCGATAACGCATAGACCCATGTACATTTTCTGTGAGAAACGAATGTTCTACCACTCTCTACCAAGATATACTCCGGAAGCAGTACCCTTATGCATGCTGCTACAGAAATGAAAGAGAATGTAACTTGTTTTTTTAAATAGATTTATGAATGAACCAAGATGGACGTCGGGGTCAGGTTAAACGTGATTGTTAAGACCTCTCCCCACGTTTATTTGACGCTCCTAGAAACAGGCTTTGTTACATCAACCTTGCCAACGAGGTGGGAATCGACTTTATGATCCGTATACTGGTGAGTTTGCCGAGTAGCTTCCTCTCTCTTAGTTGCTCCTCTTCTAAACTAAGAGTGTAAAGGTCCGTTGTATGTTGTTGTCTATACTTGTAACAGAGTGTGCAGACACACATGTGATTTGATTGTTGGTTCTGTATGATGGAAGGCTTCGCATTGTGGTCTTCATGTAGGATACTATTGGGTAGGAATTTCATTACGTTTATAATTGCTACCACTGTTTCACGCTTTCTTGTGTTTGTTTCTTGAGAGATTAACACCTTAGTTCCCAGCTATAACTCCCCCCCCCCTCCCCCCCCCTACCTAAAAACCTCGCTCGCCTCACAAGACAGGCAGAACTCGGGCTTACCTTCTTGAATGCACGTTGACATATAAGAAAAGTCACTGTAACCTGCTACCAAAGAAATATCGTCAAGACGAAGAATTCAGTCCGAGTAGCATCGAACACAAACACCAACATCAACGAAATCAATAATAGTAACACCCCCACAAACAGCAACAACACCAACAGCAACAACACCAACAGCAACAACACCACCAACACCACCACCAACAGCAGCTCGAACAACATCACCACCATCAGCAACACCAACAACAACACAAACAACAATATCAACAACACCAACGCCACAAACAGATACAACACCACCACCATCACTACTACGGACAATAGAACACACAACAGCACCACCAACTGCACACCATCAATATAAACAATCAAAACCAGCAACAAAACCAACATCACCAACGAAACCACCACAAACAAAAACAACACCACACCCCCCCCCCCCCCCCCCTCACTAACAACAGAACAAACAACAACAGCAACATCAACTTCAATGCGAAAAACAACAACACACCATCAACAGAAACAACCATCACCAACAACAAAACCAACAACAACAGCAACATCAACATCACTGCTAACAACAATAGCAATACCAACAACACACCATCAAGAGAGCACCTCTTCCCACCCGAATCACAAACAACAACACCAACACCGACATCAACAACAACACCAACATCAAGAATACCACCAACACAAACAACACCACCAACAACAACACCAACGTCAACAACACCACCAACGTCAACAACAACACCAACATCAACTACCCCACCGACATAAACAACAACACCAACAACACACCATCAAGAGAACACCTCTTCCCACCCGAATCACAAACACCAACACCAACACCGACATCAACAACAACACCAACATCAAGAGTACCACCAACACAAACAACACCACAAACAACAACACCAACACCAATATCAACAACAACATCCACATCAACACCAACATCAACACCGACATCAACAACAACACCAACATCAAGAATAACACCAACACCAACAACACCACCAACAACAACACCAACGTCAACAACACCACCAACGTCAACAACAACACCAACATCAACTACCCCACCGACATAAACAACAACACCAACAACATACCATCAAGAAGAGAACACCCTATCACTAACAATAACACCATCGCCACAAACAAAAACAACACCCCCACCACTAACCGGAGAACAAACAACACCACCACCAACAATAGTACCTACACCAACTACCATCTTTATATGTATATATTGTTGGTATGTACGTGTGTAGCCTGCATACATTCCCAGAGAGGCGTTATTTTAACATGTTGTTCATTAGCCATCAACATGCCATACAACATCGTAGACAGACAACACCCACATACTCTTCGTCACGCCTCGCGTTTCTCGTTCAAGCCAATGATGAGAAGACCAGAAACAAGGAACACACGAACCGCCAGGTAGGTTACAGTGTCAGCTCAGAGCAGGCACATTTACTGAGGAGGCGTGAGCAGTTGGAGGAGAGGGTGCTGGTTCGGGGGTATGACGAAGGCTGTTTCATCCATATTTGAGTTCAGTGAAGATTTTGGTTTAATCCCAGCAGCTGGGTTACAGCTTGCGTAAGCATGTAGGAGAACTGATAGAGAGGTTGTGGATGGTCGCGGAGAGAGAAAGAGAGAGAGAGAGAGAAAAGGTGGGCAGAGAGTATGTGAGAGAAAATGATAGAGAGAGAGAAGGTGGGCAGAGAGTATGTGAGAGATAATGATAGAGAGAGAGAAGGTGGGCAGAGAGTATGTGAGAGATAATGATAGAGAGAGAGAAGGTGGGCAGAGAGTATGTGAGAGATAATGATAGAGAGAGAGAGAAGGTGGGCAGAGAGTATGTGAGAGATAATGATAGAGAGAGAGAGAGAAGGTGGGCAGAGAGTATGTGAGAGAAAATGATAGAGAGAGTGAGGGCGTGAGATAGTAAGAGAGCGGAAAGAGTGCGAGAGAGAGGCAGACACAGTAACGGTGAGAGATGAGTGAGAGAGGCAGACACAGTAACGGTGAGAGATGAGTGAGAGAGAGAGGCAGACACAGTAACGGTGAGAGATGAGTGAGAGAGAGAGGCAGACACAGTAACGGTGAGAGATGAGTGAGAGAGAGAGGCAGACACGGTAACGGTGAGAGATGAGTGAGAGAGAGAGGCAGACACGGTAACGGTGAGAGATGAGTGAGAGAGAGAGAGGCAGACACAGTAACGGTGAGAGATGAGTGAGAGAGAGAGGCAGACACAGTAACGGTGAGAGATGAGTGAGAGAGGCAGACACAGTAACGGTGAGAGATGAGTGAGAGAGGCAGACACAGTAACGGTGAGAGATGAGTGAGAGAGGAAGAACAGAGGCGGTGAGAGAAGGTGATAAAGGTGGTGAGAGAGGAGAAAAGAGATGTTGAGGCAGAGAAGGTGACAATAAATAAAGAGAACATATATAGTTAGATACAGACAAGGAGGAACGAGAGAAGGTGAGAAATAATGACATACTGGAGAATATAGAGAGAGAAAGAAAAAGAGTAAAAGAGAGAAGAATATGAAAACTGGAGATAGAGGACGAGAGAAGGGGGTATGGACATGGACGGAGAAGTAATTAGGGGGAGTGACAGAGATATGAAGAAGACAAAGAAGAATACGACGGTATAAGAGGAAAGAGATTATGAGTGAGAGAAGAATACAAAAAAGACATAAATGTACCAGGCATGGAGCAGTAGCAGAAAGGTGTGCAGTTGAGACAGAGAGAGAGACATAAAGAGAGAGAGAGAGAGAGAGGGAGAGAGAGAAAGCGTCCGAGAGAGACAGCAGAGGAAAGAATGAATGATTAGTCCACGTCATACTTGAAGTACTACTGTGGTCCGAAATGGGAACAAAGAATCGTAGCACCGTAACCTTCGCGATACGTCGCGAAAAGCACAAAAGGAAGGTGGGGCTGGCTACCCCACCCTGAAGAAACTTTGGGCAAAACAAAACCCATCTGATTTAAACGGCAAGAATTTTGTTGAAAATCTAAGTTCCACAGTGAGTTTAACAGCTTTCGATTTGATTTAATAACACTTCGCGCAGATTACAAACACAAGATATCTAGTAACAATGAGTGGCACTGTGTTTTCATGTAATACCGGATGAACATTTGATATAAAAAAAATTCATAACACCTGAACAAGTTTGATAATAAAAATTGCTAGACACTCGAGGAGCAATTGATAACAAACATGTCTTTAACCAACTAGGAAGATTTGAGAATGAAAATTTGTTTAACACGCGAGGAACATTTAATAATAGAAATTGCTTAACACACGAGGAACATTTAATAACAAAAATGTATTTAACACACGAGGAACATTTGATAATAAAAAATAATTTAAACACGAGGAACATTTGAAAAAAAAATTGCTTAACGCACGAGTGTGACAGTTCCAGATGGAGCATGGGCGTTTAGGGCAGGGGCGATTTGGCTGACGACTCTGGGAACAAAGGTTGCTTGAATATGTGCGATGGTCAATCACCGACTCGACAGTAGGTCGACAAAGAAAACGAAGGTTTTAGGTGGAAGACTTTGTTTGGTACAAGCAATGGGGAGGAAGGGAGGGGGGGGGGCTGTTCGAAGCTGAGGAGGGGGGGGATTCGTAGCTGACCACTCTGGCGCTCCGAATTAGCGTAGTGGGGGTTGGTGACAGTCAGATGCCACCATGACTGGCTACGACATTTAGAGTGACAGTGATTCGTGAATAATCATCCAATAAGAACTAGTTGGGGGTAGTTCCATTTTAGAGTGATGGCTAAGTCAGACAACCAACAGAAGACCATTGAACAGCCATGATGTTGCTTAAGACTATATAATACTCTGCAAAGATGAACTCAAACAGACTGGCTAGGATAGTGAGAGTGAGTTTGCTAGGGGACTGAACCAGCATACACCTTAAGTTTTGGCCAGTCGCTCTCTAGGTGTTTATGTTGGACATCCTGTGAACAGTAAGAGATCTGAATGTGTATCGTACGTGTAGGACACCTAGTGAACGATGCGTGATCTAATTACATATGAATGTACAGATTCGTGTGAATACGTGAAGTGATCTAAGTATTTGTGAATGCACAGATCGCCTGATGGTAAATGATCTGATTGCAATTATGAACGTGCAGGTCTCATACGGACGAGATCTGAATGTGTGTGCGCGTGCAAGACACTTTGCGAACGATGTTTTTTCTGATTATATGTGTATGTACAGATCGACTGAGTATGTGACTACAAGTTTGTATAAGTAACGTGATCTAATTACATATGAATGCACATATAGCCTGAGCATATGTGAACCTATTGAATGTGAATGTGCAGATCACCTGAAAGAAGGTGATCTAATTGTGTGTGCATGCACAGAACGACTGAGTATGGGACCACAAGTTTGTATAAGTAACGTGATCTAATTACATATGAATGCACATATAGCCTGAACATACGTGAACCTATTGAATGTGAATGTGCAGATCATCTGAAAGAAGGCGATCTAATTGTGTGTGCATGCACAGAACGACTGAGTATGTAGTCTGATCGTGAGTTAGTAATTGTGTGTTGGGTGTTCGGATAAGGAGAGCAGATGCACGAATCTGGGTTATGTAGTTTGGGGGAACCATCAAAAGCTATTGCTTACAAACTCACTTACCCACTTACTCACTCACTCAGTCAGTCACTCACTCGCTCTCTCTCTCTCTCTCTCTCTCTCTCGATTGCTCGCTGGCGCGCGCGCCCGCGCACGCGCGCACACACACACACACACACACACACACACACACACTCTCTCTCTCTCTCTCTCTCGTTCAACTCTACCAGTACTAACAAGACATAAACTATGTCGGAAAATAATGCGACACTTTTTAGAAATAAATATGTAACCAAGGTAACCCAATGGTAGTAATGATCAGAATATTTGAAGCACTAGGAATAAACAATAACACACCAGCCAACAGAAAAGAAAGTGAAATAATATGGTGTTTCAATGAATGAATGAATCAATGAACACTTGTTCAGCTCCACGTGGAACATAGATCTTCAACAAATACACACCAAGACTTGAAACGCTGACCTGTGTATGTCTGTTGACGTTCATGTGGCTCAATGTTTCTATATAAGGGGCAACCAGTCCCACGTCCAGTCCTTATTAGTCGCCTCAGTATTATTATTCTGTAATCCTCTTTCATACTCCAGCAACATTCGGGTAATATGGTGTTTAAGTTGACCCAGTTCTCTAACTATGTAATGCAGCCGGGCGCGTTCCTCGCCTGGAAATCTCATGTTTGATTTCGGAGTGCCTTTTATATTACTTCCTTTAATGTTATCTGATACATGCATTATGTTTTCCAAGTGATTATAATAAACTTGTCTTTGTTATTGTTGTGAATAAATTTTTTCCTTAAAAAAAATAATTTTTAATCAATCAATTAATGTGACGGTTTTAATGGTGAGAGAAGTGTTAATTGCACTGGTAAACTCATGGACAAATAAAGTAATTGTCCACAACAAAAATTCAAATCTATAAGTTCAGTCTAAATTCCATCCTATTGTATGGTTCTGTAACGTGAGAAACATCGACAACTACAGCAACAAAGGTTCAGACTTCCATCAATGTGTGCCTGTATTGAAATTGTATGATCAAATCTAAAATGTGGGACTGTGGCAAAAGACCGGACACATATCAATGGAACATGACGAAAAAAGATGGCGCTGGTTCTGGGTAATCACACACTATGATTGCCGGTATGATATCATTACAAGACAGAATATGTGATTTAATTCACATGACAAAGGACGTAGAGACAGATCAAAATACATATGGAAAAAGAGGTTACGACAAACATATATGAAACTAGAGAAGACATGGAATGAGTCAGAAAAGATGCATACGTAGGGAAGACTTTCCTGTATTTATTGAAAACCGGTACACCCCAGAGAGATGGATCGAAAGATCGACGGTACAAGGAGCAAGCAAAGAACGTGATTGAAGATGTGAAATGTCATGATAAAAATGCTTGAAATGCAACACAAATAACAAAATGCAACCACACAAGATTAACATAAATACTATGAAGATACAAAAATGCGAAATTCGAATCCCTTTTTTCACAACTAAGTTTAGATACAAATACAAAATGGCTTGGAAGACAATGGACGAAAAGAAATGTCAACACAGAATAAACAACGGTAGCCATTAACATCTCATGTGAAATAAATACTGGAATGCTTAAAAACGAGATAAATGTGGCAGAAATTAGTCACAAAGGTCACCAAGTCCGGCACATGACTGGCACTAAAAACGCTATAACTATAAAGATATCTGATAGCCGGTGCGTTTCCATGGCAACTACAAAAGGCTTTCACAGGCATGTGACGAGTTTTTATGCTAGAATAATCTCTTTTAATCTTTCCCTGATGTCATTATTTATGTGGAATCCTGAGATGGTATCTAGAGCGGGGGTTCCAAGTATTTCTCACTGCGGGGCACATTTGGATGGAGACGATTCTTAAATGGGCACACTTAATTGTAGAAAGTGAACTCTTCGGTGGCACACTTTGTTGGAGACGATTCTAAGATTCTTTAAGGGGCACACTTAATTGAAGGAAGTGAACTCTTCGGTGGCACACTTTGTTCGAGACGATTCTACGATTCTTTAAGGGGCACACTTAATTGAAGGAAGTGAACTCTTTGGTGGCACACTTTGTTGGAGACGATTCTTAAATGGGCACACTTAATTGAAGGATGTGAACTCTTCGGTGGCACACTTTGTTGGAGACTATTCTACGATTCTTTAAGGGGCACACTTAATTGAAGGAAGTGAACTCTTCGGTGGCACACTTTGTTGGAGACGATTCTTTAAGGGACACACTTAATTGAAGGATGTGAATTCTTCGGTGGCACACTTTGATGGAGACAATTCTTAAATGGGCACACTTAATTGAAGGATGTGAACTCTTCGGTGGCACAATTTGTTTATAGACTATTCTACGATTCTTTAAGGGGTACACTTAATTGAAGGAAGTGAACTCTTCGGTGCACACTTTGATGGAAACGATTCTTAAATGGGCACACTTAATTGAAGGATGTGAACTCTTCTGTGGCACACTTTGTTGGAGACGATTCTACGATTCTTTAAGGGGCACACTAAATTGAAGGAAGTGAACTCCTCGGTGGCACACTTTGTTGGAGACTATTCTACGATTCTTAAATGGGCACACTTAATTGAAGGATGTAAACTCTTCGGTGGCACACTTTGATGGAGATTATTCTACGATTCTTTAAGGGGCACACTAAATTGAAGGAAGTGAACTCTTCGGAGACATAATTGGCTGGAGACGATTCTTTAAGGGCACACTAAATTGAAGAAAGTGAACTCTTCTGGGACACACTTTGTTCAAGGATTTACATTATTCAGATACAAAATTAGATTGAAGTGAATTCTTTAGTAGGACATATGGTGGGAGAAACTTCTTCCGATATAGATTTGAAGGAAGATTATTATTTAAAAGCACATGTAGTTGAATGAATTCCTCCTATTAACTTTTGATTGATATGCATTCTTCAAATGCTCACTTGATTGAAGTGAATTCTATCATGGCTGAATTGAATTATTCAGGCATTCACTTAGCTGAAGTGATGTATTCAAGGTCGGTCTTGGTTGAAGTGAGTTGTTCAGGGACATACTTTGTTGAAATTAATTTCCCTGGAACTCGCTTGGTTGAAGTGAATTTCCCAGATACACTCAGAAACTAAATGAGATAACTTCTAAACCATTTATTATTGCACTTAAATTGTCCCTTATTTCTCAACATAATTTCCCCCAACATTAATACACTTATCCTTCGCTTTATCAGTGCACCAAAACCCGCAGCATAAAAGTGTTTGATCTGCTGTCTCAGCCACACTTGCACTTTACGTTCAAACTCCTTAATATTCCACAAACGTCTCCCACCAAGGTGGGTTTTTAGTAAAAATCACTCGAGGCTACGCCGGGGCTGAAAGGTGGATGTTGAAGAAGTTGTCACCATAGTTGGTCAATTTTCACTTGGGTTAATTGAGTCGTTTGTGGTCTGGCAGGTTGACAACTTTACAAACTACCAACTACATTTTTCAGCTTTCCTATACCAGTTTGTTACCAACTTACTGACCAACAAGTGTGTATTAAATAGTTATGTGTATATTACATACATACATACATATATATATATATATATATACACACACACATACATACACACACACACACATATATATACACACACACACACACACACACGCACGCACGCACGCACGCACGCACACACCACTGACAATGTATGAATTCATAACAAGACAGTCCTGTTTTGCAATCCCAAAGGCAAGAGAAATAGAGGCAGACCTAAATGTTAATTGGAATGAGAGCTTGCGACACGTCTAAAGGTGCAAGGGAAGACGTGAACAGAGCTGGAGTGTATTGCACAGAACAGCAATGTAAGCTGTATGAGGCCCTTACCTGTCCTCAACATATGGTTACGTATGTGTGCTTATGTATAATATTTGTTGTACATCTGGGCATGCACCTCTTTGTTGCTCTATTGTCTCTCTCTCTCTCTCTCTCTCTCTCTCTCTCTCTCTCTCTCTCTCTCTCTCTCTCTCTTTATTAAAAAGGTTAAATTAAATGACATTAATAACATTAATATTCTGAAACCATAATACCCAATCGCATCTGTGCTGCGGTGGTCCGAAAGGGGAGCAAAGAATAGTATACCTGTCAAACGTGCCGCTAGATTCGAATAAGGAGTGTTGCGCATGGGGATGGCTACCTCTTCCGGTAGAATTTATAGGTCATAATAATTAAATAAATATGGACAAATCAGCTGAAAAGCAATGTGGAACAACCATCTAATATAGAAGAGGGCAAATAACGCGACGCGGAGATACCACAAGGAGTTTGCATAAATGTATTGTCTGTTTTGGTCTTGGAGAAAACTACCAAATTTTGTAGCCAGGTAAATGCTGCTCTTCTCTGGGCATACTGAAGAAGGCGCACACTATAGTGACGATGTGGCCATAATGCGTTGATAAGAGACATAATAAGCACTTACAGAAGGGAGGGAGAAGAACTCAGAATGGTACGGTACCAGCTACTTTCAAAACTCATAGGAAAGAAGATAACGATACCCATTAAACGATGTTCATAACGATACATATTATACGATGTTCATAACGATATATATTATACGATGTTCATAACGATACATATTATACGATGTTCATAACGATATATATTATTCGATGTTCATAACGATATATATTATACGATGTTCAAAACGATATATATTATACGATGCTCATAACGATATATATTATATGATGTTCATGGAATTACAAACGAGCCGACTGGGACAGATTTGCAATCCTGACAGATGGGCTGTGTGAAACCATCAACACACGAAACACAAAAATGAAGCCCATGGTAGAGAGCCTAAGCAAGGCAATAATGCAAGCCGACACTGAAACCATCCCAAGAGGAGCTAGGAAAAACTATAAGCCCTACTGGAATGATGAGTTGCAGAAAGTGGAAGATGCAGTAACAAATGCTAGGAACATGGCAGAGCGAGAAAAATCCATGGAGGCAAACATCGCCCTCAAAGCCGCCGCGGCGAAGTACAAACACACTCTCAAACAAACAGCAAGAGAAAGCTGGAAAAATAAAACGGAAAGTCTTAACCTGGACAAAGACGGGAACAAGCTATGGAAGCTAGTCAGAGCCATTAACGACGAAACCCCGTCAAATAAACAAATTACTATCAAGCAGGGCGAGAACTTGATCACAGGTAAGAAAGCCGCAAACGCCTTTGTCGATCACTATGCCAGAGCAAACCACATCGAGGTCCCTGCAGATAAGCATACAGACATTAGCGAAGAGCTAAAGGGACACGAAAACATAAATACGGCTCCTGAAGAGCACATGATGGCCAAACTAACAATGCGCGAAATGGAAGAGGCCATGAGAACATTAAAGAAAAGGAAATCTCCCGGAAAAGACGGGATAACAAACGAAATGCTGATGGGGCTGGGCCAAACAGCGAAGAGGAAACCGCTATCGGTCCTGAACCAAAGCTGGAAAAAGGGAATTGTACCCCAGGCATGGAAAGACGCAGTACTTGTACCAGTACCAAAAACAGGAACGGACAAAACAGATCCAAATGGATACAGGCCTATCAGCCTACTGAGCTGTGTCGGCAAGCTGATGGAACGTATGATAAACACCAGACTGATGTGGCATCTGGAAGAAAAACGAATACTAATTCCACAGCAAGCCGGCTTTAGACAGCACAGATCCACTGAGGACCAGGTCATCCTCATAGCCCAGGAGATAGAAGATGCCTACCAGGCACAGAAACACACAGTAGCTGTTTGGGTGGATCTGGAAAAGGCATTTGACAAAGTCTGGAAGGATGGACTTAGAGTCAAGCTAAGAAGAAGTGATGTCTGTGGGAAGATGTACAAGTGGATCAACCACTACCTCAAATAAAGAACGGCCAGAGTCCAAGTACAAGGACAGATGAGCAAAAAGGTGACACTCGAGCAGGGAGTACCCCAAGGGGGAGTATTGTCACCCACACTCTTCCTGGTATATATATAAACGATATTACAGAGAATATACCAAGAAGAGTCCATAGCTCAATGTTTGCAGACGATCTGGCTATGTGGACCTCTGAAAAGAATCTCACCATAGCAAGAAATCGGATGCAGACGGCCCTAACATCGCTGGAAGAGTGGGCGAACTCATGGCTGGTCAAAATAAACGAGGAGAAAACCACATGCACAATATTCTCTCTTTCATTAAAACCCCAAAGTAGCAAATTAAGTCTAAATGGCAAAATCCTGCAGCCAAACGACAACCCAACCTATCTGGGAGTCACATTTGATCGGCGCATGACATGGAAAAGTCAGATTGAGAGAAACCGAATGAAAGCCAGAGAAAGAATGGCAATCATGAGGAAACTTGCTGGCACAAGCTGGGGAGCAGACGAAGGCATACTAAAGAAACTGTATACTGGAAGAGTGAGACCAGTTCTCGAGTATGGCATTGCGGCATGGACAACAGCAGCGAAGGCGAACTTCGATAAAGTTAACAAACTTCAAAACCAAGCCATGAGAATTATAACAGGCGGCATGAAGTCAACGCCAATTGTAGAACTTGAAAAGATTACAAAACTGCAATCCATAACCGATAGAAGAGACTGCAGAGCCCAGCTGCAGTCAGAGAAACTCCGAAGACTGACTGACCATCCAATGCACCAGAGACTAACCAATTTGGGAAATGGGAAACTAAAGCGGAGAAACTTTGCAGAAATAGCCAAAGCAAAGATGCACGAAGATCCCATAAACGCACTAACAACACCAAAACCCATCACTACTGTACGAAAACCTACCTGGAGGCAGGATATATTTCCAGAGGTGGTAGAACACATACCAGGTATTGCAAACAAAAACTGCCAGACTGAAAAAGAAAGGAGAGATACTAACCTAAGCTTCATAACGAAAAGCTACCCAAGCATGGACTGGACCCATGCATACACCGACGGTTCTGTAACAAACACTACACAGAACGGAGGGGCAGGAGCATTCCTGAACCTACCAAATGGCAGAAAAATAACACTGTCATTCGCTACTAGTAAGTACACAAGCAATTTCAGAGCGGAGGCAGGGGCACTGAGGGCGGCAGTGGAAGAAATGGTGACACACAGTGAAAATGAGAGCCCTATAGTCCTGCTGACAGATGCTCTCGCCGTAGTCACAGCGCTAAAAAGCCAGAAAAACACTGAGCTTAATGACTTAAGAGCAGCACTCTGCAAACTGTGCCAGCAGTCCGCACCAAAAAGGGTAGTGGTACAGTGGGTTCCGTCACACTGCAACATCCAAGGCAACGAGGAGGCAGACAGACTGGCAAAAGAAGGTGCAAGACTACCACAAACAGATACCAGTATGACGTACGAAGAGTCAAAACGGCTTATCAAAGCCAGATACATGACCAAATGGGAAACCGAACATACTGGTTACACCAACAACGATGCCTATTACCAGTTGAACCGAAGAGAGCAGGTCGTTGTCTTCAGACTTCGCACTGGCCACAACAGACTGAGGTACCACCTATTCAACAAATTGAAGATAGGGTGTACCGACGAATGCCCGTGCGGTACTGGTAAAATGACCGCTGAACATCTGCTGCAGAACTGCCCGACATACGAGGATCAGAGAGAGCAGATGTGGCCATTACCAGTGGAACTGCAAGACAAGCTCTATGGCAGTGGCGAGAGCCTCAGGATGACCGCCGCTTTTTTCGAAAAAATAATGGTTACTGTCTGACTGCGTACGAAGAAGAAGAAGAAGAAGATATGATGTTCATAACGATATATATTATACGATGTTCATAACGATATGTATTATACGATGCTCATAACGATATATATTATACGATGTTCATACCGATACACATTATACGATGTTCATAACGATATATATTATACGATGCTCATAACGATATATATTATACGATGTTCATACCGATACACATTATACGATGTTCATAACGATATATATTATACGATGCTCATAACGATATATATTATACGATGTTCATACCGATACACATTATACGATGTTCAAAACGATACACATTATACAATATTCATAACGATACATATCATACGATGTTCATAACGATATATATTATTCGATGTTCATAACGATATATATTATACGATGCTCATAACGATACACATTATACGATGTTTATAACGATACACATTATACGATGCTCATACCGATACACATTATACGATGTTCATAACGATACACATTACACGCTGTTCCTAACGACATATAATATACGATGTTCATAACGATACACATTATACGATGTTCATAACGATACACATTATATGATGTTCATAACGATTCATATTTTATACGATGTTCTACGCCAAACATAAGATTAATGTCCCTTCTTTTGTATGGTTCTGAAACAAGGAGAACGCACAAAACAAAACATCAGCTAGAAAGCTCCAGACTTTCATAACTCTTTGCCAGCACAGAATAGAGATTGAAATGGTATGATGTTATCACTTACGTGGAGCAATTGGAAAGAATCAGACTGATATCAATGGAACACGAGGGAGGAAAAAGATGAAATACATTTGAAAGGACATACATTTAGGAAACCAGTTGACAGAATTACAAGAAATATTCTGTTCTGGAATCTTTAAGAGAAGATAATAGATGCAGATGAAGAAGAGAGCTCGAGACGAACATAACGGCAGCAACGAAGGCATGCGCAAAGCTGTGACGGAGAAACCAGATCAAGGGAAACTGATGTGTATTTGTTGAAGACATGTACTCCACACAGAGCAGAACGATTTTGATTGATTGATAATTTAAAAATTACAACATCACATTTCAGTACTAACTTAGACCGGCACTCCCCCACCCCCTCCCCCCAACAAGATAATTTTAACACGCCATAATATAACCCAAAGTACGCGTTTCGTGGTGAAAGCAGGATATCTCACGAAAGACAGGCCATAATAACCTAACTAACACCACGAGAGCTGTACGTTAACATCTCGGCCACCCGTTTCTCAGTAATATTCCCTAATGACTAATAATTGCATTATAATTGAAATCAATCGTAAATGTATAAAAACATCCTTAATTTTCCCAGCATCCCAAGAGAGTGCCACGCACATGACGGTGCTTCGACATAGCCGCCGGGGATCATGTCTCTAGATGAGGTCTGGAACCTGTACCGGTGGGCGACATTCAGCCTGCTAAGCCGTATCCTATGGCCCGCGTGCTAGAGACCTTTTGTTGTAGGAGAAGGTATAACACAAGTTTGAGAAAACGGCAGTAAACTAATGCCGATAAAATCTAAATGCTTATAAACAGAATGATAAGGAGAGAATCAAGAGAAAAAAACACAGATTAAATGGAAAATTAATGAAGCAAAAAAAACAAACCAAACATATATAGACGTAAGGAAATATTTCAGTGGTAAAAGAAAAATAAATACGTTCTAGAAACGTTGCTTTATGTGAGCCCTGTTCAAGCAGAAGATCTTAATCCTCTAAATAAAAAGTGTATATCTTATTGTGACGTCTTTGTGCCTTCGAAATAATCTTCTTGCGCTTTAACCAGTTTATTAACTTAATGAGGTCCTTTGTCGATTAACTTGAGTTATTGAGGTCTAAAGTCCTTTAACTATTGCCACTTGTCCATTAATTTGATGTAAAGTTGCCATTGGTGCATTATCTTGACTAAACGCGGTCATCAGTCCATTAGCTTGGCTTGGTTTCGTTCGTTCTCAATCTCCCGCTACCAAACCCTAAATGGGCTTAAGTAGCAGAATGTAGTCCACCTTTCGGTGCAACACATCCGACTTCAGCAAGCATTTTGTTTAGTACCGGGTTAGCATTCCCTCTTCGATCCCTTCTCCTTAGCAAGTCTGCCCTGCTGAAGCATGTTATCCAGGATCACCGCGTGGAGGTGTAGAAGGGTCTTGGCAGCTCTGGTTCGCTGGCCCTGACGCTAGCTAGTCAGCTATGGGTCGCTGACCACTGCAGCTCATGCGCTGCGCAGCATCTTGATCCCATTAGCTGGACTGAATAATGTGGTATTCGAACCATTAACTTGTTTTAATAATGTAGCACTCTATCCGTTAGATTGACTAAGCGATGATCGTTGTCCATTAACCGGAATTAGTGCTCACATTGGTTCATTAAAGTGACAAAATAATTTGGTTCTCTGCCCAGCTTGACTTAGCGATGCACTTGGTCCATTAAACTGATTCAGTGCTTCTCTTGGTTAATGAACATGACTTAATGTGGGTGTTTGAGCGACTATCTATATTTGGCTTGCCTTCACAGGTCAAGTTGCACGTACACATATAGGCGCCATCATACACACAGCACGCATTTCCAAAGCACGACGAATATACATATACAAACAAACACACACAAAAAACATACATGAACACACGAGCGAGCATGCGCAAATGCACACTGTAGCAAACACACGAAAAGCACGCGTGCACACAAACCCTGAAAATAATACACATTAAATGGAAACACACAAAACAGAGTTATGTGCATTTACAACGACACGTACGCACATATGTTCTCATGCGCGCAGACACATACACACAGAAATACATGTACAGGATCTCATGTCCACACACATGTACACGACACACACCCAGATCCTCAGGTCCACACACATGTACAGAACACACACCCAGATCCTCACGTCCGCACACATATACACAACACACCCCTATTTCCTCACGTCCGCACACATGTGCACAATAAACACCTACTTCCTCACGTCCGCACACATGTACACAACACACATCTAGTTCCTCACGTTCGCACACATGTACACAGCACACACCTAGTTCCTCACGTCCATACACATGTATACAACATACCCCTAGTTCCTCACACGTGTACACAACACACACACATATCCTCACGTCCGCACACGTGTACACAACACACACACAGATCCTCAGGTCCACACACACACACAGATACACGACATATACTTAGCTCCACGCGTCAACAGGCGTACAGACCAACACATGTACACGACACGAACACGTAGACGCCGCTAAGTGTTTCACAGCCCCTCATTAAGAGCCCAACTTTTAGTTACGACATCTAAACCCATTCTCGCCTGGAAGGGAAGCTCCACCAAACATCTGTTAAATGTATTTTGCTGGCAAGCGGTGGCACTCATTTACAAATTAGATGTTTATTTTGGTTTTTCAACTTCTGGAAATGAAAGTCCGGACGCCATACCTCTGCCCCCTCCCTACCCTCGCCCCAAAAGAACTTGGAAAATACACACTCCAAAGGGTTTATGTTATGTTGTGTAACATCACATTGAGCTGATATCACGAAAATCCGAGCAGATCTATAGGTGTTTAGTTTGTTTTAGCAGATGGTGAGTGGCATGGGTACTGAAACACTGGTTGCACGCACGCACGCACACACACACACACACGATTCGTGCTCACATGAGTCTACAGTTAATTAAAAACGTCTGCAGCTTCGCCTCTGCATTACTGAATAAGCCTACAGCGCCATCATTTTATATTTGGTAATTGATTGATGTCAGTACGTCCCACCTATTCATAGCTAACGGCTTTACCGTGGCGAAAAAACCCCAGCAGGACAGTATATCGACACAAGCCTCCAAAGGGTTGAGGCCTCTATGTCCACTATCTGCTCTTTCATTGCCGTAAACCCGAGCATCAGTAGGACATCAGATCCATACACGCCCCTGCCGGTTTGGCGTCTCTATGACAGTTATTCCTCAATGATGGACTGACACTTGAAACCTATTTGGTAGAGTATGTAATTTTTCAAAAACTAGATATTTTAATTGTCTCGCAAAACTACGTTTCAAAAAAGTATACATTTATTATTATCATTTAGGATAATAATTAAATATTTAGTTTATTACATATATTATTAACACGCACGTGATGTCCGACGGACCAATCATAAAACATCTTTTAAAAGCGTTGTAAAAGTCATCGAAATCTTGCTCTAAGTTTATTATTAATTTGCTAAACCATAAATTCAAAATTGTGGTATTGATATTTTGTTTGTTTGAAACTGATTATCTAAAATAAATATTTGAAGATATATAAAGTAATGTTGATACATGACAAGTTAATATTGCGGTGTCCTATCAAATCGATTTTTAGCGTATTGTGCCGATGTCATGGGAAGTGTGCTGTAGCAATAGAGCCAGTGTTTAGCATATCTCTAATTACCCGTTTTTAGTAGTTGTGACCCATACAGACGCTGGCTAGATGAGACAAGGGAAGAGCTCATACCTTCAACAACACGGTCATTCCAGGCATGTCTTATCACTGCAAGAAATTTTTAATTTAAAAAACAAACATTTTTTTGAGTTCGCCTTATTTCTCTATTCTCCAAGGCGGGTGTGCGTTGCACTGTGGTTTTTATTATGCGCCTGTCGGCCCAGTGCATCCGACTTCAGCATGCATTTTTATGTAAGGGTCTGCTTCCTCCTGCATTTTCTAAGGGTTTGCTTTTTCGGGGTAACGGCCAGTGCTGTGATGGGGATCGAACCCAGCACCTTCTGGTTGTGAGCCGTGTCACTTAACCACTAGCCCACGCCGTCTCCGCTGCAAGATATGAAACCTAAGAAAGGCAGACGCACAAAAGCTTGGAGTTGCTCAATGGGCGGTGAAGTGAAGAAAACTGTCAATCTTTATACACGACCACATTGAGAATACCGTAATCCGACGCCGCACCTCCTTCAAGAACATCGTGGATTCGGCGAGAAAGTACAGATGGGAAGGACACGTGATGCGCATGCATGATAACAGATGGACATGAACAACAACTACAAACGTTCCCTCGCACGTCCACCAATGAGTTGGAGGGATGGCATACAAATTGCCTTTAGCCCGACATGGCAGTCCTGTGCAATGGACAGAAATTCGTTTAGACAACATTTGGCTAACCTGGAATCTTCTTCTTCTTCTTCTTCTTCTTCTTCTTCTTCGTACGCTGTCAGACGTAAACTTGAATTTGTTCGAAGAAAGCAGCTGTCATCCTGAGGCTGTCGACACTGCCATAGAGCTTGTCTAGTGTTGCCACTGGTGATGGCCACATGTGCTTTCTCTGGTCCTCGTATATCGGGCAATTTTGCAGCAGATGTTCAGCGGTCATTTTCCCTGTACCACAGGTGCATTCGTCAGTGCCACCTATCCTCAGTTTATTGAATAGATGGTACCTCAGTCTGCTGTGGCATGTGCGGAGTCTGAAGACCACGACCTGCTCTCTTCTGTTCAACTGGTAATAGGCATCATTTTTTGTGTAGCCAGTATGTTCTGTTTCCCATTTGGCCATGTATCTGACTCTAATAAACCTTTTGGACTCTTCGTAGGTCACACTAGGCTCTGATTGGGGTAGTCTTGCACCTTCTTTTGCCAGTCTGTCTGCCTCCTCGTTGCCTTGGGTGTTACAGTGGGATGGAACCCACTGTACCATTACTCTTTTTGGTGCGGACTGCTGACATAGTTGACAGAGTACTGCTCTTAAATCATTAAGTTCAGTATTTTTCTTTAACCTGGAATCAAACACGCGCTGTGTCTGATTGAATACCAGGATTAAAGATTGCAAACATTTGGGCGGCAAAATGGAACACAACCGTAGTTCAGAGAGAACTAAATAGTTTGGGGTTTCATCGGCTTGCAGATTCCCTTCACCGCCCCCCCCCCTAATTTGACTTAATTTAAAGCTCTATGGTTTACTTGAGACGTACAGATTGTATGCCTTCCCCGCCCCCATCTCCACGCCCTCATTCGTCTTCATTATCCACGCATTGGCATACTCCTCCAGTGATTTAAGAGCAGGTTTCATCCGAATGCTTGTGCTGATGTTCTAATGACATAGAAACATACATAGACAAGACAAAGTACTCTTCACAGAATCGCTGTTGGTGGTTGAGACACTTGGGAGCAGCACACACATAATCAAAACACAGACCAAAATGATCTAAGAGTGATGCTGTATAAACTATATCACCTGTTCAAGAGAGTTGCTCTATAAACTATATCACCGGTTCAAGAGAGTTGTGCTACAGTGGATTCCATCTCATTCCACCATTCTTGGCAATGAAGAGGTTGACAGATTGTCAAGTGAGGTTGGGAAGCTAACTCACCTGACACAAATATAACGTATGAAGAGGTCAAGAGGTTTACCAGGTGTAAATACAGGAGCAAGGGGGAATCAGATCACACAGGTCAACAACCAAATGACGTATATTGCCAACACAACAGAGGCGACACAGGTCAACAACCAAATGACGCATATTACCAGCTCAACAGAGGTGAGCTGGTGGGAATCTTTAGATTCCGCACAGACCACAACAGACAGATTCTATCTGTTCAACAAACTAAGAAAAGGACATAGAGATGAATGTGTCTGCGGCACTGACAAAATAACTGCTCGGCATCTACTACAAAGGTTCCCAACATACGAGGAACAGAAAAAACACATATGGCAAACCCAATACCATTCCTGGACGAGCTCTAGGGAAATCACAATAGCCTTAGACTAACCACTGCTTTCAATTGAAGCGAAAAGGTCAGTCAGTATCTTCCATTGTACTTTTTAGCGTACTTTCATGCAACAGCTTTTATATATCTCAAGATAGTAGTGACTAGCTTGAGATTCTTGATATCTCCATAGAACTTGTCCATGAATGTTACATGTGATGACTATATGTGCTGGTATGTCCATAGAACTTGTCCATGAATCGTACAGGTGATGACTATATGTGCTGGTATGTCCATAGAATTTGTCCATGAATGGTACTGGTGATGACTATATATGCTGGTATGTCCACAGAACTTGTCCATGAATGGTACAGGTGATGACTATATATGCTATCTGATCCTCGCGCATGGTGGACACCTTTTACAACAGACGCTAACATGTCCTACACCAGCGCGGGCTTACCACGTAAGACACAGCACGCTTGACAAAAGGAAGACACCCTCATGTTCTCCAATAATTTAAAACCACAAATGAACGGACAAGCAAAGTAAGTACGCAATCAGTTAAGGGTGACATTGGATATCTAGTCAGCAATAGTCAGCATGAGTTTAATATAGGCAAATCGTGCTTAACAATACTATTAGAATTAATGGAGGAGGTTACTAAAATGATAGATAAAGGGGGGCCAGTGGATGTTATTTATCTTAATTTTGCTAAGGCCTTTAATAGAGTACCTGATCAAAGATTAATTACAAAGTTAAAATCACATGGAATAGATAGGCTAGTTGCCAAATGGATTGACAATTGTTTAACCGGAAAAAGGCATAAATAAGGAGAACTCTAAGTGGTGTGAAGTAAAGAGTGGAGTGCCACAGAGCTCGGTTTTTTGGATCAATTTTGTTTTTGATATATATATATAAACGATTTTAACATTGATATCGGATCGATGATCGCAAAATTCGTTGATAACAGAAAACTATGCAGTAGTGTCTCATCTAAAGCAAAAGTGCATATATTGAGTTTTAGATAAAATTCGAGAACAGTCTGCGAGCTGGCAAATGGAGTTTAATGTAGATAAATGTACAGTCATCTGCATGGGTAGATCAAATATGGAACATAATTACAGAATGAGAGAGAACAATATTAGAATGATAGAAAAGGAAAAGGACCTAGGGGTTATAATAGATCATACAGGTACAGTGAGTGAGAAAGTCCAGGTATCAGTGAAAAAGGCAAATGCAATGTGATATGATATGATAAAAATAAATATTAAACACAGGAGGAAGGAGGTCATAGTCAAACTGTTTAAAACATTAGTAAGACCTAGATTGGAGTACTGTGTACATGTGTAGAGTCCTTACCGTAGAGGAGATATAAATATTCTGGAAAGGATATATAAAAGAGCGACAGAGCTGATAGTGGGATTCCAGAATTACAGTTATGAGGAAAGACTCCGAAAAGCCGGCCTACATTGTCTAGAAAAGAGAAAAATTCGTGGTGACGTACTACAGGTTTATAAGATAATCAAAGGAACGGATAAACTAGACTATAACAACGTTTTTCAAAATAGAAACATCTGCAAGAACAAGAGGGCACAGCTACAAATTAACTAAAGACAGGTCCAGATTAGATATTAGAAAATATTTTTTTAGTCAGATAGTCGTGAATGCTTGGAATGCATTGCCACAAGAAGTAGTAGAGGCAGGGACAATTAATCCATTTGAGAAAAGATTGGATGGACATAGTTTTCAGATCAAGGACATGTAAATGAAACTGGTTGTTTACAGACTGCAGATTCTTCTAAACCAGTATAAAACGTTAATTGAAGTTAAGTAAGGTAGTGCAGCTATATTCATCATCAATTCATATAATTGTTGTTGAACTGACTCTAGTTTATTCCGGTGTCAAGTCTCGAGATTACAGTCTCTTCATTTATGTTATACTGGTTATATGAAATGACATTTTCGTACGCTTTAAATCCTCTGTTCCACTGCACCTTCGATCCATTCTTGTCTTCATAACTAATTTCTTTTTGGTTGTGATCTGTTAGTGGTTTTTGTTAGTTGTTTTTGTTAGTTGTTTGGTTTTTGTTAGTTGTTTTTGTGACCGTAAAGTATGAATATTTTGATTTTTGTCCTGGTGGGTCCACTGAGTCATGACCTATATGTGTTTTATGGACTTTTAACCTGTTATACCGCTGCAGTTTCGATCTATTTATTTCTGTATCTGGAATACTGCAATGTTGCAATACTGTAATCCTTGAATACTGTAATCCTGAAACACTGCAATTCTAGATACTGTAATACTGTAATAATGCAATAATTGAAAACTGTAATCCTGAAACACTGTAATCCTGGAATTCTGTAACCATGAAATACTGTATTCCCGAAATACTGTAATCTTGGAATACTGTAATCCTGAAATACCGTAAATCTTGAATACTGTAATAATGTTTTTCAACCAGTCCTATCAGTTTCAGATACTAAATGTCACGGACTCTATTACACCACAACTAAATGAGACAAGCTCTTCTCCTACACAACTAAATGAGACGGTCTACTACACCACAACTAAATGAGACGGTCTACTACACCACAACTAAATGAGACGGTCTACTACACCACAACTAAATGAGACGGTCTACTACACCACAACTAAATGAGACGGTCTACTACACCACAACTAAATGAGACGGTCTACTACACCACAACTAAATGAGACGGTCTACTACACCACAACTAAATGAGACGGTCTACTACACCACAACTAAATGAGACGGTCTACTACACCACAACTAAATGAGACAGGCTCTAGTACACCACAACTAAATGAGACGGTCTACTACACCACAACTAAATGAGACAGGCTCTAGTACACCACAACTAAATGTCACGGACTACTACATCACAACTAAATGAGACAGACTCTAGTACACCACAACTAAATGTCACGGACTACTACACCACAACTAAATGAGACGGGCTCTACTACACCACAACTAAATGAGACAGGCTCTACTCCTACACAGCTAAATGAGACAGGCTCTAGTACACCACAACTAAATGAGACAGGCTCTAGTACACCACAACTAAATGAGACAGGCTCTTCTCCAACACAGCTAAATGAGACAGACTCTTCTCCACAACAACTAAATGAGACAGGCTCTTCTCCACCCCAACTAAATGAGACAGGCTCTAGTACACCACAACTAAATGAGACAGGCTCTTCTCCACCCCAACTAAATGAGACAGGCTCTAGTACACCACAACTAAATGAGACAGGCTCTAGTACACCACAACTAAATGAGACAGGCTCTAGTACACCACAACTAAATGAGACAGGCTCTACTACACCACAACTAAATGAGACAGGCTCTAGTACACCACAACTAAATGAGACAGGCTCTACTACACCACAACTAAATGAGACAGGCTCTACTACACCACAACTAAATGAGACAGGCTCTACTACACCCCAACTAAATGAGACAGGCTCTACTACACCACAACTAAATGAGACAGGCTCTTCTCCACCCCAACTAAATGAGACAGGCTCTAGTACACCACAACTAAATGAGACAGGCTCTAGTACACCACAACTAAATGAGACAGGCTCTAGTACACCACAACTAAATGAGACAGGCTCTACTACACCACAACTAAATGAGACAGGCTCTACTACACCACAACTAAATGAGACAGGCTCTACTACACCACAACTAAATGAGACAGGCTCTAGTACACCACAACTAAATGAGACAGGCTCTACTACACCACAACTAAATGAGACAGACTCTACTACACCACAACTAAATGAGACAGGCTCTTCTCCTACACAACTAAATGAGACAGGCTGTTCTCCACCACAACTAAATGAGACAGGCTCTTCTCCACCCCAACTAAATGAGACAGGCTCTAGTACACCACAACTAAATGAGACAGGCTCTAGTACACCACAACTAAATGAGACAGGCTCTAGTACACCACAACTAAATGAGACAGGCTCTACTACACCACAACTAAATGAGACAGGCTCTACTACACCACAACTAAATGAGACAGGCTCTACTACACCACAACTAAATGAGACAGGCTCTAGTACACCCTAACTAAATGAGACAGGCTCTACTACACCACAACTAAATGAGACAGACTCTACTACACCACAACTAAATGAGACAGGCTTTTCTCCTACACAACTAAATGAGACAGGCTCTTCTCCACCACAACTAAATGAGACAGGCTCTTCTCCACCCCAACTAAATGAGACAGGCTCTTCTCCTACACAACTAAATGAGACAGGCTCTTCTCCACCACAACTAAATGAGACAGGCTCTAGTACACCACAATTAAATGAGACAGGCTGTTCTCCACCACAACTAAATGAGACAGGCTCTTCTCCACCCCAACTAAATGAGACAGGCTCTAGTACACCACAACTAAATGAAACAGGCTCTTCTCAACCACAACTAAATGAGACAGGCTCTTCTCCACCCCAACTAAATGAGACAGGCTCTAGTACACCACACCTAAATGAGACAGGCTCTAGTACACCACAACTAAATGAGACAGGCTCTAGTACACCACAACTAAATGAGACAGGCTCTAGTACACTACAACTAAATGAGACAGGCTCTAGTACACCACAACTAAATGAGACAGGCTCTTCTCCTACACAGCTAAATGAGACAGACTCTTCTCCACAACAACTAAATGAGACAGGCTCTAGTACACCACAACTAAATGAGACAGGCTCTTCTCCACCCCAACTAAATGAGACAGGCTCTAGTACACCACACCTAAATGAGACAGGCTCTAGTACACCACAACTAAATGAGACAGGCTCTAGTACACCACAACTAAATGAGACAGGCTCTAGTACACTACAACTAAATGAGACAGGCTCTAGTACACCACAACTAAATGAGACAGGCTCTTCTCCTACACAGCTAAATGAGACAGACTCTTCTCCACAACAACTAAATGAGACAGGCTCTAGTACACCACAACTAAATGAGACAGGCTCTTCTCCACCCCAACTAAATGAGACAGGCTCTAGTACACCACAACTAAATGAGACAGGCTCTAGTACACCACAACTAAATAAGACAGGCTCTAGTACACCACAACTAAATCAAACAGGCTCTACTACACCACAACTAAATGAGACAGGCTCTACTACACCACAACTAAATGAGACAGGCTCTACTATACCACAACTAAATGAGACAGGCTCTAGTACACCACAACTAAATGAGACAGGCTCTAATATACCACAACTAAATGAGACAGGCTCTTCTCCACCCCAACTAAATGAGACAGGCTCTACTACACAAAAACTAAATGAGACAGGCTCTACTACACCACAACTAAATGAGACAGGCTCTAGTACACCACAACTAAATGAGACAGGCTCTAGTACACCACAACTAAATGAGACAGGCTCTACTACACCACAACTAAATGAGACAGGCTCTACTACACCCCAACTAAATGAGACAGGCTCTACTACACCACAACTAAATGAGAAAGGCTCTTCTTCACCCCAACTAAATGAGACAGGCTCTAGTACACCACAACTAAATGAGACAGGCTCTAGTACACCACAACTAAATGAGACAGGCTCTAGTACACCACAACTAAATGAGACAGACTCTACTACACCACAACTAAATGAGACAGGCTCTACTACACCACAACTAAATGAGACAGGCTCTACTACACCACAACTAAATGAGACAGGCTCTAGTACACCACAACTAAATGAGACAGGCTCTACTACACCACAACTAAATGAGACAGACTCTACTACACCACAACTAAATGAGACAGGCTCTTCTCCTACACAACTAAATGAGACAGGCTCTTCTCCACCACAGCTAAATGAGACAGGCTCTAGTACACCACAACTAAATGAGACAGGCTCTAGTACACCACAACTAAATGAGACAGGCTCTTCTCCTATACAGCTAAATGAGACAGACTCTTCTCCACAACAACTAAATGAGAGAGGCTCTAGTACACCACAACTAAATGAGACAGGCTCTAGTACACCACAACTAAATGAGACAGGCTCTTCTCCACCCCAACTAAATGAGACAGGCTCTACTACACCACAACTAAATGAGACAGGCTCTACTACACCACAACTAAATGAGACAGGCTCTAGTACACCACAACTAAATGAGACAGGCTCTACTACACCACAACTAAATGAGACAGGCTCTAGTACACCACAACTAAATGAGACAGGCTCTACTACACCCCAACTAAATGAGACAGGCTCTACTACACCACAACTAAATGAGACAGGCTCTTCTCCACCCCAACTAAATGAGACAGGCTCTAGTACACCACAACTAAATGAGACAGGCTCTAGTACACCACAACTAAATGAGACAGGCTCTAGTACACCACAACTAAATGAGACAGGCTCTACTACATCACAACTAAATGAGACAGGCTCTACTACACCACAACTAAATGAGACAGGCTCTACTACACCACAACTAAATGAGACAGGCTCTAGTACACCACAACTAAATGAGACAGGCTCTAGTACACCACAACTAAATGAGACAGACTCTACTACACCACAACTAAATGAGACAGGCTCTTCTCCTACACAACTAAATGAGACAGGCTCTTCTCCACCACAACTAAATGAGACAGGCTCTTCTCCACCCCAACTAAATGAGACAGGCTCTAGTACACCACAACTAAATGAGAAAGGCTCTAGTACACCACAACTAAATGAGACAGGCTCTAGTACACCACAACTAAATCAGACAGGCTCTACTACACCACAACTAAATGAGACAGGCTCTACTACACCACAACTAAATGAGACAGGTTCTACTACACCCCAACTAAATGAGACAGGCTCTAGTACACCACAACTAAATGAGACAGGCTCTACTACACCACAACTAAATGAGACAGACTCTACTACACCACAACTAAATGAGACAGGCTCTTCTCCTACACAGCTAAATGAGACAGGCTCTTCTCCACCACAACTAAATGAGACAGGCTCTTCTCCACCCCAACTAAATGAGACAGGCTCTTCTCCTACACAACTAAATGAGACAGGCTCTTCTCCACCACAACTAAATGAGACAGGCTCTAGTACACCACAACTAAATGAGACAGGCTGTTCTCCACCACAACTAAATGAGACAGGCTCTTCTCCACCCCAACTAAATGAGACAGGCTCTAGTACACCACAACTAAATGAGACAGGCTCTTCTCCACCACAACTAAATGAGACAGGCTTTTCTCCACCCCAACTAAATGAGACAGGCTCTAGTACACCACACCTAAATGAGACAGGCTCTAGTACACCACAACTAAATGAGACAGGCTCTAGTACACCACAACTAAATGAGACAGGCTCTAGTACACTACAACTAAATGAGACAGGCTCTAGTACACCACAACTAAATGAGACAGGCTCTTCTCCTACACAGCTAAATGAGACAGACTCTTCTCCACAACAACTAAATGAGACAGGCTCTAGTACACCACAACTAAATGAGACAGGCTCTAGTATACCACAACTAAATGAGACAGGCTCTTCTCCACCCCAACTAAATGAGACAGGCTCTAGTACACCGCAACTAAATGAGACAGGCTCTTCTCCACCCCAACTAAATGAGACAGGCTCTAGTACACCACAACTAAATGAGACAGGCTCTAGTACACCACAACTAAATGAGACAGGCTCTAGTACACCACAACTAAATCAGACAGGCTCTAATACACCACAACTAAATGAGACAGGCTCTACTACACACAAACTAAATGAGACAGGCTCTACTACACCACAACTAAATGAGACAGGCTCTAGTACACCACAACTAAATGAGACAGACTCTACTACACCACAACTAAATGAGACAGGCTCTTCTCCTACACAACTAAATGAGACAGGCTCTTCTCCACCACAACTAAATGAGACAGGCTCTTCTCCACCCCAACTAAATGAGACAGGCTCTAGTACACCACAACTAAATGAGAAAGGCTCTAGTACACCACAACTAAATGAGACAGGCTCTACTACACCACAACTAAATGAGACAGGCTCTACTACACCACAACTAAATGAGACAGGCTCTAGTACACCACAACTAAATGAGACAGGCTCTACTACACCACAACTAAATGAGACAGACTCTACTACACCACAACTAAATGAGACAGGCTCTTCTCCTACACAACTAAATGAGACAGGCTCTTCTCCACCACAGCTAAATGAGACAGGCTCTAGTACACCACAACTAAATGAGACAGGCTCTAGTACACCACAACTAAATGAGACAGGCTCTTCTCCTACACAGCTAAATGAGACAGACTCTTCTCCACAACAACTAAATGAGACAGGCTCTAGTACACCACAACTAAATGAGACAGGCTCTAGTACACCACAACTAAATGAGACAGGCTCCTCTCCACCCCAACTAAATGAGACAGGCTCTACTACACCACAACTAAATGAGACAGGCTCTACTACACCACAACTAAATGAGACAGGCTCTAGTACACCACAACTAAATGAGACAGGCTCTACTACACCACAACTAAATGAGACAGGCTCTACTACACCACAACTAAATGAGACAGGCTCTACTACACCCCAACTAAATGAGACAGGCTCTACTACACCACAACTAAATGAGACAGGCTCTTCTCCACCCCAACTAAATGAGACAGGCTCTAGTACACCCCAACTAAATGAGACAGGCTCTAGTACACCACAACTAAATGAGACAGGCTCTAGTACACCACAACTAAATGAGACAGGCTCTACTACACCACAACTAAATGAGACAGGCTCTACTACACCACAACTAAATGAGACAGGCTCTACTACACCACAACTAAATGAGACAGACTCTACTACACCACAACTAAATGAGACAGGCTCTTCTCCTACACAACTAAATGAGACAGGCTCTTCTCCACCACAACTAAATGAGACAGGCTCTTCTCCACCCCAACTAAATGAGACAGGCTCTAGTACACCACAACTAAATGAGAAAGGCTCTAGTACACCACAAATAAATGAGACAGGCTCTAGTACACCACAACTAAATCAGACAGGCTCTACTACACCACAACTAAATGAGACAGGCTCTACTACACCACAACTAAATGAGACAGGCTCTACTACACCACAACTAAATGAGACAGGCTCTAGTACACCACAACTAAATGAGACAGGCTCTACTACACCACAACTAAATGAGACAGACTCTACTACACCACAACTAAATGAGACAGGCTCTTCTCCTACACAACTAAATGAGACAGGCTCTTCTCCACCACAACTAAATGAGACAGGCTCTTCTCCACCCCAACTAAATGAGACAGGCTCTTCTCCTACACAACTAAATGAGACAGGCTCTTCTCCACCACAACTAAATGAGACAGGCTCTAGTACACAACAACTAAATGAGACAGGCTGTTCTCCACCACAACTAAATGAGACAGGCTCTTCTCCACCCCAACTAAATGAGACAGGCTCTAGTACACCACAACTAAATGAGACAGGCTCTTCTCCACCACAACTAAATGAGACAGGCTCTTCTCCACCCCAACTAAATGAGACAGGCTCTAGTACACCACACCTAAATGAGACAGGCTCTAGTACACCACAACTAAATGAGACAGGCTCTAGTACACCACAACTAAATGAGACAGGCTCTAGTACACTACAACTAAATGAGACAGGCTCTAGTACACCACAACTAAATGAGACAGGCTCTTCTCCTACACAGCTAAATGAGACAGACTCTTCTCCACAACAACTAAATGAGACAGGCTCTAGTACACCACAACTAAATGAGACAGGCTCTAGTATACCACAACTAAATGAGACAGGCTCTTCTCCACCCCAACTAAATGAGACAGGCTCTAGTACACCACAACTAAATGAGACAGGCTCTTCTCCACCCCAACTAAATGAGACAGGCTCTAGTACACCACAACTAAATGAGACAGGCTCTAGTACACCACAACTAAATGAGACAGGCTCTAGTATACCACAACTAAATGAGACAGGCTCTTCTCCACCCCAACTAAATGAGACAGGCTCTAGTACACCGCAACTAAATGAGACAGGCTCTTCTCCACCCCAACTAAATGAGATAGGCTCTAGTACACCACAACTAAATGAGACAGGCTCTAGTACACCACAACTAAATGAGACAGGCTCTAGTACACCACAACTAAATCAGACAGGCTCTAATACACCACAACTAAATGAGACAGGCTCTACTACACACAAACTAAATGAGACAGGCTCTACTACACCACAACTAAATGAGACAGGCTCTAGTACACCACAACTAAATGAGACAGACTCTACTACACCACAACTAAATGAGACAGGCTCTTCTCCTACACAACTAAATGAGACAGGCTCTTCTCCACCACAACTAAATGAGACAGGCTCTTCTCCACCCCAACTAAATGAGACAGGCTCTAGTACACCACAACTAAATGAGAAAGGCTCTAGTACACCACAACTAAATGAGACAGGCTCTACTACACCACAACTAAATGAGACAGGCTCTACTACACCACAACTAAATGAGACAGGCTCTAGTACACCACAACTAAATGAGACAGGCTCTACTACACCACAACTAAATGAGACAGACTCTACTACACCACAACTAAATGAGACAGGCTCTTCTCCTACACAACTAAATGAGACAGGCTCTTCTCCACCACAGCTAAATGAGACAGGCTCTAGTACACCACAACTAAATGAGACAGGCTCTAGTACACCACAACTAAATGAGACAGGCTCTTCTCCTACACAGCTAAATGAGACAGACTCTTCTCCACAACAACTAAATGAGACAGGCTCTAGTACACCACAACTAAATGAGACAGGCTCTAGTACACCACAACTAAATGAGACAGGCTCCTCTCCACCCCAACTAAATGAGACAGGCTCTACTACACCACAACTAAATGAGACAGGCTCTACTACACCACAACTAAATGAGACAGGCTCTAGTACACCACAACTAAATGAGACAGGCTCTACTACACCACAACTAAATGAGACAGGCTCTACTACACCACAACTAAATGAGACAGGCTCTACTACACCCCAACTAAATGAGACAGGCTCTACTACACCACAACTAAATGAGACAGGCTCTTCTCCACCCCAACTAAATGAGACAGGCTCTAGTACACCACAACTAAATGAGACAGGCTCTAGTACACCACAACTAAATGAGACAGGCTCTAGTACACCACAACTAAATGAGACAGGCTCTACTACACCACAACTAAATGAGACAGGCTCTACTACACCACAACTAAATGAGACAGGCTCTACTACACCACAACTAAATGAGACAGGCTCTAGTACACCACAACTAAATGAGACAGGCTCTAGTACACCACAACTAAATGAGACAGACTCTACTACACCACAACTAAATGAGACAGGCTCTTCTCCTACACAACTAAATGAGACAGGCTCTTCTCCACCACAACTAAATGAGACAGGCTCTTCTCCACCCCAACTAAATGAGACAGGCTCTAGTACACCACAACTAAATGAGAAAGGCTCTAGTACACCACAAATAAATGAGACAGACTCTAGTACACCACAACTAAATCAGACAGGCTCTACTACACCACAACTAAATGAGACAGGCTCTACTACACCACAACTAAATGAGACAGGCTCTACTACACCACAACTAAATGAGACAGGCTCTAGTACACCACAACTAAATGAGACAGGCTCTACTACACCACAACTAAATGAGACAGACTCTACTACACACCAACTAAATGAGACAGGCTCTTCTCCTACACAACTAAATGAGACAGGCTCTACTACACCACAACTAAATGAGACAGGCTCTTCTCCACCCCAACTAAATGAGACAGGCTCTTCTCCTACACAACTAAATGAGACAGGCTCTTCTCCACCACAACTAAATGAGACAGGCTCTAGTACACCACAACTAAATGAGACAGGCTGTTCTCCACCACAACTAAATGAGACAGGCTCTTCTCCACCCCAACTAAATGAGACAGGCTCTAGTACACCACAACTAAATGAGACAGGCTCTTCTCCACCACAACTAAATGAGACAGGCTCTTCTCCACCCCAACTAAATGAGACAGGCTCTAGTACACCACACCTAAATGAGACAGGCTCTAGTACACCACAACTAAATGAGACAGGCTCTAGTACACCACAACTAAATGAGACAGGCTCTAGTACACTACAACTAAATGAGACAGGCTCTAGTACACCACAACTAAATGAGACAGGCTCTTCTCCTACACAGCTAAATGAGACAGACTCTTCTCCACAACAACTAAATGAGACAGGCTCTAGTACACCACAACTAAATGAGACAGGCTCTAGTATACCACAACTAAATGAGACAGGCTCTTCTCCACCCCAACTAAATGAGACAGGCTCTAGTACACCACAACTAAATGAGACAGGCTCTAGTACACCACAACTAAATGAGACAGGCTCTAGTACACCACAACTAAATCAGACAGGCTCTACTACACCACAACTAAATGAGACAGGCTCTACTACACCACATCTAAATGAGACAGGCTCTACTACACCACAACTAAATGAGACAGGCTCTAGTACAGCACAACTAAATGAGACAGACTCTACTACACCACAACTAAATGAGACAGGCTCTTCTCCTACACAACTAAATGAGACAGGCTCTTCTCCACCACAACTAAATGAGACAGGCTCTTCTCCACCCCAACTAAATGAGACAGGCTCTTCTCCTACACAACTAAATGAGACAGGCTCTTCTCCACCACAACTAAATGAGACAGGCTCTAGTACACCACAACTAAATGAGACAGGCTGTTCTCCACCACAACTAAATGAGACAGGCTCTTCTCCACCACAACTAAATGAGACAGGCTCTTCTCCACCCCAACTAAATGAGACAGGCTCTAGTACACCACAACTAAATGAGAAAGGCTCTAGTACACCACAACTAAATGAGACAGGCTCTACTACACCACAACTAAATGAGACAGGCTCTACTACACCACAACTAAATGAGACAGGCTCTAGTACACCACAACTAAATGAGACAGGCTCTACTACACCACAACTAAATGAGACAGACTCTACTACACCACAACTAAATGAGACAGGCTCTTCTCCTACACAACTAAATGAGACAGGCTCTTCTCCACCACAGCTAAATGAGACAGGCTCTAGTACACCACAACTAAATGAGACAGGCTCTAGTACACCACAACTAAATGAGACAGGCTCTTCTCCTACACAGCTAAATGAGACAGACTCTTCTCCACAACAACTAAATGAGACAGGCTCTAGTACACCACAACTAAATGAGACAGGCTCTAGTACACCACAACTAAAGGAGACAGGCTCCTCTCCACCCCAACTAAATGAGACAGGCTCTACTACACCACAACTAAATGAGACAGGCTCTACTACACCACAACTAAATGAGACAGGCTCTAGTACACAAAACTAAATGAGACAGGCTCTACTACACCACAACTAAATGAGACAGGCTCTACTACACCACAACTAAATGAGACAGGCTCTACTACACCCCAACTAAATGAGACAGGCTCTACTACACCACAACTAAATGAGACAGGCTCTTCTCCACCCCAACTAAATGAGACAGGCTCTAGTACACCACAACTAAATGAGACAGGCTCTAGTACACCACAACTAAATGAGACAGGCTCTAGTACACCACAACTAAATGAGACAGGCTCTACTACACCACAACTAAATGAGACAGGCTCTACTACACCACAACTAAATGAGACAGGCTCTACTACACCACAACTAAATGAGACAGGCTCTAGTACACCACAACTAAATGAGACAGGCTCTAGTACACCACAACTAAATGAGACAGACTCTACTACACCACAACTAAATGAGACAGGCTCTTCTCCTACACAACTAAATGAGACAGGCTCTTCTCCACCACAACTAAATGAGACAGGCTCTTCTCCACCCCAACTAAATGAGACAGGCTCTAGTACACCACAACTAAATGAGAAAGGCTCTAGTACACCACAAATAAATGAGACAGACTCTAGTACACCACAACTAAATCAGACAGGCTCTACTACACCACAACTAAATGAGACAGGCTCTACTACACCACAACTAAATGAGACAGGCTCTACTACACCACAACTAAATGAGACAGGCTCTAGTACACCACAACTAAATGAGACAGGCTCTACTACACCACAACTAAATGAGACAGACTCTACTACACCACAACTAAATGAGACAGGCTCTTCTCCTACACAACTAAATGAGACAGGCTCTACTACACCACAACTAAATGAGACAGGCTCTTCTCCACCCCAACTAAATGAGACAGGCTCTTCTCCTACACAACTAAATGAGACAGGCTCTTCTCCACCACAACTAAATGAGACAGGCTCTAGTACACCACAACTAAATGAGACAGGCTGTTCTCCACCACAACTAAATGAGACAGGCTCTTCTCCACCCCAACTAAATGAGACAGGCTCTAGTACACCACAACTAAATGAGACAGGCTCTTCTCCACCACAACTAAATGAGACAGGCTCTTCTCCACCCCAACTAAATGAGACAGGCTCTAGTACACCACACCTAAATGAGACAGGCTCTAGTACACCACAACTAAATGAGACAGGCTCTAGTACACCACAACTAAATGAGACAGGCTCTAGTACACTACAACTAAATGAGACAGGCTCTAGTACACCACAACTAAATGAGACAGGCTCTTCTCCTACACAGCTAAATGAGACAGACTCTTCTCCACAACAACTAAATGAGACAGGCTCTAGTACACCACAACTAAATGAGACAGGCTCTAGTATACCACAACTAAATGAGACAGGCTCTTCTCCACCCCAACTAAATGAGACAGGCTCTAGTACACCACAACTAAATGAGACAGGCTCCTCTCCACCCCAACTAAATGAGACAGGCTCTACTACACCACAACTAAATGAGACAGGCTCTACTACACCACAACTAAATGAGACAGGCTCTAGTACACCACAACTAAATGAGACAGGCTCTACTACACAACAACTAAATGAGACAGGCTCTACTACACCACAACTAAATGAGACAGGCTCTACTACACCCCAACTAAATGAGACAGGCTCTACTACACCACAACTAAATGAGACAGGCTCTTCTCCACCCCAACTAAATGAGACAGGCTCTAGTACACCACAACTAAATGAGACAGGCTCTAGTACACCACAACTAAATGAGACAGGCTCTAGTACACCACAACTAAATGAGACAGGCTCTACTACACCACAACTAAATGAGACAGGCTCTACTACACCACAACTAAATGAGACAGGCTCTACTACACCACAACTAAATGAGACAGGCTCTAGTACACCACAACTAAATGAGACAGGCTCTAGTACAACACAACTAAATGAGACAGACTCTACTACACCACAACTAAATGAGACAGGCTCTTCTCCTACACAACTAAATGAGACAGGCTCTTCTCCACCACAACTAAATGAGACAGGCTCTTCTCCACCCCAACTAAATGAGACAGGCTCTAGTACACCACAACTAAATGAGAAAGGCTCTAGTACACCACAAATAAATGAGACAGACTCTAGTACACCACAACTAAATCAGACAGGCTCTACTACACCACAACTAAATGAGACAGGCTCTACTACACCACAACTAAATGAGACAGGCTCTACTACACCACAACTAAATGAGACAGGCTCTAGTACACCACAACTAAATGAGACAGGCTCTAATACACCACAACTAAATGAGACAGACTCTACTACACCACAACTAAATGAGACAGGCTCTTCTCCTACACAACTAAATGAGACAGGCTCTACTACACCACAACTAAATGAGACAGGCTCTTCTCCACCCCAACTAAATGAGACAGGCTCTTCTCCTACACAACTAAATGAGACAGGCTCTTCTCCACCACAACTAAATGAGACAGGCTCTAGTACACCACAACTAAATGAGACAGGCTGTACTCCACCACAACTAAATGAGACAGGCTCTTCTCCACCCCAACTAAATGAGACAGGCTCTAGTACACCACAACTAAATGAGACAGGCTCTTCTCCACCACAACTAAATGAGACAGGCTCTTCTCCACCCCAACTAAATGAGACAGGCTCTAGTACACCACACCTAAATGAGACAGGCTCTAGTACACCACAACTAAATGAGACAGGCTCTAGTACACCACAACTAAATGAGACAGGCTCTAGTACACTACAACTAAATGAGACAGGCTCTAGTACACCACAACTAAATGAGACAGGCTCTTCTCCTACACAGCTAAATGAGACAGACTCTTCTCCACAACAACTAAATGAGACAGGCTCTAGTACACCACAACTAAATGAGACAGGCTCTAGTATACCACAACTAAATGAGACAGGCTCTTCTCCACCCCAACTAAATGAGACAGGCTCTAGTACACCACAACTAAATGAGACAGGCTCTTCTCCACCCCAACTAAATGAGACAGGCTCTAGTACACCACAACTAAATGAGACAGGCTCTAGTACACCACAACTAAATGAGACAGGCTCTAGTACACCACAACTAAATCAGACAGGCTCTACTACACCACAACTAAATGAGACAGGCTCTACTACACCACATCTAAATGAGACAGGCTCTACTACACCACAACTAAATGAGACAGGCTCTAGTACAGCACAACTAAATGAGACAGACTCTACTACACCACAACTAAATGAGACAGGCTCTTCTCCTACACAACTAAATGAGACAGGCTCTTCTCCACCACAACTAAATGAGACAGGCTCTTCTCCACCCCAACTAAATGAGACAGGCTCTTCTCCTACACAACTAAATGAGACAGGCTCTTCTCCACCACAACTAAATGAGACAGGCTCTAGTACACCACAACTAAATGAGACAGGCTGTTCTCCACCACAACTAAATGAGACAGGCTCTTCTCCACCGCAACTAAATGAGACAGGCTCTTCTCCACCCCAACTAAATGAGACAGGCTCTAGTACACCACAACTAAATGAGAAAGGCTCTAGTACACCACAACTAAATGAGACAGGCTCTACTACACCACAACTAAATGAGACAGGCTCTACTACACCACAATTAAATGAGACAGGCTCTAGTACACCACAACTAAATGAGACAGGCTCTACTACACCACAACTAAATGAGACAGACTCTACTACACCACAACTAAATGAGACAGGCTCTTCTCCTACACAACTAAATGAGACAGGCTCTTCTCCACCACAGCTAAATGAGACAGGCTCTAGTACACCACAACTAAATGAGACAGGCTCTAGTACACCACAACTAAATGAGACAGGCTCTTCTCCTACACAGCTAAATGAGACAGACTCTTCTCCACAACAACTAAATGAGACAGGCTCTAGTACACCACAACTAAATGAGACAGGCTCTAGTACACCACAACTAAATGAGACAGGCTCCTCTCCACCCCAACTAAATGAGACAGGCTCTACTACACCACAACTAAATGAGACAGGCTCTACTACACCACAACTAAATGAGACAGGCTCTAGTACACCGCAACTAAATGAGACAGGCTCTACTACACCACAACTAAATGAGACAGGCTCTACTACACCACAACTAAATGAGACAGGCTCTACTACACCCCAACTAAATGAGACAGGCTCTACTACACCACAACTAAATGAGACAGGCTCTTCTCCACCCCAACTAAATGAGACAGGCTCTAGTACACCACAACTAAATGAGACAGGCTCTAGTACACCACAACTAAATGAGACAGGCTCTAGTACACCACAACTAAATGAGACAGGCTCTACTACACCACAACTAAATGAGACAGGCTCTACTACACCACAACTAAATGAGACAGGCTCTACTACACCACAACTAAATGAGACAGGCTCTAGTACACCACAACTAAATGAGACAGGCTCTAGTACACCACAACTAAATGAGACAGACTCTACTACACCACAACTAAATGAGACAGGCTCTTCTCCTACACAACTAAATGAGACAGGCTCTTCTCCACCACAACTAAATGAGACAGGCTCTTCTCCACCCCAACTAAATGAGACAGGCTCTAGTACACCACAACTAAATGAGAAAGGCTCTAGTACACCACAAATAAATGAGACAGACTCTAGTACACCACAACTAAATCAGACAGGCTCTACTACACCACAACTAAATGAGACAGGCTCTACTACACCACAACTAAATGAGACAGGCTCTAGTACACCACAACTAAATGAGACAGGCTGTTCTCTACCACAACTAAATGAGACAGGCTCTTCTCCACCCCAACTAAATGAGACAGGCTCTAGTACACCACAACTAAATGAGACAGGCTCTTCTCCACCACAACTAAATGAGACAGGCTCTTCTCCACCCCAACTAAATGAGACAGGCTCTAGTACACCACACCTAAATGAGACAGGCTCTAGTACACGCAACTAAATGAGACAGGCTCTAGTACACCACAACTAAATGAGACAGGCTCTAGTACACCACAACTAAATGAGACAGGCTCTTCTCCTACACAGCTAAATGAGACAGACTCTTCTCCACAACAACTAAATGAGACAGGCTCTAGTACACCACAACTAAATGAGACAGGCTCTTCTCCACCACAACTAAATGAGACAGGCTCTTCTCCACCCCAACTAAATGAGACAGGCTCTAGTACACCACACCTAAATGAGACAGGCTCTAGTACACCACAACTAAATGAGACAGGCTCTAGTACACCACAACTAAATGAGACAGGCTCTAGTACACTACAACTAAATGAGACAGGCTCTAGTACACCACAACTAAATGAGACAGGCTCTTCTCCTACACAGCTAAATGAGACAGACTCTTCTCCACAACAACTAAATGAGACAGGCTCTAGTACACCACAACTAAATGAGACAGGCTCTAGTATACCACAACTAAATGAGACAGGCTCTTCTCCACCCCAACTAAATGAGACAGGCTCTAGTACACCACAACTAAATGAGACAGGCTCTTCTCCACCCCAACTAAATGAGACAGGCTCTAGTACACCACAACTAAATGAGACAGGCTCTAGTACACCACAACTAAATGAGACAGGCTCTAGTACACCACAACTAAATCAGACAGGCTCTACTACACCACAACTAAATGAGACAGGCTCTACTACACCACATCTAAATGAGACAGGCTCTACTACACCACAACTAAATGAGACAGGCTCTAGTACAGCACAACTAAATGAGACAGACTCTACTACACCACAACTAAATGAGACAGGCTCTTCTCCTACACAACTAAATGAGACAGGCTCTTCTCCACCACAACTAAATGAGACAGGCTCTTCTCCACCCCAACTAAATGAGACAGGCTCTTCTCCTACACAACTAAATGAGACAGGCTCTTCTCCACCACAACTAAATGAGACAGGCTCTAGTACACCACAACTAAATGAGACAGGCTGTTCTCCACCACAACTAAATGAGACAGGCTCTTCTCCACCCCAACTAAATGAGACAGGCTCTAGTACACCACAACTAAATGAGACAGGCTCTTCTCCACCGCAACTAAATGAGACAGGCTCTTCTCCACCCCAACTAAATGAGACAGGCTCTAGTACACCACACCTAAATGAGACAGGCTCTAGTACACCACAACTAAATGAGACAGGCTCTAGTACACCACAACTAAATGAGACAGGCTCTAGTACACCACAACTAAATGAGACTGGCTCTAGTACACCACAACTAAATGAGACAGGCTCTAGTACACTACAACTAAATGAGACAGGCTCTAGTACACCACAACTAAATGAGACAGGCTCTTCTCCTACACAGCTAAATGAGACAGACTCTTCTCCACAACAACTAAATGAGACAGGCTATAGTACACCACAACTATATGAGACAGGCTCTAGTATAGCACAACTAAATGAGACAGGCTCTTCTCCACCCCAACTAAATGAGACAGGCTCTAGTACACCGCAACTAAATGAGACAGGCTCTTCTCCACCCCAACTAAATGAGACAGGCTCTAGTACACCACAACTAAATGAGACAGGCTCTAGTACACCACAACTAAATGAGACAGGCTCTACTACACCACAACTAAATCAGACAGGCTCTACTACACCACAACTAAATGAGACAGGCTCTACTACACCACAACTAAATGAGACAGGCTCTACTACACCACAACTAAATGAGACAGGCTCTAGTACACCACAACTAAATGAGACAGACTCTACTACACCACAACTAAATGAGACAGGCTCTTCTCCTACACAACTAAATGAGACAGGCTCTTCTCCACCACAACTAAATGAGACAGGCTCTTCTCCACCCCAACTAAATGAGACAGGCTCTTCTCCTACACAACTAAATGAGACAGGCTCTTCTCCACCACAACTAAATGAGACAGGCTCTAGTACACCACAACTAAATGAGACAGGCTGTTCTCTACCACAACTAAATGAGACAGGCTCTTCTCCACCCCAACTAAATGAGACAGGCTCTAGTACACCACAACTAAATGAGACAGGCTCTTCTCCACCACAACTAAATGAGACAGGCTCTTCTCCACCCCAACTAAATGAGACAGGCTCTAGTACACCACACCTAAATGAGACAGGCTCTAGTACACGCAACTAAATGAGACAGGCTCTAGTACACCACAACTAAATGAGACAGGCTCTAGTACACCACAACTAAATGAGACAGGCTCTTCTCCTACACAGCTAAATGAGACAGACTCTTCTCCACAACAACTAAATGAGACAGGCTCTAGTACACCACAACTAAATGAGACAGGCTCTTCTCCACCACAACTAAATGAGACAGGCTCTTCTCCACCCCAACTAAATGAGACAGGCTCTAGTACACCACACCTAAATGAGACAGGCTCTAGTACACCACAACTAAATGAGACAGGCTCTAGTACACCACAACTAAATGAGACAGGCTCTAGTACACCACAACTAAATGAGACAGGCTCTTCTCCTACACAGCTAAATGAGACAGACTCTTCTCCACAACAACTAAATGAGACAGGCTCTAGTACACCACAACTAAATGAGACAGGCTCTAGTATACCACAACTAAATGAGACAGGCTCTTCTCCACCCCAACTAAATGAGACAGGCTCTACTACACCACAACTAAATGATACAGGCTCTACTACACCACAACTAAATGAGACAGGCTCTAGTACACCACAACTAAATGAGACAGGCTCTAGTACACCACAACTAAATGAGACAGGCTCTACTACACCACAACTAAATGAGACAGGCTCTACTACACCCCAACTAAATGAGACAGGCTCTACTACACCACAACTAAATGAGAAAGGCTCTTCTTCACCCCAACTAAATGAGACAGGCTCTAGTACACCACAACTAAATGAGACAGGCTCTAGTACACCACAACTAAATGAGACAGGCTCTAGTACACCACAACTAAATGAGACAGACTCTACTACACCACAACTAAATGAGACAGGCTCTACTACACCACAACTAAATGAGACAGGCTCTACTACACCACAACTAAATGAGACAGGCTCTAGTACACCACAACTAAATGAGACAGGCTCTACTACACCACAACTAAATGAGACAGACTCTACTACACCACAACTAAATGAGACAGGCTCTTCTCCTACACAACTAAATGAGACAGGCTCTTCTCCACCACAGCTAAATGAGACAGGCTCTAGTACACCACAACTAAATGAGACAGGCTCTAGTACACCACAACTAAATGAGACAGGCTCTTCTCCTACACAGCTAAATGAGACAGACTCTTCTCCACAACAACTAAATGAGACAGGCTCTAGTACACCACAACTAAATGAGACAGGCTCTAGTACACCACAACTAAATGAGACAGGCTCTTCTCCACCCCAACTAAATGAGACAGGCTCTACTACACCACAACTAAATGAGACAGGCTCTACTACACCACAACTAAATGAGACAGGCTCTAGTACACCACAACTAAATGAGACAGGCTCTAGTACACTACAACTAAATGAGACAGGCTCTAGTACACCACAACTAAATGAGACAGGCTCTTCTCCTACACAGCTAAATGAGACAGACTCTTCTCCACAACAACTAAATGAGACAGGCTCTAGTACACCACAACTAAATGAGACAGGCTCTAGTATACCACAACTAAATGAGACAGGCTCTTCTCCACCCCAACTAAATGAGACAGGCTCTAGTACACCACAACTAAATGAGACAGGCTCTTCTCCACCCCAACTAAATGAGACAGGCTCTAGTACACCACAACTAAATGAGACAGGCTCTAGTACACCACAACTAAATGAGACAGGCTCTAGTACACCACAACTAAATCAGACAGGCTCTACTACACCACAACTAAATGAGACAGGCTCTACTACACCACATCTAAATGAGACAGGCTCTACTACACCACAACTAAATGAGACAGGCTCTAGTACAGCACAACTAAATGAGACAGACTCTACTACACCACAACTAAATGAGACAGGCTCTTCTCCTACACAACTAAATGAGACAGGCTCTTCTCCACCACAACTAAATGAGACAGGCTCTTCTCCACCCCAACTAAATGAGACAGGCTCTTCTCCTACACAACTAAATGAGACAGGCTCTTCTCCACCACAACTAAATGAGACAGGCTCTAGTACACCACAACTAAATGAGACAGGCTGTTCTCCACCACAACTAAATGAGACAGGCTCTTCTCCACCCCAACTAAATGAGACAGGCTCTAGTACACCACAACTAAATGAGACAGGCTCTTCTCCACCGCAACTAAATGAGACAGGCTCTTCTCCACCCCAACTAAATGAGACAGGCTCTAGTACACCACACCTACCTACACAACTAAATGAGACAGGCTCTAGTACACCACAACTAAATGAGACAGGCTCTAGTACACCACAACTAAATGAGACAGGCTCTAGTACACCACAACTAAATGAGACTGGCTCTAGTACACCACAACTAAATGAGACAGGCTCTAGTACACTACAACTAAATGAGACAGGCTCTAGTACACCACAACTAAATGAGACAGGCTCTTCTCCTACACAGCTAAATGAGACAGACTCTTCTCCACAACAACTAAATGAGACAGGCTCTAGTACACCACAACTATATGAGACAGGCTCTAGTATAGCACAACTAAATGAGACAGGCTCTTCTCCACCCCAACTAAATGAGACAGGCTCTAGTACACCGCAACTAAATGAGACAGGCTCTTCTCCACCCCAACTAAATGAGACAGGCTCTAGTACACCACAACTAAATGAGACAGGCTCTAGTACACCACAACTAAATGAGACAGGCTCTACTACACCACAACTAAATCAGACAGGCTCTACTACACCACAACTAAATGAGACAGGCTCTACTACACCACAACTAAATGAGACAGGCTCTACTACACCACAACTAAATGAGACAGGCTCTAGTACACCACAACTAAATGAGACAGACTCTACTACACCACAACTAAATGAGACAGGCTCTTCTCCTACACAACTAAATGAGACAGGCTCTTCTCCACCACAACTAAATGAGACAGGCTCTTCTCCACCCCAACTAAATGAGACAGGCTCTTCTCCTACACAACTAAATGAGACAGGCTCTTCTCCACCACAACTAAATGAGACAGGCTCTAGTACACCACAACTAAATGAGACAGGCTGTTCTCTACCACAACTAAATGAGACAGGCTCTTCTCCACCCCAACTAAATGAGACAGGCTCTAGTACACCACAACTAAATGAGACAGGCTCTTCTCCACCACAACTAAATGAGACAGGCTCTTCTCCACCCCAACTAAATGAGACAGGCTCTAGTACACCACACCTAAATGAGACAGGCTCTAGTACACGCAACTAAATGAGACAGGCTCTAGTACACCACAACTAAATGAGACAGGCTCTAGTACACCACAACTAAATGAGACAGGCTCTTCTCCTACACAGCTAAATGAGACAGACTCTTCTCCACAACAACTAAATGAGACAGGCTCTAGTACACCACAACTAAATGAGACAGGCTCTTCTCCACCACAACTAAATGAGACAGGCTCTTCTCCACCCCAACTAAATGAGACAGGCTCTAGTACACCACACCTAAATGAGACAGGCTCTAGTACACCACAACTAAATGAGACAGGCTCTAGTACACCACAACTAAATGAGACAGGCTCTAGTACACCACAACTAAATGAGACAGGCTCTTCTCCTACACAGCTAAATGAGACAGACTCTTCTCCACAACAACTAAATGAGACAGGCTCTAGTACACCACAACTAAATGAGACAGGCTCTAGTATACCACAACTAAATGAGACAGGCTCTTCTCCACCCCAACTAAATGAGACAGGCTCTACTACACCACAACTAAATGATACAGGCTCTACTACACCACAACTAAATGAGACAGGCTCTAGTACACCACAACTAAATGAGACAGGCTCTAGTACACCACAACTAAATGAGACAGGCTCTACTACACCACAACTAAATGAGACAGGCTCTACTACACCCCAACTAAATGAGACAGGCTCTACTACACCACAACTAAATGAGAAAGGCTCTTCTTCACCCCAACTAAATGAGACAGGCTCTAGTACACCACAACTAAATGAGACAGGCTCTAGTACACCACAACTAAATGAGACAGGCTCTAGTACACCACAACTAAATGAGACAGACTCTACTACACCACAACTAAATGAGACAGGCTCTACTACACCACAACTAAATGAGACAGGCTCTACTACACCACAACTAAATGAGACAGGCTCTAGTACACCACAACTAAATGAGACAGGCTCTACTACACCACAACTAAATGAGACAGACTCTACTACACCACAACTAAATGAGACAGGCTCTTCTCCTACACAACTAAATGAGACAGGCTCTTCTCCACCACAGCTAAATGAGACAGGCTCTAGTACACCACAACTTAATGAGACAGGCTCTAGTACACCACAACTAAATGAGACAGGCTCTTCTCCTACACAGCTAAATGAGACAGACTCTTCTCCACAACAACTAAATGAGACAGGCTCTAGTACACCACAACTAAATGAGACAGGCTCTAGTACACCACAACTAAATGAGACAGGCTCTTCTCCACCCCAACTAAATGAGACAGGCTCTACTACACCACAACTAAATGAGACAGGCTCTACTGCACCACAACTAAATGAGACAGGCTCTAGTACACCACAACTAAATGAGACAGGCTCTACTACACCACAACTAAATGAGACAGGCTCTACTACACCACAACTAAATGAGACAGGCTCTACTACACCCCAACTAAATGAGACAGGCTCTACTACACCACAACTAAATGAGACAGGCTCTTCTCCACCCCAACTAAATGAGACAGGCTCTAGTACACCACAACTAAATGAGACAGGCTCTAGTACACCACAACTGAATGAGACAGGCTCTAGTACACCACAACAAAATGAGACAGGCTCTACTACACCACAACTAAATGAGACAGGCTCTAGTACACCACAACTAAATGAGACAGGCTCTTCTCCTACACAGCTAAATGAGACAGACTCTTCTCCACAACAACTAAATGAGACAGGCTCTAGTACACCACAACTAAATGAGACAGGCTCTAGTACACCACAACTAAATGAGACAGGCTCTTCTCCACCCCAACTAAATGAGACAGGCTCTACTACACCACAACTAAATGAGACAGGCTCTACTACACCACAACTAAATGAGACAGGCTCTAGTACACCACAACTAAATGAGACAGGCTCTAGTACACTACAACTAAATGAGACAGGCTCTAGTACACCACAACTAAATGAGACAGGCTCTTCTCCTACACAGCTAAATGAGACAGACTCTTCTCCACAACAACTAAATGAGACAGGCTCTAGTACACCACAACTAAATGAGACAGGCTCTAGTATACCACAACTAAATGAGACAGGCTCTTCTCCACCCCAACTAAATGAGACAGGCTCTAGTACACCACAACTAAATGAGACAGGCTCTTCTCCACCCCAACTAAATGAGACAGGCTCTAGTACACCACAACTAAATGAGACAGGCTCTAGTACACCACAACTAAATGAGACAGGCTCTAGTACACCACAACTAAATCAGACAGGCTCTACTACACCACAACTAAATGAGACAGGCTCTACTACACCACATCTAAATGAGACAGGCTCTACTACACCACAACTAAATGAGACAGGCTCTAGTACAGCACAACTAAATGAGACAGACTCTACTACACCACAACTAAATGAGACAGGCTCTTCTCCTACACAACTAAATGAGACAGGCTCTTCTCCACCACAACTAAATGAGACAGGCTCTTCTCCACCCCAACTAAATGAGACAGGCTCTTCTCCTACACAACTAAATGAGACAGGCTCTTCTCCACCACAACTAAATGAGACAGGCTCTAGTACACCACAACTAAATGAGACAGGCTGTTCTCCACCACAACTAAATGAGACAGGCTCTTCTCCACCCCAACTAAATGAGACAGGCTCTAGTACACCACAACTAAATGAGACAGGCTCTTCTCCACCGCAACTAAATGAGACAGGCTCTTCTCCACCCCAACTAAATGAGACAGGCTCTAGTACACCACACCTACCTACACAACTAAATGAGACAGGCTCTAGTACACCACAACTAAATGAGACAGGCTCTAGTACACCACAACTAAATGAGACAGGCTCTAGTACACCACAACTAAATGAGACTGGCTCTAGTACACCACAACTAAATGAGACAGGCTCTAGTACACTACAACTAAATGAGACAGGCTCTAGTACACCACAACTAAATGAGACAGGCTCTTCTCCTACACAGCTAAATGAGACAGACTCTTCTCCACAACAACTAAATGAGACAGGCTCTAGTACACCACAACTATATGAGACAGGCTCTAGTATAGCACAACTAAATGAGACAGGCTCTTCTCCACCCCAACTAAATGAGACAGGCTCTAGTACACCGCAACTAAATGAGACAGGCTCTTCTCCACCCCAACTAAATGAGACAGGCTCTAGTACACCACAACTAAATGAGACAGGCTCTAGTACACCACAACTAAATGAGACAGGCTCTAGTACACCACAACTAAATCAGACAGGCTCTACTACACCACAACTAAATGAGACAGGCTCTACTACACCACAACTAAATGAGACAGGCTCTACTACACCACAACTAAATGAGACAGGCTCTAGTACACCACAACTAAATGAGACAGACTCTACTACACCACAACTAAATGAGACAGGCTCTTCTCCTACACAACTAAATGAGACAGGCTCTTCTCCACCACAACTAAATGAGACAGGCTCTTCTCCACCCCAACTAAATGAGACAGGCTCTTCTCCTACACAACTAAATGAGACAGGCTCTTCTCCACCACAACTAAATGAGACAGGCTCTAGTACACCACAACTAAATGAGACAGGCTGTTCTCTACCACAACTAAATGAGACAGGCTCTTCTCCACCCCAACTAAATGAGACAGGCTCTAGTACACCACAACTAAATGAGACAGGCTCTTCTCCACCACAACTAAATGAGACAGGCTCTTCTCCACCCCAACTAAATGAGACAGGCTCTAGTACACCACACCTAAATGAGACAGGCTCTAGTACACCACAACTAAATGAGACAGGCTCTAGTACACCACAACTAAATGAGACAGGCTCTAGTACACCACAACTAAATGAGACAGGCTCTTCTCCTACACAGCTAAATGAGACAGACTCTTCTCCACAACAACTAAATGAGACAGGCTCTAGTACACCACAACTAAATGAGACAGGCTCTTCTCCACCACAACTAAATGAGACAGGCTCTTCTCCACCCCAACTAAATGAGACAGGCTCTAGTACACCACACCTAAATGAGACAGGCTCTAGTACACCACAACTAAATGAGACAGGCTCTAGTACACCACAACTAAATGAGACAGGCTCTAGTACACCACAACTAAATGAGACAGGCTCTTCTCCTACACAGCTAAATGAGACAGACTCTTCTCCACAACAACTAAATGAGACAGGCTCTAGTACACCACAACTAAATGAGACAGGCTCTAGTATACCACAACTAAATGAGACAGGCTCTTCTCCACCCCAACTAAATGAGACAGGCTCTACTACACCACAACTAAATGATACAGGCTCTACTACACCACAACTAAATGAGACAGGCTCTAGTACACCACAACTAAATGAGACAGGCTCTAGTACACCACAACTAAATGAGACAGGCTCTACTACACCACAACTAAATGAGACAGGCTCTACTACACCCCAACTAAATGAGACAGGCTCTACTACACCACAACTAAATGAGAAAGGCTCTTCTTCACCCCAACTAAATGAGACAGGCTCTAGTACACCACAACTAAATGAGACAGGCTCTAGTACACCACAACTAAATGAGACAGGCTCTAGTACACCACAACTAAATGAGACAGACTCTACTACACCACAACTAAATGAGACAGGCTCTACTACACCACAACTAAATGAGACAGGCTCTACTACACCACAACTAAATGAGACAGGCTCTAGTACACCACAACTAAATGAGACAGGCTCTACTACACCACAACTAAATGAGACAGACTCTACTACACCACAACTAAATGAGACAGGCTCTTCTCCTACACAACTAAATGAGACAGGCTCTTCTCCACCACAGCTAAATGAGACAGGCTCTAGTACACCACAACTTAATGAGACAGGCTCTAGTACACCACAACTAAATGAGACAGGCTCTTCTCCTACACAGCTAAATGAGACAGACTCTTCTCCACAACAACTAAATGAGACAGGCTCTAGTACACCACAACTAAATGAGACAGGCTCTAGTACACCACAACTAAATGAGACAGGCTCTTCTCCACCCCAACTAAATGAGACAGGCTCTACTACACAACAACTAAATGAGACAGGCTCTACTACACCACAACTAAATGAGACAGGCTCTAGTACACCACAACTAAATGAGACAGGCTCTACTACACCACAACTAAATGAGACAGGCTCTACTACACCACAACTAAATGAGACAGGCTCTACTACACCCCAACTAAATGAGACAGGCTCTACTACACCACAACTAAATGAGACAGGCTCTTCTCCACCCCAACTAAATGAGACAGGCTCTAGTACACCACAACTAAATGAGACAGGCTCTAGTACACCACAACTGAATGAGACAGGCTCTAGTACACCACAACAAAATGAGACAGGCTCTACTACACCACAACTAAATGAGACAGGCTCTACTACACCACAACTGAATGAGACAGGCTCTACTACACCACAACTAAATGAGACAGGCTCTAGTACACCACAACTAAATGAGACAGGCTCTAGTACACCACAACTAAATGAGACAGACTCTACTACACCACAACTAAATGAGACAGGCTCTTCTCCTACACAACTAAATGAGACAGGCTCTTCTCCACCACAACTAAATGAGACAGGCTCTTCTCCACCCCAACTAAATGAGACAGGCTCTAGTACACCACAACTAAATGAGAAAGACTCTAGTACACCACAACTAAATGAGACAGGCTCTAGTACACCACAACTAAATCAGACAGGCTCTACTACACCACAACTAAATGAGACAGGCTCTACTACACCACAACTAAATGAGACAGGCTCTACTACACCACAACTAAATGAGACAGGCTCTTCTCCACCACAACTAAATGAGACAGGCTCTTCTCCACCCCAACTAAATGAGACAGGCTCTTCTCCTACACAACTAAATGAGACAGGCTCTTCTCCACCCCAACTAAATGAGACAGGCTCTAGTACACCACAACTAAATGAGACAGGCTCTTCTCCACCACAACTAAATGAGACAGGCTCTTCTCCACCCCAACTAAATGAGACAGGCTCTAGTACACCACACCTAAATGAGACAGGCTCTAGTACACCACAACTAAATGAGACAGGCTGTTCTCCACCACAACTAAATGAGACAGGCTCTTCTCCACCCCAACTAAATGAGACAGGCTCTAGTACACCACAACTAAATGAGACAGGCTCTTCTCCACCACAACTAAATGAGACAGGCTCTTCTCCACCCCAACTAAATGAGACAGGCTCTAGTACACCACAGCTAAATGAGACAGGCTCTAGTACACCACAACTAAATGAGACAGGCTCTAGTACACTACAACTAAATGAGACAGGCTCTAGTACACCACAACTAAATGAGACAGGCTCTTCTCCTACACAGCTAAATGAGACAGACTCTTCTCCACAACAACTAAATGAGACAGGCTCTAGTACACAACAACTAAATGAGACAGGCTCTAGTATACCACAACTAAATGAGACAGGCTCTTCTCCACCCCAACTAAATGAGACAGGCTCTAGTACACCACAACTAAATGAGACAGGCTCTTCTCCACCCCAACTAAATGAGACAGGCTCTAGTACACCACAACTAAATGAGACAGGCTCTAGTACACCACAACTAAATGAGACAGGCTCTAGTACACCACAACTAAATCAGACAGGCTCTACTACACCACAACTAAATGAGACAGGCTCTACTACACCACAACTAAATGAGACAGGCTCTACTACACCACAACTAAATGAGACAGGCTCTAGTACACCACAACTAAATGAGACAGACTCTACTACACCACAACTAAATGAGACAGGCTCTTCTCCTACACAACTAAATGAGACAGGCTCTTCTCCACCACAACTAAATGAGACAGGCTCTTCTCCACCCCAACTAAATGAGACAGGCTCTTCTCCTACACAACTAAATGAGACAGGCTCTTCTCCACCACAACTAAATGAGACAGGCTCTAGTACACCACAACTAAATGAGACAGGCTGTTCTCCACCACAACTAAATGAGACAGGCTTTTCTCCACCCCAACTAAATGAGACAGGCTCTAGTACACCACAACTAAATGAGACAGGCTCTTCTCCACCACAACTAAATGAGACAGGCTCTTCTCCACCCCAACTAAATGAGACAGGCTCTAGTACACCACACCTAAATGAGACAGGCTCTAGTACACCACAACTAAATGAGACAGGCTCTAGTACACCACAACTAAATGAGACAGGCTCTAGTACACCACAACTAAATGAGACAGGCTCTAGTACACCACAACTAAATGAGACAGGCTCTTCTCCTACACAGCTAAATGAGACAGACTCTTCTCCACAACAACTAAATGAGACAGGCTCTAGTACACCACAACTAAATGAGACAGGCTCTAGTATACCACAACTAAATGAGACAGGCTCTTCTCCACCCCAACTAAATGAGACAGGCTCTACTACACCACAACTAAATGAGACAGGCTCTACTACACCACAACTAAATGAGACAGGCTCTAGTACACCACAACTAAATGAGACAGGCTCTAGTACACCACAACTAAATGAGACAGGCTCTACTACACCACAACTAAATGAGACAGGCTCTACTACACCCCAACTAAATGAGACAGGCTCTACTACACCACAAATAAATGAGAAAGGCTCTTCTTCACCCCAACTAAATGAGACAGGCTCTAGTACACCACAACTAAATGAGACAGGCTCTAGTACACCACAACTAAATGAGACAGGCTCTAGTACACCACAACTAAATGAGACAGACTCTACTACACCACAACTAAATGAGACAGGCTCTACTACACCACAACTAAATGAGACAGGCTCTACTACACCACAACTAAATGAGACAGGCTCTAGTACACCACAATTAAATGAGACAGGCTCTACTACACCACAACTAAATGAGACAGACTCTACTACACCACAACTAAATGAGACAGGCTCTTCTCCTACACAACTAAATGAGACAGGCTCTTCTCCACCACAGCTAAATGAGACAGGCTCTAGTACACAACAACTAAATGAGACAGGCTCTAGTACACCACAACTAAATGAGACAGGCTCTTCTCCTACACAGCTAAATGAGACAGACTCTTCTCCACAACAACTAAATGAGACAGGCTCTAGTACACCACAACTAAATGAGACAGGCTCTAGTACACCACAACTAAATGAGACAGGCTCTTCTCCACCCCAACTAAATGAGACAGGCTCTACTACACCACAACTAAATGAGAAAGGCTCTTCTCCACCCCAACTAAATGAGACAGGCTCTAGTACACCACAACTAAATGAGACAGGCTCTAGTACACCACAACTAAATGAGACAGGCTCTAGTACACCACAACTAAATGAGACAGACTCTACTACACCACAACTAAATGAGACAGGCTCTACTACACCACAACTAAATGAGACAGGCTCTACTACACCTCAACTAAATGAGACAGGCTCTAGTACACCACAACTAAATGAGACAGGCTCTACTACACCACAACTAAATGAGACAGACTCTACTACACCACAACTAAATGAGACAGGCTCTTCTCCTACACAACTAAATGAGACAGGCTCTTCTCCACCACAACTAAATGAGACAGGCTCTTCTCCACCCCAACTAAATGAGTCAGGCTCTTCTCCTACACAACTAAAGGAGACAGGCTCTTCTCCACCACAACTAAATGAGACGGGCTCTAGTACACCACAACTAAATGAGACAGGCTCTTCTCCACCACAACTAAATGAGACAGGCTCTTCTCCACCCCAACTAAATGAGACAGGCTCTAGTACACCACAACTAAATGAGACAGGCTCTTCTCCACCACAACTAAATGAGACAGGCTCTTCTCCACCCCAACTAAATGAGACAGGCTCTAGTACACCACAACTAAATGAGACAGGCTCTAGTACACCACAACTAAATGAGACAGGCTCTAGTACACCACAACTAAATGAGACAGGCTCTAGTACACCACAACTAAATGAGACAGGCTCTTCTCTACCACAACTAAATGAGACAGGCTCTAGTACACCACAACTAAATGTCACGGACTCTAGTACACCACAACTAAATGGCATGCTTTTTACATCACAACTAAATGACAAATCGTAGAATTAGTTGATAGATTATTTGGCTAGCTCATTTAGGCATGTTATTACAAACCTTCCCAGTCTCTCAAACATCGTCAGCACATCTATGAAGAACCACTACTTGTACCACAGTACTGCCATCTGTTAAGATTGCTGTTTCACTTTTCAAGACTTCTGTTTTCTACAATTCTCCAGTTGTCAGAGACATCTGTCTTTGTGTACACTTATATGGCCCCAGAAACGACAACAACAAAGATAATCGGTATTGGGGAATCATTTTCGTGACCGGCTTTTTTCGGGATGACCCTTTGGCTGTCCCCGCATTCTACCTCATAACTCACCGAGACGAAAGTTACGTAACTGACATAAACAATGAACATCCTCCAAGCTCGTACTACGTGCTATCACATCCGACGGAAGTGTATAGGAACGTTAATCAATCTCCGTTCACGACCTGTCTCACTCGGCCAAGTTTATCTCTCCAATTGTTCAGATCCTCTGTCCCGTCGATGCATCAGCCATCCACGCTCCTCCAGTTTGCCCATATCCCGCTTTCTTCTACTGAGTTGTTCTACATACTTTGGCTTCTCTACAACTGCCTTACTTTCCGTTACAACTTTGCAGGTTCTAAATTAAACATGCCCTAAGAAGGGTGTCACCACCTCCATTGAGCTAAAACAATCACAGAATTGAAGATGGCCGCATGTGCATTCACGTGTATTTATTACTTCCTGTGACATTTTCAAACCGTAATCTGATAATACAAGAGGGCTTCAAATAAAAACTGTACATGTTTTTTCTTTTACAATTTATTAAGAACAATAGCACACAATTGTATTATTTTTTTATGTGGGGTCTACGGGGTTCGGTACAAATCATGTAACGCTCAGAAGGTGCATGGATTGCACTCTACAAAAAGTATTTTGGTCGCTTTTGAATCCACTCATACATCCTGCCGTTGGTTCAATTCTGGAGTCATTTGCCATATCATACACCTTGCAGACACCATGTGGGTGGGTCACACACCTTGCAGACACTCTATGGGTCAAACACTTTGCAGACACTCTATGGGTCACACACCTTGCATACACTCTGTGGGTCACACACCTTGCAGACACTCTATGGGTTACACACCTTGCAGATACTCTGCGGGTCACACACCTTGCAGACACTCTGTGGGTGGGTCACACACCTTGCAGATACCCTGTGGATGGGTCACACCTTCCAGACACTCTATGGGTGGAACACACACCTTGCAGACACTCTGTGGGTGGTCACACACCTTGCAGACACTCTGTGGGTGGGTCACACACTTTGTAGGTACTCTTTGGGTGGGTCACACACTTTGCAGGTACTCTGCAAGCCCCACACCTTGCAGCCACTATGTGGATGGGTGCAGACACTCTGTGGGTCACAGACCTTGGTACAGCAACAATGGTATTAGACCAGGAGACGGACCAGCCACCAGGGTACGACAACCATGAAACCAATCTAAATTTTGGAGAATGAGAAGAAGAGAATATACGTATTCCATGTTATTGTTGCAATGCTGTTGTTGTTAAACAGCTACTGGTGTCGAGTTCTAACCTCATGACTATGTTTATGTGGAAGCGGATCAAGTGTGGTGTACTGACAAATGTGGATTTGGGTCATCCTGGCTAGGGTGCCACCGCAGGTTTCTCAGTTTGCTCATCACTTTCAAGATCACAGTGTCGATCCCTACCTCGTTGTTCAGACTGATGTAACACAGCCATTTCTCAAGAGCATGACAGATGCATAATGTATGACCTTGGCCAAATTGCTGCACTAGATCCTGAAATATGTCTTGGCTTCTCATTTCCTCCAGTTTTCAATATTTATCCGTTCAGTTTAGGTTAATTAGTTAAATATTATATGACCTTTGTCGCCGACAAAGACCTTTTGCCACGCTGAAATTAATCATGTTTCTTACATGATTAGGCAGATCCCCGAGGGAGGAAGAAATAGTTATATCATATTACAGATTATTTATGACCTGCTGTCAAAGCAACGACATATCTGGTCGTCCGTAGTAACTACTGCAACAGATTGTGGAGGAAAAAGTACAAATTTGATAAAGCAGATTCAGAAATAACTCCAAACAGTCAGACCTTCACTAGCAGATGTTTTCATTGCGTTTTCACAAGAAATGCCCCGATGGAATAATAAGCACAGACGTGAGGCAGCAACAACAAATACGTAAAGTAGCAACAGTTATGAGTGGATAAAACGAACACTCAGGAAGCGACGAAACAATATTTCTGTTTCTTCTTCAGCCTTTGTCCTAATAAGGAAGAAGTGACCTTGTGTCGGAGTTTTGCAACAGAGCTGCAGTATCTGCATTTCGGCCCGACAATACGGCATGCAATGGACTGAGAGAAGAAGGAAGAAGTAATAAATCAGGTCAGATCAGGTTATCCCGTAACCGGTGAGATCGTTGGGGCACACATGAAGACATCGTCACAACACCACGCCACCCTTCTCTGCCTGTGCCTCTTCTGGTCGGAGATTGATCCACTCTTTTATGTTGTCCTCCCACCTCTTTTTGGGACGGCGTCTTTGTCGTCTGCCTTGCACCTTTCCGTGGAGGATCGTATTTGCAAGACCATTTGATCTCGATATGTGAACGTACCAAGCGAGTTTCCTTCTTTTGACAGTTGCCAAGAGGTCTTTAAAAGGCCCTATTGTTGTTGTAATTCTATCTCGTATTACCTCATTTGTAACTCGATCTTTGTACGTGACGTTTAAAAGTCTTCGGAAACATCTCATCTCCAAGCCTGTATCCTTCGCTGAAGTTCAACTGTAACTGTCCATGTCTCACATGCATAGGGGAATATTGACAGGACCAGTGTACGCATTAATCTGATTTTCGTGCATAGTGCTAACCTTTTATCTTGCCATATTTTGTTAAGCCGTGCAAGCGCCGCTATATTCTGTGCTATTCTGGCCAACACCTCACATTTCTATCCGTCAACACTGACAATCATCGACCCTAGATTTTAAAACGGTCAACCACTTCGAGTTCCTGACCATTAGCTTTTATCCTGCTGTTGAAGCCCTCGGCGTTGTTGGTCATTAATTTTGTCTTTCCAGTGTTTATTTCCATAACATAGTCAAGAGCTGTTTCATCGAGCCATCTGACCTATTCCTGGAGTTCTGCTTCTGAACCCGCCAACCCATCGATTTCATCTGCAAAACGAAGTTTGGTAATCGTTCGGCCCCCTATCTTGATAGTATCAACGTGACCTCCAAGTGCCTCACTCATAATTCCCTCCAGGAATATATTGAAAAAAGAGTTGGAGAGAGTGTACACCCCTGTCTCACACCAACTGCTGTTCACAAGAACTTAGACGCCTTGTCATACAGGTGTTCAAGGACGTTATAATATTTCCGTTGATTTTATACATCCTCATGGTTGCCCAAAGCGCTTTATGCCATACCCTATCAAACGCCTTCTTAAAAACACATGATTCAGTTTTTGCTGCTGTTCTATATATTTCTCGCCTAGCAGCCTTAAAAATATTAGTTCTGTAGTGCTTCTTCCCTGTCTGAACCTGCTTGCTCCTCAGCAATTATGTTTTCTGCTTGGGGTTTCAATCGGTTGAGTATCAATCTAAGCATGGCCTTGCTAGGGTGGCTGATGAGGCTTATTGTTCTGTAACTTTGGCACAGCTTTAGGTTTCCAGACTTTTGTAACGGTATAACCATTGATTTTATCCATTAGTCCGGCCAATTTCCTGTCGCCCATATTTTGTTGCTGATGTGTGTCAGGCCTTTCACCACTACCTCCCCACCTACATATAAGAGCTCTGCTGGTATGTTGTCCCCGCCGGCCGCCTTCCCTCTTCTCAATGTCTTTACCGCTGCAGTTACCTCTTCCTTCGTTATCAGTTAGTTATCCTCTATTTTTGTTGATGTTGGAGGGATTGTTCTCTCAGGTTTGTTTCGTCCTTCATAGTTATAACTCGGAATAGTACTCTATCCATCGTGCCAGTACGTCATTGTCCTCATTAAGGCACTTGCCACTTTTATCATGGATCATAAGGTTCCTGCCTTGTCTTGGTGTTACCAGTTCTTTGACAACCTTGTATGTTCCTTTAGCGTCATTTCTGTTTAATCTCTCTTCGATGTTTGTACACTGCTCACATATCCACGCTTCTTTCGCCTCTCTCATCTTTTGTTGTAATAAATAACACAAAGAAAAAGAACGAACAGACCGATATACAACTGGAGAAACAGAAACAAAAAGTGTCAAAAACCTGTAATCATGGTCTACGTGGCGCAGCAATCTTTCTGTTCTGTAAATTCAATTTTTCGACGCTATGCAATGTGCTGTCCTGTGTGCTCTATGGTTCACTTTAGACTCATACCTGCCTTTTAATAGTTAGTGTGTGGTTTAGTAGTAAGATATGAGAAAACGATGGGAAGCAGAAGAGGCAGACAGGTAGAAGAGTAGGAAACAGGAATAATATTTGCTACACAACTAGTGTTGTTGGGGTCTAATAGGGCGACAAAGAATTGTAACATTCTAAATAGGGCGACAACGAGTAGTAACATTCTAAATAGGGCAACAACGAGTAGTAACATTCTAAATAGGGCGACAACGAGTAGTAACATTCTAAATAGGGCGACAACGAGTAGTAACATTCTAAATAGGGCGACAACGAGTAGTAACATTCTAAATAGGGCGAAAACGAGTAGTAACATTCTAAATAGGGCGACAACGAGTAGTAACATTCTAAATAGGGCGACAACGAGTAGTAACATTCTAAATAGGGCGACAACGAGTAGTAACATTCTAAATAGGGCGAAAACGAGTAGTAACATTCTAAATAGGGCGACAACGAGTAGTAACATTCTAAATATGACAACAAACATATCGCTAAAGTCAATTGATGAAGGTTTGGTATGGAACCGGTTACGAATCCAGTATACATTTTAAAGAATTCAAACTTCAACAAATATGGATGTCAACTAAAAAAAAATATACTTCAAATCTATCCAAGGCAGAAGAAGGACCTCTGTCAAAAGGACTAATGATACGATGCAGAGAAATTCGAAAGAAATCTCAATCCTCGATTTATCTGTTTACGTCCAGGAAAACCACCAGATTTGTTTAGGAATGTCTATTGCATGTACGAACAGGGGAAGGCTGCACAGGTAATAGTAAGGAGAAACTACAAAATTGATATCAAGCGAATGTTTGAAACAACGAGGAAAGGAGTTGGATGAAACTGAGCACAGGGGAAAGGATGCTGTCACCAGGGCACACTGAGCACAGGGGAAATGATGCTGTCACCAGGGCACATTAAAGAAAACTAAAATCACAGTAAAGGAGTGACTCTAACGCTATTAAAAAAGATTTAAAAAGCACAAATTGACAGTAGGTAACAGAATAATACTACGAGAGGCGTTTAAATCAAACCAGGACTTTTTTGTTCTAGTTCTTCCTGAATGGGTTATAGTGTGCTGGAACTACTATCATTAGTTATGGGCACTTGCATTCTATTATTGCTAGGTGGCTAATTTGTCATGTGTCAGACCCATGACAGGTATATAACATAGGCGGACAGCACTGTTAGTGCTTGCGTTGAAAAGCGTGTTGTGATGAAGTTTCTTATGAAAGAAGGCGCGAAACCTGCAGAAATTAACAGAAGACAAACACAATACGCTGATGAGGCACTCAGCTGCAGTAAGACATTTGAATGGTGTGAACGTTGTAGAGAAGGCGGTACATCCGTGAGTTATGATCCCATCCTGCTCCTGCAAGAAAACGATCGATCTCATACGACTACCCGCACTATGTGCCATCTGCAGCAATACGGCTGGGAGGTATTGCCACATCCACCATACAGCCCAGACCTGTCACCAAGTGATATCCACCTCTAAACGAATTCTTTGTGAGGTCAGCATTTCAGCCCTGATGATGGGCATGAAATAGGCTGCCCTTGGTTGATTCTGACATACTGACACATCTTTCTACGCTAAAGCTTTTCAACCTTTACATAAACACTGGGACAGTACATACACGATGCAGGAGATTATATCGATAAATAAATGACATTTTGGCAACTTGAAATATTTTTTTTCATTACAAAAAAAGTCCAAGTTTGACTTGAACGACCATCGTAAATAATAACATGCACCAACCAATGACATGCACCAACCAATGACATGCACCAACCAATGACATGCACCAACCAATGATATGACCCAACCAATGACATGACCCAACCAATGACATGACCCAACCAATGACAAGCACCAACCAATGACATGCACCAACCAATGGCATGCACCAACCAATAACATGCACCAACCAATTATATGACCCAACCAATGATATGCACCAATCAATGACATGCACCAACCAATGATATGACCCAACCAATGATATGCACCAACCAATGACAAGCACCAACCAATGACATGCACCAACCAATGACATGCACCAACCAATGACATGCACCAACCGATGATATGACCCAACCAATGATATGCACCAACCAATGATATGACCCAACCAATGTCATGACACAACCAATGATATGACCAACCAATGATATGCACCAACCAATGACATGCACCAACCAATGATATGACCCAACCAATGATATGACCCAACCAATGACATGACCCAACCAATGACATAACCCAACCAATGACAAGCACCAACCAATGACATGCACCAACCAATGACATGCACCAACCAATAACATGCACCAACCAATTATATGACCCAACCAATGATATGCACCAATCAATGACATGCACCAACCAATGATATGACCCAACCAATGATATGCACCAACCAATGACAAGCACCAACCAATGACATGCACCAACCAATGACATGCACTAACCGATGATATGACCCAACCAATGATATGCACCAACCAATGATATGCACCAACCAATGATTGACCCAACCAATGTCATGACACAACCAATGATATGACCAACCAATGATATGCACCAACCAATGACATGCACCAACCAATGATATGACCCAACCAATGATATGACCCAACCAATGATATGCACCAACCAATGACATGCACCAACCAATGACATGCACCAACCAATGATATGACCCGACCAATGATATGACCCAACCAATGATATGCACCAACCAATGATATGACCCAACCAATGATATGACCCAACCAATGATATGACCCATCCAATGATATAACCCAACCAATGATATGCACCAACCAATGACATACACCAACCAATGACATGCACCAACCAATGACATGCACTAACCAATGATATGACCCAACCAATGATATGCATCAACCAGTGATATGTACCAACCAATGATATGACCCAACCAATGATATGACCCAACCAATGATATGACCCAACCAATGATATGCACCAACCAATGACTTGGTGAATGAATAACTTAACTCCAGACCCCAGAACATCGCGGATAAAAGGAGAAGGAAAGACATATCGATCTTTATTTTACAACTAAAAGCTAAGGTTGGGAATGATAATATCGGTTCTGCAGAGATCGGCAAACATGGAAGCGAGACTCAACATAAAAATGGTCATTACTTTTGGACATTTATGCTTTAAATCTGCTGTGGTGTATTATGATTCCACATACAATAATACACAAAGCAACATGGATGTCACCATATATAAACAAAAGAAAACAAGAAATACTAGAGTTAAGGCTCAGAAAAAATATATCGAATCCAACAAAGAAGTAAGAGAAAGCATCACAGACCAGAGAAAATATACTGATGATTTGGCAAAATCGACAGAGAAAGCTGCAGGAAAATGAAAAACGAAAGACCTCTACAAACAGCTCAAAGAAATTAACAAGAGAATATAAGCAAGCAAATAAATTTATTAAAGATCTAGCTAGAAGGACATATTATTAGCAACGCGAATAAGCAAATCATGAGTAGGACATAGTTTTGAAAATAACTTTTAATTTGACCATCGCCATTATCCGTCAGACATTTAATTAGCAGAAAATGGACTCCAAGTTAATTGCGAAAAACTAAATAAAGATGAAATTTAGAAAGCCCCTTCTCTGAGAAATAGTAAAATACTAGTCCAGATGATATCTTAGCAAAAGATATTAAAGCATAAATTGACACTTGTAAAGAGATATACTAAATATTACTTGGTAGATTTTAGAAAAAAAGAAAGAAATATCAGTACAGTGAAGCTGTTGAAGAACAGTATACACATTATAGTGGAGTAACTTTATTTTCAGGGCCTGGGAAAATGCTGAGCACAAACATAGAAGAGAGATTAACAAAAGCCACAGACAAACAGCTGAGAGAATAACAGGCAGACATTCGACTAAATAGGGCCTGTTCAAACGAGATACCTACGCTGCGAGTAATAGTGGAACTAAGGTCCAGATTCGATATCCGGAAATATTTTTTTAGCCAGAGAGTGGTGAATGCTTGGAATGCATTGCCACAGGAAATAGTGGACGCGGTGTTAATTAATGCATTCAAGAAGAAATTGGATGCGCATAGTTACTCTGTAGATCAATGGAATGTCAAAGAAACTGGTTGTATACAGAATCTGCAGAGTCTTCTAAACCAGTATAACGACGTTATGTTAAGTTAAGTGTGGAGTGGACAACCACTTCATATCGGATTAGTTAAACATGAAAAGCACTTGATAACTTAGACAGAGGATCACTCTGGAAGTTGTTCAGGCACGATGATGTGCCTCTGAAGTGTACTAACATGATTGGAAAACATAAAATTATGAAACCTAGAACTTCACAAGAAAGTCATCTTTCTGAAACTTCAAGATATCCGTTATCACCATTTTGCTGTCAGCTGGCTATTGACTCGGTTATAAAACGACAGCAACAATTAACACAAAATGAATTCAGTGAGTGTTGACAAAACGACTTGATGATCTGAACTTTGTCAATGATTTGGCTCATCTGTTCCTCACAGCAATCACGTGCAAAGTAGCATCGATATTCTTGATGTGAGATCACACAAATTGAGACTAAACAAAACAGATATGAGAATCATGCAGTCAACGACATTCAGATTGGAAGACACACTTCTACAATGTCTGGAACTATTCGAACACCTGGCTACTAATGTAGATACATATGTAGATATCAGAATGAGAATGCCAAATGTGAGAGGAGCTCTCATTCTATTGGGCAACTTATGGGAATAAAAATACATTAAACCCAGTACAAATATTAAAATCTTGAACTCCAATGGAAAGACTGTTCTATTGTATGGCTTTGACGAACAACAAAAGCATAAACAAAAAAAGGGATAGACTTTCATAAGTTGGTTTCTGCGTTTAAAAGATAGAATAAAACGTTAAACAGATAGATTTAAAAAGATATCATTATAACGTTAGATAGAAAGATTGAAAAGATTAAAGGCACAGGACTTCAAGAACGCTATGCCGCTTGCCGAGAACATGGCACAAAGCACCAACTCCGTAGCTCCACCGATGAACCTAGGATCTCCGGAAAAAATCGCCACGGAGACCCTCAACAGATATAATTATATCACTAACGTTAAATAATAATAATAATTATTTCCCATCGCAAGCGATAAAGGCCGCAATATCAGAAGGTTTTGTCTTAATAATGTGCATAGTATTTGGATTATAGCGGGGAAGGAAATGCACTGGGCATCAACCTCACTCTTGTCTAGAGTTACCTTGGATCAGTGGCAAGACTATTGGCCGAGACGACTAGAAGTAATTCATGATGTAGGCCCTCTGGTCTTACCTCCCGTGAGACCAGGGGTCGCTTGAAACTTGCGGGTTTGATCGCGAACCGTTTCCGTTCATCACTGTGAAAGGAGAGTGCCTTGACCTCTTGACTAAACGATTATCATTACAGACTAATGTGGAACTGCTGGAAACAACAGAGCAGAGATACGTGGGCCATGAGTCGAGGAGAAGGCGTTAGGAAGGCCACACATCAATGAAACTAGCTGATAGTATTACCTGGCAGTCTCTGATCTGGAATCTGTAAAGCAAGAGAGGTAGAAGCAGCCAAAACACATGGAGATGAGAGCTCGAGACAAACATAAAGGATAGACGAAAGACGAAGGGTTGGAACGGTATGCCCCAGTGCAGTGGGACTATGCATGTATTTATTAAAGACCTGTGCTACACAGAGAGCTAAAAGGATGTGATTGATTGATTGAAAACGATTGCAGGATGAACATAGGAGAGTCAAGAAAATAGAGCCGAGCGACATTTTTGTCATTTTGCATTTTGGGAGCTCAGGGGAAGCAATTCAATTTTCTCATGACAGCGGACAAGGGCTGTAATCAAGATAAGTAGTTATTCAAAAGGTCCCTGCATTTCGGTTAATGTTGCGAGTCGCGTAATGTTTAATTCCGCGGATGGTCGAGCCCGATCACAAACCCAAAGATCTAATTTATAACATGTAACATGCTTAGCGTCGTTTCTCAAATTTCTCAATTGACCAGGTTTTTTTTCGCGTAACTCCAAATTGTTCCCCATTTTTTCATATGTGACATGGGTCTGTCTAAAAAAAGTAGTTTCTGTTCTGGAATTCACAAAACAACAAAAGTTTAGGAAATAATTTATAACGTTACTAAGATTAACGCCAATTCTCAAATATTTCAATTGTTCACGTTTTCATTGAAATGTCAAATCTTTTTTACGTCTTCATCCACAGCAGGGGTTTTGAACCCCCTTGCCCAAGCCCCCCAACCAAAAAAAAAAAAAAAAAAAAAAAAAAAAAAAAAAACCAAACATTTTCCTTTACCCATTTCTCCTTGAGCAATTATTTATTCTAGAATCCTTGGGGCAAGAGCATTAGATGATGACCAAATTCCAAATGGACAGCCTTAGACAAACACAATTGGAATATGGTATTTGACAGAACTGGAAATGATGGCTTGGGACATGATGAAATGGTATGGGCTGTAGGGGTTTTCTAAAATTCGGTGTAGGGGTATTCTACCAAGGTTCGTTGAAGTCTTTTACTATCAGGTGGTAAGGGCATTCTACCATGGTGTGTAAGAGTTTTCTACCATGGGGTGTAAGGGTATTCAACAATGGAGTGTAAGGGTATTTTACAATTGGGTGTTAGGGTATTCTACAATGGGATTTAAGGGTATTCTACAATAGGGTATAAGAGTATTCTACTATGAGGTGTAAGTGTATTCTACAATGGGGTGTAAGGGCATTTACAATCGGTTGTAAGGGTATTCTGCGATGAGGTTAAGGGTGTTATAACCATGGGGTGTAAAGGTATACTATCACGGGGTGTAAGGGTCTACTATCACGGGGTGTAAGGGTCTACTATCACGGGTTGTAGAAGTCTTGTGCTATTGAATGTATAGTCTTCTTTTCTTGTTCTTTTTCTTAGAGTTTCTATAGGATAGGTTAGCCAAGATATTCTGAATCGCTTCTTATAATATGTCATGCTTGGTAGATTACAGTGTTACTTTTCTTTGCCTCTCTTTCGGCTCTGGTAAAACACGATCGAAGAAAAAGTAAAAACATTGGTTAAATACTAGATGTGGCTAACGTAGAAGGACATATTATTAAACAAGCTTACAACTCCAGCAGAGAAGGACAAATAAATAATGTAGAAAATTACGACAAGTCTTCTCTGGAGAACATAATGACAGTAGTTACTGGAGAACATGACGAGAGAAGTTACCGGAGAACATGACGAGAGAAGTTACCGGAGAACATGACTACATAAGTTCCTGGAGAACATGACGACAGACGTTACTGGAGAACATGACTATAGAAGTTACTGAAGAACATGACTACAGAAGTTACCGGAGAACATGACTACATAAGTTACTGGAGAACATGACTACATAAGTTACTGGAGAACATGACTACAGCAGTTACTGGAGAACATGACGACAGACGTTACTGGAGAACATGACGACAGAAGTTACTGGAGAACATGACGACAGACGTTACTGGAGAACATGACGACAGAAGCTACTGAAGAACATGACTACAGAAGTTACTGGAGAACATGACTACAGAAGTTACTGAAGAACATGACTACAGAAGTTACCGGAGAACATGACTACATAAGTTACTGGAGAACATGACTACAGAAGTTACTGGAGAACATGACTACAGAAGTTACTTGAGAACATGACGAGAGACGTTACTGGAGAACATGACGACAGAAGTTACTGGAGAACATGACGACAGACGTTACTGGAGAACATGACGACAGAAGTTACTGAAGAACATGACTACAGAAGTTACTGGAGAACATGACTACAGAAGTTACTGAAGAACATGACTACAGAAGTTACTGGAGAACATGACGACAGACGTTACTGGAGAACATGACGACAGAAGTTACTGGAGAACATGACGACAGAAGTTACTGGAGAACATGACGACCGAAGTTACTGGAGAACATGACTACAGAAGTTACTGGAGAACATGACTACAGAAGTTACTGGAGAACATGACTACAGAAGTTACTGGAGAACATGACGACCGAAGTTACTGGAGAACATGACTACAGAAGTTACTGGAGAACATGACTACAGAAGTTACTGGAGAACATGACTACAGAAGTTACTGGAGAACATGACGACAGAAGTTACTGGAGAACATGACGACCGAAGTTACTGGAGAACATGACTACAGAAGTTACTGGAGAACATGACTACAGAAGTTACTGGAGAACATGACTACAGAAGTTACTGGAGAACATGCCTACATAAGTTACTGGAGAACATGATAACAGACGTTAATGGAGAACATGACGACACGCATTATATGGGAAACGGTGGATAAAAACGTAAATAAATAATGACTCAGTAAAGCAAAAAGGGAAAACACAAAACGACAAGTTCGTAACAGCAAACAAATATTTGTACGGTACAAAGAACAAAAGAAAATTAACATCACAATAAAGCAAATAAGAACAGTTTACGTTAGCAGCTATGCCTTGAAGAGAAATGGCCTGTAGCGTTTGAGCCACTGTATGCCAGTTATTAACAAGAGTAGACAAAGAGCGAACACAACAAGAAATAGTCAATATGGTTTTACTTAGGGAAAACAAACTAATTCACAATAAAACTAAAACAAACAAGAATCCTGATTAAAATAAATGTAAATCACGAAAAACTATCAAACGAAAAGCACATAAAAAAAAATAAAAGTAAAGAAACCCATAACATTTCTGCTGTAGGGGTGTGAGGTGTTACCGATCTCACATTTCAAAGGCTCGGCTATATGAGGGCGGTAGCCATCTCTTCTCCGTCGCCGCTTTTACTTCCCGGACTGAACCGGTACCCATTTAAGGCTGGGTCGACCCGGTAGCGGTCTAAAATAACATTTCCGCCTCAACTGAGAAATGAACCCACGACCAGTTAGATGCGAAGCCAGCTCAACCATTTTACCTGGTTGAAGGGGTGTGAAGATATTTTATATGGTTTCATTGCGCTACACGGCTTCCATAATATACACAATATACACATAATATACATTTATAAAAAAAAAAATAACAAAATAGAAATATAAAACACAACATGTGTACATGTAGACGCGTTAACATAAGAAAAAACAACTGTACGGACATGATGGAGTTAATAATAATAATTAGAAAGATATGAAGAAACAAAAGAAAAACAAGGGGGTGGGGGTCAGGTTGGAGGGGAGGGGGGGGGCGGGGTGGCGAACGAGAGAAATGTGCAGAGAAGAAGCCTAAACAGACGTGTGGAATGTAATCAAATCAAGAGGTTTGAGACAACCCATATGGACGTTCCAACGATTATCAAACTCAAACCAGTATCGTTCATTTAAGGAAATGAAGAGATATCAGTGACTCTGATGTGAACCATAAACTGGTGTCCAGGACTATTAAAATGGTTGACGACTAGAGAGCCAGGGTTACTGGAAATGTCATTAAGGTGTTGGGGATAGAGGCCAAGGAGTTCAATATATAAAATACTTCGCGGTGAATGACATTGAACTCCGTGCCCGTTTCTGTTCCAGAATATAATTCATCCTGAATTCCACTGCCATCTATAATTACATCTGACATTTAATCAAATATAAAACCACAGAGAACACACGTACGATAACGCAGGACAAGAAACATGTGAAAAAAGGCATTTAAATATTTGCAAACAAGGAACAATAACGATACTAAACATAACACAGATACAGTTATAAAAGCAGTGTTTTGTAGGCAAAGTTCCAGATACAAACAAAACAATCATTCGACAAAACAAGTCTTTATCAAGTACATATGCAGGGTTTTGTTTTGTTGGATTCCAAAACATTGTCTTCACTAGACTTCTGGACCAATAATACTATTTTCATTCGATCCTAATGCGTTGCAATTGTCTAAATGTAACCATTCGACCAGGTAAAATGTCTTCGTGTATTCTTACGACCATATAACATATCTTCACACACCCATTCGATCAGGTAAAATGTCTTCGTGTATTCTTACGACCATATAACATATCTTCACACACCCATTCGACCAGGTAAAATGTCTTCATGTATTATTTCGACCATATAACATATCTTCACACATCCCTTCGACCAGGTAAACTGTCTTCATGTATTATTTCGACCATTAAACATATCTTCACACATCCCTTGGACCAGGTAAAATGTCTTCATGTATTATTTCGACCATATAACATATCTTCACACATCCCTTCGACCAGGTAAAATGTCTTCATGTATTATTTCGACCATATAACATATCTTCACACATCCCTTCGACCAGGTAAAATGTCTTCATGTATTATTTCGACTATATAACATATCTTCACACATCCCTTCGATCAGGTAAAATGTCTTCATGTATTATTTCGACCATATAACATATCTTCACACATCCCTTCGACCAGGTAAAATGTCTTCATGTATTATTTCGACCATATAACATATCTTCACACATCCCTTCGACCAGGTAAAATGTCTTCATGTATTATTTCGACCATATAACATATCTTCACACATCCCTTCGACCAGGTAAAATGTCTTCATGTATTATTTCGACCACATAACATATCTTCACACATCCCTTCGACCAGGTAAAATGTCTTCATGTATTATTTCGACCATATAACATATCTTCACACATCCCTTCGACCAGGTAAAATGTCTTCATGTATTATTTCGACCACATAACATATCTTCACACATCCCTTCGACCAGTTAAAATGTCTTCCTGCACCCAATCAAGCATTGACTTGTCTCCATGCATTTTTTTGATTGTTACAATTATCTCCATGTATTTATTTGACTGTTATAATTGTCTCCATGTATTTCTTTGACCGTTACAAATGTATCCATGTATTTCTTTGACCATTACAATTGTCTCCATGTATTTCTTTGACCATTACAATTGTCTCCATGTATTTCTTTGACCATTACAATTGTCTCCATGTATTTCTTTGACCATTACAATTGTATCCATGTATTTCTTTTACCGTTACAATTGTATCCATGTATTTCTTTGACCATTACAATTGTCTCCATGTATTTCTTTGACCATTACAATTGTCTCCATGTATTACTTCCATCATTGACATTTATTAACGCACTCAATCGGCTATTGACATTGATTAACATGCTCCTTCGACCATTAAAATCGTGCAAACTCGACCCATAAGCCAATAGTTTGATCTCGCGCGACAATAAGGACAGCGTCAGACACCTAAAGTATATTGACCGACTAGTTAACCACAAAATGAGCACATTTACTAATTTTTGGATACAAGAGGAGCGAATTTTATATATCTCGTTAACATATAATACATTTTATTGCCTGCCAAAAGCGATCAGAGACCAGGAGAGACGATTAGAAAGAACAGGTTCTACAGGAATATGAAAACGTCACGTAACGTACTTATAGACATGGATGTCATGTACATTAGCGAAACCAGTGAATCATGGATTAGAAAGAATAGTACCACTGTAACCTTTTAAGCATGTTGTAAAAGATGAATGAAGAGGGATTTCTATACGGCTAGCAACTTTTCATAGCTGTTATTTTTAGGATCCAGGATTCATGTAAAGGTACTAGCTGCGAAGGCCTCCTAAGTTCAATATGAAGCAAAAATGCGAATCATCACATATGAAACGTATCATGATACAACCAGGCAAAATGGACTTGCTAAAAAATGAGAGAAGATGAGATCAAGAAAGCGTACATTGAAGTCTCATACTTTGAGAACAAGACAGCCATCGTGGTTGTCAGAAGACACATAGCTAACCCAACGTTGACCATTGACCTTCAGGACGTATAATTATTCTTCGCCACAGGACAGGACACATCAGGCTGAACTGACACCCGTACAATCGTCGACTGTCTCCTCCTCTATTGTGCACATGTGAACTAAACCAACAAATTGCTGAGCATGTATTACAGGAATGTCCCCTGAATGGTCATGTAAGGAAGATAACACTAGTCCAACGATTCAACACTTATAACTCCAAGAAGCTAAAGAGGAGCTGAATACAACCGTCACGTTCATTACTGTAGAGGAGCTGAATACAACCGTCACGTTCACTACGGTAGAGGAACTTAATACAACTATCACGTCCATTACGGTAGAGGAACTGAATACAACCGTCACGTCCGTTACAGTAGAGGAGCTGAATACAACCGTCACGTCCATTACGATAGAGGAACTCAATACAACGGTCACTTTCATTACGGTAGAGGAGCTGAATTACAACTGTCACGTCCGTTACGGTAGAGGAACTGAATACAACCGTCACGTCCGTTACTGTAGAGGAAATGAATACAACCGTCACGTCCGTTACGGTAGAGGAGCTGAATACAAGAGTCACGTCCATTACGATAACTCCAGTTGATATCACTGCACGCAAAGTTGAAGCATAGGTGCTCAGTCTCAATTAGAAGATAAGGGTCTATGTCATGATGGTTCATGTGGCATACTGATTACAGTAGTGAGCCGTCTTCTCAGTCACTCATTGGTTAACCAAGGTTTCCTTCAACAATTCACGCTGTTTATTGTTGATTTCTTGATTACAGTGTCGACATCTATCAGGCTGAAGTTCATTGATTAAGCAAATTCTCATAATCCACCACCCCTTCTCTCTCCCTCGCTCTCCTCCCCCCTTCTTGTTGATTGGTTGATCGATTTTTCCTTTCGCTCGAGTTAATTGAAGCATAGATCCGACACTGCATATGGCTTCCTAACTGGACCCTTAAAAAGGAGGCATATTTCCAGTCAGCTGCATTTGCGGCTTTAGTAGTAATGGTCTCCATGATAAGATTGCAACCTTCTTGCACACGCCTCTTTTTAGTCGCATTTTACCATACGACAGAAAGGAGACAGTGGCCATTTTATTTCAAACCCGGGTACTACTCGCATGACGCACCCAATACGGTTTTTATCCACACTAGGGTCGGGGATGTGGGGGCTTGTGTGCGGCAGAGATGACGACAGGGCCACTGATACACTAGAGCTGTGAGGCAGAGACGAGAATAGGGCATCTAACAGCTGTTAGACGAAGACAACTGGGCTACTGAGACCCTAAAGCTGTGAAGCAGAGATGAGGGCAGGGCCACTGATACACTAGAGCTATGAGGCAGAGACGAGAATAGGGCATCTAACAGCTGTTAGACGGAAGCAACTGGGCTACTGAGACACTAAAGCTGTGAGGCAGAGACGAGAATAGGGCATCTAACAGCTGTTAGACGGAAGCAACTGGGCTACTGACACACTTGAGCTGTAAGGCAGAGATGAGGGCAGGGCCACTGATACACTAGAGCTGTGAGACAGAGACGAGAATAGGGCATCTAACAGCTGTTGGACAGAGACAACTGGGCCACTGACACACTAGAACTGTGAAGCAGAGTCAAGAATAGGTCCTCTAACAGCTGTTGGACAGAGACAACTGGGCCACTGACAAACTAAAGTTGTGAGGCAGAACAAAAAAAAGGCCTCTAACAGCTGTTGGACGGAGACAAGTGACACAATAGAGCTGTGAGGCAGATACAAAAATAGGGCATCTAACAGCTCTTGGACAGAGACAACAGGGCCACTGACACACTAGAGCTGTGAGGCTGAGACGAGAATTGTTTGAATGCCTATGTATGACACATGTTGGCACAAACTTGTGAGTGATTTGTTTGAATGCATATGTATGACACATGTTGGCATAAACTTGTGAGTGACTTGTTTGAATGCCTATGTATGACACATGTTGGCACAAACTTGTGAGTGATTTGTTTGAATGCATATGTATGACACATGTTGGCATAAACTTGTGAGTGACTTGTTTGAATGCCTATGTATGACACATGTTGGCACAAACTTGTGAGTGATTTGTTTGAATGCATATGTATGACACATGTTGGCATAAACTTGTGAGTGACTTGTTTGAGTGCCTATGTATGACACATGTTGGCATAAACTTGTGAGTGACTTGTTTGAATGCCTATGTATGACACATGTTGGCACAAACTTGTGAGTGATTTGTTTGAATGCATATGTATGACACATGTTGGCACAAACTTGTGAGTGACTTGTTTGAGTGCCTATGTATGACACATGTTGGCACAAACTTGTGAGTGATTTGTTTGAATGCATATGTATGACACATGTTGGCATAAACTTGTGAGTGACTTGTTTGAATGCCTATGTATGACACATGTTGGCACAAACTTGTGAGTGACTTGTTTGAATGCCTATGTATGACACATGTTGGCACATACTTGTGAGTGACTTGTTTGAATGCCTATGTATGACTCATGTCGGCACAAACATAGTTGGGTATACCTATTATGTTTAACCCTATTCTCTTCTTGATTCATGTTTTACGTTATCCATCCTTTATTTGATTTCCAAGAAATGATATTTTCTTGACCTGTTCTAGAAGAAAAATCCGTGTCTAATGTCTTTATTACGGGTGCTCAGAAGGACAACACATTAAGGTGTTGATTATTATGGTTCATATAGCTCGCTGGTTGTACACACATAGGGTCTGTACTCGAAAAAGTACGTCCTCATGGCCGTATCCTCGATTTATTTAAAACACCTACATTTCGTATGCCGTTGATCACTTAGTTTAAAGTCCATTTCACACGTGGTCGGTGACTGAATTGGTTATCAGTGTCTAGAGCTTGTAGAAAGAGTGTGTTAAGATGTCTAGCGGAGAATGTAGAAGTATGTCTTAAAGAGTGTATAGCAGAGCATGTAGAAGAGTGTCTAGACGAGCATGTAGAAGTATGTCTTAAAGAGTGTCTAGCAGAGCATGTAGAAGAGTGTCTAGAAGAATGTCTAGCAAAGCATGTAGAAGAATGTCTAGAAAAGTGTCTAGAAGAATGTCTAGCGGAGCCTGTAGAATAATATCTAGAAGAGTGTCTATAAGAGTGTTTAGCGGAGTGTGTAGAAGAGCGTTTAGCGGAGTGTGTAGAAAAGTGTTTAGCGGAGTGTCTAGAAGAGTGTTTACCAACGTGTGTATAAGAGTGTTTAGCGGAGTGTCTAGAAGAGTGTTTAGCGGAGTGTTTAGAAGAGTGTTTAGCGGAGTGTCTAGAAGAGTGTTTAGCGGAGTGTTTAGCAGAGTGGGCAGAAGAGTGTTTAGAAGAGTGTCAAGAGTAGTGTGTACAAGAGTATCTGGATGACTGTATATTTGTGCGTGTAGAAGAGCGTGTAGAAGAGCGTACAGAAGAGCGTGTAGAAGAGCGTACAGAAGAGCGTGTTGAAGAACGTGTAGGAAAGCGTGTAGAAGAGCGTGTAGAAGAGCGTGTAGAAGAGCGTGTAGAAGAGCGTGTAGAATAGCGTGTAGAAGAGCGTATAGAAGAGCGTGTAGAATAGCGTGTAGAATAGCGTGTAGAATAGCGTGTAGAATAGCGTATAGAATAGCGTGTAGAATAGCGTGTAGAATAGCGTGTAGAAGAGCGTGTAGAAGAACGTGTAGGAAAGCGTGTAGTAAAGCGTGTAGAAGAGCGTGTAGAAGAGCGTGTAGAAGAGCGTATAGAATAGCGTGTAGAAGAGCGTGTAGAAGAGCGTATAGAATAGCGTGTAGAATGGCGTGTAGAATAGCGTGTTGAAAAGCGTATAGAATAGCGTGTAGAATAGCGTGTAGAAGAGCGCGTAGAAGAGCGTGTAGAAGAGCGTATAGAATAGCGTGTAGAAGAGCGTATAGAAGAGCGTGTAGAATAGCGTGTAGAATAGCGTGTAGAAGAGCGTATAGAATAGCGTATAGAATAACGTGTAGAATAGCATGTAGAAGAGCGTATAGAATAGCGTATAGAATAGCGTGTAGAATAGCGTGTAGAATAGCGTATAGACTAGCGTGTAGAAGAGCGTATAGAATAGCGTGTAGAAGAGCGTATACAATAGCGTATAGAATAGCGTGTAGAAGAGCGTATAGAATAGCGTATAGAATAGCGTGTAGAATAGCGTATAGAATAGCGTGTAGAAGAGCGTGTAGAATAGCGTGTAGACGAGCGTATAGAATAGCGTATAGAAGAGCGTATAGAAGAGCGTATAGAACATTGATAAAGCGTCTTATTAGCGTAATAGTAGAGCACTCGAATTTCATGGCAAAGGTACAGTCTCCCCCGGTACGGGCACTCCCCAGTTGACCCAGCTGTAGCCAAGGAAAGGCAGCGAGAAGGGGAACTAGCTACCCCACAACATACCAAAAGCTGACGTTTAGTACAATGAAGTTCCTACCACTTTTGGCCTCTACAACAGGCGTGACTTCTGGAACAATTGTTAAATCCATATTTTATGTCCGCAAATGGATGATTTCGAAGCCAAAAAAAACGCCGACTCGTTCCTATCAGGACACCACAGCATGGCAAGACCAGTAAATACAAAGATGTCCACAGAACGGTTCAGACCGATTTTTACGCTATCCACGCATGCTGCATCCCATTCTGTCTTAGCGTTCAGTAGCTGGAAAATGTCTCATAAAACTGACTTGAATGCACCAGGACGGACACCTCCTCATGTGCTCAGTCTCTTTGGTTGCTGGAAGTTCCGACAACAGAGCACGAACTCCGTAGCTCCTGCGGCGGCTTCCAATTTTCTTCTGACTTAGTCAGGTAACTATTTACTGATGGGTCAACTGGGAGTAACGGTCACAACTTTAATAAAACCCAGCAAGATGCCATGTCTGTGAAACAGATCACGGTATGAATTAAACTTAATAGTTTGGGATTCTAATGCAAACTCACAACACCTAGGCCACACGATCCAATGATTAATATTGTCCAACATATTTTTAGGGGCAACAGTAGGAAAGACAAATAATCGAGGAACATATACACACAGAAAATAATACACATACACTTTAAAACATAAAACATATACACGCTGAACGTAAAACATATACATCTTGAACAGAAAATATACACCATAAACAAAAAACGTCTATACCGTACAAAAAAATAACATGTACACATTAAACAGTAAACACACATCACAAACAGAAAACTATATACCATAACAGAAAACATATACACAATAAACAGAAAACATTTACACCACAAACAGAAAACATGCGCAATAAACAGAAGACATATACCATAAAAAGAAAACACCATAAACAGAAAACATACACCAAAAACAGAAACACGCCATAAACAGAAAAGATACATCAAAAACAGAAAAGATACATCAAAAACAGAAAACATACACCACAAACAGAAAACATACACCACAAACAGAAGACATATACCATACAAAGAAAACACCATAAACAGAAAACATATACCAAAAACAAAAAACACACCATAAACAGAAAAGATACATCAAAAACAGAAAACATACACCACAAACAGAAAACATACGCAATAAACAGAAGACATATACCATAAAAAGAAAACACCATAAACAGAAAATATACACCAAAAACAGAAAACACACCATAAACAGAAAAGGTACATCAAAAACAGAGAACATATACACCACACCGCAAACCAGTGATGAGATTTGAGTAAAGCCCTTGGCCCTACATTACACTCCCATGCAGAGGTCAGAAATGAGTTTAGACAACATTAGACTACCGGATATCGGATACTCGATGACCAACATTACAGATTAAAGACACGGCTGGGAAGAAAATGAAATATTAAGAATAATACTCAAAGTTATCTTTCTTAGTAGCAAGACGCATATCATACGAAGGTCGTGGTTCGAATCGCTATTGCCGTTTCTTTACTTTCTCCAGTTGTCTGGTGTATTTGTTTTCTTAAGTCATTATAAGACACTTATCTTTGCTATTTTGATCGTAACAAACGCGCTTATTTACTGATCTCGGAGTTACCTTATATTACATCACTTAATATTATGACCAAAAAAAAACACACACGAAAAAGCTGATCACGAGGCATGAAATCCTGATATCTGTGTTTTGCTGTGGCTAAAAGCCACGTCTCCTAACCACGAACACAGACAGGTATGTAGGACAAAGTTATCTTTGGCAAGCATGAATGACAGTGATTTGACAATAATGTTACTAGTTACGCTTTCAGCTCACACGATATTGATTCTGCACTGACTTCATATATTTTTTCTTGTAAAGTTAGGCATCTATATACAAAAGGTAGTAAAGGTAAGGGTTGTTCTATAGCATATACAGCGGCCGGGGATGAAGTGTTAGATACTTCTTTGTACCAGGCTTCTGATTTTGTATGAGGTTGGGTGGCCAGTTCCCTACCCTGTTGCCTTTCGTTACCTAATTCTCTCGAAGTTGATCTCGGAGTCCCTTATTGTGAAGGCTCAAATAGAATTACTGCACATACGTCGCGAAGGGTGACTATAGAGAGTTCTGCATGGGACTAGCGACCAAATTGTGCAAAACAAATTGCCCACTGCTTGAAAACACAAAGTGCTTTGGCGCAGGCTTCTATAGTAGTCCAACTGTAGTAGCTGCCGTATACGAAGGCTGGAATGAAAGAAGCTAAAAGAGGAAGCCATGTACCCATTTTCAGCTGGGTAGATCCGTACCTTTGTAGTGAAAACTCCGATGAAAGGCACTACATGCAGAAAATATTTGTGGAAATGAAGAGATCATGAAGGTATTATATCAACCAATCAAGGCTAGAGAACCAGTTACTTTCTTTGATAAATGTTAAATCGTCTTCTGAAACTCTGACAGTCAAGTTCTCATTTACAGCTTGGTAGACTGGTGCGTGACACGACTGGAAAACATACTTTTGAGCACTGTCATCAAAGCCACGCTTTTGTTTACCGCTTCATTCTTCAGACAGGCATTAACAATACGCAGAAATACTTGTATTTCCCCTTGATTTAGATACGGCTACTGCAAGAGCATAAACAAGGTTATTTTTTCCCAGGCGTCCTGTTAGGGGCCTTAGTCGTATAAACATGTACAGTTCAGTAACCGCGTGGTCCCGGTAACAAAAATCAGAAACCTAAATATCAAAAAAGATTTTCGTCAGAAACTAAGAAAAACACAACTGAAAATAATTAACCCTAATAACAATAATGAACACGGATGACGAGCGAAATTACTGTTAAACTCAACAATAGAGATCACCTTTCAGTAGTGATCTAGGTAGAAGATATACATAGGGATAATAGGCAGTATCACTACTCCAAATTAACAGGAAAAATAATAAATCCGGATACAAAAATTGAAAACGTTAAGAAAATTAAAGCTTAACAAAACAGATACTTCAGAGGATACAGAAGGGTTGGCTGAAGCACAGGTGAATAGAGGACGTAGTCGCTCCAATCATCCAGTGGATGGTGTGGATTTACCGTCCTGGGGTCATGCTGGGGTTCTGACATCTTGGCTCCGCAAGCACTCATTACGGGCAGAAGAAATATGGACAGTCGATTCTTAAGAACAATACAGAACAGAACAGAACATAGATTTTGCTTTATTTTGTGTGTGCATTCTAGCGCCTTCGTGTTTCATTGTCAAGCGGAAACAGAATAACTACTGCTAAATTTACTTGATGTGTGGGGAAGATGACTAATGTCAGGGTCAGGCAAAATATACTGATCAGGCATGTTAGTCAGGGTCAGGCAAAATATACTGATCAGGCATGTTAGTCAGGGTCAGGCAAAATATACTGATCAGGCATGTTAGTGACGGTTAGGCAAAATATACTGATCAGGCATGTTAGTCAGGGTCAGGCAGAGCATACTGATCAGGCATGTTAGTCAGGGTTAGGCAAAATATACTGATCAGGCATGTTAGTCAGGGTTAGGCAAAATATACTGATCAGGCATGTTAGTCAGGGTTAGGCAAAATATACTGATCAGGCATGTTAGTCAGGGTTAGGCAAAATATACTGATCATGCATGTTAGTCAGGTCAGGCAAAATATACTGATCATGCATGTTAGTCAGGTCAGGCAAAATATACTGATCATGCATGTTAGTCAGGGTTAGGCAAAATATACTGATCATGCATGTTAGTCAGGGTCAGGCAAAATATACTGATCATGCATGTTAGTGACGGTTAGGCAAAATACACTGATCATGCATGTTAGTCAGGGTCAGGCAAAATATACTGATCATGCATGTTAGTGAGGGTTAGGCAAAATATACTTATCATGCATGTTAGTCAGGGTCAGGCAAAATATACTGATCATGCATGTTAGTCAGGGTTAGGCAAAATATACTGATCATGCATGTTAGTCAGGGTCAGGCAAAATATACTGATCATGCATGTTAGTCAGGGTCAGGCAAAATATACTGATCATGCATGTTAGTCAGGGTCAGGCAAAATATACTGATCAGGCATGTTAGTCAGGGTCAGGCAAAATATACTGATCATGCATGTTAGTGAGGGTTAGGCAAAATATACGGATCATGCATGTTAGTGAGGGTCAGGCAAAATATACTGATCAGGCATGTTAGTCAGGGTCAGGCAAAACATACTGATCATGCATGTTAGTGAGGGTTAGGCAAAATATATTTATCATGCATGTTAGTGAGGGTTAGGCAAAATATACTGATCATGCATGTTAGTCAGGGTCAGGCAAAATATACTGATCATGCATGTTAGTCAGGGTTAGGCAAAATATACTGATCATGCATGTTAGTCAGGGTTAGGCAAAATATACTGATCATGCATGTTAGTGAGGGTTAGGCAAAATATACTGATCATGCATGTTTAATGAGGGTTAGGCAAAATATACTGATCATGCATGTTAGTGAGGGTTTAAGCAAAATATACTGAGCATGCATGTTAGTGAGGGTTAGGCAAAATATACTGATCAGGCATGTTAGTCAGGGTCAGGCAAAACATACTGATCAGACATATTAGTGAGGGTCAGGCAAAATATACTGATCCTGCATGTTAGTGAGGGTCGGGCAAAATATACTGATCATGCATGTTAGTGAGGGTTAGGCAAAATATACTGATCAGGCATGTAAGTTAGGGTTAGGCAAAATATACTGATCAGGCATGTTAGTGAGGGTTAGGCAAAATATACTGATCATGCATGTTAGTGATGGTTAGGCAAAATATACTGATCAGGCATGTTAGTGAGGGTTAGGCAAAATATACTGATCAGGCATGTTAGTGAGGGTTAGGCAAAATATACTGATCAGGCATGTTAGTCAGGGTCAGGCAAAACATACTGATCAGACATATTAGTCAGGGTCAGGCAGAGCATACTGGCCAAGACCCTCACATCGGCTTCCTAGTAACCCTCCCTGGAAACGACCATTTGCATAGTATCCTGGCTTACGAGGTGAGGAATCGAAGTGATCAACATAGTAGTGAGCGATACGCAGATGATGACGCTAAGAATAGCACAACCGCTATGTGAATTAGTGCTATGGTTAACCATTTGTCGTATTTTCATGGTCAAGTGCACACGGCTGAACTTCACGAGATTGGAGCCTTTCGTCTGAGCTGCACACAGCGTGTGGATGTGGAATTTAGACACGTTACTATAATTAAATTCAACACGTCATCGGGAGAGATGCCCAACACATCACTAACACGCTGAGTGATGTCCCTACAACCGGGGAGAGATGCCCAACACATCACTGGGAGAGATGCCCAACACATCACCGGGATAGATGCCCAACACATCACCGGGAGAGATGCCCAACACGTCACCGGGAGAGATGCCCAACACATCACTCACACGCTGAGTGATGTCCCTACAACCGGGAAGAGATGCCCAACACATCACCGGGAGAGATGCCCAACACATCACTCACACGCTGAGTGATGTCCCTACAACCGGGGAGAGATGCCCAACACATCACCGGGAGAGATGCCCAACACATCACTCACACGCTGAGTGATGTCCCTACAACCTCTTGCGGTTATGGAAAAGACGCACAACGATAGATGTCACCATCCCCCCTCTACTCCCTGCTGCCTTGCGGGAGACATGTTTACAGGAAAGGCTTCGGAAGTTAATCCTGAGGACAAATCTCCATCATGTGCAATTATCCAGTCGTATCGATAATGTCACTGGCCAAAGGTAGTTCAGAAGGAGGTTGACAAAAGGGATATTTCCAAATGCCTTTAGGAGATCGCTATAGTAGAGACTGGTAAAGGTGCTTGCCTCCCAGGAAACGAAAACAGTGCGGTTTCGAATCTCACATGTTTCACGTCAATCCTCAATGGAGATGAGAACATCGTCTAGTGATATTGGATATTGACGAAAAACACGGAGATCCAGTATATATGCTGTACACGAAAAAGAACGCCTGGCCGCTAAAAATCGATAAAGAGTAGACTGTTAGTCTCCGTCCGGGCACAATTATTAAAAGTAATAAAATGCCACCCAATACTTAAAATACCCCTTCCCCCCCCCCCCCCCCCTCCCCCTCCTCCAGGCCTAGTGAGTCAATTAAGTAAACATCCCAAAACAAAGAACGTCATATGGAAGGCCTTCGGCTGCCTGGCAGAATGTGTAACCGGTATATTGGAATATCAAGATTCCGGCATTCCAAGTAAGTAAGGGATACCACACTCACAAGTTGTGGTCCTATGCTTCGTTAGGAACTCAAAATAAGACAAGCAGAAGAAAATGTAACGTATATACTACATTCTCATATTTTCGTTGACCTCAGATAAAATAGGTCTTAGTTTATTTCTTGCTCTGATTGGATGATTGTGATCAGGTGGCACATTTAATGTCGGGAAGGAGGGCGTGGCCGATTGACCTGAGAGAATAATATTGGCTATTTCGATCTGGGGAACTACTTTGGCTGACGTACAAATGTCTTGATTGCCCGCGGATTAATACCACTGATAACTGTCTAGACACGTCATTGAAAGTGAAACGGATTTTGTCTTCTCCTGGGATTTCATTGGATTTTTATTTCGCTTTTTATTTGTTTAGTTTCTGAGTTTGAAGAAACATGAACATACAAGGCTCGCCATCTTTACAATATCAGACAATTATAAACTAGCAACATCATAACCTGGTGGTTACACTTTATACACGCTTAACATTCGCAGAGCATTAACACTAACACGTTCTACTACTGTTTTTACTGTTAGGCAATTAATGAAAACACATATATAGTGACCTGGGTAGACAGTAGATGGAAGGTGTAATTATGAAATAAAATGCAGAATAGACCATGATGGGAATCTTGCGCAACAAAACCTTGTCGTTGGAACTGAGAAAGAGAGTCCTTGGATGCTGAACAGATTCAAAATTAAATCAGTGGTACGACAGGGTTGCCTTATCTGTTCATCCTGGCAGTGGACTAGATTATGAAAGTAACAACAAATGAGAGAAATGGAATCCAGGGGACCTTGAATAAACAAATGGAGGACCTATATGATGAACGGAGTTCTACAAGGTCTGTATGATGAACAGAGTTATACAAGGTCTGTATGATGAACATAATTCTACAAGGTCTGTATGGTGAACAGAGTTCTACAAGGTCTGTATGATGAACGGAGTTCTACAAGGTCTGTATGATGAACGGAGTTCTACAAGGTCTGTATGATGAACGGAGTACTACAAGGTCTGTATGATGAACAGAGTTCTACAAGGTCTGTATGATGAACAGAGTTCTACAAGGTCTGTATGATGAACAGAGTTCTACAAGGTCTGTATGATGAACGGAGTTCTACAAGGTCTGTATGATGAACGGAGTTCTACAAGGTCTGTATGATGAACGGAGTACTACAAGGTCTGTATGATGAACAGAGTTCTACAAGGTCTGTATGATGAACAGAGTTCTACAAGGTCTGTATGATGAACGGAGTTCTACAAGGTCTGTATGATGAACGGAGTTCTACAAGGTCTGTATGATGAACGGAGTACTACAAGGTCTGTATGTTAAACAGAGTTCTACAAGGTCTGTATGATGAACAGAATTGTACAGTAACAGTATCCGGACTGGGGGAGGGGTGCGGGGGGGGGGGGGGGGTGATGGCTAAGGTCGGCTGCAATTGATTTTCATTTTCCTTCGTGTCGTGCCTTGATGGTGCAGTCCATCAGAATTGTATGTGTCTGTCTTTTGATGTTATCATCTCATTTATAACGTTGTTTACCTTCGGAACGATACTTCTCACACCTTCCCTTCATGTTTTACGTCCACCACAATTGTCTTACACTTTTCTTTCCTGTCTTCGTCCGGCACTATTACCCTACACCTTTACTTTCCTGTTTACCTCTGGCACGATTACCCTACACCTTCCCTTCCTGTCTTCGTCCGGCACTATTACCCTACACCTTTACTTTCCTGTTTACCTCCGGCACGATTACCCTACACCTTCCCTTCCCGTCTACCTCCGGCACTATTACCCTGCACCCTTTCTTCGTGTTTACCACCGGCATGATTACCCTACACCTTTCCTTCCTGTCTACGCCCAGCACTATTACCCTACACCTTTTCTTCCTGTTTACCTCCGGCATGGTTGCTCTACACCTTTCCTTCCTGTCTACCTCCAGAACGATTGCCTTACACCTTTTCTTCCTGTTTACCTCCGGCATGATTGCTCTACACCTTTCCTTCCTGTCTACCTCCGGCATGATTGCCTTAAACCTGTCCTCCCTGTATTGTTTTCAGCATTCTGATGTGACCAAAATGTCTTAATTGTCTTACTCTATTTTCGTTAATCCACTCTCTCTGTGCACCTAATTCCTCCAAGACTTGATCATTTGTTTTCTTTTCTACCCATGATATACACCTCAGTCTTCTATATATATCACCATTTCAAAGGCATCACTTGTCTTCTCCAAACGTTTATGCTTTGTCTACGTTTATGCCCCATACAACACAGACCAACAAAATCACTTTAATTTTTTTTAAATTTATGAGTTATTTATTTAGATGTCAATATATGACATGTTGGTGAAATTTGATTTGGGCATCCACATTTTCTTATTAATTTCCATTTCACATCTTTTATCATCCGTTATTTTATTTCCTGTCCAATATGTGATCGTTTATTTTTATTTGTATCTGTACAACAGATTTAGAGTATACTTGGCAATTATCATAGTTTTTCATTTTCTCGGCGTTGTTGTCAAATTCGACCGTTTTTCTTTACTTGAACCCCACATTACTGTAGTTCTTGTTCGTTTTCAGCCATCAAAAATATGTCAACCGCATACCCGATATGATTTATTTATACTCCACCGATAATGAGTCCTGACATTTTCTTTATCTGTCGAAAATTGTCTTCTGGATAATTGTTAATCAGCAAGTATCCTGGTCACACTCATCTTTTTTACATGTATACAGAGTGAGTAAATGGCTCCAGATCTTACAGTTGTAGTTTGCAAAAAGTATAGGTTATTGAGCATTCTTGTGCCTTTGCCATGTGTACTTAAGTTTTCTAGACATTAAGGTGAGTTTCTGATGCTGGGCTCTGTCAAAGGTAGTTTTGTTGCACAGATAAAGTAAAGTAAAGTAAATTAACTCATTGCATTACTGCTGTAGGGGTGTGAGGTGTTAGCGATCTCACATTTCAAAGACTCAGCTAAATGGAGGCGGTAGCCATCTCCTCTCCCTCGCCGTTTTTACTTCCCGGACTGAACCGGTACCCATTTAAGGTTGGTTCAACACGGGATCCGTTGCAGCCTGAAAAACCATTACCAGCTCAACTGGGAAATGAACCCAGTACCACTCAGATGCAAAGCCAGCGTGTTAACCACTGGGCTATGCAGTGTATTGTACTTCTATATATTTTTCTGGTAGTGTCTTTATAAAGAATATTACTTCTGTTGTTCGCTGTTATGACTAAATTAAAATTGTTCACCTAGAACTTCATGATCTACTCTCTACCTAATTCTCTCATGTATACTCTAAGCAGCAACTTAATGGTCTGGCTTATCAGACTGATTGCTCTAAAATCTGAACTTTTGGCCTTCCGAGGCTGCTGGGATACAACTGTCAAAGACAAATGTAATTAGGTCGCTCAGTTTTGAAGCTGAATTGTAGATATCAACACAAATTAATTATTGACCACTACAAATTTATACATAGTCTTTTTGCGCTTTTTGTTTACGTCTACATCCTTGCTTTTAAACAATCCCATTTAGTGTTTACATTCTCTTTTGGGCTTGCTCACTTGTGCTGTTACATGCTTTCTGACAGTAATTTGTCTTATTTATGTTTGATATCCACAATGTATTGTTTTTCAATTTCGGATTGCTTTGATGCTGATGTATTTGGGGATCTTTTGTATTTAAAAAAAAATGTTTGTTTCTAGTTTGATGGATACTTTAATCACTGCAGGATTGTAATTAGAATCTATGTCAACATCTGGATAAGTTTTTGTAATTGTGATACGATTATTAAATCTGTCGGTTTAAAAAAAAATAAAGTCAATCTGGTATCTTATCTGATCCACTGAGCTTTACCAAATGTGCAATCTTGTTGGTAAATGTTTTACGTGTAACTAACTGGTTTTCTTACCAAAAATATATCAGCCTATGCATTCTGTTACTTCTTTTCTCCATTCCAATTTGCACAATTACATTCTTTTATTTTCCCTTTCCTATTTTACAGCTCATGTCTTTCAATACGATCAATCGATAAGTATATATTTTATTTCGGTATGAGGATCTGTTGTAAACTCTTATAATATTCCTAGACTTCTTCGTCTTTGTCTTCTAGGGTTGGTGCATTCCTTTATCAAATTGGAATATCAAATGGTCTAGCCCTCAGTCAACTTCATCGTCTTCGTTGTGCGTCCAATAATGACACACACCTTTCTTGAGCTGTTTTTTAAATCAATATTCCTACCTCTAGTTATTCATCTACACCTTCAGAATGTACACATATATACTGCTCTTTCCGCAAGCGACCTGCATCTGTTAATCCTACCCGTGTTACAAATGGACAACACATTCAGCAATTCAAAATCTGTTAGGTAATGACGTGAGAAAGATAAGAATGGCGCATGGACAATATTGGTAAATGTGTAGATACATACCAGGAATTCAACAAGGTGCGGGTAAGGAGCGGTGGAGCAGAAAGATTAAACAAACGATGGTAATGATCAGAAAGATTAAACAAACGATGGTAATAATCAGAAGGATTAAACAAACGATGGTAATGATCAGAAAGAAGGGACACGCCCCAATGCAAGCTAACAATTAAAACAAGACTAACACCAGGGTTAACATTATAACTAGGGAGACAAGACTACCGTCAGAGCTAACATTGTACCCAGGGAGACAAGACTATCGTCAGAGTCAACATTGTACCCAGCGAGACAAGACTATCGTCAAAGTCAACATTGTACCCAGCGAGATAAGACTATCGTCAGAGTCAACATTGTACCCAGGGAGACAAGACTATCGTCAGAGTCAACATTGTACCCAGCGAGATAAGACTATCGTCAGAGTCAACATTGTACCCAGGGAGACAAGACTATCGTCAAAGTCAACATTGTACCCAGGGAGACAAGACTATCGTCAAAGTCAACATTGTACCCAGAGAGACAAGACTATCGTCAAAGTCAACATTGTACCCAGGGAGACAAGACTATCGTCAGAGTCAACATTGTACCCAGCGAGATAAGACTATCGTCAGAGTCAACATTGTACCCAGCGAGACAAGACTATCGTCAGAGTCAACATTGTACCCAGAGAGACAAGACTATCGTCAAAGTCAACATTGTACCCAGGGAGACAAGACTATCGTCAGAGTCAACATTGTACCCAGCGAGACAAGACTATCGTCAAAGTCAACATTGTACCCAGCGAGATAAGACTATCGTCAAAGTCAACATTGTACTCAGGGAGACAAAACTACCGTCAGAGCTAACATTGTACCCAGGGAGACAAGACTATCGTCAGAGCTAACATTGTACCCAGGAAGACAAGACTAACGTCAGGGTCAACATTCTAGCCGGGGAGACAACACTAACATCAGTGTCAGGTGAACTATTCTGATCTAGATCCCCAAGGTCAAGTTCATATCATGTTCCTGAACGATATGTGACAGTAGTCTGGTCAACAAAGTGGAGACCGTCACTGCGACCCTCACAGCTAGAAACCTGCTAAGCAGCCTCGCTTTCCACTGCGCCTAGGAGCCATGACCACTTTTTGATGTCTATTTTTATTTATTTATTTATAATTATTTTTGTTTCCGTTCGCCTTATTTCTGTATTCCCCTAGGCGGTGTGCGTTGCACCGTGGTTTTTAGTATGCGCCTGTCAGCCCAGTGCATCCGACTTGAGCATGTATTTTATGTAAGGGTCTGCTTCCTCCTGCATTTTCTAAGGGTTTGCTTCCCCGGGGTAACGGCCGATGCTGTGATGGGGATCGAGCCCAGCACCTTTGGGTTGTGAGCCGTGTCACTTAACCACTAGGCCACGCCGTCTAGTGAAATAAGACAAGCCACTATGAGACCCCAGTTACCTCAGTTTATCTGAACACTTTTTTTCTTATTTTGTTTCAGTTGACATCCCGATCTTAATAATAGCCCTGTGGTCTATTTAAGAGTTATACTGTTTGTTTTGTGAATAACAGTTCCTCCTACACATGCCACTTTCTTTCTTTCCTAAATCTCCAACTATAATTGACTATTCTCGTTATTGTTTCAACGTGTCCCGTTTCCAAGTATATCTGACAATCGTATTCGAAATATGTAATTTATAACGCAAACTTAATTTGTTGAAGGTATGCGGTCCGGATATGGTACACAAGCCATGTTACCGAGTCACATCGTGGGACTGATTGCACATTAGTGTTGAAGGTCTTCGACTAGAATGTGAAACACACGTCTTGTTTCTAAGCCCTTCAGTAGAACCGATTCTACATTAGTGTCGAAGATTTGCTGTCTCGATATGATACATGTGTCACGTTTCTATACCATACAAAGTAAGACTGATTGTATAAAGTGAGACTGATTGTATAAAGTAAGACTGATTGTATAAAGTATGACTGATTGTATAAAGTAAGACTGATTGTATACTATTGTTGAACAGTCTAATCTTATTTTCCTGGTTGAACGTTGCTGAGTTACATATTGGGCAAAAAGGAAGAAGACGAAAATGCGCGTCTAATTGATTGTAAACAAAGAAGTGACAACAATATCAAAAACTAGCACATTTTCAACACTCAAAGACCATGCACACTAGACAACAGAGAATACCTTAAGTGACTGACAACCAAGAATCAAATGAAGGATCTCCATTAGCTGATTCAGCCAAATCGTGGTTGTTTTGTTTGGGGAGCTGTTCCTATGATTCTACTTGGAGTGTTGTAATGCTGTTATTACAAAACATAACATATCCCATCGACAGCCCAACAAAAATAATAGCACTAAGCGATAATAAAGACAAAGACATCCGAGACAAAGATTGATGTGGGAACAAATGCATTTTCAGGGCGCCTTTTGCGCGCGTGTAAACACAATTGGACTTAATAAACGAACGAGCTCTTGAGGAAACAAGTCACGAGTGGATTCACTAGGACGGGTTTTCCAGTCCTTAGCAAAAATGTAGAACAGAAATATTTTTATGAATAGCTAAATGATTGCACTTTGCTGTACAATAGAACACGAGAGAGGAGAGAATGTGGTACCAGTTTGGAGGGCTGAAAAAAGAGGCGAAAATCTGGAAATATGATTTTAGTTATAATGACGTGTGTCAATCGTTTTCTTGGTAACATCAATGTTTCAGTTTGGAAGTTGATGAGGTTTGGCTGACACGGCTGGTTGAATGGAAATGCTCGTTGCAAACTTACTTGAATTCATTCTTGTGACTCGATATGGAATAAATGACATCAACGGGTGCTCTCTATTGATTAATATTACGGGTCTTCTTGAACTGTTGCCATCAAGTTTCAGCAGAATTGTGTGGTTGTTATACCATAGCTGCTGAGCAAGCCTGCACTTGGAAGCCCAATGCCATTCTTATATAGATACAAGACGTCTTCAGTTGTTTCACTGCTATGTACAGTAGGTTGGAAATTGTCGGCAGTACATGTAAGAATCTTTCCTCATGTCTTCAAGCGCCTTGCATTCAATGAGTAGGTGTCTAACTGGTTCATCCGTGTGAGAACAATGTCTGCACAAGGGCAGGTGCTTGGAATTGATGCGGTTCAGGTGGCTATTGAAAGCACATGTGGCCATCACCAGTGGCAACACTAGACAAGCTCTATGGCAGTGTCGACAACATCAGGATGACCGCTGCTTTTTTCGAAAAAATAAAGGTTGACGTTTGACAGCGTACGACGAAGAAGAAGAAGTGGCTATTGACTCTGGTGTGTTCTGTTCGGAACTGATAGATGAGACTTTCATCTCTTCTATGTAGTTTATTTATGCCATCATTACAACTTTTTGGCTGTGACATTTTGATAAATACACTGCGGCCTGTTGTTCCCGTTATACACCTGTTTATCCAAGTTCAAGAAGTTTGTCTGTCATGACTGACTGAACGGAAGCGCTCGTTGCATATTTAATTGATTTAATTCTGGGATCAAGACGCTGAGCAGCGCATACATAAACTGCAGCGGTCAGCGACCCATAGCTGACTGCTAGCGTCAGGGTCAGCAAACCAGAGCGGTCAAGACCCTTCTACACCGCCACGCGGTAATCCTGGATAACAAGCTGCAACAGAGCAGACTGGCTAAGAAGAAGGGATCAAAGAGGGAAGACAACCCGGTACTCAAAAATACTTACTGAAGTCGGATGTGTTGAACCGAAAGGTGCAAATATCGCAGTCAAGCTGTAAACCACAACACAACGTCTGCCGTTCTCTGGACTACATTCCGTTCTCTGGACTACATTCCGCTACTTGCACATTTTTTTTCAGGACTTGGTAGCGGGAGATTGAGAACGAACAAATAAGAAGATTTAATTCTTGTTATCTTGTGATTAACGGGTGCTCTCTATTGATTCATATTTTGGGTCTTCTTGAACTGTTGCCATGATGTTTCAGCCGAATGTTTGCCCTTTCCCAATGGTCTTTTCTAGGTAATTTTGCGTTCTACACGAGCTGAAGAGACTGTGCCCTAGAAACTCCTGGGCACACGTGTACACAGATGGATCAGCTACGGAGAGATAAAAAAGGGGACATAGCAAACCACTTCATACCAGCAGGAGAGACATGTACCTATTTCAGAGCTGAAGCAACTGCTGTGCATGTAGTGTAGTGTGGGATTCCGCGACTAAGTGGTTAAGCCGTCAACCTCGTGATCGGGTGGTGTGGGTTCGACTCCGGACTCCGACGTCTTTTTCACGGATGCTTGATGCGGAGTCCCCTGCATCTCATAGTCGCCCCCTAGTCGTCTTGTCCTTGACTTGCCACTGGGGTCGGGCGGCGCGAGAAGAGAAAGTGAAGATAAAAAGTAGCGCAGTTAATCCTTACTAAAAATAGCGCTTGCAAAATAAATTATGCCATCATTACGATGGACGGCGGCCTTTGCCTTGAGTAACTCAGATTCTTATCAACAAAAACATAACTACAAGGAAAACGGTCATTATAACAAATTCCGGGAGCGTATTCCAAGCTATCTCGTGGCAAACAAGATAGGCTATCACACTAAATAATGCATACATCTGGTTTGCTGTCTCTTACAAAAAAAATAAAATAAAATCCAGACCTACAATGGATTCTCGCCTATTGTGGAATCCTTGGAATCCACATGAGCTAGCAAAAACCGGAAGTGGCAGAATTGCCATCCACAGAAATATAAAGAAGCAAAGAAAATCATCAAACGATCTATGAGGACGGAATGTGGAGACCAGCACAAAGAATACAGGCCAGAATAGAGCAGCACATACAATGTGCAGCAGATATGGACAGACAAAGATCTTCAGACTCAGAACGGGACATTGCAGACTCCAGGCCCACCTCCACAGAATCGGTCTTAGAGACACTGTCACGTGCAATTGTAGAGTACCCAAGTAAACATCAGAATGTATTCTACTGCAGGACTGCCCGACTTATACGGACCAAAGAGAGACAGTCTGCCCCTGGGGGAGAGGCTATGCTCGAGAAGCTGATGGGGACCGACAAAGACCTGAAACGCACAGGCTCCTTCGTGAACCTCACCAGGCTAGAAGTATAGCATTAGTTGATCGTGAACCTCACCAGGCTAGAAGTATAGCATCAGTTGATCGTGAACCTCACCAGGCTAGAAGTATAGCATCAGTTGACCGTGAACATCAGTTGATCGTGAACACCACCAGGATATAAGTATAGCATCAGTTGATCGTGAACATCAGTTGATCGTAAACACCACCAGGCTAGAAGTATAGCATTAGTTGATCCTGAACCCCACCATGCTAGAAGTATAGCATCAGTTGACCGTGAACCTCACCAGGCTAGAAGTATAGCATCAGTTGACCATGAACCTCACCAGGCTAGAAGTATAGCATCAGTTGACCGTGAACATCAGTTGATCGTGAACCCCACCAGGCTAGAAGTATAGCATCAGTTGATCGTGAACCCCACCAGGCTAGAAGTATAGCATCAGTTGATCGTGAACACCACCAGGATAGAAGTATAGCATCAGTTGATCGTGAACATCAGTTGATCGTGAACACCACCAGGCTAGAAGTATAGCATTAGTTGATCGTGAACCCCACCATGCTAGAAGTATAGCATCAGTTGACCATGAACCTCACCAGGCTAGAAGTATAGCATCAGTTGACCGTGAACATCAGTTGATCGTGAACCCCACCAGGCTAGAAGTATAGCATCAGTTGATCGTGAACCCCACAGGCTAGAAGTATAGCATCAGTTGATCGTGAACACCACCAGGCTAGAAGTATAGCATCAGTTGATCGTGAACACCACCAGGCTAGAAGTATAGCATCAGTTGATCGTGAACACCACCAGGCTAGAAGTATAGTATCAGTTGATCGTGAACCCCACAGGCTAGAAGTATAGCATCAGTTGATCGTGAACACCACCAGGCTAGAAGTATAGCATCATTTGATCGTGAACACCACCAGGCTAGAAGTATAGCATCAGTTGATCGTGAACCCCACAGGCTAGAAGTATAGCATCAGTTGATCGTGAACCCCACAGGCTAGAAGTATAGCATCAGTTGATCGTGAACCCCACCAGGCTAGAAGTATAGCATCAGTTGATCGTGAACACCACCAGGCTAGAAGTATAGCATCAGTTGATCGTGAACCCCACAGGCTAGAAGTATAGCATCAGTTGATCGTGAACCCCACAGGCTAGAAGTATAGCATCAGTTGATCGTGAACCCCACAGGCTAGAAGTATAGCATCAATTGATCGAATAAGAAGCTAGGCATTTCTACAGCCTCCCCAATCAACACTTACCATGCTGTTGTTATCCAGGTCATTTGCGATTGCATTGCTAAGTGCTCACTTTATGGTGTCTTTATCCATTTGCATGCACTCTTTCTGTTGTTGTTGTTACGGATTAGGCAGCATTCGTACTCTCGCCTTTATGCCAAATGTTCGGAAATCGTATTTGCATCTGTTTATTAGCTGATGTTTAGCACCATTTTAAGTATTCCATTTATACTGCCACGCAGACATAAGCATCTTTCTAACATAAGCCGAGCACTCAAAGGGAGAATGACCAACGGTTTCTTATGGGTGTCTAAGCATTTGACACTTTGGAGAGTGTTCGTGTGTACACATTTGACACTTTATAGAGTGTTCGTGTGCACACATTTGGCACTTTGGAGAGTGTAGATGTATATACAGCTTGCACATGGAGAGTGTTGGTGTATACACATATTGCACTTGGATAATATTGGTGTATACACATATTGCACTTTGGAGAGTGTTCGTGTGTACACATGTGGCACTTTGGAGAGTGTTGGTGTGTACACATTTGGCACTTTGGAGAGTGTTGGTGTGTACACATTTGACACTTTGGAGAGTGTTAGCGTGTACACATTTGACAATTTGGAGAGTGTTAGTGTGTACACGTTTGACACTTTTGAGAGTGTTAGCGTGTACACATTTGACACTTTGGAGAGTGTTAGCGTGTACACGTTTGGCACTTTGGAGAGTGTTAGCGTGTACACGTTTGGCACTTTGGAGAGTGTTGTAGATTGATTATGTTCAAGTGCCTGTAAAGTGGAATCTGTTGTTTCTCAGCTGAAAAATGGTGCCGTCATCCGTCCCTGTGCCTACACCGACGCTGTAGTTGAGATGGGAGCTTCACATATGTATGTCGCTCTCCTTCCCTGTGTTTCCAATGACCAATCTGTGCCGCAAATTGTCCTTGTTTGCTGTTCTTATGAGTTGTGGCTGACAGAGTTGTGGTTGTTTGTGACTGACTTACTTCCCCTGTCATAGGCGCTAAGTCACACTTAATTCTTACAGTAATCAGCCATGTGGATTGCCCTGTCACTGGCACTCAGCAGGTCATCTAAGTATATCTACAAGTCTATGGGGGGTTTGGCCAATTCATCAGATGGTCCTGGTCTTGTGTTACTCAACATTTGCATGTTTCATCATCCATGTGTCCCCATTTTTTCAGGGTTTTCCTGCATCATGATATATCAGAAGGAAATCTATTTAGTGACTTGTGTACTGGGTAGAGTAGGAGATGTCCATGCGTAGGTTCCTCCCGTAACTCGATCAAGGGGACCTGTGTCAGCTGTTTCCAACTTTCGATTAGTCGTTTTCTTGGACTAGTCTGAAGGGGGTGGTTTGACTGTAAGAAACTTTGTCTTGACTTCAGTTGGTGTAGGTTTTAGGCACCCAGTAACTATACTGCCTTTCTCATTTATTGCGGTATCTATATGTTTGACATGTGCAGAGTTCATCCAGATTGATGCGGCGTACTCAGCTACAGAGAAACAGAGCGAGTGCAGATGTTCTGGGGACATCTGGATTTGCTCCCCATATTGTGACAGTCAGTTTACGTATGATACTATTTCTCACATATATTTTCTGTTTTGTGTCCTGGCAATGTGCGGCAAAGGACAGCGTGCGGTCCAACTTTACCATTTCTGAGACAGTAGGCAGATACTTGAGTTTTGCTTAGAATAGGATTGAGGTGATTTTTATTGGATTTTTAGAGCAATGGCATCAAGGTCGTTTGCCAGGTACTGTTCGACTTCTTCGAAGCCCTTTCCCTCTGCAGCTACTGCTGTATCAGCGACATATATGAATTTTACCACCTCTGTATCTATAGGTTGATCGTTGGTGTATATATTATACAGCATAAGTGCCAGGGCACTTCTTTGTGTCGTTCAATATTTTTGGTTTCGCTATCGATTTTTGTAACCCCAAAAAATGACGTAAAATGGCCTATTCTGCAGAATACATTTAATAAGGTTTGTGAGAAGCCAGTATTTTGTCATAGAATATAGCTCAACAAACAACTTCTGGTGGTGTATGGTGTCATATGCTGTGCTCAGGTCAATAAAAGTTACTCCTGTGATCTGTTTACGTTCGTCCCCGTTCTTGATCAGTTGTACCAGGTCGCAACATGACCTTCCAGGCCTGAAACTTGCTTGGTACTTGATGAGTTTATTGTCTATGAAGAGCACGATAGTTCAAGATCATGATTTCAGAGACTTTATACCGGTTGGAAGTTCTTATGTTCTGATGGGGGGATAGGGGGGGGGGGGGGGGTTCCTGGTAACAGCGTGTGATTTTCTCCTGCTTTGTTGAACAGCTTCAGCGGCCATGTGATGGTTTCTGGTCCAACGTTTTTAATTTGCTCTGTCCTCGAGTCATCTGGGCCAGCTGCTTTGTTGTTTTTCATTTGATGTATTGCATCATTTAGATCTTGCAAGGAGAAAGGTATCGCCAATATGTCACTCTCCTGTTTACAATCTCGCTGAACATTGGTTTGCTCTGCTTGTGGCTGATATAGAGTTGTTTCTGTTTGTGGCTGATATAGCGTTGCTGCTGTTTATGGCTGATATAGCGTTGTTGCTGTTTGTGGCTGATATAGAGCTGCTGCTGTTTGAGGCTGATATAGAGTTGTTGCTGTTTGTGGCTGATATAACGTTGTTGCTGTTTATGGCTGAAACAGAGTTTGCTGTATATGGCTGATACAAGATTGTTGCTGCTTGTGACTGATACAGAGTTGTTGATGCCTGTGGTTGATATAGAGATGTTGCTGCTTGGGGTTGACATAGGGTTGTTGCTGGTTGTGGCTGATATGGAGTTGTTGCTGTGAGACATAATTGTCCTCATCGACTTACTTACAATGTGTTCAAAAGTTCAAAACATCTCCAAAAACGATTTCTCTAAAAACATGCTGTGACCACTCCTTAGAAAGAATATTAATTAACCTAGAGACATGAGGTCGGCCACAGAATAAAACGTCGAACAGATGGTAAACGTTTTCATCAAGGTGTGAACACGCAGTTATGGGCCAGCTAAATTGGGATGCAAGAGTAAAACTAACAGGTACAAATATTACTGAACAGACTTTGGGCGGATCACATAGGAACAGGTGAAAAAGAGAGTTTGTCGGACAGGTGCACACGGAAGATGTAGAGTCTTAGAGCAGATATGGAGAACAGAATACGAGACCAGACACGTCTTTGCCGGTATACGCAAATTGGGCATCAACCAACCGTCTGGTGATCACAGAGGCAACATGAGATACTGATAACGATAGATGTTAGGAGCCAATAACAAGAACCTGTTTAACAAGACTAAACGAGAATCAGCCTGAGTTATGATACTATCAGAGAGGGGTATATGATCACGGCTAGACACTTTATTACATTCTAGCCACTAAGTACGGGAACACAATTAGACATTTTACTAGAGTCTAGCAACTATGTGCGAGACCCTAACTAGATATTTTACTAGAGTCTAGCCGCTTTGTACGAGATCCCAACTAGACACATTGTTAGAGTCTAGCAGCTTTGTACGAGATCCCAACTAGACACATTGCTAGAGTCTAGCAGCTTTGTACGAGATCCCAACTAGACACATTGCTAGAGTCTAGCAGCTTTGTACGAGATCCCAACTAGACACATTGCTAGAGTCTAGCAGCTTTGTACGAAATCCCAACTAGACACATTGCTAGAGTCTAGCAGCTTTGTACGAGATCCCAACTAGACACATTGCTAGAGTCTAGCAGCTTTGTACGAGATCCCAACTAGACACATTGCTAGAGTCTAGCAGCTTTGTACGAGATCCCAACTAGACACATTGCTAGAGTCTAGCAGCTTTGTACGAGATCCCAACTAGACACATTGCTAGAGTCTAGCAGCTTTGTACGAGATCCCAACTAGACACATCGTTAGAGTCTAGCAGCTTTGTACGAGATCCAAACTAGACACATTGCTAGAGTCTAGCAGCTTTGTACGAGATCAAAACTAGACACATTGCTAGAGTCTAGCTACTAGGCAACAGATCCAAGCTAGATATTGTATTACAGTCTTGCCACTTGAGTTTACATATTTCTGCTTAAATAATATATTTTATTTTGTCAACTCTACATTACAACTGAGCAAATTGTGTTCCATAATTCCTGAATGTGTGGTGTACTTGGTGTTTCATAGAGATTGATTGGTTACAGCTAATCTTGTCTTGACGGACTACCCTAAAACGGTATCACACGGTGTCATTGTTAAATAATGATGTTCAACCAAAGTATCACACTGTTGACATTGTTCGCTATGACATTACCCAATCTGACATTCTTAACTATGACATTCCTAACTATGACATTACACACTATGCATTATATATTATGACATTGCTCACTATGACATTACACACTATGACATTACACACTATGCCATTGCCCACTATGCCAATGCCCACTAGGCCATTACCCGTACTGACATTTTCCACTATTAGATTACCCACAATGACATTTCTACTATTAGATTACCCACAAGGACATTATATATTATGACATGCCCACTATGCCATTGCCCACTATGTCATTATCCACAATGACATTTTCCACTATTAGATTACACACAATATCATTTTCCATTATTGGATTACCCACAATGACATTTTCCACTATTAGATTACCCACAATGGCATTTTCCACTATTAGATTACCCACAATGGCATTTTCCACTATTAGATTACCTACAATGATATTGCCCACTGGTGGGTTGTTGCTGCTTTCACTGCTGATGACCATTCTCTGATAGTAGGTTACAGTTGCTATTCAGAAATTCTGGACATACTGATGAAGATGGAAAGGGACGTCCTGACTATAGTGCAAAAGAAGGCTACCTATCAAATTCAACACTATGAAAATCACAATGACGATACCCACCTCGCTGACCGAGCTACTGGAACACTGCTGTTTTATATGTGCATAAGGCAGGCGTAAGATGAGATCTTGGCCAGTATTTATCACCTGGCTCTGACGAGAGCGACTTGGCAGCCTGCCCATTAGTCTAAATAAAAGTGCAACAGCACCAGCTCAAGTAATCTCCTAAAGTATTACACTTGAACAATTTTCCAAAAAAATCTCTAATCCAGGAAGAACTAAAATCCAATAACTAACAAACAAGTATGTAGTCTCGGAAGTCTACAAGACAGGCTGTTAGAGAATGCTTCATTTTCATTGTTATGGCCACTGTTCGTTTCTTACAGAGCGTAGCGCTAAGAATAACATTGACCAGCGCATTTTAAGCATTATTACAGTAATTATTTTATCAATTCCATTTTGGCCAGAAAATTTAAATACTTTGGTCACATCAAGAGATGTCTAGAGAAAACAGTGATGTCAGGATGGTGCCAAGCAAAAGAGGCAGGGGTAGACCAAGAAGACGAAGACACCAAGACATAGAGGAATGCTGGGTATGACTGTGGCGAAGCCTGGAGTTTTGGCAAAGGAAAGAGTTTCTTTCAGACAGGCTGTAATGGAAGCGACGTTTTATAGAAGACATGCTTCATGATGATGATGGCATCAATTGCTTACAGTTAGAGGGTTGTTAGCCTCACGATAAACTATTTTTGGTACTTTAAAAAATACGCATGTTAAAGTGGTGGTACGGAGAGGGTTTATTATAGCAGAGAGGTAAGTAGCTCGTCTCTCAAAACTAAAGTACGAAACGGTCGGCAAGTTTCAAGGGACCTATGGTCTCAAGGATTGATGAGTTAAAATGCTTAGCCCTATCGAAGACGGACCGAAAGATACATTCGGAGATGTTGTACAGTCACTGTGCATGCAAAAGAACCAGCTGACAATTGAACATTAAAAACAACACACTGTTAACCAATGTGTGGAGATTTCATTTCGAACCAAATGTGAATTTCTCAATCAATACCCCACATACATTCCCACAGTACGCTGCAGAAAGTAACAAATCGTAAAAATAATCTACTCGCACTAAGGATAGCTTCGGCTACATGGCAGCAATCTTACACCTGCCTGTTTGAATACCAGGATTCCAAGTGCATTACAGTGTAACGCCCCTAGCCTTCTCCCCCAGAATATGGAGTCAAAGATCCCTACAGAAACATGATATACGAGCAGTAATCCCCATCTCTGAAAACAAAAAGTTCACAGAAACCATCAGTAGAAGTGCAGTTTAGAACTTAATAAGCGACAGCATGTAAGCAGAACAGATATCACTGCTGTGCATGCAGACATGTAGGTATTAACTCATTTTAGTTACCAGTTTCACATAGCTGACATTGCCCACTTGTTCAATTTTGTTGTTGTCTTGGTTTTGTTGCGTTATTGTCGCGTTGTTGTTGTATTGTTGTCTTGTTGTTGACATATTGTTGTCTTGTTGTTTTCTTGATTTTGTCGCGTTATTGTCGTGTTGTTGTCGTATTGTTGTCGTATAGTTGTCGTATTGTTGTCTCGTTGTTGTCGTGTTGTTGTCGTGTTGCTGTCTTGTTGTTGTCGTGTTGTTGTCGTGTTGCTGTCGTGTTGTTGTCTTGTTGTTGTCGTGTTGTTGTCATGTTATTGTGCCATTGTCTCTCTGGCAACAGGTTATAGTGGTTCTTCAGAAGCCCCAGAGTGTACTGAAGAAAGTGGACATAAAGCTTCCTGGCTATAGTTCAATGCGGCGAATCAAATCAATCAGAAGACGGGGATCAGAACAAGCATGCAGGGAGAGGTAAAAACAGCCGCACATTCACATATGAAAGAACCAACTAAACACAAACATAAGATGGTCCTACACACAATGTGCTCACCGTAGTCTGCACTTGTCACTGATCCAATTCTCGTTAGGTTGGAAGGTAGTCTCCGAGCACTGCTTGCAGTAATATCCACTTCCTCCAGATAAACACGGCACTAGCATGTGACCTGCAAGGGACAAAACAAAGTCTATGAAAATTATATGTACAATTGTACAATATAGATATTATCTGGGCAACATTTTCCCAACCTGAAAATGATATGTACAATACTTTTTCATTCTGGAAATTATATGTACATCTTTTTTTTTCAACCTGAAAATGGCACATTTAACATTTCTCCCGTCTGGAAATTACATGTACATCATTTTCCCAATCCGGAAATTACATGTACATCATTTTCCCAATCCGGAAATGACATGTACAACACTTGCCATATCTGGATATTATCTAACATTTTACCGATGTGGAAATTATCTGTATCCATTTGTCTATTCTTGAAATCAACAGTACATCACTTGTGCAATCTGAAGTTTATTGTTATGACACATTTATTCAATCTTGAACTGATAAGCATATCATGTGTCAAATATAAAGCAGTCTATGAGGAGATGCATGAATGTTTGAGGGGATGCCTCGTTTCACACATACGCTAATGCCGTTTTAACGTTTCGATAGAAATTTAAAAAAAAATAACACACCTTTGCGTAACTTAAGATTTCAACGCATGTAGTCATGATCAAAGACCGGCATCCTATTCACTCGGCCAACCGATTCAGCTGTTCAATACTGATGTAAAGCTAGTACACCATTTGGTTTGGAAATAGGACATGCAGCTAAGAGGTTCGTTACCAGAGTGTATACCTTGAGGACATGTAGCTAAGAGGTTCGTTACCAGAGTGTATACCTTGAGGACATGCGGCTATGAGGCTCGTTACCAGAGTGTAGACCTTGAGGACATGCAGCTATGAGGTTCGTTACCAGAGTGTATACCTTGAGGACATGCAGCTAAGAGGTTCGTTACCAGAGTGTAGACCTTGAGGACATGCAGCTATGAGGTTCGTTACCTGAGTGTATACCTTGAGGACATGCAGCTAAGAGGTTGGTTACCAGAGTGTATACCTTGAGGACATGCAGCTAAGAGGTTCGTTACCAGAGTGTATACCTTGTGGACATGCAGCTAAGAGTTTTATTACCAGAGTGTAGACCTTGAAGACATGCAGCTAAGAGGTTGGTTACCAGAGTGTATACCTTGAGGACATGCGGCTATGAGGCTCGTTACCAGAGTGTAGACCTTGAGGACATGCAGCTATGAGGTTCGTTACCAGAGTGTATACCTTGAGGACATGCAGCTAAGAGGTTCGTTACCAGAGTGTAGACCTTGAGGACATGCAGCCATGAGGTTCGTTACCTGAGTGCAGACCTTGAGGACATGCAGCTAAGAGGTTGGTTACAAGAGTGTATACCTTGAGGACATGCATCTATGAGGTTCGTTACCATAGCGTAGACCTTGAGGACATGCAGCTATGAGGTTCGTTACCAGAGTGTAGACCTGGAGGACATGCAGCTAATAGGTTGGTTACCAGAGTGTATACCTTGAGAACTTGCAGCTATGAGGTTCGTTACCAGAGTGTAGACATTGAGGACATGTAGCTAAGAGGTTCGGTACTAGAGTATAGACCTTTATGATATGCAGATAAGAGGTTCGGTACTAGAGTATAGACCTTGAGCACATGCAGATAAGAGGTTCGGTACTAGAGTATAGATCTTGAGGACATGCAGCTAAGAGGTTCGATACTAGAGTATAGACCTTGAGGACATGCAGCTAAGAGGTTCGGTAATAGAGTATAGATCTTGAGGACATGCAGCTAAGAGGTTCGCTACTAGAGTATAGACCTTGGGGACATGCTTTTGGAACATGAAATGCAACTGTGAAGTTCGCTTCCATGCTGTAGCCCTTCAACACAAGGTTTGAAACCAGAGCATGCAACGAAAAGGCTCGCCACTAAATTGTAGACCGTCGTCACATGGATTGGAAGCAGGACATGGATCTATGAGGTTCGCTACCAGAGTGTAGACCTTCGTCACATGGTTATGGATGCAGGACATGGAACTATGAGGTTCGCTACAAGAGTGCAGACCTTCGTCACATGGTTATTGAAGCAGGACATGGAACTATGAGGTTCGCTACCAGAGTGCAGACCTTCGTCACATGGTTATGGAAGCAGGACATGGAACAATGAGGTTCGCTACCAGAGTGCAGACCTTCGTCACATGGTTATGGAAGCAGGACATGGAACTATGAGGTTCGCTACCAGAGTGCAGACTTTCGTTACATGGTTATGGAGGCAGGGCATGGAACTATGAGGTTCGCTACCAGAGTGTTAACCTTCACCACGTGAATTGGATGCAGGACATGCAACTATGAGGTTTGCCACCAAATTGTAGACCCTTACCACATGGTTTGAGGAGCAGGAAATGTAAGTAAGAGGTTCGCTTTCAGGTTGTAGCACTTCGGCACATTGTGTATTCAACACATATATCGTAATAGATGGACAGATACAATAATAACCGGAACAGGCTGGGAGGAGGTAGGATAGCCACAAACATAAACTTGCAGAATATGAGGGATCATCACGATCCCAGACGAGTGGCAAACGGCAGACGATCACTTAAGTGCGGTACAAGGGAGACGATCACTAACGTGCGTTACAAGAGAGACGATCACTAACGTGCGTTACAAGGGAGACGATCACTAAAGTGCGGTACAAGGGAGACGATCACTAACGTGCGTTACAAGGGAGACGATCACTAACGTGCGGTACAAGGGAGACGATCACTAAAGTGCGGTACAAGGGAGACGATCACTAACGTGCGTTACAAGGGAGACGATCACTAACGTGCGTTACAAGGAGACGATCACTAACCTTCGTTACAAGGGAGACGATCACTGACGTGCGTTACAAGGGAGACGATCACTAACGTGCGCTACAAGGGAGACGATCACTAACGTGCGTTACAAGGGAGACGATGCCTAACGTGCGTTACAAGGGAGACGATCACTAACGTGCGTTACAAGGGAGACGATCACTAACGTGCGTTACAAGGGAGCCGATCACTAACGTGCAGTACAAGTGAGACGATCACTAACGTGCGGTAAGAAGGGAAACAATCATAAACATTGACTTGTTGAAGAAAACAAATAATCCTAAACACATACTTTTGAAAGATGACATACCTCTTCGTCGTCTGCATTGCGCCTTTCCGTGCAGGATCGTATTTGCAAGACCATTTGATCTCGATATGTGATTGTTACAAGCGAGTTTCCTTTTTTTTCGCCCGTTCCCAACGCGTCTCCAGAAGGTCCTATTGCTGTTGTAATTCTTTCTCGTATTACCTCATTTGTAACTCGATCTTTGTACGTGACGTTTAAAAGTCTTCGGGCACATCTAATCTCCAAGGCCTGTATTCTCCACTGCAGGTCAGCTTTAATTGTCCATGTCTCACAAACGCATTCATTTGATCTTCGTGCATAGTGTTAAACGTTTATCTTGCCAGATTTAGTTAAAAGCCGTGCAAGCGCCGCTATTGTCTGTGCTATTCTGACCAACACCTCACATTTTGAACCTTCATCAATGACAATCCAACTCAGATATTTAAAACGGTCGACCACTCTGAGTTCCTAGCCATTAGCTTTTACTCCACTGTTGAAGACATCGGTATTGTTGCCAACTAATTTTACATTTCAGGAGTTAATCTCCATATCATAGTCAAGAACTATTTCATCGAGCCTTCAGGCTCATTCCCGAAGTTCCGCTTCTGTGTTCGCCAATCCGCAAAACGAAGGTTGGTTATCGTTCAGTCCTGTATCTTGACAGTTTTAACATGATCTCTAAGTGCCTCACTCATAATTCCCCGAAGGAATATGTTGAAAAGTGTTGGGGATAGTGTACAACGTGTGGAAGAAGGCAGACAACTATAAACACTGACGTGTGGAAGAAAGCAGACAACTATAAACACTGACGTGTGGAAGTAAGCAGACAACTATAAACACTGACATGTGGAAGAAAGCAGACAACTATAAACAATGACGTGTGGAAGAAGGCAGACAACTATAAACACTGAGGTGTGGAAGAAAGCAGACAACTATAAACACTGACGTGTGGTAGAAAGCAGACAACTATAAATACTGACGTGTGGAAGAAGGCAGACAACTATAAACACTGACGTGTGGAAGAAGGCAGACAACTATAAACACTGAGGTGTGGAAGAAAGCAGACAACTATAAACACTGACGTGTGGTAGAAAGCAGACAACTATAAATACTGACGTGTGGAAGAAGGCAGACAACTATAAACACTGACGTGTGTTAAAATGCAAGACAATGACAAACAGGGAGAGAAAGGACAATTGAATTTGATCTCGCTCTCAGTAAGAGGCACAGTACACGAGAGAGGCACAGTACACGAGAGAGGCATAGTACACGAGAGAGGCACAGTACACGAGAGAGGCACAGTACACGAGAGAGGCACAGTACACGAGAGAGGCACAGTACACGAGAGAGAAACAGTACACGAGAGAGGCATAGTACACGAGGGAGGCACAGTACACGAGAGAGAAACAGTACACGAGAGAGAAACAGTACACGAGGGAGGCATAGTACACGAGGGAGGCACAGTACACGAGAGAGAAACAGTATACGAGAGAGGCACAGTACACGAGAGAGGCACAGTACACGAGAGAGGCACAGTACACGAGAGAGGCACAGTACACGAGAGAGGCACAGTACACGAGAGAGAAACAGTACACGAGAGAGAAACAGTACACGAGGGAGGCATAGTACACGAGGGAGGCACAGTACACGAGAGAGAAACAGTATACGAGAGAGGCACAGTACACGAGAGAGGCACAGTACACGAGAGAGAAACAGTATACGAGAGAGGCACAGTACACGAGGGAGGCACAGTACACGAGAGAGAAACAGTATACGAGAGAGGCACAGTACACGAGGGAGGCACAGTACACAAGGGAGGCACAGTACACGAGAGAGAAACAGTATACGAGAGAAGCACAGTATACGAGAGAAGCACAGTACACGAGGGAGGCACAGTACACGAGAGAGAAACAGTATACGAGAGAGGCACAGTACACTAGGGAGGCACAGTACACGAGAGAGAAACAGTATACGAGAGAGGCACAGTACACGAGGGAGGCACAGTACACGAGTGAGAAACAGTATACGAGAGAGGCACAGTACACGAGGGAGGCACAGTACACAAGGGAGGCACAGTACACGAGAGAGAAACAGTATACGAGAGAAGCACAGTACACGAGGGAGGCACAGTACACGAGAGAGAAACAGTATACGAGAGAGGCACAGTACACTAGGGAGGCACAGTACACGAGAGAGAAACAGTATACGAGAGAGGCACAGTACACGAGGGAGGCACAGTACACGAGAGAGGCACATTACACGAGAGAGGCACAGTGCACGAGAGAGGCACAGTACACGAGGGAGGCACAGTACACGAGAGAGAAACAGTATACGAGAGAGGCACAGTACACGAGGGAGGCACAGTTAACGAGAGAGGCATAGTACACGAGGGAGGCACAGTACACGAGGGAGGCACAGTATACGAGAGAGAAACAGTACACGAGGGAGGCACAGTACACGAGAGAGAAACAGTATACGAGAGAGGCACAGTACACGAGAGAGGCACAGTACACGAGAGAGGCACAGTACACGAGAGAGGCACAGTATACGAGAGAGAAACAGTACACGAGAGAGAAACAGTATACGAGAGAGAAACAGTACACGAGAGAGGCACAGTACACGAGAGAGGCACAGTACACGAGAGAGGCACAGTACACGAGAGAGGCACAGTACACGAGGGAGGCACAGTACACGAGAGAGGCACAGTACACGAGGGAGGCATAGTACACGAGGGAGGCACAGTACACGAGAGAGAAACAGTATACGAGAGAGGCACAATACACGAGGGAGGCACAGTACACGAGGGAGGCACAGTACACGAGAGAGAAACAGTATACGAAAGAGGCACAGTACACGAGAGAGGCACAGTACACGAGAGAGGCACAGTACACAAGAGAGACACAGTACACGAGAGAGGCACAGTATACGAGAGAGGCACAGTACACGAGGGAGGCACAGTACACAAGAGAGACACAGTACACGAGAGAGGCACAGTACACGAGAGAGGCACAGTACACGAGGGAGGCACAGTACACGAGGGAGGCATAGTACACGAGGGAGGCATAGTACACGATGGAGGCACAGTACACGAGAGAGAAACAGTATACGAGAGAGGCACAGTACACGAGGGAGGCACAGTACACGAGAGAGAAACAGTATACGAGAGAGGCACAGTACACGAGAGAGGCACAGTACACGAGAGAGGCACAGTACACGAGAGAGGCACAGTACACGAGGGAGGCACAGTACACGAGAGAGGCACAGTACACGAGGGAGGCATAGTACACATGGGAGGCACAGTACACGAGAGAGAAACAGTACACGAGAGAGAAACAGTATACGAGAGAGGCACAGTACACGAGGGAGGCACAGTACACGAGGGAGGCACAGTATACGAGAGAGGCACAGTACACGAGGGAGGCACAGTACACGAGGGAGGCACAGTATACGAGAGAGACACAGTACACGAGAGAGCACAGTACACGAGAGACGCACGGTATACGAGAGAGGCACGGTACACGAGAGAGAGGCACAGTACACAAGAGAGGCACAGTATACGAGAGAGGCACAGTACACGAGAGAGGCAAAGTACACGAGAGAGGCACAGTACACGAGAGAGGCACGGTACACGAGAGAGGCACGGTACACGAGAGAGGCACAGTACACGAAAGAAGCATGGTACACGAAAGAGGCACGGTACACGAGAGAGGCACAGTACACGATAGAAGCATGGTACACGAGAGAGGCACAGCACACGAGAGAGCACGGTATACGAGAGAGGCACAGTACACGAGAGAGGCACAGTACACGAGAGAGGCACAGCACATGAGAGAGGCACAGTACACGAGAGAGGCACATCACATGAGAGAGGCACAGTACATGAGAGAGGCACAGTACACGAGAGAGACACAGCACACGAGAGTGGCACAGTACACGAGAGAGGCACAGTACAACAGACACGCGCTGCACTGGATCCCCCTGATAAATATACGAGTGAGGAGACCTATGAATACCTGGTAAACAAATTCCAGTTTAAAAAGAGGATAGAGCAATCAGAGTCTCATGGACAGAGTTATTAATATGGCCCAGAGCAGGACAATATAAGGGGTATAGGTTGAGACCCTATGCACGGATTGGAACCAACGGATTGACTTAAGATGGTAAGGGCATACATCATAGCAATGCGTCAATATACAATTGGCAGCTGAAGAAAACCCTACTTTGTAGAAGTATATGACGTGCTCTGGCGCAGGTGTCCTTCATACAGGCAAATCACATTTACCGCCCCATGTATTATAAGGGGAGACAACTGGACGGAGATGGTTACGCTGGAGCCACGGGCATTAACTGACGGAACAAAAATTGGCCCAAGAATAAACTAGCAGGAGAGCTGCATTGAATAGCCGTTCTCGTCTCTGGAGACAAAATGGAATTAAGTATTAATGAAACAGACAGGAAATACGATCCTCCAAATCTAATTATACGAAAGGATGGAAGGTTGGTGAAACAGAAGTGGGAAAGGAATATATATACACAGCTGGCAGGATATGGCGGCCACGCGCAGACTGGACAAATTGGAATTGGAAAGAATATACAAAAGAGCTGAATTTGTTCACAGACGACGGCAGAATGGACAGATTGATAGAGGCACAAACATAGACAGCAAATGCGGTGACGTAAATGCTGGTCGTGACAAGTAAAATAGGAAAAAATACATACCAAAAACTGGAGCGTGGCAATAGAAAAGACATGCCACGTTCGTGACAGACAACTTCATCAAGTCATAAAATACAGATATATAAAAGTCACGTTGACAGACGATTGTAGAATGGACTACTAAGTATCACATATAATGAGGCCAAGACCATAATTAAAGCCAACTTCAGGGTAAAACGGGCTGATCAATACACCGACTTCCGAAAAGAAGACAGCTACTATAACTTAACTAGAGAAGAGCAAGTCATCATCTTCAGACTGAGAATTGGGCATAACAGACTCAAGGGTCAACTTTACAACAAAATGGGGATTGGGACAGATGACAAGTGCCCATGTGGGGAGCATATTATGACCACGGAACACATCCTGCAAAGCTGCACGCTCACGCAGGAAAAGAGAATAATACTGGCCTCGTGAGACAGATATGAGACAAAAGTATGGAGATGAAATAGCCTTACAAACAACGGTGTCCTTTGTAAGAGAAACCGGAACCTTAATCTGAGGATGAACGAAGAAGGAGAAGAAGAAAGAATGGACTGAGGAATATAAACAACAACTCAAAAGTAATAATAGTAACGTTCTAGCTACCTTCTTTTTCTTTTTATTGTTCTTCTTTCACTCTCAAATAATCGCATTATTTCCCTCTCTGCGCTCACTAATAGTAGTAATACATTTATCACACAAATAGATTGGGTCATGTTGTCACATTGCTACTCTCTTGAAGCCGGCAGTTCTAGCTCCAATTTTCAAGTCTTTGTTTATTCCCTCAACAGAGGCACATGCTTGCGTGCCCAATGTTTAATATGTTGACCAGATGATTTTCCAGTGGTCTATTCACAGTCTGAAGATTGTAACTTGATATCTTGATATGCATGAAGATGTATGCTTATGCAATATCAGGTTATGAGTGTTAGTTGTGCGATCTGTCTTTAAACTTAATTGTTATCACTGGCTTTATTTGTTCACATGCAGCCCTGTCTTCAAGTTGGGTTTGGCTTTCTTCTCCCTTTGGCTAATCTATCCGCATCCTCCTTTTCATGTATCTTATGGGGAGTAGCAAGGTCTGGGCTGGACGTAACGCTCGTTAAAGTAAAGTGAAGAATCTGATATAGCCTCTCCTTTCCAGGTGTAGAGATCGCCGCTGGATTCACTGTTCGGCTTGCTGTTCAGGAGTTTCCATGCCAATGGCCTCTCCTACATTATTGTGTCCGCAGCAGCACCTTCATGAGGGGCCCCCTTTTTCTTACAGAGCCTGCTGTGTGGCACGACCGAGTACTCGGCGGTATAAATGGGCGGGCAGATTGGGCTCATTATCATTTGTTAGCATCCAATCTAAGAGAAGATAAACTCTGGCTCTAAGCCTGGGTAGACGAAGCTCGTTAGCCTGTTCAGGCAGTTCGCCTAGGACAGGAGGAAATCTGATTTTAAACCCACGTCCCGGAGAATGCTGGCTAGTCTTGGGACGATGACAGTATCATCGGATGTCTCGAGTAACTAATAGCATCTGCGGGCAACGACTCCCCTGCCTTGTGGAAACCTCGGGAGAGGGTAGGGCTACGTGAGTAAACCCAAACAGAAAATCCGGAGTGGTAGCACCTAAGAAAGAGGGGGGGGGGGTGGTTTCAAAATTTCGAACTCATTCCGGCAGCTGCTGCAGCTGAGCAGGTGCAAAATTGTCATGTTCTGCATTCCTTTGGATTACACCAGCTAGGTCGAGAGGGCGATCCTGCAGTTTGGGCAGCCTATGGTCTCCATATTCAGCGCCCAGGCTTGCACCCTGAGAAGGTACCACACGTATCGTCTACAAAGACTGAGACGCCTATGAATGAATAGTGCTCACGTATCAGACAACACAGAAGGAAAGATCAGAACCCAATTTTCCGCCCAAGAACTCTACACATCCCAATTAACGAATATTTGAGAAGAATATAACTCCAACACAATCCCGAGTGCCACCTGTATACACACTCATACGAAACCGTTGGATTCGGATCTCTTTTGAGTGCTCGACGTTAAACGTTGTTAGAAAAATGTTTTTTCCTCCGAGGCCAATAGATGGAACACTTTGCATGGCACTAGACAACAACTGACACACGCGTGCATATACTATTACATGTCATTGGACCTTCCGAGTACACACAGATGGGTCAGCACGAATGCAGTAACGAATGGAGAAGTAGGAGTGTATATAGAATACACAAATAACACGTTGGAAAGAGTTGCAGTACCATTTACGATGCAGAGATACACGCAATGACATTGGTGACGGGAAAGTTGCTGAACACGAACCTTGGCCCGTATCCTGTGGTATTTCTGGCAGATGCAAAATCAGTACTCCAGGCACTATCATCTGGGAAGCTGTCAGATGCATTTCATACTAGTGTCGCATACTCTGCCGCTGAGAGAGAATGTGCAAGTGCTTGCACTGACTTTTTGTTTTACCGCATTGCAGTGTGCCTTGTAAGATAATGTCCGGTCCGTTGCAATACCTAATCACTTCGGTGTATCGCTATGTTCAAGTAGCTGTCCGTGCCATTTAATATGAAGTTGTCTACTTGCTTCTCTGTTCTTCAAGTGAAAAGCACATACATGTGATTTGCTGAGATTGACTTTGAGGTGGTTTTCCTCATAGTATTCGGCCATTCTGTCTAGAGATTTTATTAGTCCAAGCAATAATTTATAAAAAACGCTCTCCCTGTGCAGCTATAGCAATGTCGTCAGCATATATGAACTATCTTATTCCTGGGCTAACTAGTTGATCATTCGGGTACATATTGTATAGCGAAGGGGCGAGGACACTTCCCTATCTCAAACCATTTCTGGTTTTGCCCTCTACTGTATTTACTTTTAAAAGTCACAAAGAATCATCTATTCTGTAGAAAGCATTTGATTTCTTGAGTAAGGCGCCGGTCATTAGTGACTTTATATATTTTTGTCAGAAGTAGTTTGTGGTTTACTGTGTCATATGCCGCAATGAGAACAAGAAGAAGAACTGATCTCCCTCGTAGCCTTCATCAATGTGTTGTGTAAGGTTGAGGATCTGTCCACAGCACGATTGTCCGGACCTGCCTGTTCTCGGTTAAGTATATCGTCAATAATGCCTGAGATTCGACCTTACATAATTTTTTCAAATACTTTGTATAGATGATATAGGAGTGATACAGGTATGAAATTGCTGGCTTCTGTTGGCATTTTCCCAAGTGAAGATACTGAAGGTCCGGTAGCTCGCTAGTTGTACACACTCCTGCTCCACCGTTTCATTTATCCCTCTCTGCTGTTTGCTTGTATTATTTCAAAACTTTGCAATCGGTGCACCGACAGTTCATCTGATTTCAATGTGTTCATCAAAGAATCGGTCGTTGACGAATAAATGAAAAAAATAAATTATTCCATCATCGTTGTGATGGACGGCGACCTTTGCCCTTTTTTATTCTGGGTAACACGGCTGGTCATATTTCATCTTCCTAATTTTTTAATGCCTATACTGTGTTACCTGTGTCAAGCTTGGACACTGACAGCAACAGAGAAGAGAAAAATTGGAACAAGAAAAATTAAATGCCTCAGGAGAAGGCTACATTTGACAAGATGGGACTGAGTTAGAAACGATGAGATCAGGAAACAGATGGGCACTAAGCCAGTGATAGACTTCATTAGAAAACAGCAAATTCAGTGGTTTGGCCACATATCGTGACAGTAACACAGAAGCGTCCCACAGATGGCTCTAACACTTACACACAGAAGCGTCCCGTCGACGGCTCTAACACTTACACACAGAAGCGTCCCACAAATGGTTCTAACACTTACACACAGAAGCGTCCCACAGATGGCTCTAACGCTTAAACACAGAAGCGTCCCACAGATGGCTCTAACACTTAAACACAGCAGCGTCCCACAGATGGCTCTAACACAGCAGCGTCCCACAGATGGCTCTAACACTTAAATACAGCAGCGTCCCACAGATGGCACTAACACTTACACACAGAAGCGTCCCACAGATGGCTCTAACACTTAAACACAGCAGCGTCCCACAGATTGCTCTAACACTTACACACAGAAGCGTCCCACAGATGGCTCTAACACTTACACACAGAAGCGTCCTGTCGACGGCTCTAACACTTACACACAGAAGCGTCCCACAAATGGTTCTAACACTTAAACACAGCAGCGTCCCACAGATGGCTCTAACACAGCAGCGTCCCACAGATGGCTCTAACACTTAAATACAGCAGCGTCCCACAGATGGCTTTAACACTTAAACACAGCAGCGTCCCACAGATGGCTCTAACGCTTAAACACAGAAGCGTCCCACAGATGGCTCTAACACTTAAACACAGCAGCGTCCCACAGATGGCTCTAACACAGCAGCGTCCCACAGATGGCTCTAACACTTAAATACAGCAGCGTCCCACAGATGGCTTTAACACTTAAACACAGCAGCGTCCCACAGATGGCTCTAACACAGCAGTGTCCCTCAGATGGCTCTAACACAGCAGCGTCCCACAGATGGCTCTAACACAGCAGCGTCCCACAGATGGCTCTAACACAGCAGCGTCCCACAGATGGCTCTAACACAGCAGCGTCCCACAGATGGCTCTAACACAGCAGCGTCCCACAGATGGCTCTAACACTTAAACACAGCGGTATCAGAGCTAGAGGCCGACCCCGCAAAGATGGATTGACGAAATTTCCGAGCAACCAGTTCCCCCTTATACGAAGCGCACACCAAGGAGCTGCCCAGATGTCACTTATACACCTGACACCGAAAGGCAAACCAGGATCAGACAATACATAGATAGATGGGTTTTGAGTTGGTGGATGTGTGGGTCGGTAGACAGGCAGGCAGGCAGGCAGACAGACAGACAGACAGACAGACAGACAGACATACAGACAGACAGATAGACAGATAGACAGATATACAGATAGATAGATAGATAGATAGATAGATAGATAGATAGATAGATAGATAGATAGATAGATAGATAGATAGATAGATAGATAGATAGATAGATAGATAGATAGATAGATAGATAGATAGATAGATAGATATAATCTGGGTGTCACCCAACTATTACTGTTGTCTGAACGGGAGCATAGAATAGTACCACTGAACCTACCAGACATACCGGTAAGAGACAACTGGGATGGGTAGTTCACGGAGCTGGCTATCTCATCCTTATAAAAACTTATAGCCACACAAACTTCAATTTGTATGAGCAGTTCAATGTTTGATGACTGGATGTGTATTTATTGAAGACCTCTGCTTGACGAGAAGCTTTAAGGATTTAATTGATTGATTCCCAGAATTCAAAGTGACACATGCAGTTCGGTAAGTTAAATCACGCGCTGACGCAAATGAAGACAAACAGGTTGAGATGACCCAGTTGAGAGAGAACACGTATTACAAACAAAAAACATGGACAAGATCGAGCATTAAGCGACGTTCACGGTTGAAAGAAAATGACAGGGACTCGACACGTTCATAATTACATGGAATCGAGGATACCAATGTAGCTGTCGTGCGTGTCCATCGCTTACGTTGATTACAAGACAGAAGGGGTTTTTAGTTGCACGTAATCGAATGGGGTGATGAAGGAGATCGATGTATGGACAAGAGTTGGTTGTTAAGTTAGACCGAGAAATAGACCGAACAACTGACATTTAGATAAAGACTTCTCGCTCGCTCTCTATCTCTCTCTCTCTCTCTCTCTCTCTATATATATATATATATATATATATATATGTGTGTGTGTGATATATACGATATGTATAGAGAGAGAGAGCATACCATGACCGTTGAACACATCCTACAAATCTGAAGGAAGAGAGTGAACAATACTGGCCTCGCGAGAAGGATATGCGGCAAGAGTTGTATGGCGATAGAAAAAATGTGTCCTTTGTTAAGAGAAACTGGGACCTTGATCTGCGGATGAAAGAGGAAGAAGAGGAAGAAGATAAACAGGATCTCTCATGAACAAGTCAGGTTAGGTAAGACAGTAACACCAACACCTCTGACCACGAGATGTTCACGTGAAACGATTAAAACGAAAGCTGCAGCAGGTACTCACCTGAAGGACATGAATCCGTGTCTGATTTAGGGCACACCCGGTCTGTACCTCGGTCCTGGGGCATTATCTGTGAACAAACATAGGCACGTTGGGTGAGTATTCATATTGTATACTCCTCCAGTATTTCTATAATATGAACACTAGGTCTGTAATGTGATGCTATGTTTTGTTTTGTTGTTATGTTCCGTTTTCTTGTTATCCTATGTTTTGTTGTTGTGATATGTTTTGTTGCTATGTTATGTTTTTATGTTTTGTTACGTTTTGTGTTTGTGTTTTTATACGTTTTGTTGTTATGTTATGTTATTATGTTTTGTTGTTATGTTATGTTATGTTGTTATGTTTTGTTGTTATGCTATGTTTTGTTGTTATGTTATGTTTTGTTTTTATGTTATCTTTTGTTATTATACGAACGGCGTTCTAGCCAAACCGAGACTTTCTTCTTAAGAAAAAAAAAAATTTTTCAAGTAGTCTAATTGCCATTAATTTTTCAATATGATCTCCGACAACGTTTATGCACTTATCTCTGCGTTTAAGTAATGCTTGAAAAACTTCAGTGTAGAAAGATTTGTCAGTATGTCTGAACTAATCCAGGACAGCCTGTTTCACTTCGACTGTAGTGCTGAAATCCTGACCTCCCAGAAATTCTTTTAATCCAAACAGGTGGCAATCTCTTGGATAGATGTCTGGGCTGTAAGGTGGAAGTAGCAATACCTCCCAGCCGAGTTGCTACATATGGCACATAGTACGGTGAGCCATTTGAGTTGGAGCCTTATCTTGCAGGAGCAGGGCGTCCTTTGTGATCAAACCCAACATGCGCTGACCTTCCGACAATGGGAATGTTCATGAATAATAGTGTTCCCCGTACCCAGAAAAAGCCGTGCCTTCTGCGCAATTTCTCCACAGGTTATGAGTGGATTTTCCAGAATAAGCCCTTCCACAATCTGGACATTCACACACATAAATGACTGTGGTGGGTTGCAATCCGGGATCATTACTAACGGATGTACGGCGGTCACTAAAAAGTGGGAGAAACTAGGTTTAGCTGAGTGGGTTACTTATCTAAAGAGTTAGCACATGTATCTATAGAACGACACGATTTAAACATAGAAAAACACAGTAAACACTATCCTGACCATAAAACACAGTAAACACTATCCTGACCATAAAACAAAACATGCCCATGTATTAGCATGAATATTAACAAACAGCGAAGAATATCTAAACTAAATAATAATTTATATATATATATATATAGCTACAATAGGAAGTTTTAAGCACTAGCGTTTGATCCTACTCCTGTAAACTACATAACCCAGATTCTTGCCGCTGCACTTCCCTATCTGTACACTCAACACACAATCACAAACTCGTCCTCGCGATCAGATTATGTACTCAGGCGAATCTGTACATTCACATACGACTAGAAACTTACAATCAGGCGATCTGTGCATTCATAATTACTTAGATCACTTTACGTATTCACGCGTATCTGTACATTCATATGTAATTAGATCACGCATTGTTCACAAGGTGTCCTGCACGTACAACACACATTCAGATCTCTTACTGTTCACAGGGTGTCCATCCTAACCACCTATTGAGCGCGACTGGTCAACTCGACGTGTATGATAGCCCAGTAATCCTGCAAACTCACTCTCAGCCTTCCTCCTAACCAGTCTCCTGAGTTCATCTTTGCAGATTATTAATTGTCTCAAGCAATAACATGGCTGTACAATGGTTTTCTGTTGGTTGTCTGACTTAGCCATCCCTCTAATTTGGAACTATCCTCAACTAATTGTTATTGGTTGACTATCCACGAATCACTGCCACTCTAAATGTCGCATCCGGTCGTAGCAGCATCAGACTGTCACCCACCCCCATCTACGCCAATTCTGAACGCCAGGGTCCTCAGCTCCGAACACCCACCCCTGTACCAGACAAAGTCTTGCATCTAAACCCCTCGTTTCCCTTGTCGACCTAGTGTCGAAACTGAGTTTGACCTTGGCACGCATTCAGGCAACCTTTGCTCTTAGAGTCGCCAGCCCAATATCCCCTGCGTTAAACGCCCGTGCTCTATCTGGAACTGTCACAACATTTACACCATTTAAATGTCTAACTGCATCTGAGTGTCTCATGGCCGTGTTGTGATTGCAGTTTTCTGTAAATATCGGCAGGTTTCACGCATTCTTTCACAAGACACTTTTTCACAATACGCTGTTTCATGCAACTAACAGTGTTGTCCCATATTTTTTATTTATCTTTCACGTGACTGGCAAACGGTAAGTGAGCCACCTAGCCATAATAGGACACAAGCAGCCCTAAATGGTTCTTTACAGAATCTGCATAGTCTTCTAAACCAGTATAAAAACGTTAAGTTAACTAATGATAGCAGTTCCAGTACACTTTAACCCATTCAGGTAGAGCTAGAACAAAACGTCCCGATTTGATTTGAACGCACCTCATATGTTATGTTATGCTATATTCTGTTGTTATGCTATATTTTGTTTTCTTATGTTATGTTTTGTTGTAATGTTATGTTATGTTACGTTGCATCGTATTGTTATGTTAACTTGCGCGTTCTAATGTTATATATTATGTAACATTATGTTTTATGCAGTGATTTGCTATCCTATGTTATGCGATGTGATGCTATGTTAGTTAATGTTATATTATGTTATATTAGGTGATGTTACAATATGATACACTATGTTACATTTTGTTACATTATTTATGGTTATGTTGTGCGGTACAGTGCGGCACGATAGGGTGCGGTATGGTGCTGTGCTTTGTATTGTGTTATTATGTTATGTTATTTGATGTTATGCTTTGTTATGTTATGCTTTGTGTTAAGTTATGTTTTGTTGCTATGTTATTCATCGTGTTCGTCCGTAAAGGACGTTTGTGACACTGTGGCTTCGGTTACAGCGAATGTGCAATATCTGCGCCTTTCGGTACCATACATTTAATTTTTGCAAAGAATTTTTGGGACTGAATTTGCCTTTCCTTCTGGATCTCTAATCTCTTGGTTAGGGTACATGGTTGTACTCTGGTTGCTGGTTGATTTATTGATGGCTAGTTGGATTGCTGGATGAATTGTTATCTTGTCGGATAGATGGATGGTTAGAAGACTGGTTAGATGGATGGACAGTTGTTAAATGATTAGTTGTACAGGTGGATGGCTGGATGACTGGTTAGATGGATGAATGTTTGGGCGTAGGCTGGATGGATGGGTAGATAAATGGTTGATGACTTTTTGATGGGTTGTTGGATGCGTGAATAGATAGCTGGATGGATGGATACCTGGCTTGTTGGATGGTTGGTTGGATGGATGGTTGAATGGGTGGATGTATGAATAGATGGCTGGTTGGGTGATTGGATGGCTCGTTGGGTGAGTGGATGGCTGGTTAGATGGGTGGATTGCTGGTTGGATGGGTAGATATATGGTTGTATGAATGGATGGATAGCTGGCTAGTTGGATGGTTGGGTAGATGGTTCGCTGGTTGATGAGTGGCTGAATATGTGGATGGATGGCTGGGTAGATGACTGGTTGGATGGGTGAATGGCTAGTTGGATTGGTGGATGAATGGTTGGATGGATGTATGACAGATTGGATGGATTGGGTGGTTGGATGGGTGGAGATCTGGATGACTGGTTGGATGGATGAATGTTTGAACGTTGGCTGGATGGCTGGTTGGATGGATGCTGGATTGATGTATGGATGGGTGGTGGTGAATGTCCGGTTAATTAATTGGGTAACCTGGATTCCATTATATATTCTCAACTGATGACATTCTCAACCTCAGAACATCTCAGAACATCCCCAATACCAGCCCGTCTCACCACCGGCCTCATAACATCTCAAACCTCAAAACGTCTCATAACATCTCTAACTTCAGCCCATCTCACCGGCCTCAAAACATCCCGAAACTAAGCCAGTCTCCCTCTATATCAGCTCGTCTCCCTTTATATCAGCCCGTCTCCCTCTATACCAGCCGTTGTCCCTCTATATCATCACGTCTCCCTCTATACTAGCCGGTGTCTCTCTATATCATCACGCCTCCCTGTATACCAGCCGTTGTCCCTCTATATCAGCCCGACTCCTTCAATATCATCTCGTCTCCTTCTATATCATCCCGTCTCCCTTTATATCATCATGTCTCCCTCTATATACTGTGATGGGGTGTAAACGAATGTCAATAAAGAAGGACAGAGGCAAATATTCTTAGAATAACATAATAAATTGACTTTTATTCAACTATGTGAAGTAGTGAAATGATCAAAGAACAGATGGTTGAACGGTGGAGCTGATCGTGAAGGTCAAGAAGACATGGCACATGATAATGGTTTTTCTTTCTTCACATGACATTAGTAAGCAACAAAGCACAGCTGGTAATTCTCGCACTCTGAGCTTCATTAAAATTTAATTAATCTTGTTAATTGAAAATGTTATCGCCCCTGGTAAGCTTAATTATAGCTTCCCCTTGATGTAGTAAAGGACTGTACTTTCAAAACAGGCGGACATAATTAATTGTCCTCATTTGAGTTTTATTATTTATTTTCACTAAATTACGCGAGACACTTAACCAGTTGATTTGTTAAGAAGTGAAGGAGATATACATTCTTCTTTTCCCGTTTCGCTTTGTCCGAGAAAGAAAGAACGATAAAAGAATAAAACAGGAATTGCGAGAATAGAGAGAGAAAAAGACAGAAAGTGAGAGAGAAAGAGAGAGAGAGAGAAAGAGAGAGAGAGAGAAAGAGAGAGAGAGAGGGAGAAAGAGAGAGAGGGAGAAAGAGAGAGAGAGGGAGACATAGTAAGAGAGGGAGACATGGTAAGAGAGGGAGACACGAAGAATGTTAAATGAAATTAGAATGAAGGGGAGAAAGAAAATTAGAAATGAAAGAAAGACAGAAAAAAGCATTGGAAGAAAGGCAGAGAAGCAGGACAAAGCTAATCCTGAATACAAGAAAGAAAGATGAAGAACTCTCTAACAGAACCGTAACCTCCCAAGCACGCAGCAAAGGGTTTTAAGATGTGGACGAGGCTAGCAACCTCATTTCGTAAAATAAATTGATGCAACAGTGTGTCTGCGACCTTCTGCGACGCTTTGATGCTGCGATTGACTCTCATCCAGTATTCGTGCAGCGATCTCAGTCCCGCCAAACGGAGCGATAGCGCGGGCTTGCCGAAAACGCTCGACCGCCTCTCCCAGGCCATGTAGCGGTATAAAATTTGTGGTGTCGTACCGCTGCCAACGGTGCGTTACTGTGGCCCGTATCGAGAAACTTTGACAGTCAGTGGTGATTTTTCGAAGACTTATAGCAGACCTCGACAGTTTGTCTCGCTGGTGGTCAGACTCTCGCAAAGAGCTTGTGACCGGCAAGTGGAAAGCAGGAATCCTGCCTAAAGGCCCTGTCCTCGCCTGACCAACCATCGGAAGAAGGGCAGGTGGCAGGCAAAAATCGTCTCCAGTCCCTGTGAAATTCATCGCCGCGGCCGTTGGGATCCGTTCTGCACAGAGCGCTGCCATCCCTCCTCGATCGAGCCCGGTCGGTCGGTCGTCTGGTGTGTGTAGGGGCCCCTGTCAGGCGGTCCTAGGTCGACGGAGTGAAGGACGGAACAACCGTCCTTCCGTCAGTCGGTCCCTGCGGCCGTCCTAGTGAGACTTTTTACACACCCGTCCCCCGCCGACCGGTGTGTGCGCTACGTACGTCTCCGACAGATATCTGGTTGATCCTGCCAGTAGTCATATGCTTGTCTCAAAGATTAAGCCATGCATGTCTAAGTTCACACTGTCTCACAGTGAAACCGCGAATGGCTCATTAAATCAGTCGAGGTTCCTTAGATGACACGATCCTACTTGGATAACTGTGGCAATTCTAGAGCTAATACATGTTTACCAAGCTCCGACCCTCGCGGAAAGAGCGCTTTTATTAGTTCAAAACCAATCGTCGTTTCCCCTCGCGGGGTTGCGGCGTCCCCACTGGTGACTCTGGATAACTTTGTGCTGATCGCATGGCCTCATGTGCTGGCGACGCATCTTTCAAATGTCTGCCCTATCAAATGTCGATGGTACGTGACATGCCTACCATGTTTGTAACGGGTAACGGGGAAGGAGCTATACATTCTTCTTTTCCCGTTTCGCTTTGTCCGAGAAAGAAAGAACGATAAAAAAATAAAACAGGAATTGCGAGAATAGAGAGAGAAAAAGACAGAAAGTGAGAGAGAAAGAGAAAGAGAGAGAGGGAGAAAGAGAGAGAGAGGGAGAAAGAGAGAGAGAGGGAGACATAGTAAGAGAGGGAGACGTGGTAAGAGAGGAAGACATGAAGAATGTTAAATGAAATTAGAATGAAGGGGAGAAAGAAAATTAGAAATGAAAGAAAGACAGAAAAAAGCATTGGAAGAAAGGCAGGACGAAGCTAATCCTGAATACAAGAAAGAAAGATGAAGAACTCTCTAACAGAACCGTAACCTCCCAAGCACGCAGCAAACGGTTTTAAGATGTGGACGAGGCTAGCAACCTCATTTCGTAAAATAAAATTGATGCAACAGTGTGTCTGCGACCTTCTGTGACGCTTTGAGTTCTACAAAAATAACACATGACTAAATTGACTAAATGTTAAGTGGTTTGTGTTCACGACTAAGTTAAACATAACTGATCTTGCATAACTGATCTTACATACATGATCTTACATAACTGATCTTAGATAACTGATCTTACATAACTGATCTTACATAACCGATCTTACATAACTGATCTTACATAACTGATCTTACATAACCGATCTTACATAACCGATCTTACATAACTGATCTTGGAACGATGAGGTGAACGTCCTGTCAGACAAAACATACTGATCAGACAATGTTAGCTAGGGTCAGGAGAGATATACTGGCCAAGACCCTCACCTGACCTCGTTGGTCGTCCTGGAAACGATCTGTTGTCGAGGACAATAGTCTGTCTAACAAGGTGAGTTTTGATGTGATCCCCGTAGTAGTGAGGGACACGCAGATGATGCCAAGCATTGCACAGCTGCCTGGAAGACCGTAGTCCACCTCATCAGCACTTTCGGGATGTCAGGAAAGCTACTACATTCTGCCACAAGTTCCGTCCTTTTCAGGACGCACAAAAGGATTACCAACCCATTGTGGGCATTAGAAACCAACCGACCAACTAACCAACCAACCAACCATAACTGATCTTACATAACTGATCTTACATAACTGATCTTACATAATTCATCTTACAGCTTCAACAGTTCAATACATCGGGATTAAATTGATGTGAAGTTTTTTCTTTGAAAATTGAGTAGAAACTACTCGGTCACAGAAACTGCAATATATATGAGCTTGTCAATATTTGATGATATGGGGTGTATTTGTTGAAGACCTGTGATCGACATGGAACTATTCAGGTTTGACTAATTGATTGATTGATTTACAAACTATACCATCGATCCTTGGACTTACAGCAGGTTAGGTTCCAGGCCAAGCGTCGTAATAGAAAACACGTCGAAACTAAAAAGCGCTGACATTTATCGCATTGGTGTGATGTACTAAATCGCGATATGTGTGCACGCGTAGTGTGTAAATAAACCAATAACTAACAGGAACAATGTAGGCCTTATTTTATGTGAATATATTAAGTGTATTTATCCACGGCCATTCTCTAATAGTCTTATGAGCTTTCTCTACACGTTTATCTGATATATATATACGAGTAGTTTTACAGAAACGGTAAAAGTAGCCATATTATAGGCACTGCTGTCGAGGATAAAGTGTTAGCGACTCCATAGTACGAAGTCAGAATTTGTTCATAAGTTTGGATGGTCGCTGCTTTTCCTTCCCTAACAGTAGGCCAGGTACTTATTTACAAGTGTTGACTGGAGCGTAATGATACCAGAAGTTGATCCACATAACCTGATCGTGAAAGGCGAGGGCTCTATTACTGCACTAATCGCTGTAAAACATGGAAGCTAATAAGCCGTTCAATCTAATTAAGCTAGGCTAACCACGGACTGGAGGTGCTAACCACGAGTTGGAGGGGTTAACCACGGACTGGAGGTGCTAACCACGGACTGGAGTTGCTAACCACGGACTGGAGGTGCTACCCACGGACTGGAGGTGCTAACCATGGACTGGAGGTGCTAACCACGAGTTGGGGGGGGGGGGGGCTAACCACGGACTGGAGGTGCTAACCATGGGCTGGAGGTGCTAACATGGGACTGGAGGTGCTAACCGCGAGTTGGGAGGGGGGGGGGCTAACCACGGACTGGAGGTGCTAACCACGGACTGGAGGTGCTAACCACGGGCTGGAGGTGCTAACTACGGACTGGAGGTGCTAACCACGGACTGGATGTGCTAACCACGGACTGGAGGTGCTAACCACGGACTGGAGGTGCTAACCACGGACTGGAGGTGCTAACCACGAGTTGGGGGGGGGGGGCTAACCACGGACTGGAGGTGCTAACCACGAGCTGGAGGGGCTAACCACGGACTGGAGGTGCTAACCACGGACTGGAGGTGCTAACCACAAACTGGAGGTGCTAACCACGGACTGGAGGTGCTAACCACGAGTTAGGGGGGGGGGGCTAACCACGGATTGGAGGTGCTAGCCACGGGCTGGATGGGCTAACCACGGACTGGTGGTGCTAACAACGGACTGGAGGTGCTAGCCACGAGTTGGGGGGGGGAGGGGGGGGGGGCTAACCACGGGCTGGAGGGGTTAACCACGGGCTGGAGGTGCTAACCACGAGTTGGGGGGGGGGGGCTAACCACAGACTGGAGGTGCTAACAACGGGCTGGAGGGGCTAACCACGGGCTGGAGGTGCTAACCACGGGCTGGAGGGGCTAACCACGGACTGGAGGTGCTAACCACGGAATGGTGGTACTAGCCACGGCTTGGAGGGGCTAACCACGGGTTGGAGGGGCTAACCACGGACTGGAGGTGCTAACCACGGACTGGAGGTGCTCACGGTCTGGAGATACTAACCACGGAATGGAGGTGCTAACCACGAGTTGGGGATAGTGACACATATAACTTGATTACTTTCAACTGTTAACTAGAAGGTTGATATGGCTGAGATATAAGATACCCGTCTGTTTCTCAAGAAACGAAAACGGCAAATTTTCGAATCTCACGAGTTTCAAGTGCTAACCACGGACTGGAGGTGCTAACCACGAGTTGGGGGGGGGGGGAGGGGCTAACCACGGGCTGGAGGGGTTAACTACGGACTGGAGGTGCTAACCACGGACTGGAGGTGCTAACCACGGACTGGAGGTGCTAACCACGGACTGGAAGTGCTAACCACGGACTGAAGGTGCTAAGCAGGAGTTGGAGGTGCTAACCACGGACTGGAGGTGCTAACCACGGACTGGAGGTGCTCACGGTCTGGAGATACTAACAACGGACTGGAGGTGCTAACCACGGTCTGGAGATACTAACCACGGAATGGAGGTGCTAACCACGAGTTGGGGATAGTGACACATATAACTTGATTACTTTCAACTTTTAACTAGAAGGTTGCTATGGCTGAGATATAAGATACCCGTCTGTTTCTCAAGAAACGAAAGCGGCAAATTTTCGAATCTCACGAGTTTCAAGTGTCCACTGGTCCCCATCTAGATGAGATCGGGGACGGACGATAAATAAGGAAGTCCCGTGCACATGCTGGGCACGCAGAAGAACATGAGGCAGTTGACAATGCAAAAAGAGCAGGCTGTTAAGGTACTTGCAAGAAATCTTAAAGTTCCGACCGAATCCTGGCATTGACTAAGGGCAAAAAGAGGCGTCCCTTCAACACGCAAAAACACAATAGACAAATCATCTGTTTAACTTAACTTAACTTAACTTAACTTCTTTATACTGGTTTAGAAGACCCTGCAGAGTATCTGCAGTGTATCTTCACACTGAATTACAAGTTATTTACAAGAAGTAAATCTCGACACCCTAGGTGTAGAAGAGGAGCGACTAAGGGAAAGATTTCCAGGGAAAAACAGAATAGTTCCGCGGTTTCCTTCCTTGCAGGTGGTAAGAGGTGACTAAAGCCTGTTGTGCATAGGTTTAGCAGCCACCCCATGTGAAATCCATTGCTATAAAATCACGATGCAACTGATTGGAATCTTGACTTTCCTAAAAGCTGTTATTGGGAACAAATTCAGTGTTGGATCTAATTTTCAACAAGTGACTGAAATCTGACTTTTCTAAAAGTTTGTATGGGGAGCCAAATTGATTATTGGACCTATGTTTCAACAAATGACTGATTCGGTTTTCATGAAAGCTGGTTAAGGGAGCGAAATGGATCGACAGAATAAAGTTCAGTTTATACTATTTCTTCTTCTTCTTCTTCTTCGTTCGTTCTTAATCTCCCACTACCAAACCCTGAAAGGGCTTAACTAGCAGAATGTAGTCCAGAGAACGGAATGCGTTGTGTCGTAGTTTACAGCTTGGCTGCGACATTTACACCTTTCGGTCCAACACATCCGACTTCAGGAAGCATTTTTTGAGTACCGGGTTAGCATTCGCTCTTCGATCCCTTCTCCTTAGCCAGTCTGCCCTGCTGCAGCCTGTTATTCAGGATCACCGCGTGGAGGTGTAGAAGGGTCTTGACAGCTATGGTTCGCTGGCCCTGACGTTAGCAGTCAGCTATGGGTCGCTGACCACTGCAGCTCATGCGCTGCTCAGCATCTTGATCCCAGTTAATACTATTTAATTCAATACATTTATCAGACCAAATGAATCAAGTACAGTTTATAAATACATCGCTAATCACAAATTAAAAGAAGGGAACAGAAGAAGAGGCGACAAGAATCGTGTCTCCAATCAAATAAAGCACACATCCAACGGTGTCTCCCTAGAGAGGGTGAAAGGTGTCGCAATTTCAAAAATTGCTATGTCGCAAATTCGTAAGTCGAAGTTCTCATAAATGTATTGCAGACTGGATTCAGTACACAGATTCTCGCATCAAAACGTGTGCAATGTTTTGATGTGTTTACGTGAACACACAGAAGATACCATGTCATTGTGAAGTTGAGTATCAATGCTGAAGTCTAGCGAGGATTTACAGGGTAGCCTAACCAACGAGGTGGGGATTGACACTGATCAGTCTGCTGAGAAGCCCCGTGTTGCTATACTGCAATTAAGATCCAGGTCAATGATCTTCAGTAGATTTAAGTATGTAAGAATAGTACTTGAAACGCGTAACATTAACATGTCGGCAAGAGTCAAATTAACTCACAAGTAGCTTCGAGCACCAACAACATAGAACTGAAGAATAAAGGTCGCCACGCAGTTTACAGGATAAGGTTTTTTATGTTACCGCCGATATAAAAAATAATCTGTCTTACAGAAGTTTTAAACGCAACTCCTCCTGGTCAGAAGACCGACATTCAAACCATTCAGCCACCCGCTCCCGAGCGCACACACATGTTGAGAAACACTGATTTACACAAACTACCACAAGCCCAAACGAAGTGATTTAATACATGCTTTGTGTAGAATGAAAAGGATAAATGAAGACAAGATGGAAGAAAAAGATGGTGAAAGGACAAGGAAAAACAAAAAAAGGAACGGAATGTTTTTTCTATGACGTGGAAGTGGGACACAGTACAGGCCACGTTGTCGCAAATAAGCGTACAAATTAAAAACGAATTATCCTCACCAGAAATATGGATTACCAATTAGCGCTAGGACAAATCGGTTGTGCTAAATGCTAATGGTTCAGGTAATCTTATTTTGAAACACTAAAAATGTACGGTTAATAAATGTAACTATTCCAATGTCAAGATGACGCTTCATATTTGTTTCTTCTTTTCCCATATTATTTCTTTGGAGTGTAGTTCACATTAGAAAAGATTACATCTTAATGCTGTCATAGATGGGAGTGGAAATCTAGATACGTTTTCATATTCTAGCTTAATGTATGTCTTGTCGTGAATAGATTGGTCTAAATAACAGGATAATGGGCGACGTATCAGCATTGGGCGTCCTAATACCAACATAATCTTGATACCCGAACTACATATGTCCACTGGGCAAATTTATCTAGCAGAAGGAATCCGTTATTTCAAACAACATGCTAACTTTCAGGTAGCCTGGGGACAGCCAAGGACTGTGGCATTGTTAGTATGAAGATAAATGCTTGCTTTAAAGGGATATGGCGAGTTGAAAGCAGATGTACAAGACTGAAAGTAAATGTGCCGGGCTGAAAGTAAATGAACCGAACTTAAATTTGATGCAGGACTCAAAGCGAATGTGCCGAACTGAAAGTTAAGTGTGCCAGACATGAAGCTGATTTGCTAGACTGAACGTTAATGTGCCGGACTGAATGTTGATGTGCCGGACTGAATGTTGATGTGCCGGACTGAATGTTAATGTGCCGGACTGAATGTTGATGTGCCGGCCTGAATGTTAATGTGCAGAACTAAACCACGCAGGTATCAAATCTCTACTGTAACTAACGATCACCTTATCTGATGCAAAATAAAAAAGTAGCAGAAGATAAAAAATAGTATCGAACAGGATGTCATGTGAAGTATGTGCTATTATATAGCCCCAAAGTATGCAAAATAAAAGCAGGTACAAGGAAAGTAGACATTTTTATAAGTGATAGCTTCCATCGACGTCTAAAGTCACCGATCAGGAATGAGACGATACACTGGACAAATATATGAGGAGTTTGACGTAACGACATAAAGAGGAGAAGATGTCGATACACTGGACAAATATATGGGGAGTTTGACATAACGACATAAAGAGGAGAAGATGTCGATACACTGGACAAATATATGGGGAGTTTGACATAACGACATAAAGAGGAGAAGATGTCGATACACTGGACAAATATATGGGGAGCTTGACATAACGAGTAGAAAATGACGATACATAGGACAAATATATCAGAAGTTTGACATAACGACATAAAGAGGAGAAGATGTCAATACATTGGACAAATATTTCAGGAGTTTGACATAACGGCATAAAGAGAAAAAGATAACCATTGGTTGGTCACACTTGATGGCCGCAACATGATAATATTGCAAGACATTCCTTGTTTTGGAAACACCAGGGTTATCGTAACAGGAACGTGAGAGCACACGCAGATAATGGAACTAAGTGCACACTTAAGGTATAACGTTGGCATACTTGACTATTGACAGACCCATTTGGCGACTATTTATTGAGGACCTATACTACACAGGAAGTGATCAAGGTTTTGATTGACTGATCGCTGGAAAATTCGTTCTTCACTACGAAGGTCGGCAGCCATGAATTATTAATGTCCGCTTTCATCTACCTTGATTGTTTATTAATGTCCGCTTTCATCTACCTTGATTGTTTATTAATGTCCGCTTTCATCTACCTTGATTGTTTATTAATGTCCGCTTTCATCTACCTTGATTGTTTATTAATGTCCGCTTTCATCTACCTTGATTGTTTATTAATGTCCGCTTTCATCTACCTTGATTGTTTATTAATGTCCGCTTTCATCTACCTTGATTGTTTATTAATGTCCGCTTTCATCTACCTTGATTGTTTATTAATGTCCGCTTTCATCTACCTTGACTGTTTATTAATGTCCGCTTTCATCTACCTTGATTGTTTATTAATGTCCGCTTTCATCTACCTTGATTGTTTATTAATGTCCGCTTTCATCTACCTTGATTGTTTATTAATGTCCGCTTTCATCTACCTTGATTGTTTATTAATGTCCGCTTTCATCTACCTTGATTGTTTATTAATGTCCGCTTTCATCTACCTTGACTGTTTATTAATGTCCGCTTTCATCTACCTTGACTGTTTATTAATGTCCGCTTTCATCTACCTTGATTGTTTATAGGCTTTTACCTTCAATAACTTGATGTCATCTTTCTATTGATATCTCTGTTTACGCCGTGTATATTTGCCGTATACTTTCCGTTCACTAAAAGTACTATGTTCTTGGCACTTATTATTTTGGATCGTCTTCTTAGGTTCCACGTACATGGGCCTGGAGTTTCTATCTTTCATATTTCACCTCATTTGCGCGTGGATTGTTTTAAACAGGGATAAAATGCAGAACAAAAACCGCATAAAAACACATAATCTAGGCACTTCGAAACGACTTTCACATACTTTCTTGCTCAACAGTTATGCCTGCTTATTTATGGCTAGGCCACGCCACGATCAACCTTGATCTCTCACATCCCGTTGGTTATATTTGTGCGCGATTGTCTGTTTCTGACCAAACCAAGATTCAATAACAGAAACACCTCTCAGACTAATTTAGACCATAATGCTATTTATAATCAATGGATATAAATAGATATAAATTCTTCATAACTGAACTTTCTTTAACAAAAGGTCTTTAGAAGGATGACGTGACAACATATGAAACGCAGTGAGAGGAGACAAAGGACGTAAATGAGAAAAGAGACGCGTGACGTAAATGAGAACAGAGACGCGTGACGTAAATGAGAAAAGAGACGTGTGACGTAAATGAGCAAAGAGACGCGTGACGGAAATGAGAAAAGAGACACATGAGGTAAATAAGGGAAGAGACTGGTCGTTATGGTACACTTCTCTGTTTCTTCTTCGATCGTTCTCAATCTCGATGTGAGAGATGGTTGGACGGTTTATAATGGAGGTATGGATGGATTTGAAAGAAGTGGTAATGAGGGAAAAAGCAGGACGGTTTATCTTGGTAGCCTGCCCGTTCAGAATGACATTCAACACATTGTTAAACCATGATAGAAGAAATATGTTGGCTCGTCATTGGCTAAGGCTCAATACACATACTCAAATGTACGGACGGAACGATTCCGCCAGCTGAAAGCGAATGTAAATTTATGAATCACGTGAAGTCAAGATTGCAGATTGGCTATTAGCACAATGAATCAAGTGAAGTAACTAAAACTATAATAATTGTAGAATTAGCGAGAAAGATCAGAAATCAGTTCTAATGATAAGAATACATGAACAAGTCAGAGATGTCCTCTATCTTGGACATATGATAACAGAAGATGGATGTAGGAAAATGAAAGATGGATGAAATAAGATGGATGCATGAAGATGGGAGATTGATGCAGGAAGATGGAAGATGGATGCAGGAAAATGGAAGATGGATGCAGGAAGATGGGAGATGGATGCAGGAAGATGGGAGATGGATGCAGGAAAATGGATGCAAGAAGATGGGAGATTGATTCAGGAAGATGGGAGATGGATGCAGGAAAATGGAAGATGGATGCAGGAAGATGGGAGATTGATGCAGGAAGATGGGAGATGGATGCAGGAAGATGGGAGATGGATGCAGGAAAATGGGAGATGGATGCAGGAAGATGGGAGATGGATGCAGGAAGATGGGAGATGGATGCAGGAAGATGGGAGATGGATGCAGGAAAATGGGAGATGGATGCAGGAAAATGGATGCAAGAAGATGGAAGATGGATGCAGGAAGATGGATGCAGGAAGATGGGAGATGGATGCAGGAAAATGGAAGATGGATGCAGGAAGATGGGAGATGGATGCAGGAAAATGGATGCAAGAAGATGGAAGATGGATGCAGGAAGATGGAAGATGGATGCAGGAAGAGGCAAGATGGATGCAGGAACATGGATGCAGGAAAATGGATGCAGGAAGATGGAAGGAAACAGTAAGATGGAAGATGGATGCAGGAAGATGGAAGATGGATGCAGGAAGATGGATGCAGGAAGATGGAAGGATGCAGGAAGATGGATGCAAGACGATAGACGATGGACGCAGGAGGATGGATACCGGAGAATGAATGATGGATACAGGAGGATGGATACAAGAGAATGGATGATGGATGCAGAAATGAAATGAGGAAGAGAATATGGTTGACCCCATCTGTATCATAAATGAACAATGGAGTGATCAAGTGGTATGTATGCACGTCGTTAAAGTTCAGCGTAGAAACATGGGCGATGAGCAGTCTGTCTGATAGGAAAGCTGAGAAGTTTGAAATATCGTTGGACAGACCGACAGGGTGTGTTTCGTGAAAAGAAAAAAAAGCAGATAAGAAAGTCTTGACGAAAAAAAGTTTGAGGTGAAAAGAGAATGTATCACTGACATCATTCAGACAATACATTTCGGCTCTTAAAAAATTCATAAGATCTTATTGAAAATCATGCTGGGTGAATAAATTGAGGCTAACGTTTCAGAACAAGACATGGCTTCCCATGAGAGGGTACCATCATGAAATGGATTAAGAAAAATCTATCAGATTACACCCTCAACGCAAGAGACAGAAGATGGTGGAGACACATTGCAAATTTCCATCTATGTGAACATGAGCACTGGTCTCATCTGACATGGCTAAATAACAATTATTATAATCCATAGGCGTCACACGAGACAGTAGTTTGTGGAAAACTATTATCGCCCACGCCACTACATGCATATGAACGTGGACAACATTCTTTGTAGGCGTAGGGGTGGCTGAACGGTAAGAGTGCTGCCCCTTTCTGTAAATACTGAGATCCACGTAACCTTATACCACGATACTCTCCAGTTTACCCAGCTGCTTACTCTGCTAGTGGTAGGGACATCAACCTTACAATAGTCTAGTACTAATAATAGTGAGCTAACCAAACAATAGGTCATTCCTGGAACTAGTAAGGCAAACTTGCAATTGTACAGACCAGGAACTAATGAGCCAATCTTATTTTAGGTCAGACCTAGAACTAATGAGCCAAAAGTATAATAGCTCAGACCTTCGTAAGCCAACCTTTCAATAGTCAGACCTGGAACTAGTGAGCCAATCTTACAATAGTTCCGACCTGTAACTAGTGAGCCAGCCTTACAATAGTTCAGACCAGTAACTAGTGAGCCAAACTTACATTAGTCCATACCTGGAACTAGTGAGCCAACATAACACTAGTTTAGTACTGGTACTATTGAGCCAAACTTGTAATAGTTCAGACCTGGAACTAATGACCAAAATTACAATAGTTCAGACCTGGAACTAATGACCAAAATTACAATGGTTCAGACCTGGAACTAATGACCAAAATTACAATAGTTCAGACCTGGAACTAATGACCAAAATTACAATAGTTTAGACCTGGAACTAATGACCAAAATTACAAAAGTTCAGACCTGGAACTAACGAGCCAACCTTACGATAGTTCAGACGTGGAACTAGCGAGTCAGCATTCCAATAGTTCAGACCTAGAATCTAGCGAGTCAACATTCCAATAGTTCAGACCTGGAACTAGTGAACCAACCTTACAATAGTTCAGATGTGCTATTATCAAGTTCCGAACTCTTCACCCCAAAACTAAACTAGCTGATATATAATTACTTTGACCTTGCACATACCAGGAAGATGGGCAGAGAACACCTTCTGGAGGTAAGAGTAATCACGGTTTGGTGAAACATACTGACCGAGGCTCCATCTCACATTCCCGCTTATTCTCCTGGAAACACGCTGTGTCATGGTCAGCGAGGAGGGGATCGACACAGAAATCACAGTAGTGGTAAGCTTACAGAAACGCTTAGCATTGCACTACAGGCAGGGGACACTGTTCACTTTCCTGAGTATGTCCCTGGGTGTAAGAAGAGGCACTGTAACCTGCTACTAAAGAAACGTAGTCAAGAGTTGACTGGGTTCAGTACGAGTAGCGTCTAACAACAAAATTTAGATCAGGTCAGGTCTTCCCGTAACCAGTGAGGTCGTTGAGGCACACATGAAGACATCTTCACAACCCCACGCTATCCATCTCTGTCAGCGGTCGCTGCTTGTGCCTCTTCTGGTAGGAGATTGGTACATCATTTTATTTTGATCTCCGACCTCTTTTTGGGACGGCCTCTTCGTCATCTACCTTGCACCTTTCCGTGCAGGATCGTATTTTCAAGACCATTTGATCTCGATATGTGACCGTAACAAGCGAGTTTCCTTCTTTTGACAGTTGCCAAGAGGTCTTCAAAAGGCCCTATCTCGTATTTCCTCATATTTAACTCGATCTTTTAAAAGTCTTCGGAAACATCCCATTTCCAAGGCCTGTTTCCTCCGCTGCAGGTCAGCTGTAATTGTCCATGTCTCACAGGTATAGAGAAATATTGACAGGACCAATATACGCATTAATCTGGTTTTCGTGCATAGTGCTAACCGTTTATCTTGCCAGATTTTGTTCAGCTGTGCAAGAGCCACTTTTGTCTGTGCTATTCTGGCCAACACCTCACATTTTGACCCTTCATCACTGACAATCTAAACCATATATTAAAAACGGTTGACCACTTCGAATTCCTGGCTATTAGCTTGTATCCTACTGTGAAACCTTCAGCATAGTTGGTCATTAATTTCGTCTTTCCAGCGTTTATCTCCATACCATAGTCAAGAGCTGTTTCATCGAGCCTTCTGACCCATGCCTGGAGGTCTGCTTGTGGACCTGCCATTCTGTGGAGGTCATCTGCAAAACGAAAGTTGGCAATCTTTCGGCTCCCTATCTTGACAGTACCAAAAATATTGAACACCATCATTAAGGAAACGATACTATAACTAGCTAGGTGCTGAATGGAAAACAAATAAGGACGAGGTGAGTGGTGAGAATAGAGAGTACCTGCCAAAGAAGAGTGAATAGTAAGGCAAAGGTAATTATAGTCCTAATGTCGTTTGTCAAGATGGGGATGCTAGGGTCGCTAGTGTTTTGGTGGTGCATGTCAAGAGGGAGAGGTTAGGGTACCTAGGGTCTTGATAGTGGATGTCAAGATAATGAGTTTAGGGTCTTGGTGGTGGAGGTCAAAATGGGGAGGTTAGGGTGTTGGTGGTCGATGTCAAGATGAGGAGACTAGGTTCTTTGTGGTGGACGTCAAGATGGGGAGACTTGGTTCTTGGTGGTGGACGTCAAGATGGGGAGACCAGGTTCTTGGTGGTGGACGTCAAGATTGGGAGACTAGGTTCTTGGGGGTGGACGTCAAGATGGGGAGACTAGGTTCTTGGTGGCAGAGGTCAAAATGAGGAGGCTAGGGAACGGTCTTGGTGGTGGAGGTCAAGATGGGGAGACTAGGGTCTTGGTGGTGGAGGCCAAGATGAGGAGGTTAGTGTGTTGGTGGTGGATGTCAAGATAGGGAGGTTAGGGAAGGGTCTTGGTGATGGATGTCAAGATTGGGCGACTAGTTTCTTGTGGTGGACATCAAGATGGGGAGACTAGGCTCTTGGTGGTGGACGTGAAGATGGAGAGACTAGGGTCTTGGTGGTGGACGTGAAGATGGGGAGGTTATGTTCTTGGTTGTTGACGTCAAGATGATTAGACTAGGGTCTTGGTGGTAGAGGTCAAGATGGGGAGATTATGTTCTTGGTTGTTGACGTCAAGATGAGGAGACTAGGGTCTTGGTGGTGGAGGTCAAGATGGGGAGGTTAGGGTGTTGGTGGTCGATGTCAAGATGAGGAGACTAGGTTATTGGTGGTGAAGGTCAAGATGGGGAGACTAGGGTCTTGGTGGTGGAGGTCAAGATGGGGAGGTTAGAGTGATGGTGGTGGATGTCAAGATGGGGAGATTAGGGAAGGGTCTTGGTGGTGGAGGTCAAAATAAGGAGGCTAGGGAAGGGTCTTGGTGGTGGAGGTCAAGATGGGGAGTCTAGGGTCTTGGTGGTGGGCGTCAAGATGGGGAGACTAGGTTCTTGGTGGGGGAGGTCAAGATGGGGAGGTTAGGGAAGGGTCTTGGTGGTGGAGGTCAAGATGGGGAGACTAGGGTCTTGGTGGTGGACGTCAAGATGGGAAGTCTAGGGTCTTGGTGGTGGAGGCCAAGATGAGGAGGTTAGGGAAGGGTCTTGGTGATGGATGTCAAGATTGGGCGACTAGTTTCTTGGTGGTGGACGTGAAAATGGGGAGGTTATGTTCTTGGTTGTTGACGTCAAGATGAGGAGACTAGGTTCTTGGTGGTGGAGGTCAAGATGAGGAGGCTAAGGAAGGGAAGGGTCTCGGTTGTGGAGGTCAAGATGGGGGAGTTAGGGTGTTGGTGGTGGATGTCAAGATGGGGAGGTTAGGGAAGGGTCTTAGTGGTGGACATCAAGATTGGGAGACTAGGTTCTTGGTGGTGGAGGTCAAGGTGGGATGACTAGGGGCATGGTGATGGAGGTCAAGATGGGGGAGAGTAGGGTAGTTAACAGGACGATAATGTAAATGTAACGTAAACTCTGACGTCAGGAATAGAATTCAAGGAGCGTGATGTCACTATGTCTAAGTTTTTGTATGCAGTGGACCAGCCAATGGGATGGAAGAGTTATCAAGGTCACGTGAAGCTCTCTGATCCCACATCGCGTGCTCGTCCCTGCTTCTGAAAACAAGATGGTTCACACCAGTCACGAGGTGGTGATCAACTCCCTAATCCCCATATTGCTGAGCTCATTGAGGAAACTCGCGTTGCACTACAGCCAGGAGTACCCTGGTTCACCTTTTCTATTACGTTTTTCGATGTATGAAGAGCAACTGTAACCCGTTATCAAAGAAATGGCAAGAGGTAACTCCATACCAGCAGCTTCGAAACATCTACCAATTCCTTTACACGGACGTTACCTGACCTTTATCATTGTCTGTCAGTGTCCAATTTACACCTGTGTACATTAATTGGTCAACCAAGTGACACACGGATTGAAATGTTTAGATGCATTACAGCTTTACAAACATGTCATAAAAGGCGACTAAAGAGAGTTGTGCATTTCGCTAGCTACCTCATGCAAAATCAATTATATATTTGTGTCGCTGAAAGTACTCTGAAACAGGCTTCCCGAAAAGGAGCAAGCTGTAGCTGTGGCCGTATGATTCACCTATAACAAAAATGTGGATCCTCATAGTATTGACCGACGTTAAGACCGTGCAGCGAACCTAGTAGAAAGTAACTTCTGGCGTATTCAAATTGGCGGGAGTGTAACGCGCAAATTGGTGGTTGAGTATATGTAACTATGATCTGTTGTGTATTTCTGGTCATGAGTGTACGCCCCTTTGGTTTCCAGGAATCACAGCGACAAACAGTAATCAACTAAATGTCACCGGTGATTGATTGATCGAACTGTCCCTAGACCCGGCATTCAGGATGGATTGTTACTGTCTGGTGACATATCAGGAAGGAGGATTTTCTGTTAAGCAGAGAGGTAAGGTCTTTGTAACAGCAGAGAAAATAATACTTGACAGCACGGAATGTTCTGTTTTGCTTGTTGGTAAGAATATATGTCACTGCACTCCACACGAATTGACGTAGGCCCCAGAGATCGAACTTTGGGAGGAACCTGCCCCCGGACATCATCTACCATACACAACATGGAAGTCACTTAACATACTTCTAACTGGTGTATCACGGTGCAAGAGGAATATGAAGAGATGAGAATACACAGATGATGACACACTTGACTGTGGCGCAATACAGGACCCCGACCACCTGATGACCTGCCTCAACCTCCAGGAAACATGCAATAGGTGCAACATGCTGAAAGCAAATGGCAAGACAATCCATGTCGCTGAATACTGGATCCATGCTTTGGTGCTTGGACACATTATGTAGAGCAGAACCATATATGACACGGAAAGTAAGTACTGTACTTCGAGCAGAGCCGTATATGATACGGAAAGTAAGTACAGCACCCCGAGCAGAGCCATATATGATACGGAAAGTAAGTACTGTACCACGAGCAGAGCCATATATGACACTCAAAGTAAGTACTGTACTCTGAGCAGAGCCATATATGACACTCAAAGTAAGTACTGTACTCTGAGCAGAGCCATAAATGACACCCAAAGTAAGTAATGTACCCCGAGCAGAGCCATATATGATACGGAAAGTAAGTACTGTACCACGAGCAGAGCCATATATGACACTCAAAGTAAGTACTGTACCCTTAGCAGAGCCATATATGACACTCAAAGTAAGTACTGTACCTCGAGCAGAGCCATATATGACACTCAAAGTAAGTACTGTACCTCGAGCAGAGCCATATATGACACTCAAAGTAAGTAATGTACCCTTAGCAGAGCCATATATGACACCTAAAGTAAGTACTGTACTCTGAGCATAGCCATATATGACACCCAAAATAAGTACTGTACTCTGAGCAGAGCCATATATGACACCCAAAATAAGTACTGTACTCTGAGTGAGCATAGCCATATATGACACCCAAAGTAAGTACTGTACTCTGAGCAGAGCCATATATGACACCCAAATTAAGTACTGTACTCTGAGCAGAGCCATATATGACACTCAAAGTAAGTACAGTACTCTGAGCAGAGCCATATATGACACCCAAAGTAAGTACTGTACTCTGAGCAGAGCCATATATGACACCCAAAGTAAGTACTGTACCCTTAGCAGAGCCATATATGACACCCAAAGTAAGTACAGTACTCTGAGCAGAGCCATATATGACACCCAAAGTAAGTACTGTACTCTGAGCAGAGCCATATATGACACTCAAAGTAAGTACTGTACTCTGAGCAGAGCCATATATGACACTCAAAGTAAGTACTGTACTCTGAGCAGAGCCATAAATGACACCCAAAGTAAGTAATGTACCCTGAGCAGAGCCATATATGACACCCAAAGTAAGTACTGTACTCTGAGCAGAGCCATATATGACACCCAAAGTAAGTACTGTACTCTGAGCAGAGCCAAATATGACACCCAAAGTAAGTACTGTACTCTGAGCAGAGCCATATATGCTAAGTTCCTCTCAGTATATGACGATCATTATGGACAATCATCGTTCTCGAAGCTCGCTGGTTGTACACACTTTTCTCCGTTTCCAAGACGTATCTCTCTGCTGGACCCACGTATACCTGAAATATATTTGCAATACTTAGATTGCCGATTGCACCGTCATTTTCCAAAAGCCGGTCTTTGATCAACTTCAAAACGTCACCACATATTCAATCCATCATCTCCACTATGGCTGCCTTCGAGGTTATTATCACCAACCCATTCATACCAGGACAAAAGATACACACAAGATTCCGAAAGTTCGACGCTTCTAAATATATTATCATTTAAAATACGGCGAGGCTGCTGCGGCTCTGTGAATGTATATAATGAAAAAAAAACATGAAAATAATTGTGAAAGTTGATTAAGGTTGAGTTTAATCAAAATTTTAAAATGGGTATGGTCAGATACCGCACCGAGATGAGAACACAAACAAAACAAACGTTACGGCCAATAGACCTTCATCAGGGACAACAATACTGAACTAACAAATCAAGATATAAGGAAAAAATGGTCTACTTATCTGATAGAAGACCCAAGCTGTCTAAGCGACCGGTTGGGCCAGATGCTTGACTGAATATTCAGGTAACATTTATTTCCAATTTCTATTATCCAGAATTGCCATAACCAGATTGTTTGTAACTCGAGAGCATGAATAAGTTAGTAACAGTGACGTTTCTCAGTAAACAGGTCTCAGATTGTCACTTCATAGCCAAAGTCATTGCCTTTTCTCAAGATACATGTTTGTGGAGACTGAAGCAATGACTTCAGTGTTGGTCTTACTACCTCTATCGTTGTAATGTAGGCAGACTGTTGGTCTAACTATCTCAATCGTTGTAATGTAGGCAGACTGTTGGTCTTACTACCTCTATCGTTGTAATGTAGGCAGACTGTTGGTCTAACTATCTCAATCGTTGTTATATAGGCAGACTGTTGGTCTTACTACCTCTATCGTTGTAATATAGGCAGACTGTTGGTCTAACTACCTCTATCCTTGTTATATAGGCAGACTGTTGGTCTTTCTATCTATATCGTTGTTAATAAGCAGACTGTTGGTCTTACTACCTCTATTGTTGATATGTAGGCTGACTGTTGGTCTTACTACCTCTATTGTTGATATGTAGGCTGACTGTTGGTCTTACTACCTCTATTGTTGATATGTAGGCTAACTGTTGGTCTTACCATGTGAAACGTTATGTAGGGCAGATTGTTTTCTGACTATATCAAACGTTGTTAAGTAGGGAATATTCTGGTCTGGCTATCTCAAACGTTATTATGTGAAACATATTGTGGTCTTGCTATCTTCTAGTCTGTTGCAGGAGGATTAAGGGGGAAGACACTCTGCTACATAGAGAAAATGACGTGAGATGATAATAACAGTGCGGCCTAACTCCTCTAGGGCAGAGACCCTCAAACATGTGATTTGCACTCCACGCCATTCCCACAGAGGAAAGTCTGCGGAGTGCAGATCAACCTTCTGGGTTGAAAGACAGTTCTAGAATCCATGCATGAGCTATGGTACCAGATTACAAGATTCAACAAGTCGTTTTCCACAGGAATCGGAACATCAGGATATTGATAAAGAAAAAAAAAACATTTAGAAAGGAAATTAAAATTGATGATGTTTCTGAAGCTCTGCATATCTGATACTTTGGTATTCAACTATATGACTCGTCATTCTTGATTCTCCTGTAAATGTCATGGGCGGATTTCAAAGATAGAGGCCTCAAATCATCAAGGTGTTGTGTGGATTCATTAGGGGTTAATGTACAGACAGGTATACTGGTATAAAAGTGCACCCTTTATGTGGACATTGATATGGATAGTGGGGCATTGATTTGGATAGGAGAACGTTATGATGGACAGTGGGGATTTATATGGATTGTAGAGGAAATATGCGGAAAGAGGGAAATTATGTGGATAGGGTACATTGCTATGGGCAGGGGATATTGATATGGATAGCGGTACAACGATATGGATAAAACACAGACTTAAGTCTATCGTTGTCAGATATTGACTCAGAATTCGAAACAACCCCACATACCGCAGAAATGTATACAACAGGCATTAGACGATCAATGACGGTAAGCTCGACAGGATGGATCACGACTGTGTACACCCAGCGAGTTACACGAACTACCAGTATCGATTCACTTGGCCATTTGCGCAAAGAGAATTGAGCACTTATAAGTCTGCATAGATATCGATCGTGATTAGCGTAAAAAACGATAACACAAAATAGAATAGCTTGAAAGGACAAGGCCAATCAACCCACACACGACATGTGATCATAAACATGGCACATCGATCGATGATCAATTATTTCTGTTATACAGACTCAATCGTCGTTATCAAAGTCGACTTTTATTAGCCGTTCAAACTAGAAAGTAAGGGAATGCATGTATATACACATACAAAGACAGACACATACACACATATATTCTCAAATACAAACACAAACATATACTCTTACAAACAGACATACACAAATCAATCAATAGCATAAAAACACTTTCAGCTCCGTGGAGCATAGATCTTCAACAAATACGCGCAAGGCTCACTTGTCTTGTGCAAATTACTCCAATTTTTACAGCTAATTTCCAAAATATATGTTTAAACCCAAGTTCTCTGCGATATTTTCTGTTTCGGCCCTCCCCGGCGCACCTTACCCTTGGGAGTAGAGTTAAGCCTACATGGTAAAGCTGTCTACAGTTCACCTAAATGCATGGGACACTCAACGCCAACGCCTGCACGTCTTCGTCCATGGATATGTGACCGATTTGATACAGTAGTTTCGCTTGTAAAATCATATACACAGTACACGACCGATTTGATACAGTAGTTTCGCATGTGAGATCATTTCATACACAGTACGGGATCATGATGCTGAGCAGCGCATGAGCTGCAGTGATCAGCGACCCATAGCTGACTGCTTGCGTCAGGTCCAGTGAACCAAAGCTGCCAATCGCTTCTACACCTCCACGCGGTGATCCTGGATAACAGACTGCAGCAGGGCAGACTGGCTAAGGAGAAAGGATCGAAGAAATGCTTGCTGAAGTCGGATGTGTTGGACCGAAAGGTCCAAATATCGCAGTCAAGCTGTAAACTACGACACAACGCATTCGTTCTCTGGAATACATTCTGCTACTTACCCCTTTTCATGGCTTGGTAGCGGGAGATTGAGAATGAACGAAGCCAAGCCAAGCCAAGTCGGTCCTCTAGCTTCCAGGTCTTCTAAATATTTAAAGTTGGTCCACTAGATTCTAGGAATAACTATTTAAATTCTGCCCACTTGATTCCAGGTCTTCCAAATGTTTAAAGTCAGTCCACTACATTCTAGGTTTTCTAACTGTTTATTGTCGGTCCACTAGATTCCACGTATCTTTTAAGACTGTAGTGTCCTTCATAATATAATCAATTTGGCAGCAGAAACAAAAACTGTGTTGTGAACAGTAATGACTAACCCGAGATTTAATGTCAACTGATTCTGTGAGATGATCCTCCAACATGTTTCTCAGAGATTTGATGCTATAACTTTGTAGTTTCTTAATATTTATTTTGCTCACCCCAAAAGGGCCATTTGAAATACGTATGAAGATACTTAGTTTGTTATACATTTTGATCATTTTAGAGTCCCATGTCGTTTTAAAAATGACAAAGCCAAGCCAGGTTTCTGAATTCAGTTTTTTCTTCTTTAAATCTGTTTAAAATACTCTATACGTATCTAAAGCTCTCTAGCTCATTAAACGGGGTTTCCTCTTAGTTTGATAAGAGACATGTTGTTGGTCGCCGCATTTAATTGTACAACTGTCTTTCCTCCATATTTTGTTAGGCTTTCTTGTAAGGAGCTAATGTCTAGCATATATGTGCCTTCTGTTGGGCTCCATTTGAGATAGGCGATCGATGTCCTCTGCAAATTCCAGGTCTTCTGTTTAAAGTCGGTCCACTAAATTCCAGGTATTCTAGCTGTTTAACGTTGGTCCACTAGATTCCAGATTTTCTGTTTAAAGTCGGTCTACTAAATTCCAGGTGTTCTAGCTGTTTAACGTTGGTCCACTAGATTCCAGGTGTTTTAGCTGTGCAACGTTGGTCCACTAGATTCCAGGTGTTCTAGCTGTTTAACGTTGGTCCACTAAATTCTAGGTGCTCTAGCTGTTTAGTCGGTCCACTAAATTCCAGGTGTTCTAGCTGTTTAGTCGGTCCACTAAATTCCAGGTGTTCTAGCTGTTTAACGTTGGTCCACTAGATTTCAGATCTTCTGTTTAAAGTCGGTCCACTACATTCCAGGTCTTCTACCTGTTTAAAGTCGGTCCTATAGGATCAAGATGCTGAGCAGCGCATGAGCTGCAGTGGTCAGCGACCAATAGCTGACTGCTAGCGTCAGGGCCAGCGAACCAGAGCTGCCAAGACCCTTCTACACCTCCACGCGGTGATCCTGGGTAACAGGTTGCAGCAGGGCAGACTGGATAAGGAGAAGGGATTGAAGAGAGAATGCTAACCCGGTACTCAAAAAATGCTTGCTGAAGTCGGATGTGTTGAACCGAAAGGTCCAAATATTGCAGTCAAGCTGTAAACTACGACACAACGCATTCGTTCTCTGGAATACATTCTGCTACTTACCCCTTTTCAGGGCTTGGTAGCGGGAGATTGAGAATGAACGAAGCCAAGCCAAGCCAAGTCGGTCGTCTAGCTTCCAGGTCTTCTAAATATTTAAAGTTGGTCCACTAGATTCTAGGTATAACTATTTAAATTCTGCCCAGTTGATTCCAGGTCTTCCAAATGTTTAAAGTCGGTTGACTAAATTGCAGGTCTTCCAAATGTTTAAAGTCAGTCCACTACATTCTAGGTTTTCAAACTGTTTAATGTCGGTCCACTAGATTCCACGTATCTTTTAAGACTGTAGTGTCCTTAATAATATAATCAATTTGGCAACAGAAACAAAAACTGTGTTGTGAACAGTAATGACTAACCCGAGATTTAATGTCAACTGATTCTGTGAGATGATCCTCCAACAAAACCCTCTACTGCATGAATCCATGCATCTGCTTTATTATGCGGATGAACATTCGTGGGATCCCGTAGTGGTTTAATCATTTTCAGAGTGGTTATAGTCGATAAAGTTGATGAACAGAGTTGAATCCCATTCTAATGACTGCTCGACAATTGTGCACACTGCGACTATCTTGTCTTATATAGTATGCCTGAAACCTGCTTGTTTGTTTCTTAACATTGTATCCACATCTTTGATTTAATCTTTCACGGAAAACTTTGTTTAACACTTTATCAGGTACTGATAAGAGCATTATTCCTACATAATTATTACATTCTTGTAGATCGTCTTTCTTTGTGATGAAATAGCTTTCTTTCCAATCTTTTGGAATGCTTTCTGAATCCTATATAGTTTTAATAAAACTAAAGCGTATTGGTGAATGCTTCAGTGGTGCAATCAAACAACATCCGCTGGTATTGGTGGATGCTTGAGTTGGACAATCAAACAGCTTCCGCTGGTACTGGTGGATGCTTGAGTTGGACAATCAAACAGCTTCCGCTGGTACTGGTGGATGCTTGAGTTGGACAATCAAACAGCTTCCGCTGGTACTGGTGGATGCTTGAGTTGGACAATCAAACAGCTTCCGCTGGTACTGGTGGATGCTTGAGTTGGACAATCAAACAGCTTCCGCTGGTACTGGTGGATGCTTGAGTTGGACAATCAAACAGCTTCCGCTGGTACTGGTGGATGCTTGAGTTGGACAATCAAACAGCTTCCGCTGGTATTGGTGGATGCTTGAGTTGGGCAATGGAACAGCTTCCGCTGGTACTGGTGGATGCTTCAGTTGGGCAATGGAACAGCTTCCGCTGGTACCCCATGAAAACATACAGCTTGTCCATTCTTTTGAAGGCCATCTATTCTGACTTATCCAATTAACTTTAAAGACTTCATGGCAGGTAAATTGTCAGGTTGGTTAATGGAGTTGTGGACTATTTAGGAGCCCTTCAAAGTATTCCGTACATCAATTCTCTGTTCTTCAAGATTCGTTATCTCTTCTTCCCAATCTATCATTTATTTGTCTGCTTTGGTGCTTGTATTTCTGAACATTTTCCCCACAGTTTCATACACACTTTTAAAGTTTCCTTTAGCTGCAGCAAGAGAAAAAAGATACAGAGGTAGATAAAAGCATTTATATGTGCTTGATAAACTACATAATGACTTTTGACAGGGTTCAGCATGAGAGACTAATTAAATATCTGTAAGAGATTAGCCAGCACGAGAATGCTTTTGATCGAATCTACAGAAACAAATTATGGATAATTATTTGAGTATAGGGGCAGGTTTCGGATAACACATGAGCAATGTATGCACATATCTGCTGTGAGAACAGCATATGGACCGACAAACTAGCTTGGGTTAATCACCTGTGTGTGCGTGTGAGCCTGAGTACGTGAGTCTGTGTGTAGGTGCCTCTATGTGTGTATATATGTTAGCTTGCAATTGCGTGTGCGTGTATGTGTGTTTATGTGTATGCGTGCGTGTGTATGTATGCGGGCGTGTATGTGCGCGTGTGTATGTGTGTGTGCGAGAATATATGCGTGTCAGCGTGTGTGAGAGTTTGTGTATGTCTGCGTGTGCACGCATATGTGCATGTATGTGCGTGTGTCTATGTGTATGCGTACGTGTGTCGTATGTGTGTGCGCGCGTGTGCGTGCATGTGTCTGTTTTAGCATGTGTGTGCCCATGTGTGTGTGTTTTAGGGTGTGTATGTTTTAACATGTGTGTCTGTATGTGTGTGTGTGTGTGTGTCTGTTTTAGCATGTGTGTGCCCGTATGTACATGTATGTGTGTGTTTTTGGGTGTGTCTGTTTTGTCGTGTGTGTAAGTGTGTGTGCTGAATGATGTCTGTTTTAGTCTGCATGTGCTCGTGTTCTTGTGTGTGTGTGTGTATGTTTTAGGGTGCATATGCTGAAGCGTGTATGCCGGTGTGTGTATATGTGGGTGTGTATGTGTTAATGCGTGTGCGATATCAGTTTGGCCTACATATCGTAGGTGGAGAGTAAGTTATTAAGGAAAGCGACGGTAACAATGAAAGTGATGACACTATCCAGAAGTTAAAAGCAACACCATCAGTCCCGTTTCTTCAACAATTGAGAGGATCCATATACCTGAGACGCCCGTTCAGGCTGCGACAGAATGGACAAATAGAAGGAAGAACTAATAAATCAAATGCAAGTACATACCAGCCCCGACCATTACAAAGAAATTCTAACACTGCAATAGAGACAAAAAGACAGCTGATCAACAGTGTAATTACACCAACTTTCTATTATCAGTGTTATGTATGGACCCTAAGCAAGGCTCGAGAATGAACGATCACAACATGGTATCTGAAATGCTTGCGAAAAGCAGTCACCGCCACGAGAGACGACAATTGGGAGAAAAGTAGAAAAAGGAAGTTGGAACAATGACAAGCAAGATATATTTAATCAGAAATACCATTAAATGGTTTGGTCACATGGCTTGAAATATAATTAGAAATACCATTAAATGGTTTGGTCACATGGCTTGAAATATAATTAGAAATACCATTAAATGGTTTGGTCACATGGCTTGAAATATAATTAGAAATACCATTAAATGGTTTGGTCACATGGCTTGAAATATAATTAGAAATACCATTAAATGGTTTGGTCACATGGCTTGAAATATAATTAGAAATACCATTAAATGGTTTGGTCACATGGCTTGAAATATAATTAGAAATACCATTAAATGGTTTGGTCACATGGCTTGAAATATAATTAGAAATACCATTAAATGGTTTGGTCACATGGCTTGAAATATAATTAGAAATACCATTAAATGGTTTGGTCACATGGCTTGAAATATAATTAGAAATACCATTAAATGGTTTGGTCACATGGCTTGAAATATAATTAGAAATACCATTAAATGGTTTGGTCACATGGCTTGAAATATAATTAGAAATACCATTAAATGGTTTGGTCACATGGCTTGAAATATAATTAGAAATACCATTAAATGGTTTGGTCACATGGCTTGAAATATAATTAGAAATACCATTAAATGGTTTGGTCACATGGCTTGAAATATAATTAGAAATACCATTAAATGGTTTGGTCACATGGCTTGAAATATAATTAGAAATACCATTAAATGGTTTGGTCACATGGCTTGAAATATAATTAGAAATACCATTAAATGGTTTGGTCACATGGCTTGAAATATAATTAGAAATACCATTAAATGGTTTGGTCACATGGCTTGAAATATAATTAGAAATACCATTAAATGGTTTGGTCACATGGCTTGAAATATAATTAGAAATACCATTAAATGGTTTGGTCACATGGCTTGAAATATAATTAGAAATACCATTAAATGGTTTGGTCACATGGCTTGAAATATAATTAAAAATTCCATTAAATGGTTTGGTCACATGGCTTGAAATATAATTAGAAATACCATTAAATGGTTTGGTCACATGGCTTGAAATATAATTAAAAATTCCATTAAATAGTTTGGTCACATGGCTTGAAATATAATTAGAAATACCATTAAATGGTTTGGTCACACGGCTTGAAATATAATTAAAAATTCCATTAAATAGTTTGGTCACATGGCCTGAAATTTAATTAAATATATATATATACTCAGAAGAAATATATTTTGTTATTCTTGAGTAGATGTCATCATTTGTAATATGGCCTTTCAATTGAAACATTTTCATATGATCCTCTCTCAGTAAATTTCGCCGAAGTTCATTCTTACAAAGATTGCTTGGAGGTGTCAATCATTTTTGAACTGTAAAAAAACCCACCACTAGACATTACGTCAACTCGTTTCATCACTGTATTTGCAGAAAGCTGGCTAGATTTAATTACAAATATTATATCAGATTTGGTTTTTTAAGCTGTCCAATAATGCATATGTTGAATCAGATAAATTTGTATCATTTCGCGGTCTTCACATGGCCTCTTATTTTTAGATATGATATGAAAGGAACAATATGACGTGTTTGTAGCGCCTGATATTTCCATTCCTTTATTAAAAATTGACTGCTGAGAACTGTAATTTTTCAATTGTCTTATTTTCTTTTTTGGCGTTTTTTAAGAGAAATCTTTGTCAGTTACTACTGGGTGATTTGTTTTGAAATGTTCAACGCTGCGTTGTTTCATACAGCCCTACTTGTATGACACAACAAACAAACACATTTTAATTTTTAACTTCCGTAAAGAAATGCTCCTCTTCCCATATCGAATTGTTTAAACACAATTGGTATTCATTATTTAGTTTATTTCGGCAACAAAGAACACAATGTTAAATCTCAAACCTAAGCTTCATATCGAAAAGCTACCCAAGCATGGACTGGACCCATGCATACACCGACGGTTCTGTAACAAACACTACACAGAACGGAGGGGCAGGAGCATTCCTGAACCTACCAAATGGCAGACAAATAACACTGTCATTCGCTACTGGTAAGTACATAAGCAATTTCAGAGCGGAGGCAGAGGCACTGAGGGCGGCAGTGGAAGAAATGGTGACACACAATGAAAATGAAAGCCATATAGTCCTGCTTACAGATGCTCTCGCCGTAGTCACAGCGCTAAAAAGCCAGAAAAACACTGAGCTTAATGACTTAAGAGCAGCACTCTGCAAACTGTGCCAGCAGTCCGCACCAAAAAGGGTAGTGGTACAGTGGGTCCCATCACACTGCAACATCCAAGGCAACGAGGAAGCAGACAGACTGGCAAAAGAAGGTGCAAGACTACCACAAACAGATACTAGTATGACGTACGAAGAGTCAAAACGGCTTATCAAAGCCAGATACATGACCAAATGGGAAACCGAACATACTGGTTACACCAAAAACGATGCCTATTACCAGTTGAACCGAAGAGAGCAGGTCGTTGTCTTCAGCCGCTTTTTTCGAAAAAATAATGGTTACTGTCTGACTGCTTACGAAGAAGAAGAAGGAGAAGAAGAAATCTCAAACAAGCAGAAGGTTACATCAAGATATTTTCGAAAAAATAATCGCCATCGAATACAATAAATAGCAAGTCTCGCGCATTCGCATCAAATGAATAATGACATATGAGGCACATGTTGTATATGTGTTAAAATATATAATTATGACGGTTCTTTATGTGCTCGTCGTGTTTTCGGTCCTTATTGCAGGGACTAGCTCGTCTTGTGTCAGTAGGTCATATCGAATGACTAGCTCGTCGTGTGTCTGTAGGTCATAAATGGAGTGGCTAGCTCGTCGTGTGTCTGTAGGTCATTAATAGAGTGACTATCTCGTCGTGTATCTGTAGGTCATTAATGGAGTGGCTAGCTCGTTGTGTGTCTGTAGGTCATTAATAGAGTGACTATCTCGTCGTGTATCTGTAGGTCATTAATGGAGTGACTAGCACAAGGACTTTCGTTGTCTAACAACCATGGCCACAATTGTCCACTCCCCAGGGAACTGACAATTGGATTTAGTTCAGATAGTTTTGTCAATTCGAACTTGGAGTTCAATAACGTTAGACAAATTTTCACGAAGAAAATATTTGTCAGGAGCTACACAAAATACCGTCGCGAGATAATAGTAGTCCTCTAGCGACCATTTGCCGATCGTGGAGCTAGAGGAACCATCAGTATCCAACACTTCACGATTTACTGAGAGATATTGAGCACCTATTAGTATATCTGGAGTGCAGTACCGTCGATTCTTGTAAACATAACATGAAAAAGCAATTTTGGAATTGGATACAACAATGCGTGCACAGATGGATTCTGAAAGAAAATTGCCGCTCTTCACGCCATGACATGCGCGTTCCCCACTTCGTCTCATGACATGTGCGCTCGCCAATCCGTCTCATGACATGCACGTTCCCCACTACGTCTCATGACATGCGCGAACAGATGAGATGAGAAGTTAGAAACTGATTGCGCAAGACTGATAGAGCAGAACGTATTTCGTCGAGACTGTGGACGGCACATGCCCGTACGTCCAGGTTTGTGGGCTGTTGTGGAAGCATCCATCTCAATAAGAACTGGACCGTTTCTGACATCAAATGACGCGTGGTTGAGAGGTGGTAACGCTCCAAGTGTCCTCGCGTCTCGCAGGTTCGATTTACTGCGGGATTATTTTTAATTATCTTTATCATATTCTTTATTTATAAAAATAAAATAACTAACATTATGACGTTTTTCCCCGTTGCTGACTCCCTAAAAGTTGAGGAATGTAGGCAGCTTTTTTTCAGTAGTCGGCGCTAAGTGTGCATACAAGTTTTTTATTTCACGTCCAACATAGAATAATTTTGTTCCTAACCGGGTTGTAAGCCGTGCTGCCCTGTCTAGAAAGTAGTATCCTAACCACTTGGCCATCCAATCATATTCAGTACTCTCAACAAGGTTCAATTTGGTCCAAGACTGGCGTATTTTAATGCCGAAATGATGGGCACTAAGAAGATACGATGATGTTAGCTGAAAGTGTTCAATCATTACAGAAACTGATTAAAATAGTGATAATTTTTTTGCGTTTTTTTGGCGTTAGCCTTATTTCTCTAATTCCCTAGGCGGTGTGCGTTGCACTGGGATTTTTATTTGGCGCCTGTCAGCCCAGTGCATCCGACTTCAGCATGCATTTTATATAAGGGTCTGCTTCCTCCTGCATTTTCTAAGGGTTTGCTTCCCCGGGGTAACGGCCGGTGCTGTGATGGGGATCGAATCCAGCACCTTCGGGTTGTGAGTCGTGCCACTTAACCACTAGGTAACGCGTTCCCTATGTAAGCATTTAAAGTCGTAAATAAATATTGAACATTAACACAGAGAAAGCGAAAACTGATAATTTGCAAAGTAGACAATAAATCAGAGCTACAGAAATTTTTTTACGATAATATGAAATTTAAGTCTCCTGTATTGAGCATAAAAGAGGATGGACCGTGTGGAAATTAGAAAGATAACAAGAGTACTAATGCGGTATGAACAACTCGAGACAGATAATTACATTCAAACAAATAACTCAGAAATTGAAGATTAGCTTAGTCAAGTGTGATATAAAAGACGCCGGAGTGCCATATTTAGCCGACCTCCGATATGTTGAAATGGCAACTGACCTGATCAGACATTGAAAAAAAAATGTTTAAAAATGATTTCATCTATCTACGCTCCACTTGATCCAGCTGTAGATGGTTACATGGCTCACTGTAAGGGGCGGACATCCCGGGAAGACGAAGCTTCAGACCGATCGAAGTGGAGATGTAACACACAATTCAACATCAGACTGTGCGAACAGAAGATCTTGCAACATGGAGAAGTAAAACGACATTGACGCAAAGAAAACACAAAACTCAGTAGACCGTTAGTGTTTCAATGGGGCTTCATCCAGTAGTCAGACATGACTGAAAGGGGTGACTACGTGTATCAAATCTCCAATACTGAAGGGGTGACTACCCGTATCAAATCTCCAATACTAAAAGAAGTGACTACGCCTATCAAAACTCCAATACTGAAAGGGGTGATTACGCGTATCAAGTCTCCAATACTGAAAGGGGTGATTACGCGTATCAAGTCTCTAATACTGAAAGGGGTGATTAAGCGTATCAAATCTCCAATACTGAAACGGGGGATTACGCGTTTCAAATCTCCAATACTGAAAGGGGTGATTAAGCGTATCAAATCTCCAATACTCAAAGGGGTGATTACGCGTATCAAATCTCCAATACTGAAAGAGGTGATTACGCGTATCAAGTCTCCAATACCGAAACTACGACAACCGTGTTTGTTATAGGACGACCTTTCCCTTACTCATTTATTTCCCTGGACACATATGTTATGGGACTATCTTTCCCTTATTTATGTCCCTGGACACATGTTATGGCACTATCTTTCCCTTATTAATGTCACTGGACACAACATGTTATTGGACTGTCTTTCTGAATGACGAAAACCCTTCAAACAAACAAATTACCATTAAGCAGGGCGAAAACTTGCTCACTGGAAACAAAAACCGCAAACGCTTTTGTAGAACACTATGCCAGAGCAAACCACATCGAGGTCCCTGCAGATAGGCATACAGATATTAGTGAAAAGCAAAAGGGGCACGACAACGTCAATACGGCACCAGAAGAGCATATGATAGCCAAATTAACAATGAGTGAAATGGAAGAGGCCATGAGAACATTACAGAAAAGGAAATCTCCCGGAAAAGACGGGATAACAAACGAAATGCTGATGGGGCTGGGCCAAACAGCGAAGAGGAAACTGCTATCGGTCCTGAACCAAAGCTGGAAAAGGGGTATTGTACCCCAGGCATGGAAAGACGCAGTACTTGTACCAGTACCAAAGAAAGGAAAGGACAAAACAGATCCAAATGGATACAGGCCTATCAGCCTACTGAGCTGTGTCGGCAAACTGATGGAACGTATGATAAACACCAGACTGATGTGGCATCTGGTAGAAAAACGAATACTAATTCCACAGCAAGCTGGCTTTAGACAGCACAGATCCACTGAGGACCAGGTCATCATCATATCCCAGGAAATAGAAGATGCCTACCAGGCACAGAAACACACAGTAGCGGCTTGGGTGGACCTGGAAAAGGCATTTGACAAAGTCTGGAAAGACGGAAAGAGTCAGGCTAAGGAGACGTGAAGTTTGTGGGAGAATGTACAAGTGGATCAACCACTACCTCAAACAAAGAACGGTCAGAGTCCAAGTACAAGGGCAGATGAGCAAAAAAGGTGACACTCGAGCAGGGTGTACCCCAAGGGGGAGTACTGTCACCCACACTCTTCCTGGTGTATATAAACGACATTACAGAGAATATACCAAGAAGAGTCCATAGCTCAATGTTTGCAGACGATCTGGCTATGTGGACCTCTGAAAAGAATCTCACCATAGCAAGAAATCGGATGCAGAAGGCCCTAACATCGCTGGAAGAGTGGGCGAACTCATGGCTGGTCGAAATAAACGAGGAGAAAACCACATGTACAATATTCTCGCTTTCAATCAAACCCCAAAACACCAAATTAAGTCTAAATGGCAAATTCCTGCAGCCAAACAACAAACCCAAACTATCTGGGAGTCACATTTGATTGGCGCATGACATGGAAAAGTCAGATCGAGAGAAACCGAATGAGAGCCAGAGAAAGAATGGCAATCATGAGGAAACTTGCTGGCACAAGCTGGGGAGCAGACGAAAGTATACTAAAGAAACTGTACACTGGAAGAGTGAGACCAGTTCTCGAGTATGGCATTGTGGCATGGACAACAGCAGCAAAGGCGAACTTCGATAAAGTTAACAAACTTCAAAACCAAGCCATGAGAGTTATAACAGGAGGCATGAAGTCAACGCCAATTGTAGAACTTGAAAAGATTACAAAGCTGCAACCCATAACCGATAGAAGAGACTGCAGAGCCCAGCTGCAGTCAGAGAAACTCCGAAGACTGACTGACCACCCAATGCACCAGAGACTAAACAATTTGGGAAATGGGAAACTAAAGCGGAGAAACTTTGCAGAAATATCCAAAGCAAAGATGCACGATGATCCCATAAACGCACTAACAACACCAAAGCCCATCAAAACTGCCAGACTTAAAAAGAAAATATGAGATACTACCCTAAGCTTTATATCGAAAAACTACCCAAGCATGGACTGGACCCATGCATACACCGACGGTTCTGTAACAAACCCTACACAGAACGGAGCGGCAGGAGCATTCCTGAACCTACCAAATGGCAGAAAAATAACACTGTCATTCGCTACTGGTAAGTACACAAGAAATTTCAGAGCGGAGGCAGAGGCACTGAGGACGGCAGTGGAAGAAATGGTGACACATAAAAAAAATGAAAGCCATATAGTCCTGCTTACAGATGCTCTGGCCGTAGTCACAGCGCTAAAAAGCCAGAAAAATACTGAGCTTAATGACTTAAGAGCAGTACTCTGTCAACTATGCAAGCAGTCCGCACCAAAAAGGGTAGTGGTACAGTGGGTCCCATCACACTGCAACATCCAAGGCAACGAGGAGGCAGACAGACTGGCAAAAGAAGGTGCAAGACTACCACAAACAGATACTAGTATGACGTACGAAGAGTCAAAACGGCTTATTAAAGCCAGATACATGACCAAATGGGAAACTGAACATACCGGCTACACCAAAAACGATGCCTATTACCAGTTGAACAGAAGAGAGCAGGTCGTTGTCTTCAGACTTCGCACTGGCCACAATAGACCACCTATTCAACAAATTGAAGATTGGTGGTACCGACGAATGCCCGTGTGGTACCGACAAAATGACCGCTGAGCATCTGCTGCAAAACTGCCCGACATACGAGGATCAGAGAGAGCAGATGTGGCCATCACCAGTGGAACCACAAGGCAAGCTCTATGGCAGTGTCGACAGCCTCAGGATGACCGCCGCTTTTTCGAAAAAATAATGGTTACTGTCTGACGATGAAGAAGAAGAAGAAGAAGGACTGTCTTTCCCTTCCTCATTTATGTCACTGGACACAGCTGGTATATGATTATCTAGATATATCTGTTATCTGAAATAGATTTGTAAATTACACTGCAATACTAGAAGATAGCACTGATATTTAATCAGTGGTATCTGCGTCTGAATTCACCAAAAAGAAAAGAAATATATATGTTTTTAGCACCAAATTTGAGGTAGTGAATAGTTTACGTTTTTAACTTTTCAAACATTTTGCGAGAACAGAAGCGAATTTGTTCTTCTATCTATTCCTGTCGTTTTTGCAATGAATTTCTTGGGTTAGGATTAAGATTAGGGTTAGGATTAAGATTAGGGTTAGGATTAAGATTAGGGTTAGGATTTGGATTAGGATTAGCATCTTTCTAAACTTCTATCTTTATCTGTCTTTTACTTATTTATTTTAAATAAAATTATTTCGATCTGTCATCCACTTAACCCAAAATTGAATGTCCCATTACAGTCATCAGCTGTCAAATACGTGCGATAGAAACCCAGGGAACTCTATTTTGGGGTGAATTAAGACGCAAGTACCCAATTAACCGACCTTCTGTTCTGCAAATCCATCTGGTTGACACGTAGAAAGAGTCCTCTCGTGTCCTCCCTGGCTGCACTATAGACTATTGGTAGTAAATGTGTAGGTGGCTTTCTTCTTTCGGCTTGCTAGGAATGGTTTCACGCCTTCCAGGCTTCTTCCCGCTAGTCTTCCATACTTCTTCCTGCTAGTCTTCCATACTTCTTCCTGCTAGTCTTCCATACTTCTTCCCGCTAGTCTTCCATACTTCTTCCTGCTAGTCTTCCATACTTCTTCCTGCTAGTCTTCCATACTTCTTCCTGCTAGTCTTCCATACTTCTTCCTGCTAGTCTTCCATACTTCTTCCAGCTAGCCTACTAGGCTTCTTCCTGCTAGGCTTCTAGACTTCTTCCTGCTAGCCTTCTAGACTTCTTCCTGTTAGTCGTCTATACTTCTTCCTGTTAGTCGTCTAGACTTCTTCCTGCTAGCCTTCTAGACTTCTTCCTGCTAGCCTTCTAGACTTCTTCCTGCTAGAATATCAGACTTCTTCCTGCTAGCCATCCAGGCTTCTTCCTGCTAGCCTTCCAGGCTTCTCCCTGCTAGCATTCCAGGCTTCTTCCTGCTAGCCTTCCAGGCTTCTTCATTCTAGCCTTCCAGGCTTCTTCCTGCTAGCCATCCAGGCTTCTTCCTGCTAGCCTTCCAGGCTTCTCCCTGCTAGCCTTCCAGGCTCCTTCCTGCTAGCCTTCCAGGCTTCTCCCTGCTAGCCTTCCAGGCTTCTTCCTGCTAGCCTTCCAGGCTTCTTCCTGCTAGCCTTCCAGGCTTCTTCATTCTAGCCTTCCAGGCTTCTCCCTGCTAGCCTTCCAGGCTTCTTCCTGCAAGCCTCCCGTCTGTGTTGCATCTTCACGCTGCCTGTGGCGGTTTGATAACCATTAAAATGTGATTGTGTGACGTCTTGCTTCAGGATGTTTCCCGCCATAACTTCTAGGTGGTATGTCAACAACTAAATTTTAACATGATTAAAATGTTAAACGTCATAGGACATTCCTGATATATTATTAGTTGGCAAGTGTTTACTGGCAGCCAATGAAATAGTAGTTTCTAAGTATCTTTATGTACGTCATCGAATGGTGTGTGTAATCTATTATTATCTCGTGTGCACGATTAGTCTTCCGCTACCGTCAGACAGGTTATGAACTAGCCAATCAAACATCGAGCCTATTTTGACCCAAAATCTGACACAACGGCGGTCTTAGACTCAAACAATTTTAGTGTTTCCACAATGATGCTCTAGTTCAAGATATTTCATAGACTGCAAATCGTATATGCTTTTTTTTTGTGGTAATACTGTTTTACGATTTAGAAAAGACGAGCTGGAACGAAAGAACGAGGACAGACAATATATATATATATATATATATATATATATATATATATATATATATATATATATATATATATATACACACACAGAGAGAGACAGAGAAAAGAGAGAGAAAGAGAGAAAGAGAGAGAAAGAGCAATGTGAGTTACGTTGATCCAAAATAGAGACAAGGGCAAAGATCCACTTTTGCCTTCTGCGATTATCTGACAGGATGGACGAGGAAGAGTGTGTGTGGAGTCAAGAGTGTAAAAGCATGGATTAGTATGTATCAGATACCGCGCTGGGACGAAAACAAGAACGAAACCTGCGTTACGACCAAAATGGATATATCAAAAATCAAAACTGACAATACACAAAAGAACAGCTTACACACCATGAAGAAGAGATAAAAACACATACACATGATACGTAGTGCAGAATAAGTGTGGACCGTGCTCCACGAAAGCATGTATGGTAGATTTTCTATTAAGTTTTCGTTTTAGCGCGACAACAGAACAATGTCTATTCATGTCTTTACACACTATATTTTAACTGACTCACTCCGCAGAGCCGACACATCGGCTATGAAAATGTCTTATAGCTAATATATTGGCTTGAACATTTGGCATATATAAATGGATGATAATGTTGATGTTCGTCCATCCGTTTGGAGAATGTTCCACCAGTTGGTGACTGAGCCCGATGTGGGTCTGGAAAGATCTCGGGCAGTGTGGCAGGAAATGTACACCTGATGTAAAGACTTCTTTTCACGAGCTTTGCTAGCCTGTCTCCGTTGTTCAGCTGCCGTTGTTGTGAAACCATTGTATGTCGTTGCATCCTCAGGAAGAGATGTGCGCCAAACAACTCGATCTTGTCAAGAAACTCTTCCAAAGTTCGCTATAATGTTACATGTCAAGAAACTCTTCCAAAGTTCGCTATAATGTTACATGTCAAGAAACTCTTCCAAAGTTCGCTATAATGTTACATGTCAAGAAACTCTTCCAAAGTTCGCTATAATGTTACATGTCAAGAAACTCTTCCAACGTCGGCTATAATGTTACATGTCAAGAAACTCTTCCAAAGTTCGCTATAATGTTACATGTCAAGAAGCTCTTCCAACGTCGGATATAATGTTACATGCTTTCTAGAAAAGCCTCAAGAATGTCTTTGAATCCCTTCTTTTGACCATCAAAGGAGCGTTTACTCTTTTGCATCCCACCACGAATGAGTATTTTTAGCAGCATTAGGCTGGCATGCGAACTACATGACACACACGCCTAGCAGATCTGTGACTTCATGAGAATAGAATTAATGCTAGAGATAACAGCTCTTTCAAGAACAGCGGCGGTATCTGGTGATCCTGTCTTGCCGCACCGAGAGCCTGCCATATATGGAAGACGGACTGAGCAGACAAACTAATAATATATATATATATATATATATATATGTAGAGAGAGAGAGAGAGAGAGAGAGAGAGAGGGCGAGAGAGAACGAGATATCAAAGGCCCACTGCCTAAGTGAGGCGAGTTACATTGCGAAATAACCCTTGTATGGCACTGCAAACCCTGACATTCACACTGGCCAAACGTATTCAAATTGCAAAGTAGAATTATGGGATTGATATACATTTATAGAAAATACCCCGATCGGAAGGTATACTAACGTCTGGTCCGCAAAATATACTAATCAGACATGCTAGTCAGGTTCAGGCAAAACATACTGCACAAGACCCTCATATTGGCTTTCTCACAGCCCTTACTGGAAACGGGCTGTTTTCACGACAGCTTGGCTAATAAGGGGATGGATCGACGTGATCACCGTAGTAGTGAGCGACACGCAGATGAAGTCACGCTCGGGATATGAGAAAAGCTTCGACAACCCGCCACTTAACATCCTTTTCAGGGCGCACACAAAAGTAATCCTACTCATTGTGGGCATTGCTCAACATATTTGTTTGATACAACAGTATCACATGATGATAAACTGCATGTGCGAAGGTAACAAAAATTGCGCGCAAATGAGGTCTAATTTGATGGTTGCAAAAGCTCGTAGTTTCAAAGCTGGAAAAGATCTAGGTTATAAAATATTTCTGTCGAGGTCAGACAAATTAAATACGTTCATCTGATTTGGAAATAATTTAAGGTCAAAGTAATTTCGAACCAGGAAGTAAAAAGCAAGAAACAGAAACCGGTTGAGGCTTAATCAGACACGAGTAAAAAGTATAACACAATTACTGACAGTTTTACTTATATTTACAATATAACTACTACACTACTACTATTGTTTGTTATATTTCTGTTTTAGCTGGATTTATAGCTACTACTACTACTACCATCACTAGAACTACTACTACTACTGCTACTACTACTTCTACTACTACTACCACCAGAACTACTACTACTATTTCTACTACTACTACTTAAACTACTACTACTACTGCCACTACCACTACTATGACAACTACTACTACTATTTCTACTACTACTTATACTACTATTAATGCAACTGCTACTACTAATGGTACTGCTATTACTACTGCTGCTGTTGCTACTACTACTACTGCTGTTTCTAATACTACTATTGCTACAACTTCTACTACAACTACTACTACTATTACTACTACTACAACCAATGCTACAACCATAGCTACCAATGCTACTTGTTATATACCACAACCACTTCTGCAACTACAACTTATATTACTAGTTATGTCATTATTATTCCCGCAAATATTGCCACGAGTATAGAAATATAAAGAGACGCAAAAATCGTACTATTTGAAAAAGCAGATTAAAAAAAATATTGAGGAACATTGGTTAGGTAAACCGAATCTTGCCCAGAAGGCTACAAGATTTGCCAGATGAGACGCCATAATGCCCCGGGCAGAACCTTACTGCCAGATGAGACGCTATAATGACCTGGACAGAACGATACTGCCAGATAAGACGCCATAATGACCTGGACAGAATGATACTGCCAGATGAGATGCCATTATAACCTGGGCAGAACGATACTGCCAGATGAGACGCCATAATGACCTGGGCAGAACGATACTGTAGGGTACTGTGCCTGGAAAGCGGGGCAGAGGAAGATCGAGGAGAAGATGGACATAAGACATCAAGGAGGTCCTGAATATGACAGCGTCAGAGGAGGGGAGTTCTGGCTAGAGATCGAGAGTCTTACATGTTGTGAGAGTGACTTTCTGCAAATTACATGCTATAAGATAATGATGATGAGATTTTAAAATAAAAAAATAGTGAAAACAAAATAACGGAGAGAAGACTGCCCATATGGCTTGGCTTCGTTCATTCTCAATCTCCCGCTACCAAACACTGAAGGGGCTTAAGTAGCAGAAGTCCAGAGAACGAATGCCTTGTGTCGTAGTTTACAGTTTGACTGCAATATTTGCACCTTTCGGTCCAACACATCCGACTTCAGCAATCATTTTTTGAGTACCGGGTTAGCATTCCCTCTTCGATCGATCCCTTCTCCTAAGCCAGTCTGCCCTGCTGCAGCCTGTTATCCAGGATCACCGCGTGGAGGTGTAGAAGGGTCTTGGCAGCTTTGGTTCGCTGGCTCTGACAATAGCAGTCAGCTATGAGTCGCTGACCACTGCAGCACATGCGCTGCTCAGCATCTTGATCTTGACTGCTCATATATTAGGAAAGAAGAAAAAGAATGAAAACGAAAGAGAGGCAAAATAAGAATGAAGATATGGTGAGAAGTGAAGAGAATGCTGATAGTAAGTAAGACCTAGATAATAATGGCAAGTACCTGCATCTCATCCAAAACATTTTTCTAGCCTGGATAGTACACTCCGACAGCAGACTGTTCTTAGTCCATTTATTGATGTTGCTCTCCAATTCATGGCGCTGTCTCCATCTTGCTCGCCTGCTTCCAACCTTTCACTCCATTATTGTTTTCAGAAGTGTAACGTGTTGTTTGAAATATTTGATTCCGTCAACGTGTATCTCTTTCAGCATTTCCATTCCCATTCCTAATCTCGTCAGGACTTCTATATTTATTTGCGTTTCTTTCCACGGAAAGCGACCCATTCTTCTGTATATCTATATTTCAAGTGCCTCTGTTTTGTTATCCAGGTGTCCGCATCGTATGGTAATAATGAGTATACATACCACATGATGACTCACATTTTTAGTTTATTTGCTATTTCCTTGGATGTTATGTTTCATATTATTAAATGTGTTTTCGGGCATTCCTATTCTATTCTTCGCTTCTTTTTCACATCTACTATCATTTGTTATTGTCTGTCGTGTAATAAGTATATATTTGTTTTTAAAATAAGTACATATTTAAAACAAGTATAAATTTAAAATAGGTAAACATTTAAAATAAGACTACATTAAAAATAAGTATACATTAAAAAAGTATATATTTAAAATATGTATACATAAAAGAAAATATATATTTAAAATAAGTATACGTTCAAAATAAGTATATATTTAAATAAGTATACGTTTAAAATAAGTATACATTAACAAAAGCATGCATTTAAAAGAAAGTAAACATTTGAAAATGAATACATCTAAAATTAAGTAAATATTTAAAATAAGTATACATTTAAAATAAGTTAATATTTAAAATAACTATAAATATAAAAACATAAAATAGCTCACAGAACGACTTCATTCCACCTGAGCGACCTCATATGTGCTCAATCTATTTCAGTGCTAAAAATGCCGAGGACAAAGCACGCACTTCGTAACTCTCGTGGCGGTTTCGAGGTTTCCCTCTCATTTTCTCATACGCATACATTTAAAAAAAGTATATATTTAAAATAAGTATAAATATATATTTTAAAACAGAAGATGATAATGTAGAGAAAATACGTTAGGGAAATTGATAGAGAAGATGAAATAAGAACGATGAAAAGGGAAAATTTTTTTTTTCTTACCAGATCAGACGAGGAAATGTGATAAGGTTTGTGATCTGTGATAATACTAGCATTACAGAACCAACATTAACTCTCCCGAGGTCGCTCACGACTTTAGTTAGAACTCGCACAGACCCGTAAACATTGCGCGCGTCTGTGTAGGTTTACATAAATAATTCAGCACGCACACGCCTGGGGTTCTAGAATAATTCCTGCGGAGACGGGCAAGGTGTGACGGCATACGTTTTTGTGAGGTACCTGAGAGAATGGTTGGAAACAAATTTGGGTGGGTGTGAGTATCTGAGAGATTTCTTAGCTAGAGTGGCTGCCTCTTGCGTAATGGGAACAGTTCGATCTCCAGTCACAAAACGGTCAATTCTGTTCAACTGGATATTGATAGGTCAGGTCAGGTCATCCCGTAACCGTTGAGGTCGTTGGGGTATACACGAAGACATCATCACAACCCCACGCCACCTTTCTCTGTCAGCGGCCGCTGCCTATGCCTCTTCTGGTAGGAGATCGGTCCATTCTTTTATGTTCTCCCACCTTTTTTTGGGCCGGCCTCTTCGTCGTCTGCCTTGCAACTTTCCGTGGAGGATCGTATTTGCAAGACCATTTGATCTCGATATGTGACCGTACCAAGCGAGTTTCCTTGTTTTGACAGTTGCCAAGATGTTTTCAAAAGACCCTATTGCTGTTGTAAGACGTATTGATACCTGACTGGAAATTAGAAGCGTAAAACTAACGGAACTGGTCAACCTACCCCCGAAGACGTTATTATTTATTAAAAGTAAATGATCCAACACTTTATCCTCGACTGCAGAGTCCACTATGGAACTACCAGCACCACTTTTTGGAAGGAATTATCGTTGAGAGGACAGCCCGGGCTAGGTGTACCATGATAAAGTGAGGATTTACTGGCTCGCAGAAATGAGGGGGAATTGTTGGAAGATAGATCTACTTAAGGAGAGAGGGTGGATTATACTTGAGAATGGAGGATGTTTTATATATGAGCATGGAGGATATTTTATACATGAGCATGTAGGATGTTTTATATATGAGCATGGAGGATGTTTTATATATGAGCATGGAAGATGTTTTATAGATGAGAATGGAGGATGTTTTATATATGAGCGTGGATGATATTTTATACATGAGAATGGAGGATGATTTATAGATGAGCATGGAGGATGTTTTATATATGAGCATGGAGGATGTTTTATACATGAGCATGTAGGATGTTTTATATATGAGCATGTAGAATATTTTATACATGAGCATGTAGGATGTTTTATATATGAGCATGGAGGATGTTTTATATATGAGCATGGAGGATGTTTTATAGATGAGAATGGAGGATGTTTTATATATGAGCGTGGATGATATTTTATACATGAGAATGGAGGATGTTTTATAGATGAGCATGGAGGATGTTTTATATATGAGCATGGAGGATGTTTTATATATGAGCATGGAGGATGTTTTATATATGAGCATGGAGGATGTTTTATATATGAGCATGGAGGATGTTTTATACACAAGAATGGTGAATGTTTTATACATGAGGATGCAGGCTGCTTTGCACATGAGGATGAAGTATGTTTTATACATGACAATGGACGGTGTTGTATACATGATGATGAAGGATGTTTGAAACATGAGAATGGAGGTTGTTTTATACATGAGGATGGAGGTTTTTATACATGAATTATTTTTTATACATGAGGATGGAGGATGTTTTATACACGAAGATGGAGATTTTTATACATGAATTATTTTTTATACATGAGGATGGAGATTGTTTTGTACATGAGACTGGAGGTTTTAATACATGAATTATTTTTTATACATGAGGATGGAGGTTGTTTTATACATGAAGATGGAGGTTTTTATACATGAATTATTTTTTATACATGAGGATGGAGGATGTTTTATACACGAGGATGGAGATTTTTATACATGAATTATTCTTTATACATGAGGATGGAGGTTGTTTTGTACATGAGAATGGAGGTTATTTTATACATGAGGATGGAGGTTTTTATTCATGAATTATTTTTTTAAACATGAGGATGGAGGTTGTTTTATACATGAGGATGGAGGTTTTTATACATGAATTATTTTTTATACATGAGGATGGAAGTAGTTTTATACATGAGGAGACGGAGTTCTATACACGAAAAGAGACAATGTTTTGTACATGAGGAGAGGCAATGTTTTGTACATGAGGAGAGGCAATGTTTTGTACATGAGGAGAGGCAATGTTTTGTACATGAGGAGAGGCAATGTTATTCCGAATATAATGTCCCTACAACTGTTCCATGTAAAGTCAGGAGTTCTGCTCTTATATTGCCGTTAACCACAGTATGTCACGGACAATAGACTCACACAAATCTATCGAGGCTTGACAGGTCTATGTCCGCTATCTGTTACTTTTGTACCTTACATCGTAAGAACCAAGTGCCAGTCACAACGACCTAGCTGACTAATGTCTCAGATAATCACTTCTTAAGTAAGAGCCGAGTATCACAAAAACCTAGCTGACTAATACCTCAGATAATCACTTCTTAAGTAAGAACCGAGCATCATTCACAAAAACCTAGCTGACTAATACCTCAGATAATCACTTTTAAAGTAAGAACCGAGTATCACAAAAGCCTAGCTGACTAATGTCTCAGATAATCATGTCTAAAGCGAGAACCGAGTGCTATTCACGACCTCGCTGACTAAATATCTCTCAAATAATCATCTCCAAAGCTGGAAATGATCATGCACTCTCTTCTCTCGACGACGACCCTGCCTCTCATTCTAGCGGACAAATCTAATTGAAATTTATCACCGCTATAAGTTACACACATATACGAGTAATTTCCAAGTAACTGCGCCAGGGCAAATATAGAACGAAGCGCACATTTCGTTTAATACGTCTTCGTCAGAAAGAAATAACAAACGAAAAGAACTAACAAATCACACAAAAAAACACCAAGATATGATGTAAATCAGCAATACGTTACGGGTGGAGTTGGCAACCATTTCCAGGAAATCACAAATATCGCGTGAGTCACGATATACTGGATGTACAGAAGATTAGACCAGCCAAGAAGTGGCCGACATGATTACATACAAACCTACCTCTCCTATCCTAGGCACTACATCACACCTCATTCTTCCAGTATTCAGCCACGTGGATTGCACAGTCACTGGCAGTCAGCAGATCATGCATGCTACAAGTCCCTGGGAGGATTAGGCAGATCATCAGACGGTCTTGGTCTTGTGTTACTCCGCATTCGCATGTTTCATCATCCCTATATCCCCATCTTGTCAGGTTTTTTTCTGCATCGTGATACACCAATTCGAAGTCTATTTAATGACTCCCATGTTGCGTAGGGCAGGAGATGTCCAGGCACAGGGTCCTCCCGTAACTCGATCAAGGGGACCTGTGTCAGCTGTTTGCAACTTTTGATGCGTCGTTTTCCTGGACTAGTCTATAGGGGCTGGGTTGACTGTAAGAAACTTTGTCTTGACTTTAGTCTTGGGCGCTGCACCTGATGTCCGAACATAGTGTGTTGGGTCATTTACATGTTTCTCTCTTTCTATCTCTGACGTGACAGTTATTCATTTCTATGGTGACGCTATGTCGATTATGGGGTATATTTTTTCAGTTTGTGTAGGTTTTAGGCCTCCAGTAACTATACGGCCTTTCTCATTTATTGCTGTATGTATATGTTTGACAATTGCAGAATTCTCCCAGACTGGCGCGGCGTATTCACATACAAAGAAACACAGAGAGATTGCTGATGCTCTCAGGACATCTGGCTTTGCTCCCCATTTTGTGTCAGTCGGTTTTCGTGTGATACTATTTCTCGCATGTATTTTCTGTTTTTGTCTCCTGGCAATGTGCGGCATAGGACCGCGTGCGGTCCAACTTTACTCCCAAGTATTTGGGGGCCATGCTGTATTCTAGATCCAGTCTTTGCCGTTACACGATTACATGTAAAATTAATACAAGCACAAAAAATAAATGGCACACATTAGCCGCACAAGGACAAAAGCAAAGGGAAACTCACGGAATACCACACGGCCCCGATCACGGCCATTGTTTCGCCAGCGAGAACTCATCTGTCCATATTGTTCTATAACCTTCATTATTCTCCCGTGATTATGGCCTGATCTGTGATCGCCTGTCCAACTATAGTCTATTAAATCAATAATAACAAACTAGTCTGAGTCGGTTCGGCGTAGGCCCAGAGAAAAGAGAACAATTCCACGATCAGACAAAAATGTCTGACAGTGACAAAGGACAACAAATATATGAATAACTAAGTAAATGAGGATGGTTTCATTGCCCGCCTGCTGACAAAGAGGGCAGAGTATCGAATCTCCGGCAAGGCATTTATTGTTTTTCTGTTCGGGGTGAAATAAACAAACATAGCCAGCACTCGACGTGGCGACAGTAGTGGCGAAGCGGCATGCAGTCCTCAACCTATAAATACTTCAACTACCCCAGCACTGTGAATAAGGTCGTAAGACAATTATTTTTGGTATTTTTAACTAAGTACTTAAAAAAAACTAGGTTAAACATTAACAGAGCAGACGAATGATCAATGATTCCACATAGGATTATCCGGAAATGACGCAGCAGTGGGTGGGAAGGGGATGAAGGGTCGGTGAATCGACGAGAGATTTCAGAAATACTGGACAGGATAATGTGGGTAGGCAAATAGCGGTAGAAGTAGGCAGCACAGGTTCTAGGCAAATCGGGGTAGACATAGTCACCAGGGGTTCTAGGCAAATAGGGGTAGAAGTAGGCAGCAGTTTTTTTTAGGTAAATAGGGGTAGAAGTAGGCAGCAGGGGGTTCTATGCAAATCGGGTAGAAGTAGGCAGCAGGGGGCTCTATGCAAATCGGGTAGAAGTAGGCAGCAGGGGGCTCTAGTCAACTCTGGATAGAAGTAGGCAACAGGAGATCATAGTGAATAGAAGTAAGCAACATGAGATCCCAACCAAAGAATATGTTTTTGCACAGCCATAACTCCCCAGTTGTTTGATCTGTCGCAGTCAATGGAAATCCCTTGCAAAGTAAGAACCGAGTGCCAGTCACAACGATCCTTCTGGCTAGTCCGTTACAGATTCTACCTGGTTTGTGGCTTTCGTTTCTTTTCACAAAGTAATGCATTGAACATCTCCCATTCCTAATTGTAGTCCTTATCAGTAGGTCACCTGTGGTTCCATGTGCACAGAAGGAGACTGGTTGGCATTGTGTGCATTCTCTGTCGTTAGGAAGGAGATGGTAGATAATCGGAGAGGAAGTGGGCTAGGGAATTGTGTCTGCAAATATACAGGGGCAAGTTACTACATCCTCAAGTGGATCCTGGAGATTCTTGAGTGGAAGAAATAACACCACTGCTTCTCAATGGATGTTGATGAAGACAACTAAATACAGGTGTGCATTGGACTAGCTGCCTAATCGAGTACAATAAATGTCTACATAAATCATTATTACAAAAGTACACGAAGAGCTTTTGCGAGGGCTTCATACAGAAGCGGCTGTTTAGCGCGCTGGTAGAGCACTAGCTTTTCACGACAAAGGTACAGAGTTCAACTCCCGCTGCTGCCAATTCCAATCGACCCAGATGCAAATGAGTACCTGGCTGATGGCTAAGGAAGGAAAATGCAGCGAGGGAGGGAACTTGCCACCCCACCTAATAAAGATGGGACTTAGTTCAATGAAGACTCAAACACTTCATCATCCCCGACAGCATTATCTGCTATGGGACTGCCCTTACCTTACCTAAATGAGGTCAACTGTAGTGACGGGAGTGAAAAAGGGAAAAGAAGACGTAGAAGTTACAAATCATTATTTCTTGACTATCCCAGGAAATTGTTCACTGAACCTCCTCCAAACTGTCTTCTCAACCGCCGAACCATTACCATGCCCTTAAACGAAATTGCCCCCTGACCCATTGGGCCATGGCATGCACTCCACCTGCCACTTAACATGGACAATCGTCATATGGAACCACTATGCGAAGTTCCCCAATCTCCGATTGGTTGCCTGGTTTCAGGAATCCTGTTGTAGAAGTGTTCTAGTCTGTTTAATTATTTAGCTCTGGTAACCGTGAAATAATATAAGCTGTCCATCGTTGTCGATGAGGACCGCCGACATCATCCTTGTCACAAGTTTCCCTGTTGGGTGTGGGTGCGCATGTGGCTGAACAGGCCAATGCGGGAACGAAAACATCTGCTACATATCGGGCACACGAGGTTTGTAGAAGGGGATGGTGTTCCCGCTGCTCGGGATTTCCGCGTCTCGCGTCTGCTCTGGGCTTTCACAACACGGTCGTCTTCACCGGTAGCTACACCCGATTTGACAGCGCTTCTCCAGTCAGATCTGTTTTGAGCAAGACATTCCTAGGTGTCGATGTCTATCTGGCAACTTTTCAGTGAGTCCTTCAGACCGTCTTTAAAACGTTTCTTTGGGCGCCCTCTCTCGCGCCATCCCTCTCTCAGCTCGCCGTAGAGAAGCTTCTTTGGGAGCCGCTCGTCTGACATACGGACGAGGTGTCCGGCCCATCCTAATCGTGCTTTCTTTAGCAATGCATGTATGCTGGGCATGTTAGCCCTCGAGCGAACCTCGATGTCAGTGACACGATCTTGCCATCGGATGTGGAATATTCGCCTCAGGCAACCTGTGTGGAAGTGGTTTAACCTTCTTGCATGTCCAGAGTATACAGTCCAGCTTTCGCAAGCGTATAGTAGGGTTGAAATGATGGTTTCACGGTAGACTTTAAGTTTGTTCTTGACGCTTATGCCACGACGTGCCCAGACCATCGAGCGCATTCTACCAAAGGCTGTGCTGGCCTTTGCTATTCTGCTTGGCACCTCATCGTCTAGGCTGACAGATCTCGACAGCGTGCTGCCAAGATATGTGAATTTGTCTACGACATTAAGCGTCTGCCCGCTGACTGTAGTCTCTGGTTTTGTGTACGGCATGCCTGGTGCTGGTTGGTACATGACCTCTGTTTTTTTGCATTTATGACCGTGAAATAACCTCTTGATTTCTGTTCAACCCAAGCAAACCTATGACATGCGATGTATCCATACCGAACTGACTTGCACTTTTCTTATATTACTGTCGCCATTTGATCTTCAATTCCACTGCTGCCATTGTAGCGCAATGATCTTCACTGAGTACGCCACTTATGACATCCATGTTTTGTTTGCGAACTAATCAACGTACCAGGAATTAACTACGAAATAGTTAGAAAGAAAGAATTTATGTACAACATTGATTGACATAAAGAAGATGTGTATAACATTGATTGACATAAAGAAGATAATTGCGGCAAAGATTGACAGAAGGAAGGATGGAAGCCAAGTCATTATTTCAAAATGTCAGAAAAGCTGATAAATTTCTCGGAATTAATGCACAGCTTATCAAGACCCCCAGATGCTGTTAGGGAGATAGCTAGAGAAATGCGATATCACTTTATGAGCAAGGGGATATAACATTCTTCTTCATCTTCTAAAAATAGAGAATCTTGAGGAGTAAAGATTGATAAAACACCTGGTACGCAAGTACAAGAATTGGTGGCAGATACGTTAGAGCGCGTGTATATTGCGACACGTTCCAGTTTACAATTTGTAAATTAGATAGCTGACTTAGTTAGAAATAGCAAAGGACTGAGGATTGGAACTGGTTAACAGAGCTCATATACAATTTGGATCTAGTATACTTAACCATTGTAACCCTTTCTCGTTGATAGCAGTATCCTACCAATACTTGAACGTTTTAACTCTAGCACATCAGTGACATATTCCAAGTTATGTAAACCAATAAATCCAAAAACTTACTTACTCGAAAACTCACTCAAAACACTCACCCACTCATTCAAACACTTACTTACTTATTCAAAAGACTCAGAAAATCAAAACACTCACTCACTTTCTCCCTCACTTACTCAAAACACATTCTAAACAGTGAGCAGCTCACCTAATAATACATTCATTCACTAACTCACTCAAAATGCTCGAAACATTTAGTAGACTCACTTTCTAAAACATTCATACACTAAATTTCTTACTTAAAGCAATATCACTGGTTGGTTGATTGATTGGTTATTTACCCAGCGACCTATGGGCTCCTGACCTTTAATCCAATGCCATGTGGTAGTATCTGCAAGTGTTTGTAAGCTGGTGTTTAGTTCCGTACAAAGTGTTCAATTTGTCTGACCCTGGAGGAAAAAGCTCTTTCATAACACCTGCAAGAGCCGGACATTCAAAAAGATGATGTTCAACAGTTTCATAGGGATGTGTGCTCAGCTGGCACTCTGGAGTATGTTCTGGTTGGATCATGTTCTAGTGGCTGTTAAGTTGTATGTGTTGAGTGTCAAGTCGGAAAATGATGCTTTTGTCTCTCCTTTTCAGGAGGTTGATGTTGTCTTTGGAATTTGAGATGGCCACGTGTTTGTAAATTTCTCTCCCAGTATTTCCTATTGCCCATCTATTAAGCCAGGCCACTTTGCTCGCAGTCCTCAGTAGTTGTTTGACTATCTGTAGGGTTGTTGGTGTGTATTGTTGTTCTTGACTTGATCCGTCTTAGCCAGTCTGTCTGCCTTGTCACTGCCCGGTGTATTTGAGTGACCAGGGATCCATTGTATAACTATTCTGACTTCATGGGATGTGAGAAGTTGGTTGGCGTCTAGGAATATTTGGGTAAGTTCAGGCTTACAAAATCACTAAGACCCCACTCACTCAAACTATCGCTCGCTCCCTCACTCACTCACTCACTCACTCACTCACTCACTCACTCACTCACTACAACTAACTGTTTTAAACACTTATTAATAATTCTACCTAAACACTCATACAAACCACTCACTTGCTCACTCAAAACATTAACTTAGTCTCTCAAAACAGTAATTCTCCCGCTTGTTGATTCGCTCAAACCATACACCCTATCACAACAAGATTTCACTATAACACGAACACAAACAAACACCATCTTACTCACTTCTTCATTTGCTCAAAACACTCAAAAAAAGCATTCAAAATTCGAAACACACAATCACTCTAAATGCTCACTCGGTCAACCCAAGTATTTCTTCACTCAAGGTATTCAAAATATTCACTCACTGACTTAGTTATAACAAATTAATAAAAACACACTTACTCAAAACACACCTACTCAAACCTTATTCAATTAAAACACACATTCACTTAAAACACACATTCACTCAAAGTACTACCACTCATTCACTTACTTACTTAAGTCATTTGAAACGCCCACTCATTAAAAACATTCACTCACTCAAAATACTCAATGAAAACATTCACTCACTCAATACACGCAAAACAGACACCCACTCGATTACCCACTCCAAAAACGTACTCACTTGAAAATAAAATTTCACTCAAAATATTCCAAACAAACACTTACCTCTCACTGAGAACACCCAATTACGCAAAGTATTATCTCACTGAAAGTGCTGACACAGGCAAAACACTCCATCAATCACTTACATACTCACTCAAAACACTCCCTAATTCACTTACATACTCACTCAAAAAAAACTCACTAACTCACAATAATCAATCACCAAAACACTCACTAACTCACAATACCCAATCATCAAAAGACTCACTAACTCAAAATTCACAATCACCAAAAACACTCACTCACTCAAAATACACAATCACCAAAAACACTCACTCACTCAAAATACACAATCACCAAAAACACTCTCTCACTCAAAATACACAATCACCAAAAACGCTCACTCACTCAAAATACACAATCACCAAAAACAATCCCTTACTCAAAATACTAAATCACTAAAAACACTCACTCACTGAATCAAAAATACTAAACCACCAAAACACTCACTCAAAATATTAAATCACAAAAACATTCACTCACTGAAAATATTCACTCACTCATAACACGAACTTATTCAAAAAACTAAATTACTCACTCAATAACTACCAACATTCGCTCAGTAATTCACTAACTTAATCACTCAAACAAATCCTTACTCATTCACCTTTTTCACGTACTACCACTGCTTATAATACAACTCATACTCTTTCCTCACATTCCCTCGCTCTCTATAACTTCCTTTCTCTACTCACCCACTAACATACACTCTCTCTCTCCCACTCTCTCTCTCTCCCACTCTCTCTCTCTCTCTCTCTCTCTATCCCTCTCTATCTCAACATATAACTCTCCCCCACACTCCCAATGCTTCTGTTTTTGTATGAAACCTCTTGAGATGACAAGACGTTCACGAAGCCCGCTGTAACGTAAGTGTGGATAAATATTTATCTTTACCAACTTGCGCATGCGCAAAAACACACCTGGTCGAAATACACTTACAACCTTCTACTTTCATCATGGCAAACCAGGGAGAAAAAAATTGGCTCTCCCGCTACCCCCCCCCCCCCCCCCCCCCCCCCAACTTTTTTTTTTTTAAACGAAAATGTGTTAGAACGGTTGGAGGGATTGCATCTAACAACCGAACTCACACAGTACTTGTTCCCTTCGTTGTGCTTCAGTTCACCGAGCTGTACATGAATACCTGACAGCTCAAATTAAAGAAGGCAAGATGACTAGGTAGAAACTTGCTTTCGCACCAAACAAGAATTGGGTCCTTCTGCGGTGAAGTCCCCCAGGTTGTCACGGTCAGTATCTGGTGTAGCTATCAGTTATCTTGGTCACATCCGATAGTCTGATTTAACAATAGACTGACCAGAACATGGGAGCATATAAGCACATATGAAGATAGGATAGAGAGAGAGAGAGAGAGGAGAGGGAGAAAGAGAGGAGAGGGAGAAAGAGAGGAGAGGGAGAAAGAGAGGAGAGGAAGCGAGAGAGGAGAGGGAGCGAGAGAGGAGAGGGAGCGAGAGATGAGAGGGAGCGAGAGATGAGAGGGAGCGAGAGAGGAGAGGGAGCGAGAGAGGAGAGGGAGCGAGAGAGGAGAGGGAGCGAGAGAGGAGGGAGAGAGAGAGGAGAGAGGAGAGGGAGAGGGAGAGAGAGGAGAGGGAGAAAGAGAAAGAGGAGAGAGACGACAAAGAGATGAGAGTATAGAGTGAGATGAGAGAGCGGAAAGAGGAAAAGATATGAGATAGACGCCAGTGAAAGTTTAGAGAAGATTGAGAAGAGTTAGCGGAGAGTGAAAGGTAAGAGAAAAGAGAAGAGAAGGGTGAAGCGATATATGAGAATTGAGTGTAAGCAGAGAGAGCACAACAGAGAAGAGAGATTTGGAGAAAGACGAGAAAGAAAGATAGATGAGAGAGGAGGGTAAAAGTATATATAGATGAGCGACTGATGAGTTGGATGAGAGAGAGGAGAGAAACAATATAATTATGAAATATGTTGTAGCGCTTCCCTACCTACCAAGTGATATTCTTCGAACCATAGAACCATGTCTTATAACGTTATTGGCGCACACTGCTAGCTGACAATATTATGATATAAGATGACCAGGTGATTATTGGCACATACTGCTAGCAGACAACATTATAATGATATAAGATGACCAGATGATTATTGGCGCACACTGCTAGCAGACAACATTATAATGATATAAGATGACCAGGTGATTATTGGCACATACTGCTAGCAGACAACATTATAATGATATAAGATGACCAGATGATTATTGGCACATACTGCTAGCAGACAACATTATAATGATATAAGATGACCAGATGATTATTGGCGCATACTGCTAGCAGACAACATTATAATGTCATGAGATGACCAGGCCATTATTAGAACACACTGATAGCAGACATTATAATGTCATGAGATGACCAGACCGTTATTAGAGCACACTGATAGCAGACATTATAATGTCATGAGATGACCAGACTGTTATTAGAGCACACTGATAGCAGACATTATAATGTCATGAGATGACCAGACGGTTATATATTTTATGTTTCTCATTGCATCTAGTGCAAAAAAGTCATTCTCACAATATTTCTGTGTTCTACATCTATCCCACCTGACGGGTTTGATTTCTTTTATCGGGCAGTACATTTCACAAAGTGTTGATTCGCTGTCATGAATAAGGACCATTTCAGTGGTGATTTTGGATATTTAAGTAGTGGTGACACTTTGAATTTCTCTATCAAGCATATGTATCATTAAAATACATTTTCATGAGTAATAAAGTGGCCTTAGTATACTTGTAACAAACATTGACAAGCAAATACATACGTTCTTTTACTACTTACGCTTTCAGTCAGTCTGACGTTATTATTTTCTCAATGGAGAAGCTTACCCAGAAATGGATCTAGTGATGGTTAATCTGCTTTGTCTCTTCCTTAACTGTTGAGAACATTTTCAGAATTAATACTCGTCTGTTTTTGTTTTTTTTCGTTCGCCTTTATTCTATATTTCCCAAGGCGGTGTGCGTTGCACTATGGTTTTTAATTTGCGCCCGTAGGCCCAGTGAATCTGACTTCGGCATCCATTTTTTGTAAGGGTCTGCTTCCTCCTGCATTTTCTAAGGGTTTGCTTCCCCGGGGTAACAGCCGATGCTGTGATGGGGATCGAACCTAGCACCGATGACGGCGTGGCCTAGTGGTTAAGTGACACGGCTCATGACCCGAAGGTGCTGGGTTCGATCCCCATCACAGCACCGGCCGTTACCCCGGGGAAGCAAACCCTTAGAAAATGCAGGAGGAAGGAGACCCTTACATAAAATGCATGCTGAAGTCGGATGCACTGGGCTGACAGGCGCACAATAAAAACAACAGTGCAACGCACACCGCCTTGGGGATTAGAGATGTAAGGCGAACGCAAAAAAAAAACTACACAAAAAACCCAGCACCTTCGAGTTCTGAGCTGTGTCACTTAACCCCTCCAGTTCTCGTCTGCGATTCCTTTCCTTATTTGGTGAACACTTGTTTCAGCAGATATTCACACTTATTTCTCGTCTGTGGTTTCTTTTCTTATTTAACTAAACGCATTGTATCTTAATCTGGTGTGCGAAATCTGTAGATGTCTTTTTAATTTTGAAGTCGATATGTAAGTATTGGTCGTCTGTACAAAGTAGTTCATGTAGTGAGTTTGGCTCTTCGTTTCCTGTGTTGTATTTCACTTCCTGTGTTGAATTCCACTTCCGGTGTTGTATTTTTGCTGGCTTCTGTTGTTATTTTTGTCCACGTAATTGTTGAACAGTAATGGGAAAAAGCACACATACCTCTTGTTATCTGAAGAGCATCTGCGTTTCTTTATTGTTATTGTATTTCTTACCTTTGTATTCAAATGGTACATCTCTTTCACATATCGGACAGTTATGTATTGCGTAATCCTCTATTATAGCCCAGTTTATTAACTTCTATTCTATCAAAATATTTCTTCTGCCGTATCAATGTTAAGTTTGAATGATTAGCATATTCTATTGGTCGTGTGTGATGTATGTTGACATATTAGAAGTAATATCGCTATTCAGTGGACGGAGCATACATGACAGTAACTTCCAATAATCATAATAGTTTGATGTCACAAAGGTAAAGCAAAGGCAAAGGCCGCTGTCCATTGTAGATGGTGATGGCATCATTAATTTTGCTAGCGCTATTTTTAGTAAGACTTAACTGCGCTACTTTTTATCCTCAATCTCTCGTCTCGTGCCGCTCGACCCCAGTGGCAAGTCAAGGACAAGACGACTAGGGGGCGACTACGAGATGCAGGGGACTCCGCATTAAGCCCCCGTGAAAAAGACGGCGGAGTCGGGAGTCGAACCCACACCACCTGATCATGAGTCCGACGGCTTAACCACTTCGCCACGGAATCCCCAATAGTTTGATGTAATAGTGTCTAAATGTATAAAAATAACATTATAGTACTTTGATGTAAAAGTGTCTAAATGTCTAAAAAAACAGTATAGTACTTTGATGTTCTTAGTCGACCTGTACTTCTTCAGGTGCAGATGTCCATGTGCAGGTCCCAGTTCTGGAATGAGCTGGATATAGCCGGGAGGAGCATGTCCTGCTTACCGGGCTAGGCTCGCGCAGTTTATTACTCCGCATCCTTTGGGACAAGTGCCGCGGAAGGTGTTAACCGATGTGCGGGTCCATCTTAATAGACTCAAACACTAGAACAAAGTAGACCCACAGCCTGTTAGGCGCCATCTATGCTGCTCTAAAGAAATTACGTCCGCAACAAAAATACAGAACTTCAACTCCAATGTCAAGTCCGTCCTATTGAATGGCTCTGTGGCGTGGGGGGAACCAATTGGAACTAAAAAGATCCAAACATTAATCAATGCACGCTTGTGCCGAATTGGGGTAATACAATGGTATCATAAAGTCACTAATAAATAACTGTAGGAAGGAACTTGACAGATGCCATTAGGATTTGACATAAAGAGAAGGGCTGGTAATTGATAGGACATCCATTACAGAAACCAGCTGATTGCAAGGCAATCACTGTTCTAGAATCCTCAGGGCAAAAGAAGTAGGGGCAGACCTAAACACTCATGCAGAAGGGAAATCTAGACACACATACAAACGGCAGGAAAGATGTGCAGGAAGCTGGAAATTATGGAACATGATAGATGGACTTGGAGAGTATTTTGACTGATTGATAATCAGAGACCTTCCAAGATGATTACCATTATAAAGTGGGCCTTATGTGCTGATGTTAGAGCGTCACTTCACGTAAGGTGAGACTAATGCACTACTTCTTCAGCGTTCTTCCTGAAAGGGAAGTTGTGATGTTGTGTCGTAGATTACAGCGAGACTGTGATATCTGCGCCTTTCGGCCCGACACATTGAATTTCACCTGGCTTTCTGGAGTACCGGATTTACCTGCCTGCAGCGACCCGTAGCCCTTGGCCAGACTACACTAGTGCAGCCTGTTTCCAGGGCTGCCACTTATACTTGGAATTCTAATATTCACACAGGCATGTTAGGGTCTGTTGCCATGTAACCGAAGGCTTCCGCTATACGTAGTATGTATTTTAAAACTTCCGGCGGCTTAATAGGTCTGGGAGAAGGTACAAATAATTTGGGTTAATTTTTAACTAAAATTTTTTTATTTTGTCCTTTGATGTAATAGTGTCTAAATGTCTAAACATAACAGTTCTTTGATGTAATACTGTCTAAATGTATAATAGTTATATTGTAGTACGTTGATGTAAAAGTGTCTAAACGTATACTAATTATATTATAGTACTTTGATGTAATGGTGTCTAAATATCTAAAAAATAGCATTATAGTACGTTGATATTCAGCTCAGTTCACGTACCATCTTCTCATCGAAGGTCCACTGCAAATCGATCTCCAACGTCATCTGTTCAGTTGGCAGGACATTAATGACAGTAACCTTATAGGAAACTGAGAAAGTTTCTTGGAGTGATGAGCAGGTAGGAGCCCACATGAACGTGGATGAGTGTGTATAATAAGCGAGCTCCACGGAAAATCAGTATAAATAGTTTGCCATTTGTTGATAAATATTGGACACCTATAGTTATGTCTGGAGCGCAGCAGAATAGTTTAAAATTGCTATTTACCGTTGGGCACTGTCCTAGAGCAATGAGTTGTACTGTGTTTTGCGCCTAACGACCCACTTCATCCGACTTCAACATGGTGTAAAAAAAATGAATTATTTCCGATAGACGTACGGTTCTGTTGTATCATGAAACAAAACAAAAAAGCAAGTTTGTTTTGACAAATGTAACCACTTCACCACGCCGCCCCCACCACACACCACGGATGCCTCCCACCCCATCCCCCGTCTGGCTCAATGCATGCAACCCACATAAGGAATCGGTAGGATAAAATACACCATCATTCATTACCATAACGCACACCCTCGTCACCATCTCTTCATCTCAACCACAAAACAGACTCACTCCGTCCACTACCCTGTTATCAGTCAGGCACCGCGCGTGCTCACTAACGACCGCGCGAGATGAAAGGCGAGCTGCCGACATTACCCCCCAACAGGCACAAATTAATACGTTGATGAACTGTCATTAGCCTAACTAGCCGGTGCGCGCATGCAGCTAATGAAGTGCACAATAAGGCGGAAATACAATCGTTAGGGTACTCAAAAACAGAACAGGATGATAGGTAACAGGTTGATGGGGTGTCTAAATGTCGAAACATGAGAGTAAAGTACCTTCAAGTTATGGTGTCTGTCTAAAACTGACAATACCGTACTTTCATGGTTTGATGCCTGTCTACAATTGACAGTATAGTACTTTCATATTACCGTGTCTAAATGTCGAAACAAGAGAGTAAAGTACCTTCAAGTTATTATGTCTGTCTAAAACTGACAATACAGTACTTTCATGGTTTGGTGTCTGTCTACAATTGACAGTATAGTACTTTCATATTACCGTGTCTAAATGTCTAAGACTGACAGTACAATGTTTTCATGGTTTGGTGTCTAAATGTTTAAAAGTGACAGTACAATACGTGTAAACTATGGTATCTAAATGTATACAATTTACAGTACAGTACTTTCATGTTGTGTTGTCTAAATGTATCAAATTGACAGTACAATATTTTCATATTATGGTGTCTGTTTAAAATGGACATAACAGTACTTTCATATTATGGTGTCTAAATATCTAAAATTGACAGTACAATGTTTCCATATTTTGGTGTCTAAATGTCTATTATGGAGAGTACAATGTTTTCATATTATGGTGTCTTAAAATTAATATATAACAGTACTATCGTATTATGGTGTCTTAAAATTAACATAACAGTACTATCATATTATAGTGTCTAAATGTATAAAATGTACAGCACAGTCCTTCAATGTTATGTCGTCAGTCCAAATTGAAATTATAGAAGTATTTTAATGTAATGGTGTCTGTCTGTAATTAACATGATAGTACTTTGATGATATGGGGTCTAAATGCCAACAATTGACATAATACTTTGATGATATTGGGTATAAATGCCAACAATTGACATTATAGTTTGTAATTTACATGTTATGGTGTACAGGTGTTTACAATTGACAATAAAGTACTTTGATGTTACATTATCTGTCTAAAATTGCTTGTTCAGTATATATATACACATGTTTTGGCGTCTGCATTTGACAATACAGTACTTTGATGTTATAGTAAATGTGTACAATTTACACGATAGTGCGTTCTTTGATATTATGATATCTATATTTCTAAAATTGACATCTAAGTACGTTCATGAAATTGTGTCTATGCATTAACAATATACATTATAGAACGCAATTTGATGAAAGTTTGAATATACATATAAAACTTACATTTCAGTAAGTACTTTGATATTATGGTGAATAAATGTATAAAATTGACGTATAGTACCTTGATATTCAGTTCAAGTCAATTGCAATCTTCACATCGAAAGTCAGATACAATCGTTCTTCGACTCCATCTTTCTTTGCCTTAACGGTACACTCTGCCAGGCTATTTCTTGTCCATATTTTGATGTTATTCTTCCACGTTTAGCGTTGCCCCCTCCCACATTTTCTTCCAATATTGTTTTCAGCGATGTGTCATGTCTTTTAATGACAACAAACCATCTTATGTGTCGCACTCTGATTTTGTTCATCAATTCTATTTTCACCCCTGATTTCTCCAAGACATTTTTTTTCTTTACTGTCCGTAGATGCGCCTATTTCTTCTATCTATCCACATTTCAAATGTTATGTTATCTTTTCTAATAGATTGTTCTCTGCTAGAACAGGGCACAGTCCGTAATCGCGTAGACTCTTCCGCACTGGACCGTAAAAATTATTGGTTGCCTTAATTTATAAGATTTATAGAGCAGTGCCTATATTTATTTCGATTCAATAGTTTGTGACCTACAACTTGTAAGTTGGGCATTTATTTTACGTTTGTGAGCACTTGATTTATGTCAACGTTATATTAGTATTAAACGATTTTCTTGTCAGGATTTCACGGCGTTCATTTGCATCCAATTAAATTCAGTGGAAGCATAGGACAGCTCGTCTAACTTTACAGTGGGATCATAGAACAGCTCGTCTAACTTTACAGTTGGATTATAGGACAGCTCGTCTAACTTTACAGTGGGATTATAGAACAGCTCGTCTAACTTTACAGTTGGATTATAGGACAGCTCGTCTAACTTTAGAGTGGGATTATAGAACAGCTCGTCTAACTTTAGAGTGGGATCATAGGACAGCTCGTCTAACTTTAGAGTGGGATCATAGGACAGCTCGTCTAACTTTACAGTTGGATTATAGGACAGCTCGTCTAACTTTAGAGTGGGATTATAGAACAGCTCGTCTAACTACATTGTGGGATTATAGGACAGCTCGTCTAACTTTAGAGTGGGATTATAGGACAGCTCGTCTAACTTTACAGTTGGATTATAGGACAGCTCGTCTAACTTTAGAGTGGGATTATAGAACAGCTCGTCTAACTTTAGAGTGGGATCATAGGACAGCTCGTCTAACTTTAGAGTGGGATTATAGGACAGCTCGTCTAACTTTAGAGTGGGATTATAGGACAGCTCGTCTAACTTTAGAGTGGGATTATAGGACAGCTCGTCTAACTTTACAGTTGGATTATAGGACAGCTCGTCTAACTTTAGAGTGGGATTATAGAACAGCTCGTCTAACTTTAGAGTGGGATCATAGGACAGCTCGTCTAACTTTAGAGTGGGATCATAGGACAGCTCGTCTAACTTTACAGTTGGATTATAGGACAGCTCGTCTAACTTTAGAGTGGGATTATAGAACAGCTCGTCTAACTACATTGTGGGATTATAGGACAGCTCGTCTAACTTTAGAGTGGGATTATAGGACAGCTCGTCTAACTTTAGAGTGGGATTATAGAACAGCTCGTCTAACTTTACAGTTGGATTATAGGACAGCTCGTCTAACTTTAGAGTGGGATTATAGGACAGCTCGTCTAACTTTAGAGTGGGATTATAGAACAGCTCGTCTAACTTTACAGTTGGATTATAGGACAGCTCGTCTAACTTTAGAGTGGGATTATAGGACAGCTCGTCTAACTTTAGAGTGGGATTATAGAACAGCTCGTCTAACTACATTGTGGGATTATAGGACAGCTCGTCTAACTTTAGAGTGGGATTATAGGACAGCTCGTCTAACTTTAGAGTGGGATTATAGAACAGCTCGTCTAACTTTACAGTTGGATTATAGGACAGCTCGTCTAACTTTAGAGTGGGATTATAGGACAGCTCGTCTAACTTTAGAGTGGGATTATAGAACAGCTCGTCTAACTACATTGTGGGATTATAGGACAGCTCGTCTAACTTTAGAGTGGGATTATAGGACAGCTCGTCTAACTTTAGAGTGGGATTATAGGACAGCTTGTCTAACTTTAGAGTGGGATTATAGGACAGCTCGTCTAACTTTAGAGTGGGATTATAGGACAGCTCGTCTAACTTTAGAGTGGGATTATAGGACAGCTTGTCTAACTTTAGAGTGGGATTATAGGACAGCTCGTCTAACTTTAGAGTGGGATTATAGGACAGCTCGTCTAACTTTAGAGTGGGATTATAGGACAGCTTGTCTAACTTTAGAGTGGGATTATAGGACAGCTCGTCTAACTTTAGAGTGGGATCATAGGACAGCTCGTCTAACTTTAGAGTGGGATTATAGGACAGCTCGTCTAACTTTAGAGTGGGATTATAGGACAGCTCGTCTAACTTTAGAGTGGGATTATAGGACAGCTCGTCTAACTTTACAGTGGGATCATAGGACAGCTCGTCTAACTTTACAGTGGGATTATAGCACAGTCCAGGTCTAATTTTAGAGTGGAAATATAAAACAGCACAGATCTATTTTTGAGTTTGAACACAGGACAGCGCAGGTCTAACTCTAGAGTGGAACCATTCTAGGTCTAACTTTAGAGTGGAACATAGACTAGTCCAGGTCTAATTTTAAAATGGGAACATAAAACAGCCCATGTTTAATTTTATAGTAGATTAATGGTTAAAGACGAGAAGCTCGACTTCATCACGTCGGGTTTTCCCATAGGACTCAGGCTTTCACCTGCCGAGAGGATCTCCTCGGGTTTCCCCAAAGGGCTCAGGCTCTCACCTGCCGAGAGCATCGCCTCGGGTTTTCCCACAGGGCTCAGTCTCTCACCTGCCGAGAGGATCGCCTCGGGTTTCCCCATAAGGCTCAGGCTCTCACCTGCCGAGAGGATCGCATAAAGCACGAGTTCCGTAGCTCCAGCGATGACCAGGGATCTCCGGAAAAAACATTGACACCATGAACCGACCGTCGAAACTCGAATTCGAACTCTGATCGACACGAGGCACACGGCTTGACCACTTCCCCACAGATACCCATTTTATAGTGGGAACAAAGGTCAACCCAGGTCTAATTTTAGAGGAGAAACGTAGGGCAGCACCATGTGACATGTCCATATTTCAGTCATATAGTAGAACTAGCATTTAACAGTTTAGATGTGATACACCTAGAAACATGTAAATGTTTCACAACCCTGAAGTAAGACCAAGAGATTTATTTGTGAAAATCTGCAATTTGGATTTTATATCCTTGGTTGCATGTCCATGTTTCACAGATATTTAATAGAACTGTTTCACTAATATTGAGCGGCCTAATTTTATTTTCCTACTGTTGTAGATATATTATTAGACATTTAGACACGATTACATCAAACTATTACAAAAAGTGGAAGTTACTGTCATGTATGCCTTGTCCACAAAAAGACGATCTTGCTTCTTATATTTCACCAAACACCCCAAAAGACCAATAGAAAATTCCAAGGATTCAAACATAACATTGATCTGGTAGAAGAAATATTTCATTGAAAAAACCGACAAAAATGTTTGTGTTTATGCTAATTAATGGAAGGCATTTGAAAAACCACGGGAATACAAATTAGGACAGACAGGAGATTCGAGCTAATCCTTGACGTTCGCCTCAATTAGCCATTTCGCGCGTATTGGGGCTCTTTTGGCCAGCTAATGAATGTGCACGTACCATTAATGTGTCGGCAGATTCACCTTAGGTTAATAAAAACTAAATATCATCAGCATGTGCCATGTCGACATGGATTGCAACACTTCCTTCGACTAGTGATGTTAGTCGATTCTGTTCTTAACTTTATTCCTCCTTCACCTTCAACCCTCTCACTTCATCCTTTTCACCTTGGAGTGCACATGCCATCAACCAACCCTCTCAGTTCACACTTTTCACCCTGGAGTGCACATGCCATCAACCAAGCCTCTCACTTCACCCTTTTCACCCTGGAGTGCACATGCCGTCAACCAAGCCTCTCACTTCACCCTTTTCACCTTGGAGTGCACATGCCATCAACCAATCAGCTTTAATCACACGTGTCATGTGAAATTTCTCCAGCTTCCTCTGTTTTCCTTATTTCGACATCTAGGGTTCTTCTTCACGTGTTCTTTGCCTTTGCTTTCTCACTTTTCCCCTGTATTTTCCACGACAGCGATTGCCTGGTAATACTATCAGGACTTTCGATGTGTGTGGTCTATCCATTGCTACCTTCTTCGCGAGATTTCCCTTTTTCTCTCTTTCCTTGACATGTTCTCTCTCATAAGATTTAGTTTGCAATCGTGTCGAGCCACTGTAGGACCAGAAGCTTTCTCAAGGATTTGTTCACAAAGCCTTGTAATCTCCTAGTATTGAGTTTGGTCATCGGCTACGTTTCATTTCCATATAGAAAGTCTTCGTCCACACTGGATTTTAAAACCCTGAGCTTGGTATGCAATACGATAATTGCAGAGTTTCACCTGGTTCTCAACAGGGAAGAAGTAAAGCTTGCCTAATGTATCTAAGCCTTTACACACTCGCTTGAATCGCATGTCTTGTTTATGATGCATCCTAGGTATGTGAAGCTCTATGCCTACTCCAAAAGTGTTCCGATCAATTTGTTGTTAATTGCGTTTAATTTTACAATTGGTCTCTTTTCTGCGTGGATATTTGTACATATTTGCTATGAGATTCCCTCTAGTGCGTTTGTCCTCTTCTACATCTGGAGTTGGCTGTGAGATAACAGGTATATGTCGTCTGCATCTGGAGTTGGCTGTCAGATAAGAGGTATATGTCGTCTGCATCTGGAGTTGGCTGTGAGATAAGAGGTATATGTCGTCTGCATCTGGAGTTGGCTGTCAGATAAGAGGTATATATCGTCTGCAAAGTTCAGGTCGTTTGTGTTTCATTTCTCTCATTTGTTGTATTTTCTTCCATAATTCAACTAAGTGCCAGAAGGAATAGAAAGGGGGTCTGAAGACATCCTTGATAAACCCCAGATTAAATATTAAATGAGTGTGTGAGTTGTCCTTGTTTCCATACTCCTGCCCAGATGTTGAAGCTTCAACTATCTTCTCTACATGTCACCCGCCTTCCATTTGATCGTCGGTTGTCCGCATCACTTCAAGTAAAGCAGGAGCCATCATTACAACCAGCTCCTTGCAGGAATCCTGTATACGTACGTTTGAAATCGTGGTTTCAGTTGCATTTGCTTTACATTATCAGGTTGCTAGCCCCATCCACAACTCGCTTTAGTCGCTTTGTATGACATGCTTAGAAGGCTGCAGTGACCCTATTCTTGTCTGCCTCAATGCAACTAGGGAGCAGAACTATTTATAGTTAGGAAGAGAAACAATGGTAATGACTCTGTCCTACAGTCACACTCTTGCACAACTTTTCACACGCTCTCTGAAGGTGAGACCCTTCCATTGACGTTTGGTTGGGCTGGTTTCTGAGAGCGCACAAACAGCATAGGTACATACAGACGCACACATACATCCAAGCACTGGTTTATGCGTCTTAATACCGCCCAATTGACTACGGTCTGGGGTGGAATAGGCGCGCCTCCGCCAGCAGAAACTAGTGAAGCAAACACAATAAACAAATAGTAACGACATTTATTCCAACTGATAGTCTTCAGAAAAAATTGATAGGGCTGAGGAACAAATGGCTCTCGCCTCTTAGTAGTCACTCAGTGTTCAGGCTAGGCTTGCTGCCCATTCCCTGTGTTTGACCAGTGTCTGATTAGCATCAGATTAGCGTGTGATTTCCATAACGGTAGAGCACATACCCTTCATGGCAAAGGTAAGGGGTTCTACTTCAGCTACTAGAGCGTTCGAATTGACCCAGCTGTAAAAATAAACTATCTTCAGTATGTCTCAGGGAATACCCTTCATGGCAAAGGTAAGGGGTTCTACTTCAGCTACTAGAGCGCTCGAATTGACCCAGCTGTAAAAATAAACTATCTTCAGTATGTCTCAGGGAATAATAAAATCAACTAGGACCTGCTATCAGAGAACATTAGTCATGAGAGAAGAATGTACTACGTGTAGTTTCGACAGCAACAAACTTGTTTGTCTAGTAGATTGTCCATGAATGACTTCTACATGACAAGACATGCTTCCTATAATACACAAGAAGCTGTAGCAGAAATTTAATAAGGCGATAGCTTCTAAAGTAACAAAGAAATTATGAAACGGTTGTTGTTCGAAATCCGAAAGTTTCAAACGACCCGTGGTCTCAAGGAAGGTCAAATAAAATGGTTAGTCTTATTGAAGACGGAGGATAAACTCCGAGATTTCGTGTACATGATGGTTCCGTGAAAGAACGTTTGGCAGATGAGAATCGAAAAGAAAACACTGCTGGCGGCTGTCCTGGAAAAAAATAATGACATTTTTAGCCAATACATCACCTTATTTCCTAGATAGGTTAGTACGTCGCATAAGACAGACAATACCAACCAGCATGTCAACATAAACATATCAACCATTTCATGTACACCATTCAGGTACTAGATGAATGTCAATTTGACTTATATTGGTCTAAGGTTACCAGCCCAGTATGCGACGCGGATGTCTCCTATCTCCCTTGGTATTCATAATGTTTATGGACAGGATACCATACTTGGTAATCCCCGAAACTATTACATTCAATTAACTTTCTTAATCCCCGAAACTATTACATTCAATTAACTTTCTTAATCCCCAGAACTATTACATTCAATTAACTTTCTAAATCCCCGAAACTATTACATTCAATTAAACTTTCTTAATACCCGAAACTATTACATTCAATTAACTTTCTTAATCCCCGAAACTATTACATTCAATTAACTTTCTTAATCACCGGAACTATTACATTCAAATAACTTTCTTAATACCCGAAACTATTACATTCAATTAACTTTCTTAATACCCGAAACTATTACATTCAATTAACTTTCTTAATCCCCGAAACTATTACATTCAATTAACTTTCTTAATACCCGAAACTATTACATTCAATTAACTTTCTTAATACCCGAAACTATTACATTCAATTAACTTTCTTAATCACCGGAACTATTACATTCAATTAACTTTCTTAATACCCGAAACTATTACATTCAATTAACTTTCTTAATCACCGGAACTATTACATTCAATTAACTTTCTTTCCCAAATGATGAGAATGACACGCATCAGCAGGAAAACAGTTTTCAAAATCGTCTGTGTGCTCTAAATGAAGCATGCGAGAAGCTTAATATGAAAATAATTACAGTAAAAACAGAAGTAATGAACGTCAGCAGAGCAGAATAAACACTCTATATCCAGTCCAAGACGACGGTTGAAAGAAGAGGGAGATAGAAGGAACACATGAAAAAAGAAATTATGTGACATACCAGTTTTCCTAATTACTCAGACACCTTAGCAGCCCGACCGGGACAACAAGATAACAAGTTAAAAAATATATTCACGCAAACTCTGATTTATGTGTCAGGTATGGACCGCAACGTAGTCGCAAGAATTAAATAAACATGCTTGGGAGAAACGGTCAGTGTTACTAGAATGGAAAGTCAAAGGCAAGGAAATAAAAAAAACAGAACAACGTTATGTATAATGTATTCTTATACATAATTAAATAGTTTGAACGTATGCTGCACCAATCTACAACACATTCTTCTTCTTCTTCTTCATCGATCAACTGATGATATGCTTCTAGTACGGTGTGGTTCACGATCAACTGGTGCTATGGTTCTAGTACGGTGAGGTTCACGATCAACTGATGCTATGCTTCTAGTACGGTGAGGTTCACGATAACTGATGCTATGGTTCTAGTACGGTGAGGTTCACGATCAATTGATGCTATGCTTCTAGTACGGTGAGGTTCACGATCAACTGATGCTATGCTTCTAGTACGGTGAGGTTCACGATCAACTGATGCTATGCTTCTAGTACGGTGAGGCTCACGATCAACTGATGCTATGCTTCTAGTACGTTGAGGTTCACGATCAACTGATGCTATGCTTCTAGTACGGTGAGGCTCACGATCAACTGATGCTATGCTTCTAGTACGTTGAGGTTCACGATCAACTGATGCTATGCTTCTAGTACGGTGAGGTTCACGAAGGAGACTGAGCGTTTCAGGTCTTCGTCGGTACCCCACAGCTTTTCTAGCATGGTCGCTCCCCCAGGCCAGACTGCCTCTCTTTGATCTGCATAGGTAGGGCATTCTTGCAGAATATGTTCTGGTGTTTGCTTGGGTGCTTCACAATTGCACGTGGCAGTGTCTCTGAGACCCATTCTGTGGAGGTGGGCCTTGGGTCTACAATGTTCCATTCTGAGTCCGAAGATCTTTGTCTGCCCATCTCTGCCAAGTTTGTCTATACTGTCATTTTCTAGCTTGAATTCTTTGTGCTGTTCTCACCACTCTGTCCTGGGGGATCGTTTGATGAGTGTCTTTTCTTCTTTATAGATCTGTGGATGGGGAATCTGCTTGCCGCCACTTCCGGCTTTTGTGAGCTCATCTGCTTTCTCGTTTCCAAGGATCCCACAGGGGGCCGGAATCCACTGAAGGACTAAATCTGTTGTGTTTTTTTTGGAGACAGCAATCCTATGTTGTATTTTATTTCATGTGAGAGTCTATCTTGTTTGTGACTTGAGATGGCTTGGAGTACACTCCTGGAGTCTGTTAGAATGACCGTTTTCCTTGTAGTTATGTTTTGGCTGATGGGAATCTGATTTGCTGCACGAAGAGCGCTCGCTCTGAAACTGGTACAAGTCTCTCCTGCTGGTATGGAGTGAATTTCTATGTCGCCATTGGAGTGTTCAAAGTAGATTCCACTACCTCCCCTTTTATCGCTCACCGAGGCAGATCCATCTGTATACACGTTTGAAGGGAGACGGTTGAAAGGAGAGGGTTGGAAGGAAAGGGTTGAAAGGATATGGAGATAGAAGGAACACATTAAAAAAGAAATTATGTGACATACCAGTTTTCATAATTACTCAGACATCTTAAAAGCTCGACGGAGACAACAAAATGACATTAAAAAAATATATTCTTGCAAACTTTCTGATTTATGTGTCAGGTATGGACCGCAAACGAAGCCACAATAATTAAATAAACATGCTTGCAAAAAAACAGTCAGTGTTACTAGAATAGAAAGTCAAAAGCGAGGAAATAAAAAAGAAAGAACAATGTTATGCATAGTGTATTCTAATACATAATCAAATAGTTTGAACGTATGCTGCACGAATCTACACCACCAAACAGAGCTTTAGAGCAAGAGGAAGGCCAAGAAAACGGTGTATTAGCGGTGTTTAAGAAAAGCCCAACACATTCATGAATTAAAAGTTGCAATAGCCACAGAAATGTAGCACGAAAAGAGATTGAAGTTTACCGCGGTGCATAACGACGTACGTGGACGGCGGAGTAGATAATGATATATAGTCGTCGCCTTTTAGGCGATTGTATGTTTTAGACGAAGTCACAATCGCGTATAATACAAAAAGTTATGTGTCAAAAACAGAAATGGGAAAAAAATAATACATTTCTTACCCAATACACCACCTACCTTCCCCGAGAATGGAAAAATACCATTTGTTACGTTTATAATTCTTGGAAATATAAACATTAGCCGCTCGTAATGTAAAATATGAAGTGCAGTGTGTCCCAACAGCCGGTCCTGGACCGCTACCGGTCCGTAAAACTTGTCGACAAGTACACCTATCTTGAACGCTTACTAAACCTGCAGAACCATCTGACACCTAAACTAACAAGACGGCTCAGCGTGGGCTGGGCAGCCCTCTCGTCCATTAACACAGTCCTTGATGGTTGCCAAGACCAGAACCTACGCCGTAAACTCTATTGTGCTCCATGTGATGTGTTATGGTGCAGAGACATGGACACTCACAGAATCACTGGAGGACAAATTGAGAGTGACTCAGGTCTCCTTTGAGAGAAACGGTAGGAAGGCACGCAGAATATCATAATTCTGACATTCGACGATTGTCCTTGATGAATGATGCGGTAATCTATGTAGCCAAGGCAAAACATTAACGCGCAGGTTACATTTTGCGACGAAACGAGACTCATTTGTCCACAACATCATCAGAAACGCCTCTGGTGGAATGCTTACTACCTTCTGGACTTCCGTGACCAAGACCGGGTCCTCTGTAGACAAAGTTGGGACCCGCAGCAAAGCTAAGGGACTGGTCATCAAGATCAAGATGACAAATCTTTGTTTATCTCTGTGTATTTATTCTCAGCTCTAATTTCTTTGACCTCTCACTAAGTATACTTTTTTGTGTGCATTTGATTGTGCTTATGGAACACAACAGTCGAGTCATCGGCAAAGTCAGGAAAATGTGGTAGATGTGGAGATAGATGGGTTGACTCTCCTGTCAAGGAAGAAACGAAGGACTGGTAAGCCGTTAAAGTTGGGGGTGGAGGAGTAAAGGGAGCAGACATCAACTAAGAAGAGTCGATAGGTGATGTCGGCCTACCGAAGACGATGTGTCGAACCGAAAGGTGCAAATATCGCAGTCAAGCTGTAAACTAGCGACACAACGCATGCCGTTCTCCGACTGAATCAAGCTACTTGCAAAGCCCTGTTCAAGACTTGGTAGCGGGAGATTGAGAACAAACGCAGAAGAAAAATAAGAAGGTGCGGTCGGGAGAGAGTATAATGGAAGAGAAAGTCAAGACTTCTATGTCCCATTTTGCTCAACTATTATTTACAGTCTATCTGTCTGGTGTACATATCTTCTTCTTCTACGTTCGTTCTCACTCTTCCACTACCAAGGCCTGAACAGGGCTTCACAAGTAGCAGGATGTAGTTCAGAGAACACAATACGTTGTGTTGCTAGTTTACAGCTTGACTGCAATATTTGCACCTTTCGGTCCGACACATCCGTCTTCGGCAGTGACATAAACATGACCTATTTTATTGCAGTCTGCTTTTTCCTCTTTCACATATTTATCTACGGCCTCCTTTACTTTCTCTAGTATGTTTCTGTGTAATACGGCCTCATTTACTTTCTCTAGTATGTTTCTGTGAAATACGGCGTCCTTTACTTTATCTAGTATGTTTCTGTGTAAAACGGCCTCCTTTACTTTCTCTAGTATGTTTCTGTGTAATACGGCCTCATTTACTTTCTCTAGTATGTTTCTGTGTAATACGGCCTCCTTTACTTTCTCTAGTATGTTTCTGTGTAATACGGCCTCCTTTACTTTCTCTAGTATGTTTCTGTGTAATACGGCCTCATTTACTTTCTCTAGTATGTTTCTGTGTAATACGGCCTCATTTACTTTCTCTAGTATGTTTCTGTGTAATACGGCCTCATTTACTTTCTCTAGTATGTTTCTGTGTAATACGGCCTCATTTACTTTCTCTAGTATGTTTCTGTGTAATACGGCCTCATTTACTTTCTCTAGTATGTTTCTGTGTAATACGGCCTCATTTACTTTCTCTAGTATGTTTCTGTGTAATACGGCCTCATTTACTTTCTCTAGTATGTTTCTGTGTAATACGGCCTCATTTACTTTCTCTAGTATGTTTCTGTGTAATACGGCCACATTTACTTTCTCTAGTATGTTTCTGTGTAATACGGCCTCATTTACTTTCTCTAGTATGTTTCTGTGTAATATATTCCCAGATACTGATAATAACAACATTCCTCTTTAATTGGTGCACTGCTGCAGATCTCCACATTTTGGTAACTTGAATACATAACCTTTCTTGCGGTCTGGTCTGTAGTTTTTTCTCTTCTTTCCTGAATTTTACCAACGAATTAGTGAAAAATTACTGTGAAATATCAGTAGTTTTTTAAAATGTATTGCTTCTGCTTAGATATCATCTGGACTAGTGACTTAACCATCTCTCAAAATCATTATGACTTTCTTGAATGTCCGTATTGTTTCTGGCAATTAACTTGCAGTTCTTTTTCTGCCTGTTGAATATATGTGGGGTCATGTGGAAGTAATCTATTTAAGTTCTTCGAAATGTTTTTACATCCTCCGTATCTGCTCATCTTCGAATAACTAATTAAATTTCCTTTATTATCGTTCATAAAACCATATTCTTGCTTTGTTTCGTAGTGTCGCTTTCCAGTTCTGTTATTTAGCTTCTTTTGATACAGCTTCTTCTTCCTCTTTTGCCTACTCAACAATGCTTTTTCAGTTTGCTCTGCTGATGCTCTTTGTTACCTCTTTGTTGGTTTCTGTGTATATTTCCTGAGCTGAGGTTCCTGTACTTTTTATTGTTTCTGTTTCGTCTTCATCTTCTTCTTCTTCTTCTTCTACTTCTTCTTCTGCTTCTTCTTCTTCGTTCGTTCTCAATCTCCCACTACCAAACACTAAAATGGTTAGTAGCAGAATGTAGTCCAGAAAACGGAATGCGCTGTTTTGTTGTTTACAGTTTGGCTGCGATATTTGCACCTTTCGGTCCAACACATCCGACTTCAGCAAGCATTTTTTAGTACCAGGTTAGCATTCTCTCTTCGATCCCTTCTCCTTAGCCAATCTGCCCTGCTGCAGCCTGTTATCCAGGATCACCGCGTGGAGGTGTAGAAGGGTCTTGGCAGCTATGGTTCGTTGGCCCTGACGCTAGCATTCGGCTATGGGTCGATGACTACTGCAGCTCATGCGCTGCTCAGCATCTTGATCCCGTATAGTGTATGAGATGATCTCACAAGCGAAACTAATGTATCAAATCGGTCTTGTACTGTGTATGATATGATCTCACAAGCGAAACTAATGTATCAAATCGGTCTTGTACTGTGTATGATATGATCTCACAAGCGAAACTAATGTATCAAATCGGTCTTGTACTGTGTATGATATGATCTCACAAGCGAAACTAATGTATCAAATCGGTCTTGTACTGTGTATGATATGATCTCACAAGCGAAACTAATGTATCAAATCGGTCTTGTTCTGTGTATGATATGATCTTACAAGCGAAACTAATGTATCAAATCGGTCTTGTTCTGTGTATGATATGATCTCACAAGCGAAACTAATGTATCAAATCGGTCTTGTACTGTGTATGATATGATTTTACAAGCTTCTTTTTCAACCTGCCTTCTTCATTTCTTTCATTTATCTTGTCTATAATTATGGCTGTTATCCATTCTTTGGCAGGTGTTCAACTTTCCGTGTTGGAATGAAGGTAATACATGGAGACTTCGAGCAAGCCAATTATAAACAAAGAATGTTGGTTCGTGATAACGATGACAAAACACGTATTTGTTTTGCACTCGGATAACACACATAGTAAACAACAGAATAGTAAGTGAAAGTATGAGCAGCCCGGAATTCGAACGCCGGACCTTCAGATGATATTGTCACCTTACCACTAGAGAGAAATGAGTGAGGCGCTAAACCAACGAGATGCACTAAATGTCCATTACTTCACTTTCTTTTCTGTAATTCTTTATGTCTGTTACATGAGTGCAGGTAAATATTTATCTTGTGATCGTTGTCACGAACGAACATTCTCACTTTTTCACAGTTCTTGTTCACGAGACTCGATCCATACATTTGTGTTTATCTGTAGCTACTGCTCTTCTGTATCTTCTATTTATTCAAGTCTTTGTAACGTCGCGCGTATTTGACATCTCGAATTTAAATTGATGTCGTATGTCCTCATTTAATCCAACATTGAGGTGATGCCTGTGGGTCAGTACATGCTGCAGACCTCATAAGTTTCAGTTTAGCTATCAGATGATGGTGGACTTATGTCACGTCTTCTCCATATATACTTTAATCGTGTAATGATGATCTGAACTTCTTATGTGTTCAATCTGGTTTTCTGACTTGTCTGGCAACGCCGATGTTGCTGTGTGTTTTCTTGTATTTCTAAACATGCTACAAACAATTACCTATTGGTTTAAATTATATAAGTTGATAAATAATTTACCATTGTTGTTTATAGTTCCGATTCCATATTTGCTGACTATCACTGCCAAAATATTATCGTTCACAACCTAAGCATTTAGGTCTACCATAAAAAAAAAACAAACACAATGTCTTTCCCTCTCTTTTTAACCATTCCTTTTTGATGTCTGCTATGAAAAGTGTAACATTCTTCATTGGTTGAGTGTTCTTTGGCATTGCATTTTGCATAACATTGGATATGTTTATCTTTATCTTCCTTTTGGTCGACAAGATTTGACTATGGAATAAAAGGATAGCTTTTGGTTACCTGGCATTATACACTGATCTGTCTGATTAACTACAGTACTGTGGTCTTAGGCACTCATCTGTCTGATAGAATTACAATACTGCGGTCTTAGGCACTGATCTGGATGATTGAATTACAGTGCTCCAGTTTTACGCACTGATCTGCCTGATTGAATTACAGTACTCACATCTCAAATAAAACAATAAAATCAGAAAAAGAGGCCCAGCTAAAAATAAAAAAAAAACAACACAAAACCTCCGTTAAATTGGTCCCCGAATAATCGAGAGTCCTCTATATGTGTATTCGTGGATAATAACATAAACGAATATGGCTCAGTTACCACATGAACCGGAGTGGCACAGTGGTTCGAGCCCTTGTCTGTCTCTGTTTAAATATACCGAGTACGTAGGAAAATAGCGGCATGTTCTAGCCTACCAAGCTGTACATTGATACCCTACTCTGTTACTTATGAAAAAACAGGTTAGCTGTGAAGATGACGTGACGTTCTCACTTCACAAATACTTGAACCTCGTACAATGAAGACCCGATCACTCCTCCCCTACGGCAAAGTGCTACCGCTAAGTATTACATTAATGTACTTATAATGCAGGTAAAGAAGGAGAGGAAAAGAGCAAACTTAGTAAAAGACAAATAAACAACACATATTCAAAGACACAAAATCCAGAAATGCAAAACAAAGTTAATTAATGAACAAAAAATAAAATAATCTAAAGTTGTACATACCTGTACTCGTATCAGCCTGTTATTGTTGTATCGATACTCCATTTTTGAAACTATCCTATCTGCAAGTACCTAGACCACCCATATCGATACATGGACGCTCTTCACAAGATCTACATTTGTACATAATCCCAGGTACTCGAATACACACGAATATTCAGAGGATCTGTGAGTGGTTGCAGCACTGAATAATGAAACAAATTCGAACCTAAATGAGCTATTCTTCATGCTCTGTAAACTGTATCACTGGCTCACAACTGCGCACGAACAGGCTGACAGACTGGCATTGAAATAAAGGAAATTGCATCACCTTATCTCTTTATGTTCTTATTGTCCCTTTTTTTCACTCCAGGGGGAGAAAACGTTTCTGTTTTAAACAACGAAGTTGTTATACCAATGCACAACTCTCTTTAGCCACCGAATGGACGGCAGTGGGCCTATTTTTTGCTCCACAGCAAAGTCTTCAAGATCTACTCCGATCCTCACCTTATATAAGTATCACTAAATACGAGATCACCAAGTTTATGAGGAGTAGATACAGTAATTAAGTGGGGAGGCAGAACAATCGGGCCACACACAACAATGATGCATCTTAACATTTCAATAATGATGGACAAGAGTAATCTGAAGTTCCTGTCCTCATCCCCAACCATCTGCCAGCACATGATACTACAACGAAAAACAATCTTTTCAACAAAGTAAAAATAGGAAATGCGATGCCTGGAACTGTGATACATTCAAAAGGACACATCCATTGAAAAAGAGGCCTACATATGAGGTGCATATAGCAACAATAATATGTATACAAAACCTACAAGTAAAATAGGTGAAAAAAGTCACATACCTGGATAACATAATCTCAGCAGATGGCAAACGCGACACCGAAATCCAAAAACAAACGTAATAAATAAAGTCAAATCATTGGTCAAATGTCCCCGATATTATAATGTAAGCACGTGACAATAGATACAAAAAGAACGCTACATAACACGATATTCCTACCCACATTGTGCTATCAGTGCCAGAATTGGAGATAAATTGTAACAACAGAGATGAAATGCCTGCGCAGAATGCTTGTAGTAACAAGAATGGATAGAATCAGAAACGAAGATACGCTATACCACTGCCCTATACCTCATCAAGAGATAACAAACCAAATGGTTCGGCCAAGTAACACGTCAAACACCAGATAGTATTCACCAGAAAGCAATACTACACAGATACAATAGATACAAAACCAAGGGCCTACCACGAAAAAGATGGATAACAGAAATAACAGAAGCAGTAAAGCTCCCTGTGTACGTCCCTGCGACACGGTCAAGAAACCTCTTCATACCCAGACTCTGAAAGACATTAGCAGGACATTAGCAGAACATTAGCAGGACAAAAAGCGAAAAGAAGAAGAAGATAGAAAGCAGTCCATCACCATTTCTAGAAAAGCTCGATTGAGATATTGCAAACATAAAATTGACTAATCTTTGTATTAACTGTATAATATTTGACGTAACCGAAAAAAAATCTCAGACTGGACATCAATAAAAGCAATAGAACGATATATAAAAAGCAAGCAAAAACAACAGCTCCATAGCAATCATAAGAAAGGAGCAATCATAAGAAAGGAGCAATCATAAGAAAGGAAGAAATGTACAACGTCGCAAACTTCAATTACAACTGACGATAAAGGCTACCAAAAAGAAGTCAGAAGAGTAATAACCGTAACAGTACAAAGGTTAAAATAAGGAACGCTGGCAGAACTCTAACATACAAATATTAATTACAATCTTGAAGACATGCATCTTCCCTTTGGCAATGTACGAATGCGAAGCAATGATAATCACACATATGCTAATTGAAAGAAAACCGAATCCTTCGAGCTAAAATACTACATGGAACTTCTCAGAATCCCATTGATAGCGAACACGAATAATACAGACGCCCTAAAAGTGCTGGATATAGAACACAATTTGCTAGCAAACGTCTTTAGGACTAGGAAACTAAAATAATTTGGCCCTATCAATCGTCACAATGGTTTTAAAGTAAACAAAACTGGATGATATAGTACCTGGAAACCGAGATAATGGCAGACCGAGGAAAAGATGGACACAAGAAATTACAGTCCTGCAGATGACGAAGGGTGGAGAACAGGCCAAAGATCGAGAGTCTTGCAGATTGGTTATGATAACAGGGGAGTACCGCAAATGAAATTCTACATGACTAGTTGACGTTTCTGGGACGAACTAGAACAAGAACACACACAAATGTATATCAGAGAACGCCCTAACTTGGTTTACGTCATCAGTGTCCTTTAACGATTTATACGTACAAAGGTGAAATGAGTCCTTAACCACCTTCTTATGAACTGGTCGGGAATGAAGTGTTAGAGACTTCCGTATACTAAGCCACAGCTTGTATGAACTTGGGGCTCAGTTCCTATCTTGCTGCCTTTACCTGCAAGTTATGTATCTATTTACAGCTGATCGACTGGTGGGTGACGGTTACAGAATTGAACCGTGTAACTTTGCTGCGAAAAGTCTGAAAGAGTACATAGGAGAACACAGAAAAAGACATTGGTTCTCAAATTTTCTGTATTCAAGACTCCTATAATTTCCCGGAAATTATTTTAGACAAACCTTTGAAGATATCTTGTGCAAAATTCGCTCTAGGCATAATAATTGTGTGTACAGTTGACAGGCTGTGAATGGATCTGGGACAATATTTATTCTGATGAAGATAAATTGTGTGAACATTTGTAGGACCATGAAAGAATGTAGGACAAAATTTGTTCTGATGAAGATAAATTGTGTGAACATTTGTAGGACCATGAAAGAATGTAGGACAAAATTTGTTCTGATGAAGATAAATTGTGTGAACATTTGTAGGACCATGAAAGAATGTAGGACAAAATTTGTTCTGATGAAGATAAATTGTGTGAACATTTGTAGGACCATGAAAGAATGTAGGACAAAATTTGTTCTGATGAAGATAAATTGTGTGAACATTTGTATGACCGTGACGGAATGTAGGACAAAATTTGTTCTGGACAAGCAATATGCGCGTACTTTTGTCCGAATGTAAAGGGATCTACGTGAATACTTATATAGACCATGTCATTTGTGTGTACAATTGTCAGTCCAGGAATCAGACATTTTCCACTGACGTAAAACTAATCGGAGAAAAAACTTATTAACGTGATGTTGGTATATCTCCAAGTAATACTGGTGGGCAACGAACAATAGTAATAGCTCACACTTGTTATTCAGTTAACAACCCTGTCAAATGCAGAATTACGCCATGATACTGATGGATAGGCTAAATGTCAACAGGGAAAAGCCTGGAGGATGGAGACCACTAGGTGCACTTTATACAAGCTTGATTTAAACCACAAGGAGGAAATTATCTGAAAACTTACTACGAATAACCCAAGAGAGTCTATAACGCAGATCGAGGATCCGAACTTGAAAAGGGTCAGCCATACGGACTTGTCAAAACAGTCTTTGACTACATAACATTATACACACCTCGACCTGTCTGACTAAATACCATGATGCACGTTTTTCAAATCTAGATATTGATACATCTAATAACATGTTAAATTTAGAAAACTTAGCATCCAAGCCAGACACAGTGACATATTAGTCTTAGTGTTAGTCGACCTTAACTTCTTCACGAGTTGATGCCACTGTGCAGGTCCCAGATCCAGCGTGACCTGGATATAGCCAAGATGAGGATTTCTTGCTTAGCTGGCTAGGCTCGTGCAGCTCATTACTCCCCTTTGTTAGGACAAGTGTCGCAGAGGTGGTTAACCGATGTGCGAGTCCATCTTAATAGACTCAAACACTAAAGTCAAGTAGAGCCAGAGCCTGTTAGACGCCGTCTATGCTGCTCTTAACAGACTACCTAACCATGGCTGGTGTTTTGCCATGTCTCACAGTTAGTCGCCTCTTACGACATGCTCTCTGTGGGGCAGTGGTGCTATTCTTGTCTGTGTCATACACAAAGACCCCGACAGACCACATTGACGTACCTATATGTAAAGGAAACCCTGTTGGACGCAGACGTATGGAACTGAAATTAATAATACTTCCTTAATTTATACATCTCGCCACAAGAAACGAAAACAAACCAGATGTCTTAAGGGAAGTCCGGGGTAAATAAAGAATTCATAAACTAAATCAGTCCTACATTTCATCATGTTGGTCTTATCTAAAGACAATAGACTTTACTAAGAAATATATAGGAAGGAAAAGTAGATGGCACACGTGTTAAAGAAAGACATCGTTATAAGTGGGAAATAAGGTCAACAGCTGGACTGGTAGAAACGTCTATTCAATTTCAATATCACAGCAAAAGACAGAGACAGATGGCAGTGGAGGATCTTTGCTGTCGATCTTTTGGGGTAGAGATGAGAACTAATCTGATAAAATTTGAAGTATGAAAGTCCAAGACAGCGGTCACAACTAACAAAACAAATCTATGCAAATTCAGACGCCTATGTCAGCCCAATAGACATTCTAGTACTAAATATAGAAAAGCGACGCGTTGTCACGTAGCAGAAACAGCTGTCGGGGATGAAGTGTTAGACACGTCATTTTCCTGGATCACATGTTGGTCTGGTGGCCAGTCTAATATAACCATGTCCAAAATAAATTCAAAATCTAGCATTCAATTACAGAATCTACATGAGCGTCAAATTCTACATTCTTCAATATCATTCAATCACAGAAAGCGAAATTAGCGTCCATATCTAAAATGAAACAGCGTTCTATTTCATATTTTCAAACTAATGTACATCGAAATTCGAACTTCAATGTCTTGACGCCAAATGGGATGATGATGCTAACATCAGGAACATAATACGAGTGCTAGTCAGTCTTAGGAACATAATACGAGTGCTAGTCTGTCTTAGGAACATAATACGAGTGCTAGTCAGTCTTAGGAAAATAATGCTGCAGATTAGCATTTTTATTAGCAATCGAAATTACCAATTTTCATATCAAACAATAGTTCCAATTTGAAGAGCATCGTTCGCTAAATATCAGTTTGATCTTTAAATCTTTATTCTAAATTTGCGTGAAAAATAAATATCTTCACAACGGGGATACGCGCTCTATTTCCCATTTGAATATAGTTTTTCATGTAAATTACTTCTCATCTAAACTTAGTACGAAAATCAAACAACTTTCACACTAGTAAATAGTGTTTCTCAGAACTCGAAATTAGCTGGCATCGAAGAAGCGCTAGTCATTAACATCGTTGTCATATATACTTGATCTCATTTCAGGAAATATACATTTTCTCTATACGTAATCTCATTTCATGATAAATAAAGGTCTCTATACGTAATCTCATTCTATGATATACACATGTCTCTATACGTAATCTGATTCCATGATATTTAAATGTCTCTATACGTAATCTAATTGCATGATATATAAACGTAATCGCATTGCATCATATACAGAGTTATTTATACTCAGAAATATCGACAACTTTTTAGAAATTAACACTACACCTGTAAAAGCTTCATGTCAAATTGGAAGCCAAAATTCCAAACTCTATATGAGGGTAACAATATGAAGATTTCCAAAATTAAAGGTATCTTCCGATTAATAGATTTGCGTTAGAAACCAGTGCCAACAGGACTAACTAACAATCGAAGATATAACCAGGCCTAACTAACTATAACAAATATTCTCTCGTCTAACTTATTTTCTAAGCAATAGTCAGGACTAACTACCAAACAACAATATCGCCAAGACTAACTACCAATAAAAAGTATAGCCCAGACTAACTAGACATACAACAATATCGCCAGGACTAACTACTAATAAAAAGTATAGCCCAGACTAACTAGACATACAACAATATCGCCAGGACTAACTACCAATAAAAAGTATAGCCCAGACTAACTAGACATACAACAACATCGCCAAGACTAACTACTAATAAAAAGTATAACCCAGACTAACTAGACATACAACAATATCGCCAAGACTAACTACTAATAAAAATATCTTCAGGACTAACTACTAATAAAAATATCGTCAGGAGTAACTACCAAAAATACATCGCCATGACAATTTAACCACTACAAAATTAATTCATACTAAACTATAATGAACAAATTACGCCTGTGCGGACATAAACAATATCATCGAGACAAACTATGCATACAAAAATATCGATTTGACAAATTAACCAGTAAAAATATTGTCTAAACTAACTAATATAAAAATATCGTACCGACTAACATCAGACGTATCGACCGGTCTAAAAACCAGAAAAAGTATCACCCGGGCTAATTATCCATTTAGAATATTTTCCAAACTAATCAACCATAAAAAAATATTGCTCAGACTTACCAGGTGTGTAAAGTGTCGTCTATATTAAATAACCATTATCAATATCGTGCGGACTAACTATACATAAAATATATTGTCTACACTAAGCTTACAAAAATCGTCCAAATTAAGTAAGCTTAGAAAATATCGTCGAAACAACGTGAGCTTAGAAAATATCGTCGAGACAACGTGAGCTTAGAAAATATCGTTCAAACCAATTCAACTTAGAAAATATCGTACAAACTAAGTAAGCTTAGAAAATATCGTCGAGACAACGTAAGCTTAGAAAATATCGTTCAAACCAATTCAACTTAAAAAATATCGTTCAAACCAATTCAACTTAGAAAATATCGTTCAAACCAATTCAACTTAGAAAATATCGTACAAACTAAGTAAGCTTAGAAAATATCGTCGAGACAACGTCAGCTTAGAAAATATCGTTCAAATTAAGTAAGCTGATAAAATATCGTTCAAATTAAGTAAGCTTATAAAATATCGTTTAAACAAAACAAACTTAGAACATATCGTTTAAACTAAAAAAACTCAGAAAATATCGTTCAATCTAAGTAAGCATAGAAAAGATTGTCAAAACTAATTTAACTTAGAAAATATCGTTCAAACTTATTCTTAGAAAATATCGTTAAGACTAAGTAAGCTTAGAACATATAGTCCCAAATAGATAATATAAAAAAATATCGTCCAAACTAACTAACACCAACAATATCTTCCAAACTAACATAAAACATATCTTTCAAACTAATTGATTAAAATAATTTTTTCAAAACTAACAACAATATTTTCCAGAAAAACTAATATCAAAAATATCTTCCAAAGTAACACCAAAAATATCTTCCTGACTTACTAACATCAAACATATCTTCTAGATTAACACAAAAAATAACGCTGGGATAATCTAACCATACAAAATATCGTCCATATTAGTTAACATAGCAAATATGGTCCTAGTAACTAACCATAAAAAATGTATGTTTTAAAAATGAACTCCAAATGTGAAATTATCCTATTTTAAAAATTCAAAACTAAATAACTAAATACGAACTAAATTACACCTGAAATCTGGTGTTCCATCTGAAGAACTTATCACTCAAAATTAGTGTACAGTGTACATATCTCTTTCTTCAATAAAAAGAGCTATATGCTCAGATTTGAATCAAATCGAAATATCTTCCTACTCGAAATTATCCTCCGATATAAACTATGCTTTCAAAATCTGCGTTCATCTACACATCTCCATTCTAGAAACGTTCGACCGAATCCATATTCGAAATTGGGGTCAAATATAAGATCTATTTACTATGAACTTCATATTCGAATTAAGTTTCGGAATCATTATTCGAAGTTAGTCAGATCAAAAGTTCAATACTTGAAATTATGGTTACATTTCCGAAACTTCTTGATATAAATTATCTCCAATATAACTATGAGCTGGAAATTAGCGTCCACTATAAAGAACGACAAATTCAATATTGGTTACCAATCTAAAGATGTCGGTATGCTGTGAATCACTCCAAACTGGCCTAGCGACATTGAAATTGCACGCCAAACACGGAACGTTTTTTTTACCCCTCCCGCTTTGATAGCTGTGATGATGAAGGAAAATCGACAACAAACGAGCACGCAGGAGAGGGTAGCGCGAGCTCTCACTCGGTGGGGAATCTGCCGAGTCCTGCATCAACAGGGTGGTGGTTATAGGAGCTGGGAAGAAGAAAGGGAGGATGTTGTTACTGACTCCAGGAGTATGCATCGCGAGGGAGTGTCTGCTACAGGCAAAAACAATTATATTGGCTTCGTTTGAAATTGTTGATGTTGCCAACTCGCTTTAAGAATGGGCGAGTTGAGTGGTGTTAGATAGAAGACTGAATTCTTGTGTAAAATGTACTGCTATTGAACCCAGTTATCAAGATGCTGAGCAGCGCATGAGCTGAAGCGGTCAGCAGCCCATAGCTGACTGTTAGTGCCAGGGCCAGCGAACCAGAGCTGCCATGACCCTTCTACACCTCCACGTGGTGATCCTGGATAAAAGCTGAGACAGAGCAGACTGGCTAAGAAGAAGGGATCTAAGAGGGAAAGCTAACCCGATACTCAAAAAATTCTTGCTGAAGTTGGATGTGTTGGACCGAAAGGTGCAAGTATCGCAGTCAAGCTGTAAACTACGACACAACGCATTCCGTTCTCTGGACTACATTTTGCTACTTGAGCCCGTGTCAGGGTTTGGTAGCGAGAGATTGAGAACGAATGAAGCCAAGCCAAGCCGAACGCAGTTCTAGGTACGGCTTAGTTAATCCAGATAGTTATGTTTATCTGAACTACTGTAAAGGAACGAAAGGCAATCAGGATGGAGACTTCCCAATCCATCTTATAAGTTTCTAAAACCACATTCCCGAGACCTGATGTGACTTAGCTGTTACGACGATTGTCTCTGACAACTAAGGGACCAGGTTTGCGTTCTGGAGCGAAGCAAGTTCCAAACAATCAAGTTGTGAATAGGTACATGATCTATAATAGGTACATGATCTGCAATATGTACATGATATACAATAGGTACATGCTCTTTAATAGGTACATGATCTTTAATAGGTACATGATCTACAATAGGTACATGATCTACAATAGGTACATGATCTACGATAAGTACATGATCTACAATAGGTACATGATCTTTAATAGCTACATGATCTATAATAGGTACATGATCTACAATAGGTACATGATCTACAATAGGTACATGATCTACAATAGGTACATGATCTGTAATAGGTGCATGATCTATAATAGGTACATGATCTATAATAGGTGCATGATCTACAATAGGTACACGATCTACAATAGGTACATGATCTACAATAGGTACATGATCTACAATAGGTACATGATCTACAATAGGTACATGATCTACAATAGGTACATGATCTACAATAGGTACATGATCTATAATAGGTATATAATCTATAATAGGTGCATGATCTACAATAGGTACACGATCTACAACAGGTACATGATCTATAATAGGTACACAATCTATAATATGTACAGGATCTACAATAGGTACATGATCTACAATAGGTACATGATCTACAATTAGGGACGACAAGGAAACGAGCAAGGCAGATATGCACCTCACATAACACGCTAGCCGAGAACTTGTACACTGGAGCAAGTGTTCAATAAATACCAGAATGACCAAGAGAGTATTTCCTTAAAAATCGCCAAACGTTTGATATGTCTGTGTCAGACAGAAATACATGCGAGAAATAGTATCATACGAAAACTGACTGGCACAACATGGGTAGCAAAGCCAGATGTCCTCAGAACCACGGCACTCGCTCTGTGTTTCTCTGTAGCTGAGTACGCCGAACCAGTCTGGAAAAAATCTGCACATGTCAAACATATAGATAAAATCTACACCAACTAAAAAAAAATTACCCCATAATCGGCATAGCGCCACCAGAGATACGAAGAACTTTCGCGTCAGAGATAGGAAGAGAGAAACAGGAAAATGAACCCAAGACACTCTTTGTTCGGACAGCAGGTCCAAGACTAAAGTCAAGACGAAGTTTCTTACAGTCAACCCAGCCCCTACAGACTAAAGTCAAGACGAAGTTTCTTACAGTCAACCCAACCCCTACAGACTAAAGTCAAGACGAAGTTTCTTGCAGTCAACCCAGCCCCTACAGACTAAAGTCAAGACAAAGTTTCTTACAGTCAACCCAGCCCCTACAGACTAAAGTCAAGACGAAGTTTCTTACAGTCAACCCAACCCCTACAGACTAAAGTCAAGACGAAGTTTCTTGCAGTCAACCCAGCCCCTACCGACTAAAGTCAAGACGAAGTTTCTTACAGTCAACCCAGCCCCTACAGACTAAAGTCAAGACGAAGTTTCTTACAGTCAACCCAGCCCCTACAGACTAGTCCAGGAAAACGACGCATCGAAAGTTGGAAACAGCTGACACAAGTTCGAGTTACGGGAGGAACCTGCGCCTGGACATCTGCTGCCTAACGCAACATGGAAGTCACTAAATAGACTTCGAACTGGTGTATCACGATGCAGGAAAAAAACTTGAAAAGACGGGGATACAAGAATGATGGAACATGCTAATGTGGAATAACACAAGACCAGGACCATCTGATGATCTGTCCAAACGTCCCGGAGACTTGTAGCATGGATGATCTGCCGAGTGACAGTGACAGGACAATCCACGTGGCTGAATTCGAGAAGAATGAAGTGTGACGTATCGTCTAGGACAGGGGAAGTAAGTAAGCAAGCTGTTAGATATTTCAGTGACCGTAACTCAAGCATGATCTGGACACTAGACTCATAGAAAGCCACAAAGGTTTGGTCCGTCTTTGTCCGCTGTCATTTATTTATTTGGCCATAAGCCCCTTCTTTATTTGCAAATACATTTCTCTTGTATTGTGTTTTAGTACCATGTCTTCTATTATCTTACATTTTTCTTCCAACCACCTGCACATCGCACGTATCTCTTTGTCTAGTGATGAATATGTGGAAGTGTTTTTAGCCTTCTTTCTTTCTGCCATTTTAGTTAAGATGTCGTCATCCATTCTTGGTGTTTCCTGTTCTTTATCTGGAAAAGATTTATTTGCTACTTGCATACTAGTTTTTAGACGTGTCGATTGAGTGTTTATTCTCCTCTGTGTTGCCTTCTTTGTTCTCTAATTGTAAGTTGTCATATTCGTTCTCTACTGCTACCTGGTACTCTTGCCGTACATCTGGCTGCTTTAGCGCTAACCTGTCTTTATTAAGTGCCTTTATTCCTTTGCGATTTTGAGTTTTATGTGCAATTTCAAACAAATTGTACTGTGATCTGAGTAGATGTCTGCTTCAGGTTATGTCTTAGTGTTCTTGACAATATTTTTAATTCTGTTTCTGACCATAATAAAACAAAATATGATTTCTTGGCCAATCACATGGGCTTTTCCGTGTACATCATTTTCTGGTATGCTGTTATATAAAAATCTAATAAATACTAACTTTGTTTTCCTCTCAGTAATCTGTACTGGGAACAAACTGCTACAGCAAAATCAGGAACGTTAAGCTCTTCAAGAATAGATGTAAGAACAGAGATAAGGCTGGCATGTGTATTGTCCTCTTGATTTTTTAAATATCTACACAGAACAAATTATTCCAACAGCCAAAGGGGATGCGAGAATTTGTCATTGGAGGAGTGGCAATGAATAACCTTAGACATGCGGATTACAGTTTTAATAGCAAAAAGTGAGCAAGAATTGCAGGAGCTTGTGACAACATTATACAAAATAAGTCAAGAGTTTGAATTAGACATAAACATAAAAACAAAGCCTATGATAAATGGGGAAAGTGGCAAGAAACCATCTATGCAGATAAGAATGAAATATCAACTACTGTAATAGGTACAGAGTTTATCCTATCTATGTTATATATTAACGTAAGAAGGCAGCTGTGAAAAAGAAATAAGAAAGAAAATAGGTATGGCCTTGATAGTATTCAGCAACATGCAACAAATTCTGACATTCTAACAGATACATAATAATTTGAAAATGAAAATTATCAGATGTTATGTATACTTGTCACTACTTTATGACGCAGAAACATAGACACTGAATAACAAGTTGAATAAGAGTATTGAAACCTTCGAAATATGGGTGTATATAAGATTTAATCGCATTTTTGGAAAGAGAAGGAAACAAATGTAAAAGGATTGAAAAAGTTGGGGGCGAGAAGAGAATTAATGACAGAAACAGTTACGTTATTTTGGTCATATCTTCTTCTTCTTCTTCGTACGCAGTCAGACAGTAACCATTATTTTTTTCGAAAAAAGCGGCGGTCATCCTGAGGCTGTCGACACTGCCATAGAGCTACGTCATACTAGTATATGTTTGTGGTAGTCTTGCACCTTCGTCTGCCTCCTCGTTGCCTTGGATGTTGCAGTGTGATGGGACCCACTGTACCACTACCCTTTTTGGTGTGGACTGCTGGCACAGTTTGCAGAGTGCTGCTCTTAAGTCATTAAGCTCAGTGTTTTTCTGGCTTTTTAGCGCTGTGACTACGGCGAGAGCATCTGTAAGCAGGACTATATGGCTTTCATTTCCTTTGTGTGTCACCATTTCTTCCACTGCCGCCCTCAGTGCCTCTGCCTCTGCTCTGAAATTGCTTGTGTACTTACCAGTAGCGAATGACAGTGTTATTTTTCTGCCATTTGGTAGGTTCAGGAATGCTCCTGCCCCTCCGTTCTGTGTAGTGTTTGTTACAGAACCGTCGGTGTATGCATGGGTCCAGTCCATGCTTGGGTAGTTTTTCGATATAAAGCTTAGGGTAGTATCTCTCCTTTCTTTTTCAGTCTGGCAGTTTTTGTTTCCAGTACCTGGTATATTTTCTACCACCTCTGGAAATATATCCTGCCTCCAGGTAGGTTTTCGTACAGTAGTGATGGGTTTTGGTGTTGTTAGTGCGTTTATGGGATCTTCGTGCATCTTTGCTTTGGCTATTTCTGCAAAGTTTCTCCGCTTTAGTTTCCCATTTCCCAAATTGTTTAGTCTCTGGTGCATTGGATGGTCAGTCAGTCTTCGGAGTTTCTCTGACTGCAGCTGGGCTCTGCAGTCTCTTCTATCGGTCATGGATTGCAGTTTTGTAATCTTTTCAAGTTCTACAATTGGCGTTGACTTCATGCCTCCTGTTATAACTCTCATGGCTTGGTTTTGAAGTTTGTTGTTGTCCATGCCGCAATGCCATACTAGAGAACTGGTCTCACTCTTCTAGTGTACAGTTTCTTTAGTATGCTTTCGTCTGCTCCCCAGCTTGTGCCAGCAAGTTTCCTCATGATTGCCATTCTTTCTCTGGCTCTCATTCGGTTTCTCTCGATCTGACTTTTCCATGTCATGCGCCGATCAAATGTGACTCCCAGATAGTTTGGGTTGCCGTTTGGCTGCAGGAATTTGCCATTTAAACTTAATTTGGTATTTTGGGGTTTGATTGAAAGCGAGAATATTGTGCATGTGGTTTTCTCCTCGTTTATTTTGACCAGCCATGAGTTTGCCCACTCTTCCAGCGATGTTAGGGCCTGCTGCATCCGATTTCTTGCTATGGTGAGATTCTTTTCAGAGGTCCACATAGCCAGATCGTCTGCAAACATTGAGCTATGGACTCTTCTTTGTATATTCTCTGTAATGTCGTTAATATACACCAGGAAGAGTGTGGGTGACAGTACTCCCCCTTGGGGTACTCCCTGCTCAAGTGTCACCTTTTTGCTCATCTGCCCTTGTACTTGGACTCTGGCCGTTCTATTTTTGAGGTAGTGGTTGATACACTTGTACATTTTCCAACAAACATCTCTTCTTCTTAGCTTGACTCTAAGTCCATCTTTCCAGACTTTGTCAAATGCCTTTTCCAGGTCCACCCACACCGCTACTGTGTGTTTCTGTGCCTGGTAGACATCTTCTATTTCCTGGGCTATGAGCATGACTTGGGCCTCAGTGGATCTGTGCTGTCTAAAGCCGGCTTGCTGTGGAATTAGTATTCGTTTTTCTTCCAGATGCCACATCAGTCTGGTGTTTATCATACGTTCCATCAGCTTGCCGACACAGCTCAGTAGGCTGATAGGCCTGTATCCATTTGGATCTGTTTTGTCCGTTCCTGTTTTTGGTACTGGTACAAGTACTGCGTCTTTCCATGCCTGGGGTACAATTCCCTTTTTCCAGCTTTGGTTCAGGACCGATAGCGGTTTCCTCTTCGCTGTTTGGCCCAGCCCCATCAGCATTTCGTTTGTTATCCCGTCTTTTCCGGGAGATTTCCTTTTCTTTAATGTTCTCATGGCCTCTTCCATTTCACTCATTGTTAATTTGGCCATCATATGCTCTTCAGGTGCCGTATTGATGTTGTCGTGCCCCTTTTGCTCTTCACTAATGTCTGTATGCCTATCTGCAGGGACCTCGATGTGGTTTGCTCTGGCATAGTGATCGATAAAAGCGTTTGCCGCTTTCTTACCAGTGAGCAAGTTTTCTCCCTGCTTGATGGTAATTTGTTTGTTTGACGGGGTTTCGTCGTTCATGGCTCTGACTAGCTTCCATAGCTTGTTCCCTTCTTTGTCCAGGTTGAGGCTTTCCGTTTTGTTTTTCCAGCTCTCCCTTGCTGTTTGGTTAAGAGTGTATTTGTATTTCGCCGTGGCGGCTTTGAGGGCGATGTTTGCCTCCGTAGATTGTTCTCTCTCTGCCATGTTCCTAGCATTTGTTACTGCATCTTCCGCTTTCTGCAACTCATCATTCCAATAGGGCTTATAGTTTTTCCTAGCCCCTCTTGGGATGGTTTCAGTGGCGGCTTGCATTATTGCCTTGCTTATGCTTTCCACCATGGGCTTCATTTTGTTGTTTCGTGTGTTGATGGTTTCACACAGCCCATCTGTCAGGATTGCAAATCTGTCCCAGTCGGCTCGTTTGTAATTCCAACGTGGGAGCGGTTTTGTTTCCTGTGAGTCTACTTCCATATCAATGTCTAGCCTAATCGGCCTGTGGTCGCTACCTGCCAGTTGGTTTAGCACCTGGCGGTCTATTTTATGGTGTATGTCCTGTGTGGAGAAAGCTAAATCTGGAGTCGAGGTGGTACGCCATGTTCTAGAATAGATACTAGGTCTATCCTCCGGCCTATTGATTAGGGAGAGATTTGTATCTATCTCCCAATCTTCCACTTCGTCACCTCTGCTGTCTGTGTCAGAGTATCCCCATCTCTCCGAGTGGCTGTTGAAATCTCCAACTACTATGCAGTTGGAGTCTCTGACTTCCATACTCGAGAGCGATAGGTCTTTATTTGGTGGTCCGTACAGATTGAAAATGCGGTCTTCGTCTCTTGAGCCATTATGTCAACTCCTACAATTTCTGCTTGTCCGGTGTGATTGACAGGTACCGCGCTACTCGGTATGCAGTTTCTGGTCAGTATCAGGACAACAAATTCTGACATTCTAACAGATACATAATATTTTGAAAATGAAAATTATCAGATGTTATGTAAACTTGTCACTACTTTATGACGCAGAAACATAGACACTGAATAACAAGTTGAAAAAGAGTATTGAAACCTTCGAAATATGGGTGTATATAAGATTTGGTCGCATTTTTGGAAAGAAAAGGAAACAAATGTAAAAGGATTGAAAAAGTTGGGGGCGAGAAGAGAATTAATGACATAAATCAGGGCTAAACAGTTACGTTATTTTGGTCATATGACAAGACATACCTCCTTGTTGAAGATCACACTAGAGGGTATGGTGGAAGTCAATCGTTCAAGAGACAGACAACGTTTAAGTGCGTGGATAACATAAGAAGATGGACTGGAACAAGCCTGTCAGACAGCACCATTATGGCAAGAGATAAAGTACACTGGAGATCCCTTGCAGCCGACCTTTGATGCGGTGATGGCACTTAAACTGAACCCCCTTCATGACCAGGACACAGCTTACACAATGGGTTAGGGATTCTGTCTGCAATTATATCTCATTCATTCATTTTTAACTTGTATGCGTTCCTCTTTTGCTTTGTTACAGAGAGGTTAAGCGTTTGTCTCAAGCAACGAACACAAGAATGTAAGAAAAGGTGTTCGAATATCATATGTTTAAAGGGTCCAATGGTCTTGAATAAGGTGAAATCGCGCTGGCTAGTCCTCTCAGTGACGGACACTAGACGTGATTGTCCCATATACACGTTATGCACGGATAAGAACCCTTGGCATTTGAAAATCGATATAGGCAGGTTGTTAACTGCTGATCGGGCAAAAAAAAATATCTAGGTAATGAAATTCCTACATAATTGTGGCCTGCAGGAAGGCAAAAAGGAGGCCGTCCCTCCATCATGCACAGGGCACAACAGATCGATCACCTGTTTATCTGTGCACTCGAAAGTATAAACGCCAAGTGAAGAAGAGAAGCGACTACGTGAAATTTATATATATATATATATATATACAAACACACATACTTACACGCGCGCGCGCGCACACGCACACACACACACACACACACACACACATAAACACACATATACATGAGGGGTCTTGAAATGAAAACTTACATTTATTTGTTTTCAATTTACTCTGAAAATGTGAAACACAACTATATCCTTTTCCAACGTAGTCACCATTGCGTTCGGTAAAAGTCCCCAAGCGCCTACAAAGTGCATGGATTTCTGAAATTCTCTTGGACGCTTGTGTAATCACTCATGCACCATCTGCTAGACCTCTTCATCGGACCTGAACGTTTTTCCTCCCAATGCCTCATTTGGCCGCCTAAAGACGTGGAAATCACTTGCGTACTAGGTCTGGTGATTACGCGAAACATGGCAGGCACTGAAAGTGGAGGTCTTCGTTAGTTGCAGCAGTTGCACAGGCAGCATGGAGTCGAGAATTGCCATGTTACAAACGGACACATTTACCTAGACGTCCATGTCCTTTGGGTTTGATTGCGAATCGGAGATTTTCCTGAGAAGATCTGTATATGTGGCACAAGTGACAGTGTTTCCCGCATGTAGTGCCCTAAAAGAGAGTCAGCATTACCTAACTTGAAGATTGCTGCACGCGAAATTTTTTCCGTTTCGGTGATGAGGAAGTGCACTGTTCCTTGCTCGCTCTCTTCAGGCTTGTGGTAGTGAATCCAGGATTTAACTCCAGTACGTGGTAGTGAATCCAGGATTCAACTCCAGCACGTGGTAGTGAATCCAGGATTCAACTCCAGTACGTGGTAGTGAATTCAGGATTCAACTCCAGTACGTGGTAGTGAATCCAGGATTCAACTCCAGCACGTGGTAGTGAATTCAAGATTCAACTCCAGTACGTGGTAGTGAATCCAGGATTCAACTCCAGTACCAATTGTTGCTAGGAAACCATTGCCATCTACTTCTAATTGCACAAAGATTCATGGCATGTATCAACTAGTCGTTGTTTAAATTCTGAAGTAAACTGCCGTGGCACTCACCTTGCAGACAGTTTGTGGTCATATGTGCTACATCACGAATGATGTGGTGTGCTGAACCTTGACTGATGTCCAGATGTGGTGTGGTGAACCTTGACTGATGTCCAGATGTGGTGGGCTGAACCTTGACTGATGTCCAAATGTTGGGTGCTGAATCTTGACTGATGTCCAGATGTGTTGTGCTGAACCTTGACTGATGTCCAGATGTGGTGTGCTGAACCTTGACTGATGTCCAGATATGGTGTGCTGAACCTTGACTGATGTCCAGATGTGGTGGGCTGAAACTTGACTGATGTCCAGATGTGGTGTACTGAACCCTAACTGATGTCCAGATGTGCGGTAATTTCTTTCACGGGCAATCTGCGATTGACCTTTATGAGGCGGTCAACAGATGTAATCAACTCTGGGGTCACTACTCGGTGTGCCTGATCCGGTTTACTCTCGGATAACTACTCGGTGTGTCTGACCTGGTCCACTCTGGGGTCACTACTCGGTGTGTCTGACCTGGTCCACTCTGGGGTCACTACTCGGTGTGTCTGACCTGGTCCACTCTGGGGTTACTACTCGGTCACTACACGGTGTGTCTGACCTGGTCCACTCAGGGGTCACTACTCGGTGTGTCTGACCTGGTCCACTCTGGGGTCACTACTCGGTGTGTCTGACCTGGTCCACTCTGGGGTTACTACTCGGTGTGTCTGACCTGGTCCACTCTGGGGTCACTACTCGGTGTGTCTGACCTGGTCCACTCTGGGGTCACTACTCGGTGTGTCTGACCTTGTCCACTCTGGGGTCACTACTCGGTGTGTCTGACCTGATCCACTCTGGGGTCACTTACTCGGGCTGTCTACCCTGGTTCACTCTGGGGTCACTACTCGGTGTGTCTAACCTGGTCCACTCTGGGGTCACTACACGGTGTGTCTGACCTGGTCCACTCTGGGGTCACTACTCGGTGTGTCTGACCTGGTCCACTCTGGGGTCACTACTCGGTATGTCTAACCTGGTCCACTCTGGGGTCACTACTCGGTGTGTCTGACCTGATCCACTCTGGGGTCACTCTGATCCGGTCGTGAACAGTCTGCCATAGAACTCACGACGTTTTGGAACTTCCTACTCCACTCGTACACTTGCTGTAGTAAAAGGCATGTATACCTTACTAGACCTTCATTCGTGATGAATTTCAATGTTCACATCTTCACTTCCAAAAAAACGGATAACAAATCGTTGCTCCTCTTATGTGCATGTCAATAGTCGGGCGGCCATCTTCTAACTGCAATTTTGACGTCATGTTCGTCTGTGCCGTGATGGCACTATTGAAATACCTATCAACAATATTAACAAGTTATAAAACAAAGTTATGTCTGTTCTTTCTAATGTCTAACTCAGTTTTCATTTGTATGTATGTATATATATATGTCCCACTCTCTGCTGAGTTGACGAAGACCTGGTGATAGTATATAAGTGAATTCTTCTGTATGGCCAGACCTACGGAGACGGGACCTATCAAATGATTAGACCAGAACTCAAACAATACATCAAATAGGGATAGTTTCATTTCAGACACTGTCTTCGGCAGTGATGTGCTAGATACATAATTGGACTGATTCTCAGCTTATTTGTTCAGATTGGAATTAGTTCCTCTTCCATGTCGCCTCAGCTTACTTAAATGTATGACAGAAGCACTTTACAACCGGAGATCGCTCCCTAGCCTTTTGCAACAAAAGGAAATGTCTCTAAATGCTTGCCACCAAGACAATGAACGAATTGGTACTTTCAGAAGTTACCCAGGTGGTACAGGCCCAATGCTGGTTTATTAATAGCAACAAATTGCGCGTGAAGCTGCACGCGCGAAGAGGATGTGGGCCTCTGAGTGAGTATGAATGACCCTAGTGAAGAGAGTGAGGTATAGGGGTGATTGTGAGTAAACGGCGCTTAAAGATAGCAGCGATAATAATACATAGAGGGAGGAGTGAGTGGGATAATGAGGATAGAGAGAGTGAGATAGACTGGAAGGAGACAGCGAAGGAGATATATAAATGAGGGAAAGAGTTAGATAAGGAGTAAGGATGGATAGAGTGAGTGGGATATGGAAAAGTGAGAAGGGGTGAGTGTGATAAAGAAATGGGGAAGATATAATGGGATAATAGTGAGAGAGGGAGTGAGTGGACGGGGAGAAGGAAAGAATAGAGAAGAGTGAAGGATATAATGGGTTTATGAGGAGGGATCGCAAGTGGGATGGAGAGAATGGAGGAATTTATAGGAGGAATGGTGTGGGATAGAGTGGTGGTGGAGGGGAAAGTGGGATGACGATGTACTCTAGAGTGGTAGGAGGGGGGGGGGGAGAAGTGGGGTAACGATGTAACCTAGAGTGGTAGGGGGGGGGGGGAGAAGTGGGGTAACGATGTAACCTAGAGTGGTAGGAGGGGGGGGGGGAGAAGTGGGGTAACGATGTAACCTAGAGTGGTAGGAGGGGGGGGAGAAGTGGGGTAACGATGTAACCTAGAGTGGTAGGAGGGAGGGGGGAAGTGGGGTAACGATGTAACCTAGAGTGGTAGGAGGGGGGGGGGAGAAGTGGGGTAACGATGTAACCTAGAGTGGTAGGAGGGAGGGGGGAAGTGGGGTAACGATGTAACCTAGAGTGGTAGGAGGGGGGGGGGGAGAAGTAGGGTAACGATGTAACCTAGAGTGGTAGGAGGGGGGGGAAGTGGGGTAACGATGTAACCTAGAGTGGTAGGAGGGGGTGGGGAGAAGTAGGGTAACGATGTAACCTAGAGTGGTAGGAGGGGGGGGGGAGAAGTAGGGTAACGATGTAACCTAGAGTGGTAGGAGGGGGGGGGAAGTGGGGTAACGATGTAACCTAGAGTGGTAGGAGGGGGGGGGGAGAAGTAGGGTAACGATGTAACCCAGAGTGGTAGGAGAGGGGGGGGGAGAAGTGGGGTAACGATGTAACCTAGAGTGGTAGGAGGGGGGGGGGAGAAAGTGGGGTAACGATGTAACCTAGAGTGGTAGGAGGGGGGGGGGGAGAAGTGGGGTAACGATGTAACCTAGAGTGGTAGGAGGGGGGGGGGAGAAGTGGGGTAACGATGTAACCTAGAGTGGTAGGAAGGGGGGGGGAGAAGTGGGGTAACGATGTAATCTAGAGTGGTAGGAGGGGGGGGGAAGAAGTGGGGTAACGATGTAACCTAGACTGGAAGGAGGGGGGGAGAAGTGGGGTAACGATGTAACCTAGAGTGGTAGGAGGGGGGGAGTGAGGTAATGATGTAACCTAGAGTGGTAGGAGGGGGGGGAGTGAGGTAACGATGTAACCTAGAGTGGTAGGAGGGGGGGAGTGGGATGACGATGTAACCTAGAGTGGTAGGAGGGGGGGGAGTGGGGTAACGATGTAACCTAGAGTGGTAGGAGGGGGGGGGTGTGGGTTAACGATGTAACCTAGACTGCTAGGAAGGGGGGGGAGTGGGATGACGATGTAACCTAGAGTGGTAAGAGGGGGGGAGTGGGGTAACGATGTAACCGAGAGTGGTAGGAGGGAGGGGGAGAAGTGGGGTAACGATGTAACCTAGAGTGCTAGGAAGGGGGGGGGGGGAGTGGGATGACGATGTAACCTGGAGTGGTAGGAGGGGGGGGGAGTGGGATGACGATGTAACCTAGAGTGCTAGGAAGGGGGGGGGAGTGGGATGACGATGTAACCTAGAGTGGTAGGAGGGGGGGAGTGGGGTAACGATGTAACCTAGAGTGGTAGGAGTGGGGGAGTGGGGTAACGATGTAACCTAGAGTGGTAGGAGGGGGGGGGAGTGGGATGACGATGTAACCTAGAGTGGTAGGAGGGGGGGTAGAAGTGGGATAACGATGTAACCTAGAGTGGTAGGAGGGGGGGGGGAGAAGTGGGGTAACGATGTAACCTAGAGTGGTAGGATGGGGGGGGGGAATTGGGGTAACGATGTAACCTAGAGTGGTAGGAGGGGGGGGGGAGAAGTGGGGTAACGATGTAACTTAGAGTGGTAGGAGGGGGGGAGAAGTGGGGTAACGATGTAACCTAAAGTGGTAGGAGGGGGGGGGAGAATTGGGGTAACGATGTAACCTAGAGTGGTAGGAAAGGGGGGGGGGAGAATTGGGGTAACGATGTAACCTAGAGTGGTAGGAGGAGGGGGGAGAATTGGGGTAACGATGTAACCTAGAGTGGTAGGAGGGGGGGGGAGAAGTAGGGTAACGATGTAACCCAGAGTGGTAGGAGGGGGGGGAGAAGTGGGGTAACGATGTAACCTAGAGTGGTAGGAGGGGGGGGGGAGAAAGTGGGGTAACGATGTAACCTAGAGTGGTAGGAGGGGGCGGGAGAAGTGGGGTACCGATGTAACCTAGAGTGGTAGGAGGGGGGGGAGAAGTGGGGTAACGATGTAACCTAGAGTGGTAGGAGGGGGGGGGAGAAGTGGGGTAACGATGTAACCTAGATTGGTAGGAGGGGGGGGGAAGAAGTGGGGTAACGATGTAACCTAGACTGGAAGGAGGGGGGGGGGAGAAGTGGGGTAACGATGTAACCTAGAGTGGTAGGAGGGGGGGAGTGAGGTAATGATGTAACCTAGAGTCGTAGGAGGGGGGGCAGTGGGATGACGATGTAACCTAGAGTGGTAGGAGGGGGGGGAGTGGGGTAACGATGTAACCTAGAGTGGTAGGAGGGGGGGTGTGGGGTAACGATGTAACCTAGACTGCTAGGAAGGGGGGGGGGAGTGGGATGACGATGTGACCTAGAGTGGTAAGAGGGGGGGAGTGGGGTAACGATGTAACCTAGAGTGGTAGGAGGGAGGGGGAGAAGTGGGGTAACGATGTAACCTAGAGTGCTAGGAAGGGGGGGGAGTGGGATGACGATGTAACCTAGAGTGGTAGGAAGGGGGGGAGTGGGGTAACGATGTAACCTAGAGTGCTAGGAAGGGGGGGAGTGGGATGACGATGTAACCTAGAGTGGTAGGAGGGGGGGGGTGGGGTAACGATGTAACCTAGAGTGGTAGGAGGGGGGGAGTGGGGTAACGATGTAACCTAGAGTGGTAGGAGGGGGGGGGAGTGGGATGACGATGTAACCTAGAGTGGTAGGAGGGGGGGGGTAGAAGTGGGGTAACGATGTAACCTAGAGTGGTAGGAGGGGGGGGGGAGAAGTGGGGTAACGATGTAACCTAGAGTGGTAGGATGGGGGGGGGGAATTGGGGTAACGATGTAACCTAGAGTGGTAGGAGGGGGGGAGAAGTGGAGTAACGATGTAACTTAGAGTGGTAGGAGGGGGGGGAGAAGTGGGGTAACGATGTAACCTAGAGTGGTAGGAGGAGGGGGGAAAATTGGGGTAACGATGTAACCTAGAGTGGTAGGAGGAGGGGGGAAAATTGGGGTAACGATGTAACCTAGAGTGGTAGGAGGGGGGGGGAGAATTGGGGTAACGATGTAACCTAGAGTGGTAGGAGGGGGGGGGGAGAATTGGGGTAACGATGTAACCTAGAGTGGTAGGAGGGGGGGGGGAGAAGTGGGGTAACGATGTAACCTAGAGTGATTGGAGGAGGGGGGGGGGAGAAGTGGGGTAACGATGTAACCTAGAGTGGTAGGAGGGGGGGGGGAGAAGTGGGGTAACGATGTAACCTAGAGTGGTAGGAGGGGGGGGGGAGAATTGGGGTAACGATGTAACCTAGAGTGGTAGGAGGGGGGGGGAGAAGTGGGGTAACGATGTAACCTAGAGTGATAGGAGGAGGGGGGGGGGAGAAGTGGGGTAACGATGTAACCTAGAGTGGTAGGAGGGGGGGGGGAGAAGTGGGGTAACGATGTAACCTAGAGTGGTAGGAGGGGGGGGGGAGAAGTGGGGTAACGATGTAACCTAGAGTGGTAGGAGGGGGGGGGAGAAGTGGGGTAACGATGTAACCTAGAGTGGTAGGAGGGGGGGGGAGAACTGGGGTAACGATGTAACCTAGAGTGGTAGGAGGGGGGAGTGGGAAGACGATGTAACCTAGAGTGGTAGGAGGGGGGGAGTGGGGTAACGATGTAACCTAGAGTGGTAGGAGGGGGGGGGAGTGGGGTAACGATGTAACCTAGAGTGGTAGGAAGGGGGGGGTGGGGTAACGATGTAACCTAGAGTGGTAGGAGGGGGGGAGTGGGGTAACGATGTAACCTAGAGTGGTAGGAGGGGAGGAGTGGGGGTAACGATGTAACCTAGAGTGGTAGGAGGGGGGTAGTGGGGTAACGATGTAACCTAGAGTGGTAGGAGGGGGGAGTGGGGTAACGATGTAACCTAGAGTTGTAGGAGGGGGGGGTGGGGTAACGATGTAACCTAGAGTGGTAGGAGGGCGGGTGTGGGGTAACGATGTAAACTAGAGTGGTAGGAGGGGGGGGGAGTGGGGTAACGATGTAACCTAAAACTGTAGGAGGGGGGAAGTGGGATGACGATGTAACCTAGAGTGGTAGGAGGGGGGGGGGAGTGGGATGACGATGTAACCTAGAGTGGTAGGAAGGGGGGGGGAGTGGGGTAACGATGTAACCTAGAGTGGTAGGAGGGGGGGGAGTGAGGTAATGATGTAACCTAGAGTGGTAGGAGGGGGGGGGAGTGGGATGAAGATGTAACCTAGAGTGGTAGGAGGGGGGAGGAGAAGTAGGGTAAAGATGTAACCTAGAGTGGTAGGAGGGGGGGGGGAAGTGGGGTAACGATGTAACCTAGAGTGGTAGGAGAGGGGGGAAGTGGGATGACGATGTAACCTAGAGTGGTAGGAAGGGGGGGGGGAAGTGGGGTAACGATGTAACCTAGAGTGGTAGGAGGGGGGGGGGAGAAGTGGGGTAACGATATAACCTAGAGTGGTAGGAGGGGCGGGGGAATTGGGGTAACGAAGTAACCTAGAGTGGTAGGAGGGGGGGGGGAGAAGTAGGGTAACGATGTAACCTAGAGTGGTAGGAGGGGGGGGGGAGAAGTGGGGTAACGATGTAACCTAGAGTGGTAGGAGGGGGGGGAGAAGTGGGGTAACGATGTAACGTAGAGTGGTAGGAGGGGGGGGGGAGAAGTGGGGTAACGATGTAACCTAGAGTGGTAGGAGGGGGGGGGAGAAGTGGGGTAACGATGTAACCTAGAGTGGTAGGAGGGGGGGGGGAGAAGTGGGGTAACGATGTAACCTAGAGTGGTAGGAGGGGGGGGGAGAAGTGGGGTAACGTTGTAACCTAGAGTTGTAGGAGGGGGGGGTGGGGTAACGATGTAACCTAGAGTGGTAGGCGGGGGGGGGGAGTGGGGTAACGATGTAACCTAGAGTGGTAGGAGGGGGGTGGGGTAACGATGTAACCTAGAGTGGTAGGAGGGGGGGAGTGGGGTAACGATGTAACCTAGAGTGGTAGGAGGGGGGAGTGGGGTAACGATGTAACCTAGAGTGGTAGGAGGGGGGTAGTGGGGTAACGGTGTAACCTAGAGTGGTAGGAGGGGGGAGTGGGGTAACGATTTAACCTAGAGTGGTAGGAGGGGGGGGAGTGGGGTAACGATGTAACCTAGAGTGGTAGGAGGGTGGGTGTGGGGTAACGATGTAACCTAGAGTGGTAGGAGGGGGGGAGTGGGGTAACGATGTAACCTAGAGTGGTAGGAGGGGGGGGAAGTGGGATGACGATGTAACCTAGAGTGGTAGGAGGGGGGGGAGTGGGATGACGATGTAACCTAGAGTGGTAGGAAGGGGGGGGGGAAGTGGGGTAACGATGTAACCTAGAGTGGTAGGAGGGGGGGGAAGTGGGGTAACGATGTAACCTAGAGTGGTAGGAAGGGGGGGGGGGAAGTGGGGTAACGATGTAACCTAGAGTGGTAGGAGGGGGGGGGGAAGTGGGGTAACGATGTAACCTAAAGTGGTATGAAGATGGAGAGGCTCGTTTAAAAAGGAGGAGAGAATAGAAACGAGGGACGGAATGAAAAAGATAGTTATTGAGGAAGTGGGATAGTAGAGTGGAAGGTATAAGAAGATAGAAGATGAGTGTGATAATGAGAAGAGAGGGAGTTTTTCTTTAAATGAGGAGGGAGTAAGTTAGTCTTTAAATGAGGAGGGAGGAAGTTCGTCCTTAAATTAGGAGGCAGGAAGTTTCTTTAAATGAGGAGGGAAGGAGTTTGTCACTAAATGATAAGGAAAAGAGTTTGTCTCTAAATGAGGGGAAGGGAGTTTGTCTTTAAATGAGGGAGAAGTTTGTCTTTAAATGAGGAGGGACGAAGGAAAACATAAGTGTCCTGTGACTACTGATATAAGTGTCCAGTGACTACTGATATAAGTGTCCTGTGACTACTGATATAAGTGTCCAGTAACTACTGATATAAGTGTCCAGTGACTACTGATATAAGTGTCCTGTGACTACTGATATAATGAGTGTCCAGTGACTAATGATATGAGTTGTGACTACTGATATAATGAGGGCACATTGACTACTGATATAATGATTGTCTGGTGACTACTTATATAATGAGGGCACAGTGACTACTGATATAATGAGTGCCCGGTGACTACTGATATAATGAGTGCCTAGTGACTACTAATATAATGAGTGCACGGTGACAACTGATAGAAGGACAGCACATGACATCTCTATGCACAAAAGATACAGAGAAACATTAAAATAATAGAAAACAAACAAACAATTGAACAAACATTTCCTACCGGTTCAAAGGCCGCTTGCAATTTGTACACGACATTCCACATCTGGTTAAACTCCTCACTGTAGTCATCTGGCACGCCTACCTGGTTCTGATTGGACATTTTAGCGTACATCCGGTTATTTCAGTCAATCAAAAGAGGATCGTTTATCTCCCACCGGTGTCTTCGTCTGCTCTTATATGATGATCTTGTGTGTGGCTACGACAGCAAGAGTTATACCGGTTGTAGCATGACTACAAGCGTGGTCTCCGCCGAAAAACAGGTCAATGCAAATACAATCCTAATGGTTTGCAGGCAGGCTTGGGACAGTCAAGAGCTAAGTAAGGCAAACCAACAGACATGTCTGATGAAACCTGACATACTTGTCAAAAGTCCTACCTAGACACTGCAGCATGATTCCACTTGATGATGATGATGTCACAACTGAAAGGTAGGCACAGTTTGGTGATCACACCACCATTTCACCAACCGATGAAATGTTTGATAGTACAGACGGTCAGATTCCGTTCTTTTCCTATCGAAACACCAATAACCTCTGGAAGGCCACTACTTTCCTCGGATACATTTAAGTCAATATCTGAGAACACATGGGCAGTTGAAGCCGAAGGTATCTTGTTGTTTCACACGTAAACAATCATCTTGGCGAAGACACGAATATTTCAATCACAGAGTCTGTTTTGCTATATGATGCCGTACAACACATTCCAAAGTTGTTCTGATTGTATAACCATGAAATACATAATTGATCGTCGTCACTTAAGCTAGATGGAATTGCAGCTGGGCTAATAAATGAATTTTCCTTTTGACTAATCGATGCATTCCATACAAACCATATACCAATTTACAGTTAGATACCCTGGTTCTTTATCAACCACAACTCCTAGGATGTACATCAGACAATTAAACAAATATATACCGGGACAAACTAAAGGGCACGTTTTATCAATCAAATTTGCTTAAATATGTATTTAATGTCTACTGCGCTGGTTGCACGGCCATTTTAAAATTCTGAATCCAAGAATAATGAAACACATCGGCCAGATTTCAGAAGTTTGGTAAATGAAAATAAAACTTCTACTTCTTCGCTTGCTCTCAAATAATCGCTGATATGTCCCTCATAAATGTTGCTATGCGTAAAGAGATAAAGAGTCTACCTTGCTTAGCAGGACATTCTTCACCCGGCTACACTCAACACATGCTAGAGCTGGGACCTGCACAGCGGCATCCGGCCCTGTAGAAGTACAAGTCGACTAAGACCTGACACCAAATACTTGTTATTCCTGATTGAAAACTAATATTACAAATTTCCCTCATAAATTTGGTGGTCCATCTCAGGCTTCTCTCATAGCTATACAGTTTATCCAGTAATTGGTTTCGGATAGACCATACATAGGAAATCAATCTGGTAAATCTACAAGTGGTAATACACAAAAATATAAATGCGGGATTCCATTTTCTATCATGTAATTTTTTGTTATGGGCATAGGAAAGCAAGTTTCTTTTTCATGCTTAATTAAATATCTCTATTATTGGTGAATCAAGGTTCCGATTTATCTTACAAAGACCACCTTTGTTTGTAACGCTTTTTAAAAATCTGAGTACAGCTTTTGTCTCTCCCCTGTCTCGGAAGGCAAGTATTGTCTCTAATCTTCCTATATGAGCGTGCAGCTTTGTAGAATGTGTTCCACTGTCAAAGAGGGTTCCCCACGTGGACATCTGTCCTAAACTTAATTTTGTTATCAAGATGAGCCTTGGGTCTACTATGTCAAGTTCTCGATCTGATGATGATGACATGTGGTGGTCTTTTTGGAAGGGAGATCGATGATCAGCACATTTACCTTATCATACGTGATGTGCAGGTCTGTTTATTGGGAAATCCCTTCAAATTCTAGGAGTCTGTATGCAGCTTCTGTGCCTTCGATATCGCCGTGGGTGTTTTTCTGAGAGTTGTGTCGTTTAGTACATACAATGCTCAAGCTCTCTATCCTATATCGATTTAGAGATGCTAATACGGACGAGATATCAGTCAGGGCTACAACGTTTAGTTTTATTCAAAACTTAGAATTTTAAAAAACAAACAATGTTGTAGCCGAATTGTTTGATATGTCTCAAATTTTGGCCGAGTTGTTACAACCTTTTCATGCCAAGTGTTAATTTTTTAGTCTCTTCTGTAGGCCTTGAAGGCCCTATGGAGTCTAAACGGTATCTTTAATTTGCTTTTCTCTTTATACGAAAGTATATGAGTGATTGAGGTTTTCAAGTTTGTTTCCTTGGTCAACAGTGAAGTATTTTAATGACTTTGGTCATTTTGGCTAACGTCCGGTCAGGTAAAACATGCTGACCAGACAATGTTACTCAGGGTTAGGGGAAACATGCTGATCTAGACACCACCCCTCCTCTACCCCTCACCTCACTTCCAAGCAGTTGTTATTGGAAACGGACTGTTTCAAGGCATCTGACTAACTAGGTGGGTTTCGGAATGTCATTCCCATATTGGTGGGCTTGCTGAGAAGTCTCGCATTGTACTATAACCATAAATACGCTGGTCCACCGTCTCAAGTACACCTAGGGAGATGATGAGAGCGACTGTAACCCGTCACCAAAGAGTACCTAACTCAAGCACGATATGCATTAATAACAGCAACTACATGGCCACCAACTCCTGAAAACTGGGACGGAAGTCAAAACAAACAAGAACGAAGCCGAAAGTATCTAAGGATTTCAAACAAAAAGATAAAATGCACTCTACGAGACATATTAAGCGGTGTTTTTTTTTTTATAAAGAGCAAACCGACTTCTGTCATTTGAGAATTATACACCTGAGAAAACAAGAGTCACGAAGACTCTCGCACAAGCTGCCACGTAGCAGATACCCTCAGGCGAGTGGTGAAGTCACGGAGAAGCAGTTTTCTCACGTAATGATAGCTTGAAGTCGCTGCTAGAATCAGCTGTAAGTGCCATCAAAGGGGAAGTGTTTAGACAAGAAGTCCAATCAGGTGTTCCTACGGGCAACGATAATTATTCTCTAAATATTAAAAACATATTTATATATAGGGACAAGCAAGTGGAATAGATCCAGTGTAACATGTGGAGCTTAAACTAGAAACTGTTAGGAAATAAAGGCGGGATGATGATAATGCCACCCATAAACGTTACTCTTCTAGTGGATAACATGTCCAAGATGGGAGTATGAAATTATCATGATCGATAGATAAATATGTAGAAATCTATATCTATAGATAGGTACGTGAATGAACTGATATATACATATAAATGTACATATATATATATATATATATATATATGACAGACAGACAGACAAGACAATACAAGACAGACAGAATAGACAGACCGATAGGCTAGACAGACAAACCTACATACTAGACTAGACAGACAGACTAGACACAACAGAGACGACAGACAATAGAGACTATACATACTAAGACAGATTAGACAAGACAGACAGATTAGACAGACGGACAAGACAGATGGACAGACAGGCGGACAGACAAGACATGTGGACAAGATATCACATGATATGATAATACAGACAAGACAAACGACCCAAGACAAGACAGACCGAACAGACAAGACAAAGGGACAAGACATCCTAAGCCAAAACAGAAAAAAACAAGACAAGGCAAACAATACAAGACAGACAAGACAAACAACAGAAAACAAACAAGACAAACAACACAAGACAGACAAGACAAACAACAAAAGACAGACAAGACAAACAACAAAAGACAGACAAGACAAACAACAAAAGATAGACAAGACAAACAACACAAGACATACAAGACAAGACAGACAAGACAAACAACACAAGACAAGACAGACAAGACAAGACAGACAAGACAAATACAACAGACACGACAGACAAGACCGGCTAGACATACTAGACAGACAGACTAGACAAGACAGACGCACACAATAGACGAACAAGATAGACATACAAAACAAGACAGACGAGACAAGACAGACAAGGCAAACAACACGAGACAGACAAGATAGACAACACAAAACAGACAAAACAAACAACACAAGACAGACAAAACAAACAACACAAGACAGACAAGACAAGACAAGACAGACAAGACAAACACAACAGACACGACCGACAAGACCAGCTAGATATACTAGACAGACAGACAGACTAGACAAAACAGACGGACACAATAGACGGACAAGACAGACAGACAAAACAAGGCAGACAAGACAGACAGACACGACAAACTAGAAGTACTAGACAAGACATACAGACAAAACAAGGCAGACAAGACAGACAGACGCAACAAACTAGACGTACTAGACAAGACAGACAGACAAAACAAGACAGACAAGACAGACAGACACGACAAACTAGACGTACTAGACAGACTAGACAAGACGGACCGATAGAACAGGCGGACAAGACATCACAAGACAAGGCAGACAAGACAAACAAAACAAGACATTTCACACAGGACAGACAAGACAGGCGGATAAGACATGAAAACGAGACAGAAAAAACAAACAACACAAGACAGACAAGACGGGCCAGACATACTAGACAGACGGACAGATTAGACCAGACAGACAGACACAATAGACGACAAGACAGACAGACACGACATACAAGACAGATAGACATATAAAACATGACAATACAGACAGACAAGACAAGACAGGCAGATATATAAGACAGATAACACAATACAGACACGACAAATAAGACAAGGCAGATAAAATAATACCGATAGTAAAGTAAAGTAACCCATATCATTACTGCCGTAGAGGTGTGAGATGTTAGCGATCTCAGATTTCAAAGGCTCGGCTATATGAGGGCAGTAGCCATCTCATGTCCCTCGCTGCTTTTACTTCCTGGAATGAACTGGTACCCCATTTAAGGCTGGGTCGACCCGGGGGCCATTGCGGTCTGAAAACATTACCGCCTAAACTGGGGAATGAACTCAGGACCACTCAGATGCGAAGCAAGCGCGCTAACCACTGCACTACGCGGCTCCACTACCGATAGACAAGACAGATAGACAGGACAGACAAAACATGACAGGCAGATAAGACATGATAGACACTACCAAACAGATTTACAAGATAGACAGATATACAAATTAGACAGATATACAAATTAGACAGATATACAAGATGCACAAGATATACAAGATATCCAGTTATACAAGATAGACATATATACAATACAAAGAGAGACATATATACAATATAGACATATATACAAGGTATTCAAGATATACAATATAGACAAGATAGACATATATACAAGACAGACATATACACAAGATAGACATACACACAAGACAAACATATATACAAGACAGACATATACACAAGATAGACATATACACAAGATAGACATATACACAAGATATACATATATACAAGATATAAAAAATAAACAGACAGACTGACTCGACATATTAGATTTAGATTTGGACTTGGACTTGGACTTGGACTTGGACTTGGACTTGGACTTGGACTTGGACTTGGACTTGGACTTGGACTTGGACTTGGACTTGGACTTGGACTTGGACTTGGACTTGGACTTGGACTTGGACTTGGACTTGGACTTGGACTTGGACTTGGACTTGGACTTGGACTTGGACTTGGACTTGGACTTGGACTTGGACTTGGACTTGGACTTGGACTTGGACTTGGACTTGGACTTGGACTTGGACTTGGACTTGGACTTGGACTTGGACTTGGACTTGGACTTGGACTTGGACTTGGACTTGGACTTGGACTTGGACTTGGACTTGGACTTGGACTGGATTGGATTGGATTGGATTTGATTGGATTGGATTGGATTAGATAGGATTGGATTGGATTAGATAGATAGATAGATAGATAGATAGATAGATAGATAGATAGATAGATAGATAGATAGATAGAGATATACATACATATAGTTGCAGTTCATATACACATGATTCTTACTACAAAAATCAACACTCAGTCTTTTAAAGAAACTTCAACCAATATTCAACTGTGAGGGGCACACACGAAGTCAGGTAATCACTCAGACGAGACGAGGGATTAGTGAGAAAGAGATAGAACGATAGAGACACACACATAGAGCCAGAGAAAGAGAGAGAGAGAGAGAGAGAGAGAGAGAGAAAGAGAGAAAGAGAAAGATAGAGTGAGAAATATATATATATATATATATATATATATATATAGATAATTTTACGATTTCATCAAAACGTACAACAGGGATAAAGTGTTGTTAACCTCCTTGTACTAGTTCTCAGACTGTCGTGCGAGTTAAGGTGGCCAGCAAGTTGACCAGCAGCCTCGTTCGTGACGATCCCCTCTTTAATTGTGTCAGGTAGGCCATTACCGCTGGGCATACTGAAGCGAGTCGGTCCTGCGACCCCCTATTGAAGCAGAAAGAATAGGGTTACTTTGCCTTCATCAATGTCGATTATGTATCAATCTCATCCGAGTGGACGAGACTCATAGCTGACTGCTTATGTCAGCCAGCGAACCAGCGCTGAGGAAGACACTATTCCATCTTAGAAACAAGCTGTTTCCGGTTAGCTTTGCTGATAAATTATCGATCGAATACGGGAGGCAACCTGGTTCCAAAAATGTGTCCTGCTCAAACCAGATATGACAGACCAAAAGACACATTTAACGCAGTCTCATTGTAAACTACGACATACCCGAACGAAACGTTTTTTATGAACGAACAATACAAACGAAGAAGAAGAAAAAGAAGAAAAAGAAGAAGAAGAAGAAAAAATAGCAGAAGGAGGAGAAGAAGAAGAAGAAATAGCAGAAGGAGGAGAAGAAGAAGAAAAGGACGAACAAAAATAAGATGATTAATGATAATTATTCACCTTTTGGGGGGTGGGGGGTGGGGGGGGGGGGGGGGGGGTGGAAAGGGGTACGGCGTAGTTCACATTCCGAGAATCCATGTTTTTGGGTTCATGAACCAGCAAGGTCGACCCCCATAAAGATTAATGAACCAAATTTGTAAATCGTGCTGAAGTCGGACGCATTGGAGAAGATGGCACAAAACTCAAAACAATGTACTCTGTTAGTTGAGACCGACAAAGAATCACCTTATTTTCTCTGTTGCTATTGCAATGATCTCAATGATAATGGTTTCACGTATGAGGTTGCTAGACACAGGAACAGCCCTCATTGTGCTTTGAACGTTACAATCGTTCTATTCTTTAGAACGTGGGTGTCCTTTAGATGTCGATGTTCGTGTAATGGGTGTCAATGTTCGTGTAATGGGTGTCAATGTTCGTGTAATGGATGTCGATGTTCGTGTAATGGGTGTCGATGTTCGTGTAATGGGTGTCAATGTGAATGTACTATTGAGTACGATCGTGTCTTCACGTACGGAAAGTAGCGATAACCTACCGTACTACATATCTGAACAGGAAACCTATAACAGCCAAATAGGTTGTAGTTGAAAGAGCGACGTTCAGCAAATTAAATGGTCCTTATTTAAAGAAAATACAAACACAATCTTTGCATATAAACATAAAACATGGACAATATATAAATTCATTAAATAGCACACTTGTGATTCTGCAGAAAGATGGTAATAATCACATTATGTCACAACGGAGACTATTTGAAGGTGTGTCAATGTATAACAGTGTTATGTATCAGGGGGTATATAATAGGAACACCGACCAGAGAAAGTATAGAGGGCAGAAACAACAGTTTATTCTCAAGAAATTGGGGAAAACTAGGATTAAAACAACACCATAGTCAACGCGTCCCCGAGTCGGGAAAACGAGAGGAAAAGTAGTTACTATTTAACGCCCCTTCGTTGACTGAGTGGAAAGAAGGACAGAGTGACCATTATGGTTTCACATGGGGAGGAGCCAAAGATAATTGACAGATGTCCGATTGGCTCAGAACGATCATAGTAGTGAGGGGGCGAAAAGCAGTCATAAAAGACAGAGCATAGTAGATTGGAGGAGATTCGATTTCGATCAAGAAGGCTGGCTAACTATACTTCCAGGGGCATTGCTTTTGTGCTTTTTGGAGTGAAATGGTGGCCCTTTTATGATCGAGAAAGGAACATATCTATAGTCTCCACAGTAAACGCTGTGATCTCCAGGGATGAAAGATAAGAGAGATCGTATGCATACAGTGGTAGAGAGAACATATATACAGTCTCCACAGTAAACGCTGTGATCTGTAGAGATGAACGATAAGAGAGATCGTATGCATACAGTCAGTCGTAGAGAAAACATATATACAGTCTCCACAGTAAACGCTGTGATATGTATGGATGATAGATAAGAGAGATCGTATGCATACAGTGGTAGAGAGAACATATATACAGTCTCCACAGTGAACACTCTGATCCATGGGAACGAAAGATAAGAGAAAACGTACGCATGCCGATATAAAGTGAGATGCCTCTTAAGACTCACAAGGAGCACCCGCACGAACATTGTGAGAAGCTGTAATTACACGATAGAGAACCGGCGACCACTTGAGATCAACATCAGCAGAGACTGCCAAGACAGGCACACGAGATTCCAGACAAGAGAGTATTTAAGTAGGCAAGACAAGCTTTGTGTAGAGTTTCGTATGTATATTTGATAAGACTACAGAAATGAGTTTTTAGTTTCAGGGATTGTATCTAGTTCATTCTAATATTTCCTGAGTTAGATAGACTCATATTTGTTTAGTAACTTAGATTAGGTTTATATCAATGTGTAACAATTACTATTTTTGTAATTAAAAACATTTCTGATTCTTTGTTTAACGAAAGTTTTAGCGTTTTGTTATGAGTAAATTTTCGCCTCCGTTGTTAAATGTTGTAACTCTATAGCCCACAGTCTTAAGCAGCCCTGCAACAAAAGAAGGGCCACAATCAAAGACTGGTCATTGCGAACATAAGAAAATGGAATTTATCTTCTTCTGATGGAAAATTCATATAAGTGAATGATGGTCCACATTAATCAACGTTAGATTATACCAACATTAATTATCGGATTAATAATAATTGGATTATGCTACATGACAATGCACCAGCACACTGATCCCTACTGGTGAAGCAAAGCACAATGTGACTACCTTGGAACCCGACCTGGCGCTGGCAGATTTTGTCTTGTTCCTTCGACTGAAATCGGCACTGAAAGGACAGGGATTCAAGGATGCAGAAGACGTTTTCACCAATGCGACAAGACTGCTGAGAAAAGTGTCAAAGAATAGGTTCCCCGAATGTTTCCAGCAGCTGAATGCAAGTAGTCAAAAGTGTGCAGTTGCCGATGAGAAATACTTTCAAGGAAATGTAGTGTAGATAATTCTATTGTAACTTATTTCTATGCAATCCACTAATTCCGGGAACTTTTTGAAGCTACATCGTAGTATTAATAGTAGCAGTAGTACTAAAAGGGTTATTAATAGTAATAGTGGCCCCAGCAGTATTAATGTGGTAGTAGTAGTAATAACAGCAGTATGGGCAGTGGTATTCTTAGTTCTTAGTTCGACCCGTTCTTCGCCAAAGAGTGGAAATTCTTGAGAGGATCCCAACTCAGGATCCAGTCGTTTCTGTCGCGGGTGCGTCTGTTGTGGGGTCGTGAATGTTGTGCTGTTCTAGTGAATCTCGCCAGCAAGTTGGGGGCCGTCCTCGAGGTCTCTTGTCGCGCGAGTAACACGTGGTGGTTATGGTACTCCATTTTTCGTCGTGTCTTTTGGCGATAAGACCTGCCCAGCGGTGTTTTGAATGGTTAACGTGCTGTATGTATGACATTCTCCAGATATCGTTATTGTTTAGTTCGCTTTGCTGCTATTGTCTGAGAGTTATGCACACCAGGCATCTTTTAAGAGATGCGTGTGCTGTTCTCAGTTGGTTCTCTGCTGCTTTTGTTAGATACCAAGTTTCGCTACTATGGCAGAGCACTGGTAGGACTACTAAGTTCGAAGATGTCCGCATGTAGTCTGGTGTCTTTTTTGGCGTGTGTTGCTTTAAGATGAAATTGAAAGATGTCTAACTCGTCCGTTTCCGTATGGCAATCTCAGGTTTTATGTTGTTCTCCATGTTGAAGAGCCTTCTCAGGTAGGTATATTCGTCAGTCTCCCCTATGTGCATTCAACTCAAGAGTATGGGGTTGGGTTCTACGAAACGATTGTGCATAGCTTTGGTTTCCCCTAGGTTCATAGCTAGACCGGCTTTCCTGCCTTCCGTGTCTAGTGACCGCAACATCTCTGTCTGGAGTCTCTGTGAAGAGGACGATGGCGTCTGCGAATCTGAGGTGGTTAAGATGTCTTCCATCGAATTTGATGCCGTAGTTGTCCCAGTCTCAGTGCATCATCCTCGACTCCAGGCATGCAGAGAATAGGTTCGGCGAGATGGGGGTCTTCCTGCCGTACTCCCTTCTCGATCGCGATCGTGATGTGTTGAGTGAATGTGATAACGGTGATGCATCCTTCAAATCATTTTTTGAGTATTTCTATGTTGTGAGGGTCTACTCCTTGCTCGCTCAGCGCTTTCCACACGAATTCGGTTTCAACGGAGTCAAATGCATTATTGTAGTCAATGAATATGAGTATTAGCGGTGTTTGATGCTCTCATATCTTCTCGATCAAATTTCAGCACGTTGCAATGTGATCTAGTGTACTGTAGTGGTATTAGTAGTAGTAATAGAACTCATAGTAGTTGTAGTGACAGTATTAGTCGTCCTTTAGTGGTAGTAACAGTTGTATTAGGGTATATGCAGTGTAGTTGTTGTAGCAGTATTAAAGCTGCTTCATCTCTGATCCTCGAATGTTTACACGTTGTTCCGATCACCTGGGGCGTGCATAGCAACACACCTCCGGACACTGTTTGAACTACCGAGCTGAACCAATTGTTGGTAGCTGAGAGAGAGAGAGAGAGAGAGAGAGAGAGAGAGAGAGAGAGAGCGCGAGAGAGAGAGAGTCGGACAGAGAGAGAGAGAGTCGGACAGAGAGAGAGAGAGTCATCTCAGCGAAGTAGAATTTGTCAGTCCTAGTATGTTAGCCTTGTCTCGATGATAACCACAAAGGTCGGCACAGTAGAAGAAGTCCTGGTCAATGGCAGCATTCAGATCCTTCCCCAGCCTTCTGGATACTGTCTTGTCGCTAGACCATGTCAGACTCAGACAAAAGAGTGAGGCTGAATTGCGCAAAACTCCCTCACTTTAATCAAATTCACGCGCAGCTCACGACATGACCTCGTACACGTCATCCGAAACTCCCGAGTCGATGGGCGAGCGGCGAAGCAGCAGGTGAGGATACACTGGAAGCAGACACGCGCATAAGCGGTTCGTTCCATATTGTCGTATTTCACGGATTTGAGATAACCGTAGAACCGGGGAGCTCTCTGGACGACTGAGCAGCCCCCTCTAGGACAGACCTGCTCATCTCTAACATGGCTGCAGGGTTTCCATTTTACAGTAGTTTAAAAATAAGAAAAAGAGAAAGAATCATACGTATCGAACTTGTGTTATGAAACGTGCGGACACTTATGGGCAGGCCAGAACGGAAAGCCGCCATGTTCGCAAGGGAACTAACTTGATTTTACATCAGCATCAGGTAGCTATCAGAGGTTGGACAACTTTCAGGACGATTGTACTGGCTTCGCTTTTTTCTGAAGCGGCCGTATCATTTAAAAACAACTGGTGGCTTGGTATGGCTTCATCATGAAGTCCGCTATTGTGCAGCAATTAGAAAGTCATTATATGGGAGTTAGAGGAAGTCGCTTTGTCACAAGGCGATCACTAACGGGAGAACGGACGAACACAACCACCAGTTCTTTCAGATCTCGAATCACTTGCCGCTGCAGTTGTACAATTTGACACTCTGATTCTGCTATGTTATTTTTACACCACAGCTGATGTAGATTACACTAACACTGGTGGAATCATTGACTGAAATGGAATACTCTTACTGAGGACTTGTACATCAAATGAGCTTGTAATTAGCTTTACCATCGTCTGACTCCAAACTTTAAATGGGACTACATGGATCCATCCGTCCTGTTCCAAAGTAATATTGAAAAATGACGTGAAGAGAGATAATGAGAGAGATACGTGGGGGAGGAGAGAGAGAGAGAGAGAGAGGAGAGAGAGCTAGGAAGACATAATGACATAGCGATGGTTAGAGATAGAGACATAAATAAGTTGAGCGAGAGAGTCAGCAGAAATATAAATATAAAACTATGGTGAAAGATAGGGAAGAGGAGATAAGGTTAGATAGAGAGAGCTATTGAGATTTATGGAGATGTTGGGTGAGAGATTTGGGGCAATTGCGAGAGATAAACTACAACATTATAGACAAGAATTTGGGTGATACGTGATCGTCAACGCCCGATCGAGTTACACACGATAGTGATGTTGGCTGTTTCTTATTGCCTTTCTTGGCTCCCAACTAAATATAGGGCGACTACTACAGCTCGCTCTCTTACCGAACATTTTCGGCTTCGCTTGCAGTAGTGCAGGGGTCGACAATAATCTCTGGGACAGAGGTCAAAGGGCATGCCAGTCATTGGTCGTCGATCCACATTCATTAATGAATAACTGATAATGGCATCATGATTTGTGATTAATGTTGATTTTATTTAAGTCAGATTTAGGTCGAAAGTCATGAATGAGACAGTATAGTATTGGACTTTATGATGCTTGTCATGCGAAAGTTCGTCAGACAATCTGGATTAGATCAGATGACGTGTGACAGTAGGATAAAATCTAATGGCCATGAAATGGCTCGAAATGGTTGACCATTGTAAATATCTGGGTTCGATTGTCAGTGATAAGGATCAAAATATGAGGTTTTGGCCAGAATAGTACAGACAATAGCGGCGCTTGCACGGCTTAACAAAATCTGGCAAGATAAACGGTAAGCACTATGTAAGAAAATCAGATTAATGTGTACACTGGTCCTGTCAATATTCCTCTATGCTTGTGAGATATGGACAGTTACAGCTGACCTTCAGCGAATGATACAGGCCTTGCAGATGAAATGTTTCCGATGACTTTTAAACGTCACGTACAAAGATCGAGTTACATATGAGGAAATACGAGATAGAATTACAACAGCAATAGGGCCTTTTGGAGATCTCTTAGCAACTGTCAAAAGAAGGAAACTCGCTTGGTACGGTGACATATCGAGATCAAATGGTCTTCAAATACGATTCTCCACGGTAAGGTGCAAGGCAGACGACGAAGAGACCGTCCTCAAAAGAGGTGGGAGGACAACATAAAAGAATGGACCAATCCCCGACCAGAAGAGGCACAGGTAGCGGCCGCTGACAGAGAAGGGTGGCGTGGGTTTGTGAGGATGTCTTCATTTGTGCTTCAACGACCTCACCGGTTACGGGATGACCTGAACTGACCTGATCTGACCTGACCTGACCTGGTGTGACATAAACCTCTCAGTGTGTAAGACCATACGGGGCTGCTGTACGTCGTATTTAGTTTTGATAGTGCGGTCGAGACATTGTCAGCTGGCGGGCCTGATTACCCCTGGGGTATGGTCGCATCCGCCTGAGAAATTCTCGCATCCAGAATTGGATATCTCTACATTCCATCTAGGCCGGACCCACTGAATTCCTCCTGGGTAGGAAATTGCCACATCATTTCTCACGAGATAGAGCTGTGTCTGACTTGGGGTAGCGTCTTATAGCACTTGGGGTTAGGCCACATTCCACCTTAGTTTGGGTACATTCCACGAAGGGTAGGACCGCAGCCCGCCTGGGATAGAGATACAACCCGTCTATGGTAGTGACCCTTCTTGTCTGAGATAGAACTGCTGAATCCTGCTTTAGAGTAGGCCATCTTAGCTTTTAGGTTACCGAACCCTGTTAGAGTGGTTCATGCTACATTTCGTTGGACATTAGTTTAGTTCAGTTTAGTTGAAGAATCAACTTCATTGCACAGTGCTCTGTTTTTCTCCATATTTTTGGAGAATCTCAGCACAAAGCACGAACTCTGTAGCACCAGTGAGGGTCCTGTAATAGATTGGGTAGATTGTTTCAATAATTTGTAATTTTGCCCGGCCAGCGTCCGTTAAGCTTACTCTTTTCGATTATCAACTGCGGAGGGATTTTTGATTTGCGCGACACTGAACACGGGCGTCCGATTTCTACTTTGCAAAATCCGGGGAAATACCAGAAAGTTTACAAGAAAAAAAATCACAGTCTCTATAGTGATTTGAACCTGGGCCTTCCAGCACCTACAGAGGTTGGACATAATGCTCAAGCCCCTCCAGAGGTTGGACATGATATTGTTAACAGAAATAGTTTGCTCGTTCTGAAGGTTTACTGTATTATCCTCATGTAGCATGTCCTTTGTAGAACGTCGCTCCCATCACAGTATGTCTGAAAGAAACTCGTTCCCTTGCCAAAACACCAGCTTCCGCCACTATCATACTCAGGCACTCCTGGATATCTTGGTGCCATCGTCTTCTTGGTCTACCCCTTCCTCTTTTGCCTGGCACCATACCTTCTATCACCGTTCTCTCAAGACCGTTGTGTCTCCTGATGTGACCAAAGTATTTGCATTTTCTAGCCAAAATGGAATTGATAAACCAGTTCTCCTCTATGCTCAACTCTTGCCGAATGTCTACATTTGTTCTTTTCTCTGTCCAGGATATTCTGAGGATCTTTCTGTAACATTTTGACTCGAAGGATTTGATTCTTTGTCTAGAAGTTTTTGTAATCGTCCATGCTTCACAGCCATAAGCTGCCACAGGAAAAACACAGGCTCTCAAGACTTTTACTTTTATCGTTTTTGGTTTATCGTTTTTGGTTTACCGTATAGGTTCGGGAATTTCGACTGATTCAGCTACAGACAGCGCCTTCTTGTTCATCATCATTACCTGTCACTGCTGATAGCGGAAAGTAGTTCCAACACTGTATTTAGTTTATACTAGCCGTTTTAAGGGAATCCTGAAGCATTTTCTTTTAGTGTGGCAATGGTTATTTTTCATCGTGATGTTGCCAGCCAAATGTAAAACTCTCTCCAGCCGCCGAATATTTTCTTTCTTTCGGAGACCCATTGTGCTTAACCTATGAACCAATAAGACTTCCAGGTGAGGCCGTTGAGGGACACTGATCCACGTCAGAAGACGACGGAGATGTTGATCGTCTATACTGCAAATAAATCTCATAATTCAGGCTCAGTCTCAACAGCTCGTAGGGACCGTTCAATGACGAGGTATCCGGTACTGACCCCATGATGCGCACCAAAGTATTGACGCTTTAAACACTTCAAGTTGACATTCGCATTCCTTCGTCTGCATAGTCGCAAATGCTGTTGGTCTGCTTTGGAAAAAAAAGCTCATGTTCCATTCATTATGTTATAGACTAACTCTTTGATAGAGATAAACTTTAGAGAAGACAGTTCATAATAATACAGGTCACTAACTTGACGACGCATTTGGTTACTGTAGAGCCAAAGTTACTCATATATTAATGGCCACATTTACAACTCTCTTGCGCTCTCCTTATTTTCTTGGAAAGTTACTGCGGCCCTATTCTCTCCTTTCCAACATTGACTGCATACACCTATTCATCTTCTGAAAAAGTGGGCCTGGATCAACCTGGTTCTAGCTAAATCGGTGTCTTCTCAGTAGACTCACAACTTTGGGGATCACATCAGCAATCCCCACCTCATTGGTCAGACTGTTGTAGCCCACCTACTTCACATTGACGTAAAGTTGGGTCTTTGTCAATATGTTTCATCATACGCTTAGACTAGTCTTGGCTCCCCGTTTCGTACGTCAATTGTATATAACCACCACTATGAACAATCAATATTTATGTCAAACACGTTTAATTTTAAATAAAAGATCAATTTAACGGGACTTTAAACAGACACAAAACACGGAGACAACTTAAACATGCAACGACAAATAGACAACTAGTATTCTCAAATAAACAAAAGATGGAAGGAAGCTAACTCTGCATTTACTAGTAGCAATGAAATACCTCTTTCCTTGTCATTCCTATTAAATACTTAATTTATACGAATTACAAGTTTTCTGTAAATAGTTCTTGAACAGGGCGTAATTCTGGGGACGGATCTATGACAAATGCATACGTGGCACCCGCCGACAAGGCTCAGCCGGCAATTAAGTTATCGAAAGGTACAGGTAAATAAGGCTGACCTAGTTGCTACGTGGCGTTCGATAATCTGCCGCTGTTCTCAGGCATGAAGTGCTTAGCGTTTACGTTAACAGTGGTAGATGCAGTAACAGGTGGCGCGGTAGTATCCAGGTTTACCTGATAAAGTGGCAATTGGAAAGTAGATTTTCCAGGATACCTGATAGAGTGGCAATTGGAACGTAAAGTACCCAGATTACCTGATAGAGTGGCAATTAGAACGTAGATTATCCAGGCTACCTGCTAGAATGGCAATTGGAAAGTAGATTTTTCAGTATACCTGCTAGAGTGGCAATTGGAACGTAAAGTACCCAGATTACCTGATAGAGTGGCAATTAGAACGTAGATTATCCAGGCTATCTGCTAGAATGGCAATTGGAACGTAGAGTATCCAGGCTACCTGCTAGAGTATCAATTGAAACAGAGCCTCCAGGCTACACAAAAAAGTAAATAGTGAATAGGAGAGATTACAGGCTATCTGATAGAGGGGCTGTGGGGCGCACAGCTTAGGAATTAGTGGGTTAAATATTAAACAAGCTATCCCCCTACTGGGGGGAAAACAGGACAATAACCGTGAGTCAGGACATAACGCGGAGGAGTTGGAGACGGAAGTGCCGAAGACACACATTAAGAAAAAGAAAAATCAGTGTTATTCGCCAGATCCTTGTATGGACTCCAAAGGACAAGAGTCAAGGGCGGCAGAAGTACACTTGAAGAAGGGAAATAGTAGAAAACATGGTGCAACGCGATAAACGCGGGACCAGCTAGAGGTGGTGGCAGATGACAGAACGGCTTGTCGTGTTGTAGTTGTGGCCTCTGCTCCACTGGGAGTGATAAAGGTATAACAAATATTAATTGGTATTATAATTGGTGCTGTTCTACGCGCGAAAGTCCCTCAAAATAATACGATATGCTGGATTAGTCCAGATAAGTCCTAAATGATAACCTCTCAACGTTTTACGACACTCTGAATTAGTCCAGATCAGTCCTGAGCGCTAAGCTTTATATCGAAAAGCTACCCAAGCATGGACTGGACCCATGCATACACCGACGGTTCTGTAACAAACACTACACAGAACGGAGGGGCAGGAGCATTCCTAAACCTACCAAATGGCAGACAAATAACACTGTCATTCGCTACTGGTAAGTACACAAGCAATTTCAGAGCAGAGGCAGAGGCACTGAGGGCAGCAGTGGAAGAAATGGTGACACACAAACAAAATGAAAGCCATATAGTCCTGCTTACAGATGCTCTCGCCGTAGTCACAGCGCTAAAAAGCCAGAAAAACACTGAGCTTAATGACTTAAGAGCAGCACTCTGCAAACTGTGCCATCAGTCCGCAACAAAAAGGGTAGTGGTACAGTGGGTCCCATCACACTGCAACATCAAAGGCAACGAGGAGGCAGACAGACTGGCAAAAGAAGGTGCAAGACTACCACAAACAGATACTAGTATGACGTACGAAGAGTCAAAACGGCTTATCAAAGCCAGATACACGACCAAATGGGAAACCGAACATACTGGTTACACCAAAAACGATGCCTATTACCAGTTGAACCGAAGAGAGCAGGTCGTTGTCTTCAGACTTCGCACTGGCCACAATAGACTGAGGTACCACCTATTCAACAAATTGAAGATAGGTGGTACCGACGAATGCCCGTGCGGTACTGGTAAAATGACCGCTGAACATCTGCTGCAGAACTGCCCGACATACGAGGATCAGAGAGAGCAGATGTGGCCATCACCAGTGGAACTGCAAGACAAGCTCTATGGCAGTGGCGACAGCCTCAAGATGACCGCCGCTTTTTTCGAAAAAATAATGGTTACTGTCTGACTGCGTACGAAGAAGAAGAAGAAGAAGAAGTCCTGAGCGAAAGTCCCTCAACATTATACAACACGCTGGATAAGTCCCGAGTCTTTTGACACTCAATGCATTTTTGAGGACCAACCGACGGAAAATGATATTTAGTTCAATTCACCTTCAATGTGAAGCATCTGCCCCCACCGTAGCTGGCCTATTCTAACAGAAACCTGTTTCCAATTATTTGTAATTATTCACCTTTTCGGTTCAATGTGCAGCATGTGTATTAATTGCATCATGGAAACTATATCCGAGCTTGTTGCTTGATCCTTTGCAGTTGATGCTTATAATGGCAATTTTTTTAACATTATGATGTTGCCAGCGCTAAGCAGTACCCTTTTGAGTTGTCTTTTCCGACATGATTCGAAGATGACAGCTGTCCTCTTACATTCATTTCAGGTACCGCTCAGCTTAGAGTTTGCGTGCCACACGTTTTCCACTAATAATCTTTTGACTACCATTTAGATTGTCGGAATATTGGAAAGTGTTGCTTTGCCTGTCGTAGGCAGGATTGTCTACTAGTAGGTTATGACAGTATAAACATAGGTTGTCTTTTTAAAAAGCGTATAACGTTGGCTATTTGAAGGCACACGCGGCTTGAATGTCAAAGCAAAATGAAGTCAAAGTGGGAGGCTGTGACAGCGAGGGATGAGCACTAGAGGAAGGAAGACAGCGACAGGGTGCTCCACGGATCGGCGACAGTTGGCTAGGTAGGATGGGCGTGTGTTGGTATGATAGAGTGGCAACATGCCGACAGTAAAAGTGAGGTGGCGTGGTAGAAGGTAAGAGAGGAGGTCTGGAGAGACGCAGTGTGCGATTGATATATGATAATGAAGAGGAGGATGAGATGTTGCAGAGTGGAGGTGTGAGGATGAGACGGAATGTGAAGGTGAGAGGTAGAGAGAGTGAGAGAATGAGAAGAAGAGACCATTAGGAGGACTGAGGTTGGGAGGAGTAGGATAGAGGGAGGAGAAGAGAGAGAGAGGATGAGAAGGATGAACAGAAGAGGAAGAGGTGAGAAGGAGAGGTTGAGAGAATGGGGAAGGTAGTGTGTGCAATTGAGAGGTTGAGTGAGTGAGGAGGATGAGAGAGAGGGTATGAGGATGACAAGGAGAGAGAATGGAAATGAGAGGATGGGGAGGATAGCGTATATTGATGTTCACACTAAGAGAGAACGAGGAGGAATGTTTAACGATTTTGGCAGAACAGATTGTGAAGAGAAGAGATAAAGAGGGTGAGGTTGACATGGAAAAGAGGGAAGAGAGAGCATGTGATGGATGAGGAAGAGAGATCTTGTAAAGGAAGAGGAAGAGAGAGGATGTGCAGAAGAGGTATCAGGATCAGGAAGGTATTGCGAGAATAGCATGTGGGAGGGTGATTCGAAGGATGGAGTAATGAGGGCTGGGGCGGGGAGGGCGAAGGGGCAAAGTAAGAACTGAGGTTACGAATAGAGCCATACAATACAAGAGGGTGTTTGGTAGAGATGATTGGAGAGAATTTGGGTTTGTTAGAAGAAAGGGGGTTGAGTGGAGAGCTATGAAAATTATAAGTTGTGCGAGAGAAAGATGAGGAAAACTGAACAAGTAGCGAGCAACTATTTGACAGCAGAAGCCGAGCAAACGTTTGAATGAAAGACGGACAGCAATTTGAAATGTAAAGGTAAACAATAGTTTGGGATGTAAAGACGGCCGAAAATTTGGAATGTAAAGGCAAGCAACGATTTGGAACTTAAAGACGAGCAATAATTTGAAATGTAAAGACGAGCAACGATTTGAAATGTAAAGGTGAGCAATAATTTGGAATGTAAAGGTGAGCAGTAATTTGGAATTAAAGGCAAGCAACGATTTGGCATGTAAAGGTGAGCAATAATTTGGAATGTAAAAACGAGCAATAATTTGGAATGTAAAGACGAGCAATAATTTGGAATGTAAAGGCGAGCAACAATTTGGTATGTAAAGGTGAGCAATAATTTGGAATGTAAAAACGAGCAATAATTTGGAATGTAAAGACGAGCAATAATTTGGAATGTAAAGAAGAGCAATAATTTGGAATGTAAAAACGAGCAATAATTTGGAATGTAAAGACGATCAACGATTTGGAGTGTAAAGGTGAGCAATAATTTGGAATGTAAAGGCGAGCAACGATTTGGCATGTAAAGTTGAGCAACAATTTGGAATGTAAAGGTGAGCAGTAATTTGGAATTAAAGGCAAGCAACGATTTGGCATGTAAAGGTGAGCAATAATTTGGAATGTAAAAACGAGCAATAATTTGGAATGTAAAGACGAGCAATAATTTGGAATGTAAAGACGATCAACGATTTGAAATGTAAAGGCGAGCAACAATTTGGCATGTAAAGGTGAGCAATAATTTGGAATGTAAAAACGAGCAATAATTTGGAATGTAAAGACGAGCAATAATTTGGAATGTAAAGACGAGCAATAATTTGGAATGTAAAAACGAGCAATAATTTGGAATGTAAAGACGATCAACGATTTGGAGTGTAAAGGTGAGCAATAATTTGGAATGTAAAGGCGAGCAACGATTTGGCATGTAAAGTTGAGCAACAATTTGGAATGTAAAGGTGAGCAATAATTTTGAATGTAAAGGCAAGCAACGATTTGGCATGTAAAGGCGAGCAACGATTTGGCATGTAAAGGCGAGCAACGATTTGGCAAGTAAAGGTGAGCAACACTTTGGAATATAAAGGTGAGCAATAATTTGGAATGTAAAGACGATCAGCGATTTAGAATGTAAGGGTGAGCAATAATTTAGAATGTAAAGGCGAGCAACGATTTGGAATGTAAAGACCAGCAATGATTTGGAATATAGAGGCGAGCTGCAAGAAACAACCTATAAGCTAACTACAATTTTGAACATAAATGCGAACAACAATTTTGAATACAAAGGCGAGCAACAATTATTAACATATTAACGAGAAGCGATTGGGCATATAAAGGCCAGCAATAATTTGGAATTTAAAGGCATGTGTAATTTTGAAATATAAGTGGGGCAGCGATTTGGAATATGAAGGCCAGCAACAATTTGAAGTATAAAGATAAGGAACAATTTGAAGTATAAAGATAAGGAACAATTTGAAGTATAAAGATAAGGAACAATTTGAAGTTTAAAGATAAGTAACAATTTGAAGTATAAAGATGAGGAACAATTTGAAGTATAAAGATAAGGAACAATTTGAAGTATAAAGATAAGTAACAATTTGAAGTATAAAGATAAGTAACAATTTGAAGTATAAAGATAAGGAACAATTTGAACTATAAAGATAAGGAACAATTTGAAGTATAAAGATAAGTAACAATTTGAAGTATAAAGATAAGTAACAATTTGAAGTATAAAGATAAGGAACAATTTGAAGTATAAAGATAAGGAACAATTTGAAGTATAAAGATAAGGAACAATTTGAAGTATAAAGATAAGGAACAATTTGAAGTATAAAGATAAGGAACAATTTGAAGTATAAAGATAAGTAACAATTTGAAGTATAAAGATAAGGAACAATTTGAAGTATAAAGATAAGGAACAATTTGAAGTATAAAGATAAGGAACAATTTGCGAAAAAAAAGACCGGCAAAAGGTTGAAAAAAGGGCAAGCAAGAAATTGGAAAATTTATGGAAGTTACAATTTAGAAAATAAAGACGAGCAGCAATTTAAAAATAAAGGTCAGCAATAATTTGATAAATTAAAAGGCGAGACAAAATTTGAGGGAAGAACAATGAGCAACTATTATCAGTCAGATATTGTGAGCATTAATTTGGAACAAAGACAAAGCCAAGTTCTGAAAATACACTCAGATTTAAAGAAAAAATGGAGATACACAGATAGATCAGGTAAAGTATATCTGATAAAAATGGAGAGAGTGGAATAATAAAAGTGTACCCAAACAATAATATGCAATGTATTGATGCAATGATACAAAACGATAAACGTGGAAAGGATGCAGTGATAAATGGGATTATCATGAATGACTAAATAAACACATGTAAAACGAGAATGAACGTTTGATATTGCCTGAAATGATATACAGACACACGGTATAATGATACATTGCGACAATAACACAGAGCTAAGTAAAGAATATAACCATTGTTACCATCCACCAGGCCGCAACAGGCAACTGCAAAAGAGTTGTAGACAAGGTTAGTAGCACCACAGCGTAAATCTAATTGTTATAGAAAGACAACGCCAAAAGTTAGTGACGCCCATGTAAGAGGCAAACAAAGAAAATAATAAGAACTAGACGAAAAGTTATAATAATAATACTAATAATAAATTATGTAGCATGCATTTTGCAAGAACGTTGCTTCTTACAACTGCGAACGTATGTGTCTGTTATAAGTTGCTTGGCAGGTGTGCAAGTACCGTAGGTTGCCATTACTTTTCGTACCTGGATGAGTCATTTCATCAAGAAAGAAATCCATTTCAGTCAAACTGGACACGAGATGATTCGACCTTTGTGGTTTGGGATTGTGAAACGGCTGTTTCACCTCTGGGTACTACTTCTAATACTAGCAATATTAATATTTAATAAAATAATAACAATGCTAATAAAAATAAGAAGAAGAATAAGAAGAAGAAAATAAATCGAAGAAGAGGACCATCAGGTAGAGAAAGAAAAATACGATGATGAAAATTGAGAAGAAAAAGAAAAGTGGATTGGAGAAAATGCCGATGAAAAGGAGAAGATTAAAATGGAAAAGGGAAAGAGAAGAAGGAAAATGAACTGAACAAGATTATTAAGAACAAGAAGAAAACATAGAAGAAAAAGACGATAAGAAGAAGTAGAAGTAACACGAAATTACGTGGGAAAAGAAAAACATGAAAAAAGGAAAAGAAGACAAATAATAATAACAAAAAGAATTAGAAGACGAATTAGACGAAGAGCAGTAAAATCAGTAAAGAAGTAAAAGAACCATGAAAACCGAGAAGAAAATAAAAATAGAAGAATAAGAAGAATAGAAGACAATTAGTGAAATGAAGAACAAGTACAATAAAAGAAAGGGAGACAAAGAAAAACGATTCAAGAAGAAGAAGCAGATGATCGACAAAGGTAAAAATGAAGAAGAAAATGAAGAAAAAGAAAAAAGAGAAACAGTAGGAAAGGATGAAGATGATGAGGAAGAATAGACGAAGAATTTGGAGATAATGCAGCAGAATAAGTGAATGAGGAAAAAGAAATTGATGAAATAGAAGAAGCACAAAGCAAAAACACTATCAATCCTAATAGGATCAGGACAACAACTTCGATGAACAGAAACAAAATCATTATATTGAAAGAAAAATAAGTAGAAAGAATCATCAGGGAAAAAATAACATTATAAGAAACAATATTAGTAGAAAAAAACATTAACAGATTGAATCATTAGTGGGGAAACATATACATAGAAACAAATTAACAGTAAAAACAGCACATGCAGAAACAAACATCACTAGACCGAACATCACTAGAAACAACATCACTAGAAAGTACATCACTTAGAAACAACATCAGTAGAAACTACATCACTAGAAAGTACATCACTAGAAAGTACATCACTATAAAGTACATCACTAGAAACAACATCAGTAAAAACAAAAACATTAGAAACATCATCAGTCGAAACTAAATCAGTCGAAACTAAATCAGTCGAAACAAAAATACTAGAAACAACATTAGCAGAAACAACATCAGTAGAAACAAAAATACTAGAAACAACATCAGTAGAAACAACATCAGTAGAAACAACATCAGTAGAAACAACATCAGTAGAAACAACATCAGTAGAAACAACATCAGTAGAAACAACATCAGTAGAAACAAAAATACTAGAAACAACATCAGTAGAAACAAAAATACTAGAAACAACATCAGTAGAAACAACATCAGTAGAAACAACATCAGTAGAAACAACATCAGTAGAAACAAAAATACTAGAAACAACATCAGTAGAAACAAAAATACTAGAAACAACATTAGCAGAAACAACATCAGTAGAAACAAAAATACTAGAAACAACATCAGTAGAAACAACATCAGTAGAAACAACATCAGTAGAAACAAAAATACTAGAAACAACATCAGTAGAAACAAAAATACTAGAAACAACATCAGTAGAAACAACATCAGTAGAAACAACATCAGTAGAAACAACATCAGTAGAAACAAAAATACTAGAAACAACATCAGTAGAAACAAAAATACTAGAAACAACATCAGTAGAAACAACATCAGTAGAAACAACATCAGTAGAAACAACATCAGTAGAAACAAAAATACTAGAAACAACATCAGTAGAAACAAAAATACTAGAAACAACATCAGTAGAAACAACATCAGTAGAAACAACATCAGTAGAAACAACATCAGTAGAAACAAAAATACTAGAAACAACATCAGTAGAAACAAAAATACTAGAAACAACATCAGTAGAAACAACATCAGTAGAAACAACATCAGTAGAAACAAAAATACTAGAAACAACATCAGTAGAAACAAAAATACTAGAAACAACATCAGTAGAAACAACATCAGTAGAAACAACATCAGTAGAAACAACATCAGTAGAAACAAAAATACTAGAAACAACATTAGCAGAAACATCATCAAATATAAACAACATCAGTAGAAACAACATCAGTAGAAACAACATCCCTAGCAACAACATCACTGGAAATAACAACTCTAGAAACAACATTAGCAGAAACATCATCAAATATAAACAACATCAGTAGAAGCAACATAAGAAGAAACAACATGAGTAGAAGCAACATCTGTAGAACCAACATCATTAGAAAACATCACTAGAAACAACATCAGTAGAAACAACATCAGTAGAAAGTGAATCAGCAGAAACAACATCAGTAGAAATAACATTTGTAGAAACAACAAAATCAGAAACAACATAACTAAAGCCAGCATAACTAGAGCCAACATAAGTAGAAACAACATAACTAGGAACATCATCAGCAGAAACATCATCAGCAGAAACATCATCAGCAGAAACATCATCAGCAGACACATCATCAACAGAAACATCATCAGCAGAAACATCATCAGCAGAAACATCATCAGCAAAAACATGAACAGAAAGATCATCAGCAAAAACAACATGACCAGAAACAACATGAGCAGAAACAACATGACCAGAAACATCATCAACAAAAACATCATCAGCAAAAACAACATGACCAGAAACAATATGAGCAGAAACATCATGAGCAGAAACAACATGAACAGAAACATCATCAACAAAAACATCATCAGCAGAAACAACATCAGCAGAAACATCATCAGCAGAAACATCATCAGTAGATAGAACGAAACAACATAATCAGAAACAAACATCTTTAGATTTAACATAAACAGAAACATCATGGCTAGAGGTAACTTCAGTAGAAACAACATTAGTAAAATCGATATCGGTAGAAAAATCATGAGTAGATAAAAACACCATTAAAATAAACATGGCTAGAAACAATATCAGCTCAATATACACGAGCTAAAACTAGTTCTGAAGAAACAACTTGCACAGAAACAACATGAATAGAAACAAAGTCAATGCAAACCACGCATGATTAGCGACAACATCAATTGAAATAACACGAGTAGACATAACAGTAAGAATAACATGAGCAGGGGTAACATGAGAAGGAATAGCATGAGTACGAATAACAACAGTATAAATACATTGAGTAGGAATAACAACAGTAGAAATATCATGAGTAGAAATAACAACTGTAATAATAATGATAGTATTAATACCATGAGTAGAAATAACACGAGTAGTATTAACAACAGTAGAAATAACAACAGTAGAAATAACACGAGTAGAAAAACACGAGTAGGAAAAACATGAGTAAAAATGAAACGAGTAGAAATGACAATGAGTAGGAATGATATGAGTAGGAATAATATAAGTATGAATGGCTTGAGTAGAAATAACAGGAGTAGGAATAACAGGAGTAGGAAGGACAGGAGTAGGAATAACATGAGCAGGAATGATATGAGTAGGAAAACTTGAATATTATTAACAAGAGTAGCAATAACAAGAGTAGCAATAACAAGAGTAGAAATAACATGAGTAGATTAAGCACAGTCAGAAGAACATAATTGTAATCAATATCAGATAAAAAGACACGTGTAAAAACAGCAGTGTCAACACTAGTATATACAACATCATCAGACACGTATGAGTATAAATAGCATGATTACATGAGTAGACAGCATGAGTAGAAATGGCAGGGGTAGAGATACTTTAACTGAAATCAAAATGAGAAAAATATTTAGAAACAACACGAGGAGAAACAACACGAAAAGAAACAACACAAGTAGAAACAAAATACTTAGAAATATTAGTACAAAACACTATGAGCTGCCTGCCAAAGACGGATGTGTCGGACTGAAAGGTGCAAATATCGCAGTCAAGCTGTAAACTAGTGACACGACGCATTCCGTTCTCCGAAATACATCCTGCTGCTTACAATGCCCTGTTCAGGGCTTGGTAGTGGGATATTGAGAAAGAAACCCGAAGAAGAAGAAGGAAGACTATGAGCTGCAACAATGTCAGTAAAATCAACATAAGTAGAAGCAACAATGTAGAAACAACGTCATTATAAACTAAGAAAAGAAACACCATTAGTAGACATAATATCAGAAGAAACATAAGTGTAAACAATGTGAGTAGAAACAACACCGGTAGAAACAGTATGAGGCTAAACATCTGTAGAAACAGTATGAGACTAAACATCTGTAGAAACAGTATGAGACTAAACATCTGTAGAAACAGTATGAGACTAAACATCTGTAGAAACAGTATGAGACGAAACATCTGTAGAAACAGTATGAGACTAAACATCTGTAGAAACAGTATGAGACTAAACATCTGTAGAAACAGTATGAGACGATACATCTGTAGAAACAGTATGAGAAGAAACATCTGTAGAAACAGTATGAGACGATACATCTGTAGAAACAGTATGAAAAGAAACATCTGTAGAAACAGTATGAAAAGAAACATCTGTAGAAACAGTATGAAAAGAAACATCTGTAGAAACAGTATGAGACTAAACATCTGTAGAAACAGTGTAACTAGAAACAAGATTGATTATCAACGAGGCAGAACACAATAGGAGAAACGATATCATTAAAACGGCAAACATCAAAGACTCCAGATCGATACAAGTTTACGTTCTTTCCGCTTCCGCGAGATAAGCGATACAATGGCGGCTCTCCACAATGATCTGCAAAATGGGTTGATCAGAAGACCGTTTCATAAATCATTGAAAGTGAGTAAGTAATTACCTCGTACTAAGAACCCCTCCGGTTCCAAAAGGTAGAAGTATCGCGGAAATAAACGTAAATCGAACATTGGTCATTTGTTTTCACTTCTTGATGCATGTACGGCTCTGTTCAGTCATAATCGTTCGCTAATGTGGTAACTGAAATATTTGTAACAATTAGAAATATAAGAAACACCTTAGGCTTTACTCATCGAATAAACGTATGTTTATTTATCGCTTGAAATTATACTGTGAAATTATGCAAATGTAACTCATTTTAACAGTTTGATACAGTACAGTAAAGTGCAGTGTTAACTTAGGTCTGGTCATGTGCATTGCAGAAAGAAATGCTAATGGGCATAACACTACAAAAATACTATACAGTTTAAACACAAATTGAACCAAAGACCTAAAAACTACTTTAGGAAAGGAAACCAAGCGTCAAGGGAGTTTAAGACGACCAATAGCGCAAGTCAGGGCGATGCAAAGTCCCGAAAGGTCGCTTTAGCAAAACCGGAACGGGCGACAGCATGAGTGTTTGAATCCTACATGTTGCAAGCGTCTTCAGGTCTCAAGGGAGCTGACATCTGCGTCTAGTCATACATGTGACAGACGATAAACCCAAAGGTTCCATGTACACGTAAAATAACCCTGCTAATTGAAAATCGAAGGGAGCAGGCTGTTAGTCGACGTCTGGGCAGACATGCTGAAGGTAACGACATTCCTACTCGATAGTGACCTGCAATAACTCTAAAATAAAGCGACACCTCCATCACGCAAATATCGAACAAGTCAATCCCCTTTTTGTCCGCCCACTTAATTGAGCACAAATACACAAAACGAACCGGAACATATGCAGGTGCGACGAAGAGAATAGACATAACATACAAGTCCAGCGGTTGACGCGGAATGCAGGTCATTTCAGGGCGAATTACTTGTTAACGCTGCTAAGAGTTTTATATTGTGTGTCAACAGTTTTGAGATGCCTAGTGTGCAATGATATAAATAAAAAGGCTTTGACGATGAAAAAGGCGAACGTTCGACAAAATAAGTCTAAAATCATAATAACAAGAACGTCTGGTAACTAAGACTACAAGAAAACAGAAGAGAACAGAATGAAACCCATCGTGACGTCAAGAGCTCTCATCTGTGGGGTTCACCGAGGCGATCCACGTGACAAAGGAAGACACACATCAAAATACAAAAGGTGAGAGAAGCTTTTCTTGCATTTTGAGGAATTTATGGAAATAAAAAAAAATTAAGTTCCATACAAAATAGAAATGTTCAACTTCAGTGTCAAGTATTGTATAGATCTGAATCATTGAGAAAAACAAAGACAACAACCACACATGTACATACTTTCACAAAATGATGTCTTCATATAATAGAGAGATTGACATGTTATGATCAGGTCATTAATGAAGAGCTGTTGGAAGAAACCAGGCAGAACAGAGAGATTGAAATGTTATAATGTTATATGAAAAATGATTGGAATGAACCAGAAATATATTAGTGGAACACGATGTGAGGAGAGCGGCTTAGCGTTAAAAATGCATTAAGAAAATCAGAAGAGAGCATTACAGGACATTCTCTGCTCTGGAATCCACAGGGCAAGAGAAGTACAGACAGACTAAATCACACATTGAGAAGAGAGCTCGAGCCAAACACAAAGTTTACAGTGAAGGCATGGTCAGTGCTGGAGTGGATGGCTCAGGACAGGAGGATTTTGTGTCAATTTGGCGAAGACATGTGCTCCACAGGGAGTTGAACAGTTTTAATTTGAGGGTCTCTGTGGCGAAGTGGTCAGCCGTATGCCTCGTGTTCAGGCGGTCGGAGTTAGAATTCGACCTGCGACGGTCGGTTCATGATGTCAATCTTTCTGGAGATCCCTGGGTTCATCACTGGAGCTACGGAGTTCGTGCTTTGTGCGATGCTCTCGGCAGGTGGGATACCTTTCTGCTGAGGGAGACACACAATTGGGGGAGACTGACATATGGGGAAACCCGAGGAGATGAAGTCAAGCCGTCGCCTTTAACCTTTTTTAACTTTTTTATTTGAATGAGCTGATTTTATGCACGAAAGGTAAATTGCTGCTTAAGTAGCTACGCAGAAAACTTGTGTCTATTATACCTCTGACGAAAAAAAATCTTTCACCCTATCGAGGTGTTGAACTAGTGCCATCTTCGTCTGGAGATGTCTACTAATGTTCTTTTTAAAGGCGGAATGCTTTGCACTGTGTTCCTTATGGACCAGTGCGTCCGACTATAGGTTGGCTCTATATTGATGAATCTGAACATATCCATGTTTGTGTTGGCATCTGTGTCACTGCTCGCATAGTTATACAGCCAGTCCTCCGCCCCCGCTCCCTCCCTCTGAGGCGGGTATCAATTTGTACCAGACATCATTTGACGCGTGACGCCTTCATCCAGAATCTGTTAGAACTTATGAGCCTACCTACCACCAGCCACTCAATGCGCGATACTTAACCCCCACCTCTTCCCAGCATGCATTATTTGCTTTAACTGATGCCCCCTAGTTTCTACCATGTCAATCATTTTTGGCAGGATGTTCTGCAATTGACAACACTACCGTAGACAAATGGAAATATTGTACAAGATAGTCTCACACCGGAAGGGTGTCCTTCCGGTTCGAGAGCCAACGTTGTTGCTGATCTGATTCGCTTCTGAATCATGTGTTTTTCTGTGATTTTTGGGTCTACAA